>JAHRHZ010000040.1:7452088-7518328 GCA_024137785.1 Ginglymostoma cirratum
TTCCACATCAGGCAGAGGTTCACCTGCACATCTGCCAATGTGGTATACTGCATCCGCTGTACCCGTTGTGGCTTCCTCTACATCGGGGAAACCAAGCGGAGGCTTGGGGACCGCTTTGCAGAACACCTGCGCTCAGTTCGCAACAAACAACTGCACCTCCCAGTCGCGAACCATTTCAACTCCCCCTCCCAGTCCTCAGATGACATGTCCATCCTTGGCCTCCTACAATGCCACAGTGATGCCACCCGAAGGCTGCAGGAACAGCAAATCATATTCAGCCTGGGAACCCTGCAGCCCAATGGCATCAATGTGGATTTCACAAGCTTCAAAATCTCCCCTCCCCCAACCGCATCCCACCTTTACTGGCTCCATCCCCGCCTCTTCGACTTGTCTGCCTCCTCTCCACCTATCCTCTCCTCTATCCATCCTCTATCCGCCTCCCCCTCTCTCCCTATTTATTTCAGAACCCTCTTCCCCTCCCCCATTTCTGATGAAGGGTTTAGGCCCGAACCGTCAAGTTTTCCTGCTCCTATGATGCTGCTTGACCTGCTGTGTTCATCCAGCTCCACGCTTGTTGCCTCGAGTTTTTGCCTTTTTTTAAATGTTAGGTGCACAGCGCCACCAGTGGCAGGACTGGGGAGTGTTTGTAAACGCCCGGGACAGTGCCCCATGTGGCAGGAGGGAGAACCTGGTTTATAGCGTGTCCCGCTCATCATCGCCCCCGCATGGTCCGAACTCGGACTTACAGCGGGACGGAAAGCTGCCGACGAAGGGGAAGAGCTGACCTTTGATCCACATCGCTCAGGAGACAAGATGGAGTCTGGGAGCGTGTGACGACTGTTGGAAGGTTTCTCGCCTCAGGTAAGCGGGGAGTCTCCGGGCTCTTCCCCGGAAAACATCTGGAGAGATGGGGGTGAGCTGGTGAATGAGGGTGGATTGTGGGGAGACGCCGCTCAATTCTCCGGGAAGAGCGCTGTGTGGTGCAAAATGTTCAAAATGGCTTTTTCTCCTCCTCCTCTTCCCCACACCCGCCCGTGCCTGGGCTCTAGCTGTTTTTTTTAAAAAAAATAAATATCGCGATTAGTGTCTTCGCCGCACTTTCGGATGGAGTAAAAAAAATGCTCCGAAGATCCTACAAGACGCTTGTTGCATGAAATTCTTCCCCATGCCCAATAAACCGGAGCATTTTCTCACTGACCAGCTGTAGGAGAGTTGGCTGTAATTTCCATTTTACTTTCATTTGCGAGGGCCTAGACTTTGGGTTTGGTGTCAGGTTAGGAACAGATAATCAACCATCTACTCTTTTATTGTGTTCCAGAGATAAAGCGTTCATTTATCTGTTCTTCAACAGATCAACGCTTAATTGCACTGTCAATATTTGAAATGTCCAGATTGTATATCGTTTTAAGGAAATCGATAGAGTTTTATTAGTCAGTCCTGTCTGCTTCATTGTGTTCACTTTGGGAATGAAGACGTTATATTTAATGCTGTAAATTCGATCTGTCTGCAGTAAATATGATTTTTGGTAAGTATGATTCTGGCCATTGGCGTTCGTAGTTAATGTGTTTCTCTCGTGACATGGCAGCCATGAGCTGGTAACAGATCAGTTGATCATCTAAAGCTCCTACCTCCCCCTTTAGACCCATCTTAGAAATAAACTTGTGCAGAAGTAGAGAGGGAGTACTTGTGTTACAGTATGAGATATCTGCAGTTCTTGCTACTGAAGTCAGAGACAACACAGTGCGGAGCTGGAGGAACACAGCAGGCCAGGCAGCATTAGAGGAGCAGCAAAGTTGAGGTTTTGGGTATATATTGTTTTCTGTCTTGGACATTTTTAAAAATAAAATGTAATAAGTTGTGACTTGCATTGCCTACATTTGGACGCTGTGCTGCAATAAGATGTATTGCAGTCTTGATACTTCTACTTGTTTTTCTTTAAATTACAATTTTTATTATCACTTGTTATTTTCTGTTCTCCTGTGGACTGGGTTGAATCTTACCAAGTTAGTTTTGTCCAGTATGATAATGACTAAGCTTTTTTTCTTTGTCTCTTGGCTAAAAGGAAGGTGAAAAGCAGGATGTGTGGATGTTTTCTTGAATATTTATGCAATTTGCTTACTGTGAATTGTTTATCTGCTGGAATGATGTGCATTATGGGGAAGACACTTGGTTTTCAGCACCATGGAAACACTAGCAATATTCTGTATGGAGGAAGTTGTCAACGTTATTTCCTAGACCAATAGGAATTAGCTGCTGCAAATTAGCAGAAGAAAGTGAGCCCAACCAATAAAAAAACACAACTCTGGGTCCATCATGGGTGAAGAGAAAATAGGTCCAATTACCTTCTAGTTAAAGGGGAGAAGCAGGTCTGGCCTATCTTATTGTGAATCAACATTCTCTGCAGTCTCCCCGATAATATCAAATTACTGTTCATGACTGGTGGGTAAAACCATAGAATGTGTATTTTCTGTGCAGATAGTTAATGCAAAGACCTATAAATGTACAGAGACTGCCTATAGGGTTATGTAAATGTAATAGCGGTAACTTGAGTGGCACAGTGGTTAACACTGCTGCCTCACAGTACCAAATACCTGTGTTAGATACTACCCTAGGGCAACTGTGTGTGGAGTTTGCACATTCTCCCTGTTTCTGCATGGGTTTTTTTCTGGGTGCCCCAGTTTTCTCCCACAGTCCAAAAATGTGCAGGTTAGGTGGATTGCCGATGGTAAATGCAGGGTTACAGGAATAGGTGGGATGTTCTTCAGAGGGTCAGTGTGGGCTCGATGGGCCAAGTGGCCTGCTTCTACATTGTAGGGTTTCTGTACTAATAAAAAAAGCTCATGGTAGAATTTCAAACTTTGAAAGAGATCGTGAAGTTTTACATTAAGTAAATGATAAAATATGTTAACTGTTTTTTTGGTTGAGGTGGTTCTTAACAATATTTATATAAGGATAAAATTGTGCTCCTGCAGCTTGACCTGTGGCCAGTCATTAAAATTCAACAGAAATTAATGTGGAATAACACCCCAGTACAGGTGTCATTTCTCGTTTGACACTTGTCCAAATTGTTATTCTTTGTGTTAACCCCTGTAGGGAAGTGGAGCAGGCCTTTCAATTGTAAATTGTTGCCAAGTCTAATCCTGCTTGCATTCAGTTTCTACATGTACGTAGTACAAGATGGGCAGAAACGGAAACCTGGTTGATTGTCCCTGCTAACACCCAGAGTCTGTGTCTGTGACAGTGTTTGGGAATATAGTTAGCTCGGTCTTGGTGCTACACTAGTCTGGAATGAAATTGAAAGGGTAATTTAGCTGAACATTCACCTCCTAGAGCAGATGGAATCCCTGCTCAAATTTTGAGACACGGTGCATGTGGATTTGAGGGATGGCTGCGTAACCTTATGTCAATTATCTGGGAAGAAGAACAGATATCTTGGGATTTCAGGGATGCTGTGGTTGTGATTACATTCAAGAAGGGTGGCAATTCCATTTGTGGTAACTACAGTGGAAACTTTTTGCTGCTTGTCACGGGGAAGGTTGTTACAAAGATCCTCCTTTTCCTCTTCCCAGTGGTCAAAGAGCTCCATTTTGAGTTGCTATGTGGTTTTTCACACATCAAGAGGCACTTCAGCTGTAATCTTCAGTATGTGGTGAATTCAAGAAAAATGCATAGAACACCGTCAACTGCTGAATATCGTCCTTGCCATCTCATGAAGCCTTTGACTGTGTTCATAGTGAAAGCTTATGGAATATTCTCCAAGTTTGGCTGTCCTCAGAAATTTGTTCCCATCCCTACCTACTCCGTGATGAAGTGTATACTGTAATCCTCACTGTTGGAACTATCACTGACCATATGACTGAGTTACTCAACACTGTATATTGATGCATCAACACTGTTCTCCATTTTTTTTCCAGTACAGTACTGCACCTTACCTTTGGCAAACAATTGTCATGCAAGGAGATAATAATGTGGAGGTGCCGCTATTGGATTCGTGTGCACAAAGTCATAAATCACACGACATCAGATTGTAGTACAACAGGTTTATTTGAAATCACAAGCTTTCAGAGTGCAGCAGGAGAAGAGAAGGTGAAGTGAGAGAAGAGAACACACAGAATTTATAGACAGAGAGATCAAAAGATCAAACAACTGGCGTGAGTAGAATGTCAATAATAAGTCTCTGCAGGTGATCAAAAGTGTTAGATGGTGTGAGTACGGTGTCAACAGCTGAATAACAAGCGAAGGGATCAACAGCTGAATAACAAGCGAAGGGATGACCTATAATCTGATTAAATGAGGTAGAGAAATAATTACAAAGAATTAAAAATAAGGTGGTGCTGGAGACAAACTGAATGACTAATAACATAATAGGTATAAGAGTCGCATATTGAGTGTCTAACCAGAGTAAGTAATCCATATCTGTACACATTTATTAAGGTAGACAGATCATAACAAATTATTGAGGTTATTATGTCAAAACAGGACAATAAGGGAGATTTTACAGATACAGAACAGTATGGAGGGGTCACACGTAACGCGACATGAACCCAAGATCACTGTTGAGGCTGTCTTCATGGGTACGGAACTTGGCTATCAATTTCTGCTCGGCGATTCTGTGTTGTTGCGTATCTTGGAAATCCATCTTGGAGGACACTTAGCGGAAGATTGGAGGCTGAATGCCCTTGACTGCTGAAGTGTTCCACCACTGGGAGGGTACATTCCTGTCTGATGATTGTCGCTCAGTGTCCATTCATCCGTTGTCATAGCATCTGCATGGTCTTGCCAGTATATCATGCCTTGGGGCATCCTTGCATGTGTGGAACAGACAAGAAATTTGTTTAAGTTTTCCATCCAAAACCAAAATCATCCCAGCCTAAGCCATTGAGCTTCAGTATGCAGATAACACCTGTGAGTGTGTTTGCTCAGAAATTAAGCTCCAGGTCACTGTTGAATTCTTCATTGAAACATGTGAGGAAAAACGGGCCTTTTACTAACTACCTGATAAACGAAGGTCCTTTCTAGTCAGTTGTCTCAACAGAACAACACCTACCACCCCCAAAATGGCAAGATTGTGGGAAGTGTGGAACTTCCAATCTTGGGAACCTCCTGGTTCCTATACATCTTGAAGACTTGGACACTTGAAGGCAACTCAAAGCAATGGTGAGGTATCATCAGGGCAATCTTTACAAGATCTTCCATAAGCAGTCAAATGGCAGTGTCTACTCCCAGGCCAACATGCCTAATGTTAAGACACGATTCTCGAGGGAAAATAAAAACACACATTTGGGTGGGACATGTTGTTCATGTGCCTGATGCCAAACCTTGAAGAAATTGTTCTGCTTCGAATTTGGTCATGACAGGTGACTCCCAAGAAGAAAGTGGAGATATTTTAGGGATGTCCTCACACCATCCCTGAAGAGACCTTGCCAATTAATGGGAGTCCTTGTTTTGTGAGCTACCAAAGTGCAGGTCGTTCATTTAGGAAGGCACTGAACACCTCTAAACTCTGTTGTGCGTATGTAGAGGTGTCTGAGGGAATGCACAAATATGCAAACACTTCATCTGCCTGACCTCTCAACCACACCAGCCATGTATGGAGTAGAGTCTGTGGAGCGTGGTTTGGACTCAGTAACCATCTCAAAACACATCAAACCAGAGGGGAATCTTTTAGTTGCTATTGTGCTCTGTACCTTTCAACTTTAGATGCTGTATTTCAAAATGTTAAATTTCATTCAAAAGATTTTGGATCGTTGTGCTTTATTTAGCCTAGGTTAATTTTGATTACCATTTTTTAAATTAACTACACCTCACTTAACTTTAAATCTCAATTAGCCACATAGTCATAATCATACCGCACAGAAAACTGACCCTCCAGTTTCACTTGTCCATGCTGACGGTGTTCCCCAAACTAAACTAGTTCCATTTGCCTGTGTTTGACCCATATCCCTGTGAACATTTCCTGCTCATGTATCTGTCCAAATATCTTTTAAATGTTGTAACTGTACCTGCATCTACCACTTACTCTGGCATTTGCTTTCACATACGAACTACCCTCTGTCTGGAAAAATTTGCCCTTTTGGGTCCTTTTTAAATCTTTCTCCCCTCACCTTAAAATTATGCCTGCTAGTTTGGAACTCCCCTACCCTGGGGAAAAGACCTTTGCTATTCACCTTACCTAGCGTGCTATGATTTTGTAAACTTGCATAAGGTCACTCCTCAACCTTCCACGTTCAAGTGAAAGAAGTCCCAGCCTCTGCTTATAATTCAAACCGTCCAGTCTCGGGAGCATTCTTGCAAATCTCTTCTGCACCCTCTTCAATTTAATAATATTCTTAAGGTTATATTTAATCCGTTCCAAGTCTGTCCAAAAAGGTAGTGATAATGCTGCTTGTCTGTACGTGTAGACATTCAACTAAGTAGTTCTCATATTAAACTTGATCCAAAAAATACAGTAAAGCTGATGGAAGTTAGTTGTTCCCAAACTCGGTATGATGATGGATATGGGGCAAATCAAATCTGTTTGGTGACAGGATACAGTAGTTGCATATCATGCACTTTTGCTGATGGCAGTTAAGAGACTAATAGGAGAGAAGCAGGTTCTGCAATTAAGTGCTTCTTACAAACTGGCTATCAGTTTGTTGTTTACGGTGTTGGCACCAGTTGCCAAGCTGCTGTGGTCACTGTCATGTGACCCATACAGTCTGTGGATGATGTAACTATTTTCCTTGGTGGCTTCTGACGTCTAGGTGCAGAATGGATCATTAGACTTGTCATTGTCATGTTTGCAAGCAACTTTCAAGTACAGTTTGGGTCATCATCTTCAAATTTTGGTTACCTCACCATACTGAAAATACTTAGGTATGCAGCCTCTTCCATTCTGTGAATGTGCCCTAATCTTGTCCTTTCGCTGAGTTAACTGCTGTCTATAGAAGGGCCCTTTCCAAATGATTTCAAGAAGAAAGACATAGACGACTTCTATGTTCTGAAATATTTAAAAGAACAATTTCTATTTGTAAGTTTTGATTATTCAGTCATATTTCTTATCAAGTATTTTTAGGGCATAGATAACACAGTGTGGAGCTGGAGGAACACAGGAGGCCAGACGACATCAGAGGAACAGGAAAGTTGATGTTTTGGGTCAGGACCCTTCTTCAGAAATGGGGAGGGGGAAGGGAGCTCAAATAAATAAAGGAGGTGTGGAGCTGAGGAAGATACGTGAGATGGTGATAGGTGAGTGCAGGTAGGGAGAGGTGGGGATCGGTCAGTGGGATGGGAGTGGTGGATAGGTGGGAGAGAAGATGGACAGATCAGGTCAGGGAGGTGGGAATGAGAGGGAGGGTTGGACGTGGGACGAGGCCGGGGGTGGGGAGATTTTAAAACTGGTGAATTCCATGTTTTGGCCATCGGGTGTAGACTCCTGAGACAGAATATGAAGTGTTGATCCTCCAGTTTGCAGGTAGTGTTGTGATACTGGAGGATGCCTAGGATGGACGTGTCACCTGGTGGGGAAGGGGGAGTTAAAATGGTTGGCAACCGGAAGGTGTTGTCGTTTGTCACATGCAGAGCGTAGGTGCTCTTAACTCCCCCTCCCGCTGTCTGGGTGACATGTCCATCGTGGGCCTCCTCCAGTGTCACAATGACACCACCCTCAAAACGTGGATTTCACCAGTTTTAAAATCTCCCCACCCCTGGCCTCATCCTATGTCCAACCCTCCCTCTCATCCCTGCCTCCTTGACCTGACACACAGTGTCCATCATCTCTCCCACCTATCTGCTCCTTCCATCCCATGGAACAATCCCTACCACTCCCTACCTGCACTCACCTATCACCATCCCACCTACCTTCCCCAGCCCCACCCCTCCCCTCTCGATTTATTTGAGCTCCCTTCCCCCTCCCTATTTCTAAAGAAGGGTCCCGATCGGAAATGTCAACTTTACTGCTCCTCTGATGCTGTCTGACCTGCTGTGTTCTTCCAGCTCCATACTGTTATCTCTGACTCCAGCATCTGCAGTTCTTGCTATCTTCAATAGGGCATAGTTTTGGCATGGTCTTAAGGTAAGGGGCAGGAGGTTTAGAGGGGCTGTGAGGAAAATCTTTTCACCTAGAGGGTGGAGAGGAATCATTGCCCGAAAGGATATTAGAGGCAGAAACTCTCTCCATATTTAAGAAGTATTTATATATGCAGTTAGGATGTCAATGCTTCAAGCCTATGAGCCAACTGCTAGAAAAGGAGTTTAGAATAGTTAAGTGCTTGTTTTTGACTGGCACAGACTATTTGATTAAAATTGTAACAGAAGCTGAAAGGAAATACTGTTTTCTTTGAAACCAGTGGTGCACGTCAAGATTAATGGCTCTCACGAAAATCAGGATTTGAGTCCAGTAAAGATTGAAAATCTGTATTAAAAAATTTTGCCTTCAGAATTAAATGTATTTTGAGTGTCACAGTGCATTGTGCTCTATCTTAGATATTGAAACATTGTTTGCAAATAAAAAGGATACTTTTTAAGCTGAATTTCACATCCTAAACTGGAATCTGATGAGGCCCCGACACATTATGCTGCTGATTGGCTTATTAAACTCATTCAAATAGTCACTGATGCACAAATACTTTTCCAATGACACAAGTTTTTGCAGGCAGCGGGAGTGGTTTACTGAGCTAGGTGTCCTGTATCTCAAGTGTACTGTTGGCTAATGTAAAGATGACAGTTTGGAAAAGGTACTTATTTAGTAGATAGGATAACTAGTTTCTTTCTTTGTAATTTAGGAATAGGTACAGTTTGGAATAGTCAAACAAGACATGTTTGACAACATGTTCTCTTCTGAGCAGTTTCTTAAGTTGGAAGTGAAAGCGAAACATAACTGAAACACTGTAAAATGGAAATGAAAATCGACATATGAATTGTTCAACCAGCTTGAAGTTTGAAGATGATTCTAGTTATTTCAGCTCTTAAATTGATTACAGAATTTGTCTCCTTTCTACAGAAGTAAATCTTTGCCGAAAAGATTTTAAACAAAGAAAAAAAACTAGATTCTCTAACCTGGAATATAGCATTTTGTGTGGATCTGTACAACAAAACTGTAACCAGGTGTGTTGCAAAAGTAACTTCTCAAATAATTAGCTGTTCAGTGTGTAAATTAGTACAACTCTTCAGTTTTTCTAAAGTAAGAACAATCTAAGATGAAGAATCAAATATCTATTCAAATAGCTATTCAAAGCTGTATTCATTGAATGTTAGAATTATCCTATTAAAGATTATTTAATATGATGAATCGTTCAAGGTTAAACCAACATAGACCAAGATTCATTCTCATATTCTATCATTACTATTGAACAATATTGAGCTTTGGCATTAACCATTTCATTTTTGGAGCAGTCTGTATAACTGTTACAGTTGACAGCTTTAATTTTATCTCTCTGCTCAGGATTATATGCAAAGGTAAAATTTATCTATTTTAAACCATGTGAGGAGCCAAAAGGCTGCAGAAACTTGTTGAATTATAATTCAAAGAGTAACATGGTGAGAGGTGATTGGGACTTGTCCAGTCCTTGTTTTCAGGCTGTAATTCTTGGGTTTTTAATCAGTTTATAGTAGGATAATGAAATCACTTTCCGCCAAATTTTGCAGGACAAAAAGGCAGGTTTTATCAACTATTTTTGTGCAGTAATGTTCTTTTTGTTATGCTAAACTGGAGCGGTACATTGTTAATTTGTCTGTGACTTGTCATGATAAATAATTATTGTTAAATTTATGATTCTGCTCTTCTGAAATTTTAATGAATACTTTGCTGATTTACCTAGTATTTGATTTACCTTGTATTTGCTTAGTATTGTACATTAAATACTAAGAAATATCCAATTTGAATGTTAGGTTCATTTTCAATTTTGTTGCACCTGAGACCAACTTAGAAACTCAAACGTTGCAAATTTAGTAACCTTGCCTGTTTGTTATTCGTTCATTGAATGTGATCATCCATGGCACGTCCAGCATTTATTGCCCATTCTCCTATTTGCCTTTTGAGAAGGCACGGCAGTGAGCCTTGATCCTTTGCAGTCCGAGAGCTGCATATACACCCATGGTTCCAGGGCTATGGCTCTGTGACGGTGAAGAAATAGTGATGATAGATTTAATGTTTGTAACTTAGAGGGGAGCTTGCAGTTGGTATTCAATGTGCTTGCTGAGAGGCCATGAGTTTGGAAGATGCTGAGAAAGGACTTAGGCACATTCCTGCAGTGCACTTATTAGACTACGCATATTGTTGTCACAGTGTACCGGTACTGGACAGAGTGAATGTTTTAAATTCATGGATGAGATGCCAATTAAGAGCATTGTTTTGTCCTGGACGATGTTGAGCTTTTTGAGTTTTGTTGGAGCTGTACCCATCCTGGTAAATGGAGCATATTCTATCACTTTGCTGACTTGTGCCCTGTGGATGGTGGACATGTTTTTGGGGAGTGAGGAAGTAAGTCACTTGCTGCAAGATTCTCAGACTCTGACCTGCTGTTAATGAAATGGCATAGGCTACCTGCCAAATTGTACACATTCTAATGCTGTGATTTCTGCATACATGACCTGTGCTGCTTACCGTGGGCTGAAACTTGCTCTCTGTGGATGTCAAATAGCCTAATTAAGCACAGTTGGCTATAGTAGAGCAGAAGTAATTGAAATAAATGACAGCCTTTTATTTGGTGGTGTAGTGAGGAGGAAAGTCTTAGACTGCAAGACTACAGATATCGATGGGCTGAACACTGACAAATAGAATTTAATCCTGAAAAGTGAGAGGTGATTTTGGAAATACTACCAAAATAAGGGGGTACATGTTGAATGCTAGGACCCTAAGTAGAACAGAGGACCAGAAGGGCCTTGTCCATGAATGCATGTCCATGGATTCTTGAAGCTATAATACTTAAGGCAATTAGTCATGTCCTTGAATACAAGAGCAAGGGGGTTATGATGTATATAACATTAGTTATGCCAAGCTGCAGTACAGTGACTGAGTACTGGTGATTACATTAGACAGGATGCAGAGAATATCACTTGGGTTGGAGTGATTCAGCTATGAAGAGTGATTAGTTAGGCTGGGGTTTTCCTCAAAGCAGAGAAGGCTGAGGGAAACATGATTGATTTATGCAAAGTTATGAGAGGAGTAGATAGGGAGAAACTTTCCCTTTAGTAGTGTGGTTGATAACCGGCTGCACAGTTTTAAGATAAGGGGTGTGAGGTTTAAAGGACTTTCGAGGAAAATGATTTTTGCCCAGAGGTTGGTTAGCTATCTGGAACTGACTGCCTAGAAGATCAGGAACTTTCGAGACATTGAAGCAGTGTTCAGATAAACAGTTGAAATGTCATAGCACACAAAGCTCCGTGTTAAGTGCTGGAGAAATAAGATTGGAATAGATAGATAGATACTCAATGATTGGCTCATCACGTCAATGCCAAAGGGCCTTTTCTGTGTTGTAAAAGCTTGGACTCTTGTTGCCTTTTGGTACAGAGGAGCATATTGGTGTTAACTAATGGCTTCTTGTATTTTCTTTGTCAGATCTTTGAATGTCTAGTTGTAAAGCTTAAATCCTCAGTTTGAAACTGATAGGAAAGGGTTAGCATTACAAAAGTCTTCATAAAGATTAAGACTTTTGCATGTTTCCTTAACTTTGATTCAGATAATGCTTTTGTCTCGTGCAGCTTTTTATTATGCTAAAACTATATATAATGGAACAATTGTAACCAATTGCAGTGTACAGAAGAATACTCCAGGAACAGAGAGTATTTTTTCCCCAAAATGAAGCCAAGGTCTAATCTCTAATTTGAATGGAAGATAATCTTTGACCAAATTCACCACAGTGGCCTTGAACATACTGTCACTGACCTTGTCCATGCTCATTGCCTTTTAGATACAATTTATTCAACACCAGTTTAAGAGCTTCCTGATTTGTCCAGATTGCAGCCACCTATACCAAGCTCAGTCCATCTTGATCTGTAATGGATTTATGTCTATGCTGCGTTGAATGTAGAATCTATATTTCCTGATCAACCTGTTCAGAGATGTTAGTATACACCTCTGGAGCAGGTCAGACTTAAACCTGGACCTCCTAGTCCAGGGGTAGGGGAACTGCCACTGTGCTACAAGAGGGCCCTCAAGAATTCTGCCCCTAATTTATAGCCTATCCAACTTTGGCACCCTCAACCAACCTTGCATCCCATTGTTTCTCAGTTTTCTTCTGAGTTTGGTTTCCGTGCTTCCTGTTCTCCCTTTGCTTCACATTTGAGAGCAGTGTTGTCAGCCATCTTGGCCTATTCTCTAGAATTCTATAGTTCACCCTCTTTGCTTCTCCTCTATCTTTGTAGAACCAAAGTTTTTGAGTAAACCTTCAATTGGCAATCAGTTATCCCAGTGAAGGTACACATTCCATTCCTTCCTTCATCCCAAGTACCATGAAGTATTTTATTAACGTTAAAATTTAAGTTGTGAATAAGGTGAGATAATTGAGCTTTGACAGCTGCATTACACAATTGTTTTGTTTTTTTTAAGATGCATTCTTAGGATATAGGCACCAATGGTTGGGTCAGCATATATTGCCTATCTGTAATTCCCTTGGAGCAGGTGGTGAAGAGCTGCCACCTTGAACTGCTGCATTCCGTTTGTAGGTGGCTCGGGATGCTTTTGAGGGAGGGAATTAGAGTATTTGATCCAGTGACGCTGAAAGAATGGCAATATGTTTCGAACTCAGGTTGGTGAATGGCTTGGGGTGAAACCTTCAGGTGGTGGTGGCCCCATGTATCTACTGCCCTAGTTCTTCTAGATCGTGCTGGTCATGTGTTCGGAAGGTCTTGCCTAAGAAGCATTGGTGAATTTTCACAGTGCATATTGCAGATGGTGTGCACTTCTGACAGTTGGTGGTGGGCGAAATTAATGTCTTTTGGATGTGGTGCCAGTCATGTGGGTCCTTTTGTCCTGGATGGTGTCAAACCTCCTTGGTACTGTTGGAGTTGTGCTCATCAAGACTAGTGGGGAGTATTCCATCGCATTCTTGATTTGTGCCTTGCAGACGGTGAACAGGCTTTGGTGAGTCTGGAGGTGTTACTTGCTGCAGAAGCCCTAGCTTTTGCTTTGCTGTTATAACCACATTATATGGCTAGTCCAGTTCAGTTTCTTGTTAATGATAACCTCAGGATGTTGCAGGTGGGGAAATTCAACAATGGTAATATCATTGAACTTCAAGGGATGATGGTTACTTGTGTGGCACAAATGTTACTTGCTATTTGTCAGCCCGAACCTGGATATTATCCAGGTCTTGCTGCATTTAGACAGGGACTCATTTCAGTATCTGAGGAATTGTGGATGATGTTGAATCATCAGTGAACGTCTCCACTTCTCGTCTCATAATAGATGGAAGATATAATGTGAAGCAGCTGAAGATGGTTCTAGGAGACTGAGTTGACTGAGTTTCATTGTCAACGATGACAATCATCTGTTTTTCTAGCTTAACTTCAACCAGCAGAATTTCTTCCCCTGATTCTGACTCTCGTTTTACCAAACTTAAGTTACTGCTAGCTCTGTTGATGACCCCTTTCATTACTTTATGGATGATGGACAGTAATTAGCCAGCTTGGATTCTCCTGTAATTGTCCACGGAACCTCTTAGGTAATCTTCTACATTTGTTAGGTGGATATCAGTATTGTAGCTGTACGGAACAGCTTAAATGTATGCTTAATAATAGCTTATTTGTAAGTTTAGCCTGATGTCGATACCTTGAATTTGATCTTTGTATAACTGAAACAAGTACAACTAATGTTTATTTGCTGGTACCAAACTGGTGTATTGCCTTAAAAAAAAGGTACTTTTTTTTTATCAGCACAATTTGCAGGAATAACAATTCAAGGTGGAAACAGACATTTATACTGAATGGGTGAAGAGTGCTGATTGGTTGGCAAGGGGACTTTGATTGGTCATGCTCTTGCCATGGAGAATGCACCCATTAATGCTGTCTAACAGTTGATTGCCATGCTTTGTTTAAATTTTAAACCAAGGGGCCCTCTTGTGGTGCAGTGGTAGTGTTCCTACTCCTGGACAGGGAGGCCTAGATTCAAGTCCCACATGCTCCAGAGGTATGTAATAACATCTCTGAACAGGTTGGTTAGAAAGATAGGTTAAATAAAAAAAATTAAACCAAGCCAGTTGACTTTGAAATTAGTTACCATGCTATTGCCTCCAGACGTTTGTTTTTTCTGTAAGTTATGTCCGGGAATTTTGATCTACCGAAGAATCTAGTCACAGTGACAGCATACCTAGGCATCGTACTCCTGTTATAATTTAATGATGCACAATAATATTGATTGAAAATGTGAGTGCTTTAGAGTTGCAATCTCATGCTGATCAGCTTGTCTAATCTGCAATGTTGCCTGATCAAGCAGCAGTTAAAATCTGGGATCTTTTGGCGATGCCTAGTGTTAAAGGAATAGACCAGTTTAAACAGTGTCCTATCTTAACAGCTGAGTCATTAAAATATTTTATCATTTGTGGCTGCTGGAGACCATTAATGTGTATTATTCTTGCCTGGCCCCTTCTTATTCTGTTGTAGTATAAGAATCTCCTACAATGGCTTGACTTGACAGAGTTTCAGGAATGATATTTTCACTATGACTGTTATCAAACTCCTGCTCCTAGCATTGCAACAAATATGGAAACTGGAGACAAGTGGTTGAAGGGCTGCTTTCTGCCGATGATGCCACTTCAATCGACCCTTCCCCCCCCCCCCCCCCCTGTAGAGCTGTAACTTTTCTCTAATGTACTTCTTAGTTCCTCGGAATGGTCCAAAACTGCATCAGCTGGCGAGAGTTAACCACTTCGGACAAGATTGTTTTTCATATGATACTAGCAGTACTTTCCTCAGTGAGATTCTTGCCTTAGGAAAAGTCACTGGATGGAGAAAATATTTCAACCATCCAAGCCAGTCTTGTTAGCATTTAAGTTTCCCACTATTGATATCTATTGGTCACAATCGAAAGCCAACAGTAACTGTGCAAGTCCTTCCTTTTGATCATAGAGAGGTGTTGCTTGAATTGTAAAAGTATAGATGAGTGAAAACTTAAATATTCAATGGACTTCACTAGAGAATAAAGAACAAAGAAAATTACAGCACAAGAACAGGCCCTTCGGCCCTCCAAGCCTGCACCGATCCAGATCCTCTATCTAAACCTGTTGCCTATTTTCCAAGGATCTGTATCCCTCTGTTCCCTGCCCATTCATGTATCTGTCTAGATACATCTTAAATGATGCTATCGTGCCCGCCTCTATCACTTCTGCTGGCAACGCATTCCAGGCACCCACCACCCTCTGCATAAAGAACTTTCCATGCATATCTCTGTTAAACTTGTCCTCCTCACCTTGAAATCGTGACCCCTATTAATTGAGTCCCCCACTCTGGGGGAAAAAGCTTGATACTATCCACCCTGTCTATACCTGTCATAACTTTGTAGACTTCAATCAGGTTCCCCCCAACCTCCATCTTTCTAATGTAAATAATCCTAATCTACTCAACCTTTCTTCATAGCTAGCGCCCTCCATACCAGGCAACATCCTAGTGAGCCTCCTCTGCACCCTCTCCAAAGCATCCACATTCTTCTGCTAATGTGGCGAACAGAACTGTATGCAGTATTCCAAATGTTGTCGAACCAAAGTCCTATACAACTGTAACATGACCTGCTAACTCATGTACTCAATACCCCGTCCGATGAATGAAAGCATGCCGCATGCCTTCTTGACCACTCTATCGACCTGCATTGCCACCTTCAGGGTACAATGGACCTGAACACCCAGATCTCTCTGTGCATCAATTTTCCCCAGGGCTTTTCCATTTACCGTAGAGTTCGCTCTTGAATTCTTGAATTAGATCTTCTTCAATTCTTGAATTGAAGATCTTGAATTGGATCTTCCAAAATGCATCACTTTGTATTTTCCTGGATTGAACTCCATCTGCCCTTTCTCTGCCCAACTCTCCAATCTATCTATATTCTGCTGTATTCTCCGACAGTCCCCTTCACTATCTGCTACTCCACCAATCTTAGTGTCATCTGCAAACTTGCTAATCAGACCATCTATACCTTCCTCCAGATCATTTATGTATATCACAAACGACAGTGGTCCCAACACGGATCCCTGTGGAACACCACTGGTCACAGTTCTCCATTTTGAGAAACTCCCTTCCACTATAACTATCTGTCTCCAGTTGCCCAGCCGGTTCTCTATCCATCTAGCTAGTACACCCTGGATCCCATGTGACTTCACTTTCTCCATCAGCCTACCACGGGGAACCTTATCAAACGCCTTACTGTAGTCCATGTATATGACATCTACAGCCTTTCCCTCATCAATCAACTTTGTCACGTCCTCAAAGAATTCTATCAAGTTGGGAAGACATGACCTGCCCTGCACAAAACCATGCTGCCTATCACTAATAAGCCCATTTTCTTCCAAATGTAAATAGATCCTATCCCTCAGTATCTTCTCCAGCAACTTCCCCACCACTGACGTCAGGCTCACCGGTCTATAATTACTTGGATTATCCTTGCTACCCTTCTTAAACAAGGGGACAACATTAGCAATTCTCCAGTCCTCTGGGACCTCACCCGTGCTCAAGGATGCTGCAAAGATATCTGTTAAGGCCCCAGCTATTTCCTCTCTCGCTTCCCTCAGTAACCTGGGATAGATCCCATCCGGACCTGAGGACTTCTCCACCCTAATGCCTTTTAGAATACCCAACACTTCCCCCCCGCCCTCCGCTCCTTATGTCGACTTGACCTGGAGTAATCAAACATCTATCCCTCACCTCAACATCCGTCATGTCCCTCTCCTCAGTGAATACCGACGCAAAGTACTCATTAAGAATCTCACTCATTTTCTCTGACTCCTTGCATAACTTCCCTCCTTTGTCCTTGAGTGGGCCAATCTTTTCTCTAGTTACCCTCTTGCTCCTTATGTATGAATAAAAGGCTTTGGGATTTTCCTTAGCCCTGTTTGCTAAAGATATTTCATGACCCCTTTTAGCCCTCTTAATTCCTCGTTTCAGATTGGTCCTACTTTCCCGATATTCTTCCAAAGCTTCATCTGTTTTCAATCGCCTAGACCTTATGTATGCTTCCTTTTTCCTCTTTCCTAGTCTCACAATTTCACCTGCCATCCATGGTTCCCTAATCTTGCACTTTCTATCCCTCGTTTTCACAGGGACATGTCTGTCCTGCACTCTAATCAACCTCTCTTTTAAAGCCTCCCACATATCAAATGTGGATTTACCCTCATCAGCTGCTCCCAATCCACATTCCCCAACTCCTGCCGAATTTTGCTATAGTTGGCCTTCCCCCACTTCAACACTCTTCCTTTAGGACCGCTCTCGTCTTTGTCCATGAGTATTCTAAAACCTACGGAATTGTGATCGCTATTCCCAAAGTAATCCCCTACTGAAACTTCAACCACCTGGCCAGGCTCATTCCCCAACACCAGGTCCAGTATGGCCACTTCCCGAGTTGGACTATTTACATACTGCTCTAGAAAACCCTCCTGGATGCTCCTTACAAATTCTGCTCCATCTAAACCCCTAACACTAAGTGAATCCCAGTCAATGTTGGGAAACTTAAAATCTCCCATCACCACCACCACCCTGTTGCTCCTACATCTTTCTGTAATCTGTCTACATATTTGTACCTCTATCTCACGCTCGCTGTTGGGAGGCCTGTAGTACAGTCCCAACATTGTTACCAGATCCTCCCTTCTTCTGACCTCTGCTCATATTGCCTCACTGCTTGAGTCCTCCGTAGTGCCCTCCTTCAGCACAGCTCTGATATCCTCTTTGACCAGTAATACAACTCCTCCACCCTTTTTATCTCCCTCTGTATCCCACCTGGAGCATCTATATCCTGGGATATTTAGTTGCCAATCTTGCCCTTCCCTCAACCAAGTCTCAGTAATAGCAATATCATCATACTCCCAGGTACTAATCCAAGCCCTAAGTTCATCTGCCTTACCGACTACACTTCTCGCATTAAAACAAATGCACCTGAGACTGTCTGTCCCTTTGTGTTCATCATCTACCCTCTGCCTACTCTTCCCCTTAGTCACAGACTTCAGTATCTAGTTCCTTACAGGCTTTAGTTACTACCTCCTTACTGTCCACTGCCCTCATTTGGTTCCCATCCCCCTGCCGGATTGGTTTAAATAGGGAACTGGCAACCTCATTGTTATTTTAGCCAAATAGTTACACACATGGAATATGAAAGACATTAATGTCTGGCACCTCTGCCTTCCAGCTGATGACAAATTCACCTTCCTTTCGTCAAATGAAACTACAAAAAAAAAATTGGGTGAAGAAACAAAATATGAGGTGCACATCAGCAAATGATGACACAGTTCACTGATTTGAAAATGTTAATCTGAAAAGTGTGATTAAGTATGAACGTGAAGTGTACGCTAATAAGATTATTTTAAATGTAGCCCTTTTAATGTTAAGCTCGTTTTTAAAGGTAAGCTATAAAACATAAGACTTTTCTGTTTTTCAGGTTCTGCATTTTCTTTTCTAAAGTAAAAATTGAACATCAGAATGGTTCGATCTAACTCCCGATCTCATTCATCGAGATCAAGATCTCGTTCTCGATCCAGCTCTAGATCAAGGTCTCATTCTAGATCACGTTCCAGGAAAAAACGATATAGGTAATCATTTTGGATGCTGGTTACATTTTGATGCAAGATCCATAATTTTTAATGTGTTTTTACAAAATGTTTTGATGGACTTTCATGTTGGTATCAATTAATGTTTTATTGCAAACTTGAGTTATGTGTTTAAGAATAATCAGAACTGTAGGGCACAAAGATTTGTGAAATTTTCTTAACGAAGTGCTTTCACAGAATGAGGGTGTGGATACTAGGAATGGAATGGCTTTGCACGTTCAAGGCTCAGAATCCAGCTTTCAAATCAGACAAAGTACAAGCAGGTCTGATTTCAAAATTTCATGCAACGTGTATAATGTACTGCAAAGTTTTTTTGCTCTCTCAAAAACAATGGAAGTTTAATTAACAATTACTTTTAAAACCAGAGTGTAGAATTATTTGAAATATTGAAATGTTAACATGTGGTAGGAAAAGCCAGCAATATTATACTAAACGGAACTTTTTTTTTCAGGCAATGAATATTTGCAAAATGGAACAACTACCCAGTCTTTAAAAATCTATGATTGTACCAAATTTCATTGCAATTACAAGTGAATCCATTAATTAGTGGTTAGTTTTACGCTTGGAATTCAATCAGCAAAGACTTGAGTTAAGTCTGATTATTATAAATTGCTGCAGTCTCAGTTGATGAGCATTGATCCAAACCCAGAGCCCAAAAGCGAAAACCTCGTCGTGCTTCATATCATAACTTTCAAGAATTTCCATTGACATACATAATTTCTTTACATTGCAGTTTTTACAGTTTCAATTTTTTTCTGTAATACTGGCATATTTTCTTGAATTTGGTGTTTGTGGAGAGATATCCGTACAATAGCTTTTATTAACTGTGTGATTGGTTTTATCATAACGTTCCTCATGTTACTTTTTACATTTGCTCCTAAACTTTGGAATTAATTGTGACTAACTTTTTTGGGAGCAATTTTGTAATTTGAAGTATTTCGCAAACCCTCATTACTGACTAAATTTATTCTCTGGTTCAAAGATGGAAGAAGCAAGCTCCTTTACAAATTAATTCTTTGGTGTAACTTCAAAGGTTATGCAATCCTACTTGCAGTGTCTCATTTCCAGGTCTGAACAATAAATAGTGATGCAACTTGTTAAAGGTTCAAAAAAAATTCAATATAAAAATAGTTAAATATTTTGAAAAACGTAGTAGTGTTTGATCTTCATTTTAATCATCATTTTGAAGGCATTGTACTCACTAGTTATATGAAAGGGTAAGAACAATAACAATCAAACAAAAGGCTGCATGTGATGGAATAAAAAACCTTCCAGGTCACATTTGTATTATTGGGTTCGTGTTTCTTTGAAAGAGTACAGAAATATTTTGAGGAGCATATAGAGTATAATTGCTCAGGATTAAAACTTGATTCAATTTCTGTAACAAATCCAGTAACGTAGGTCTTAGTCAGCTGCATTTCTTCTGTCTTTGTTTTTCTTTCAGAAGTTGGATTTTGAAGATTGAGTGGGTTCAGTAGACTCCATCATAAAGACAAAAAAGACTTGCATTTATATAGCAACTTAATACGTCTGTCAAACATCTCAAAGCACTTCTCAAGCAATGAACCTCCTTTTTTGAAGTGCAATGACTTATGTAGGCAAATACGACATCCCTTTTGTACGCAACAAGATCCAGAAACAGCAGCGAGATGAATGGCAGCTAACCTGATAGGGAAAATTGTATGTAGTCTGGAAGGAATGAGCTAGATTGGTTGAATAGTATATGTTCTTAAAGTCAAATACATTGTAATTTGGTTAAAAGCCTTGGTGTATTTTTTTTTTAATACATATTTGTTTTTGAATATGTTTCACAATTTATTTGAGTTGATTTTTCAGCATATTGAAAAGAAATGGTCTCCAGAATATTCCAGTTGTTATTGAGGAATGCATTAGAAGAATGTTTACTTGAATGTTTAGAATGGTTTAGTTGCTTTTAATCAAATTTTTCTGTACTCTGGCACTGTTTCTGTGATCTTTTAACTTTTTGTAGCTTGAGAGTTAAAAGGGGAAAAAAATTTTATACACTTATGAACTTGAATATCTTTAAGTTGACAAAAGTATAATGCAATGGAAAACTTATTGTATTATAATTCACATTGCTTTTTGTGATCTGAACTACTTATGGGATAAATAGTGATGTTTGTTGTGACACTTCTTTTGTGGATTCTCTCAGTTCTAGATCTCGTTCCAGATCCTATTCACGATCTCGCAGTAGAGATCGTAACTATTCACGAGATTACCGGGATTATCGTGGTAATAGAGGAATGAGACGCCCTTATGGCTATCGTGGAAGAGGGAGAGGATATTATCAAGGAGGGCCACGATATTATCGAGGTGGTTATAGACTAAACTGGCAGAATCGAAGGCAGTCTCGTAGTCCACGACGAGGCCGTTCAAGGTCAAGAACACCAAAACGTAGATCCATTTCTCAACGATCCAGAAGTCGATCTCGACAGTCACACCGATCGTCCTCTGCTAGGTCACGTGGCTCATCGTCTTCCCGTTCCTCATCACGCCACAGCAGATCCCCAGTGGCTTCAAAACGACGCAGGTCCCTGGACAAACGTGGAAAGAAAGCAGAAGGGACAGTTTCTCAAGATGAATCGGGAAAGATCAAGCAAACAGAAAAATCTGTGACAGATGTAAAATATGAGTCTGATTCTGCTAAAGTGCATAGTGAGTTTCGTAAAACTCCTCCAGCTCGAAGTGAGAGTTGGGCAGGACTTTCAACATACAATGACAATAGTCCAAGGTCTCATCATAGTCTGTCTTCACTTCCCAGCCCAACTAGTCTCAGTCCAACACGTTCTGTTCCTTCCCGTCATAGTTTGTTGCAAGCTGTGCCACCTAGGCTGAGCTCATCACAAACAAGTCCACCATCCTCCAGTTTGCAGCACACTCCTGAACAGCATAGCTCCTCTGGGCATAGTGCATCCCAGTACAGTCCTTCTCAGTGTAGTCCAATACGAAAAAGCCCTACAAAAATTGTTTCAGTTCAACACAGTGTTCCAAAGGAAGATGTTCGACTGAAACTGTCTGCCTTTTCTGGTGATACTGTGGACCAAGAGCTCCTTAAAGCCAAGTACCTAAAAAGGTAAGTGGTTTCCCCTATTGCCTTCTGAAGACAATTTTTGTTCTCAACAGTCATTTAAATTCTGAAGTGTACTTTTAGAATATATGTGTGTTCAAAAAATTATTTGAAGAAACCAACTGTATAAAAAGTTTCATCCCATTTCCCAGATCTGCACCCCCCAAAAATATCATTCCATACACACTTCCCCAAGTCCTTCCAGCTATGTTAAATTTGTTGGATTCCCTTTGCCTTCAGCTGTCCAGCAAAATCCTTACCCATGTTCCAAACTACTGCCCATGCAGTAAACTTACCTTGCTTATGTTTCCAGAGGTGTTTTTCAGGGTCAGCATGGTGCGCTGCTTTATTCCCCACTTCCACATCTTGTGAGGATAAGATGAGTTTTTATGGAACAGTCGTGGAGTGGGACATCTTACGTGACTGTACTGTAGAGAAAGACAGTATGCACCTTGCTTGGTCCTGCCTGGGGAAAGTGAGTCAGTGTATTGGTACTTTGCCCAAATGGTTTCTAGATGGAGAGACGCAGTGAGTGTTGGCATTTCTCCTGAACTTACGAGAGAGAATTGGCCCAGAAAGTAAGACTTTTACAAATTTGCCATGTATCTTATCCTACTTAAAATTTTTAAAAAATATTCACCACTCTCCTCTGCTAGTTGAAAATAGCACTGAAACTAAACCCAAGCACTGGCTATCAAATAAGAGAATGAGGTGGATGCTTTATTGTAAAACTTTATGGTAATGTTAAAATATTGAAAACTTTATCTTTTCGTAGAAAAAATGAGAAGGTCATAAATCAACACAGATATCCCTTAAATCAATGAATTAAAACAACCTTCATCTTTCCGGTCTGTGTTACAAATTTTATTGCCTTCATGTACGAATTATGCTATGACTAATCTATTTTACATGCAATGGACCAAATTTCTAGTGCTTGTTGTAGCTTCTTTTACTTTCATTGCCCAAAATCAAAACAAAATTGGTAACTTAAGTTTTATATTTTTGCATGAAACAATCTATACTCTCGTGCAGCATGGCCTGGATAATATTCACGCTTGGATCAAAAAGAGATCAGAAATATTCATCCCATATAAGTGCTAGCTAGGCATTGACCATCTTAAACAAGAGATAATCTATTCCCCCACAATTCTGAAACCAGCAAGTTACCTGAATGGGGCAGATGGTGATGTATTGGTTATGTTACTGCAGTATTAATTTGGAGACACAGGCTAATGATCTGAGTTCATATCCCACTGTGATAGTTGGTGGAATTTTCATTTAGTTTAAATATAATGTAAATAAGGGCTCTCTTGTGGCACAGAGGTAGAGTCCCTACCCCTATACTAGGAGGCCCAGGTTCAAACCCATTTGTTCTAGAGGTGTGTAATAACGTTGCTGAGCAGCTGATAATAATCAAATTTTAACTCAAGTTTAGCTGTTGTCAGTTCCGTTTTGTTATCACCATTGTTATGATGTTGTAAAAACCCATGTTATTCCCTAATTTTATCAATATGTTCAAGGGGTCAGGGGAAACAAGTGGTGAGTTGATGTGTCAGATTAATACTTACCCCTGAGTTAGACTAGGTTTTTAAATCTTAAACTTTTCCAGGGTAACTATAAGCTTAATTGAAGGGGAACCTTCCAAATTCTCTGATTTCAGTGGATCGTTTTGGAGAGTTCCAAATGCAGAATTTGCCCATTGCAATCTTCAGTTTCCTGTGCAGTTCCCACAGAGTCTGTAATGTCTGGGATTCTACAGAGTCAGAGTGCGCAATCCGGTTAGCGCTGATACAGCAACTATCTGGCCACTGGAATATCTGGCCATTATCTCCAATTCTAGGCACCACTAATAAGAAATGATGTAAAGACTTTTCAGCAGGCGCAGAAAAGACTTGCAGGAATTGTTCCACGAATGAAGGATTTCAGTAATATGGAAAAATTGCCAAAGCAGTGTTTGTTCTCCTTAATGGAGAATGTCTAGAGGAATTTGTGTAATGTTCAAAATCAGGCGAGGCCTAGACAGAGTAGGTAAGAGAAACTGTTCACACCGAAGGATGGTTTGTGAAGTGGTGGTCGCAGATTCAAGATGATTATAATGAATGGTTTTTATTCACATATTTTACAGTAAGAATGCTATAAAATACAGTGAAAAGCTTTCATTTATCAAGATGATCTGGTGCCATTTAGAATAATTTAAGAATAAGGAAAAAAATATTGAATGATAACATAAGGGAAAACCATATTTTATGCTGCATATTGGTAGGATCCAGAATGCACTGCCTGAGAAGGTGGTGGAGACACATTTGTTCATGGTTTTCAAACATCAATTTGGACAAACATCTGAAGAGAGAGAACATTGCAAATAGAGGTGGGACTGGTTAAATTGATGTTGTGCAATGGTAATTACCCTCTATTTGTTCTGCTTGTTTTTTTGCTGTCAACTTACTGAATTGATTCTAAACTTGGTTTGCTACGTGCTGATATCTGTGATCAAAATTCATCTCGATACTTTTGATCATTTTGGTTTTGACCTGATTTGAGAAATTGGAGATGCCAGTAAATCATCAAGTATAGAAATTAGACCAGATGAACCAAAGAATTCCTATAAATAGCATTCAATTATATTTTGAAAAAGGAATTTTTTTTTAACTTTCCTGAATTTTTCTTGTAGACTGAAAGCATAAGAGAAGTGATGATTAATGTTGATTAAGAACATTTTGTTCTTTAACAGACACTAATTCCTGTGTCATTAGCAATCAAGCTTCTTAAGTCAAAGTTTAAAATATGCAGAATTTTTTTTGTTGAATTTCTTGTTGTTTTTATCTTGTAAATAGGTATGCCGAGGATGAGGAGAATAGGACCTTTGTGTTGGACAGAGGAGATGGAAGAGAGAAAGATACTCAAAAAGAAAGAGGACTGGAGAAAGATAAGGCAAGGGGGAGGGAATGGGGTGATAAAGGAGTAGAGTATAGTAGTTCTAAAGGTGAGTACTTTAGAAAAGAAGCAGAAAAAATGCCATATTTAACGGAGTCCCCAGAAAGACACAGACAGTGTGTTGTGGATGCAATATCTGATGAATTAGATCATTACAGACCTAAATATCAGTACAGTGTGACCAATCAAGCAGAGAAGGAAAAGGGTTATGGAACAGAGTCCCATTGGGATTTTGACTATGAAGAAAGTAAATATAAAACAAAAATTGTAGTCAAAGGAACAAAAGACCATGAAAGGTATGAAGATGAGAGGTCTTACAAATTTAATGTGGCTAGCTTTTCATCTAGTGCAGCAAAAGAGAAACTTAGGGAAGAAGACAAATATGCAGAGAAAAAATATGAGGAAAGAGCAGCACCAAAGAAAGAACCTGTATCACCTGAGCCAGTGAAAGGTGAAACATTCAAAGAGCTGTATGATCCAAGCTCCTCACTCCCGCAGCAGAAGAACACAGATGTCCGAGAAAGGGACAAAACATCTTTCACAGAGGAAAGTCCGCCCAGAATAAAACCTCTAGCCACCACATCCTGTCAGCCTGAAGTGAAATTGAAAATGACTGCACCCCATTTTGAAGACTCTGTACGGTAAGTTGCTGTTTTTTTTTTTGTGTTGTTTGTTGAATTTGCCTTTCTTGTTGATTTATCACTTAGTCGTAGATGCAATCAGTTTATTCCCTCCTTTTTATATCTTGTTTGCAATGGAGATTAGTAAAACTAATTGATTATTTATAATGTTTTTGAGTGATTTAATAGTGATCATTTACAAAAATTCATTTTGTACTTAAAAATGTCACAAATGAGTACCACGTGATCACAGTAAAAACATATGTAATATCTGTTGATTTTAGATTTGAATTATTCAGCACCTTTTGTCTTTGCCATTCAGCTCTGTCTTTTATGACACAATGTTATAGTCCTTATCTCTGGGCCAGAAAGTTGGGATTTAAGTGTCTCCTGCCACAGATGTATCACAACATGTCCAAACAGGTTGACTAAAAATGTTAAAACAAAAATTGACAGAGCTCCCAAGAATAGATTTCCGGGCTTGACATGTCAAAAATTACTTGCAGACAAATTGAGTTAATTTTGAAATCTAATGGGGACAGAATTAGTCCATCATAACATCACAATTGTAAGACGTATTATGGCTGAACACTTGCCTTTCCCTCCCACCGCACAGCTCTCAAACCACCTTACAGACATATCATCTCGATGATGTATGAAAAGCAGTAAGCACCAAGGACCAGTGTAGGGAAACGAAATTGGCTTGTAAATATCCTCTCTGACTGGCGTGGGGGAAGTGTGTCTCTTCAGGAAATTGAGAGTTTAGATTATTTTTCCATCAAGAGAATTACCTCCTATATCGTGTGATTTTTGGCTCCGGTTAGGTAGTAGTTCACCTCTGTTTTTGAAGACAACCGACAACAGTCAATGGTGTGTTTTGGAGGTTCTCAATTGTCAGAGGAATGGAGAACTGCTAAGCCCATGTCTTCTGGTCGTTACCAATCTGTAAAATGGGAATTAGCTATGCATAGGAATGCTATTCAGTCATTAGACCTTTTGGAACACAGTACAGTTTCATTTCATTTAGAAAATATGTCTTGGGTCAAACAAGACTTTGGAAGGCATCCTAATCCAAGGCAAATGAGTGTTATTTCACGTTTGTTTTGATTTTAAAGCAATGATTTAAAGAGTCCAGTTGTAGTAGCGTAGCTGATTTTGCTCACTTAGTGCAGAGATGTGAATTCAAATTCTACCGTGGGATAAATGTGGAATTTAAATTCAGTATATTAAATAAACCTGGAATTGAAATATAATTTCAATAATGGTGACCACAAAATTAATGGATTATTATAAAACTATAAATGGTTTGCGATATCATTTAAGAAAGGAGACCTGGCTACCTTTACCTAGCCTGGCCTGTAAGGCTTAGGGAGGCAGTGATGGTGGCGGAATGATAATATCTAGAACCCTATGTTAATGTTCTGGTATATGGGTTTGAGTCTCAGCACAGCAGATGATGACATTTGACTTCAATGAAAGTCTGGAATCAAACAAAATGCTGTTTTAATGGCGACCATGTAACTACTGTTGATTCTTGTTTTAAATAAGCTCTGCCTCTCTGTCCTTTTGGATCCACAGCGATGTGGCTGACTCTTCATTGTCTTCAACTGGCAAAGTAAACCACATAGTTCAAGGATAATAAGGGATGGACAGTAAATGTTGGCCCAAACAGTAATGCTGATATCCCACAAATGAATTTTAAAAAAGTGACTCCGGATTCCCTTTGAAATGGTGCATCAAAACCACTAGACTGGACTGCACTTGTTTGAGGATGGCTTACCCTCCAGGACAATCAGTGATACCCTATGATTTCCACTTTCAATGAATGAATGAATAATTCAAGGAGGGAGTAATGGTGAGAGTTGAGAAAGAAAAGTCCTTCACTGCTTCAGTAAATTCCCTTCATAGATTTTCATTTGCTTATAGTACTGGTGGAATTTTTAGATTAACAGGACATCTCCTTTGGTGGAATGCAAGGTGCTGTTTGGAAATATTCTGTCACGTCACATGGCCTTCTCATAAATTCAGAGGTATGACTTCCTCAGGATAGTCATACAGAACTGTTGTCCAAAGAATTGAACATTTTTTTTTTGGTGTAGACAAGTTACTATTGAAGAATGTAATACCAGACCTGTAAATGTGTATGCAGCTTGACTGGGGGACAAACTGGCAAATGTAGCTGTGCAGTTAACTTTGGAGTAAAGTATACTGTAAATGCTACTTTTTATTTTCCCTTCAGTTGAGAAACAGCAAGGAAGTAAATGTAGTGTATTCGCATGTGCTGATGGAACAGAGAAAGTTTACCTGCTGTATGTTTGAATTTTACAGTTCTTAAAAATGTAATTCAGTGTTGAAAGATCTTTTCCAATTCAGGTCTCCTTATTTTAAGTCATGGTGTATTCATACTGAGTCTTTCTGCTTCATTTTTCATTCTGAGATCTATTGACATATGACTGTTAAGACCAATTGATCAAAGTGGCTGCAATGGTGACATATTATTTCTTCTCAAATGATGTGTTTCTCATATTGACCTGGTTATCTGGTGCAGGTGAGACATTAACCTAGACAGCCAGTGAGTTCAATCCACTGTGATACAGTGTGGCCCTTCTTTTTCTATCCAACACCACTGGCAATTTTCAAATTTTGTTATCGATCTTGAGGCAGATGACTTTCAAAGAGAGATGAATTTCCCAGTGACCATCTTGGTGGATTGCACAGTGACTTACATGAACAAGATCTTGGCTTGGAAATATATTGGATTCTTTCACTCGCTGTTCAAAATCCTGCAGTTGTGTCTCTAGTAGAATTGTAGGTGTGCCTACCTTCAAAGTACTGTAGCAGTTCAAAAAGGCAGTTCACTACCACCTTCTCCAGGGCACTTGGGATGGGTAATAAATGCTGGCCAAGCCAACAAAGCCCTTAACCTGGGAATAAATAAAAATTCACATTTTAAGATTTTGACTGTAACAAGCAAACTCATCATCTTAGATTAGTAGACAACTGATATGTTAACCTTCTGAAAAAGGTTTCCCATTTTAACTTGCAACCAAAAATCCATCGTTCCGTTTATATACTTATACGGTACTCTAAATGCAAGTCTACATTCCTGCTGAAAATCGCAAGCTTCCCTGGAATTAGCAAGATCTCTTCTTTCTGACCGTCCAGGATGAATCTTGCAGAACCTTTTCATTTTTAAAAAATAATTCCTCTTCACTCAATCTTCTCTGCTTCCAAGGTGCTCTCTGATGACTTCGTGGTTTCAATTCTCCACAACCCTTGTTTCTTCGCTGTCCTCCTCAACATTTCACTTGTTGATGGACTGAAAAGTAGTCCTTTTCCTTTGCCTAGCATAGTAGCAGCCGCTTTTGGACTTCTTCAAATCCTTCGTTCTGACTGCCCGAGAGTCTGAGTTCAGACAGCAGTAAGGCGAGTCAGCACCTTCCTAGTGTTCAATTGTTAAAACACGCTCCTTATTTTAAATAAGTTTCAGTTCAAATATTTATCTGCACAACAAGCAGATGGCATGAGTTTGTTTCCAGGTAGACTTGGCATGAGATCAAATGGGCTTCCTGAGACAGCACATTCCAAACCCACAACCACTACTATTTAGGGCAGCAGATACAAGGGAACAAGACCACTACCTGCAAGTTTACCTTCATGTTCGCCTCCAAGCCACTTAGCATCCTGACGTGGAAATGCATTGCTGCTTATTCGCTGGGTCAAATTCCTGCAACTCCCTTTCAAAAGGCATTGTGGGCATACCAAATGGACTGCAGCAGTTCATGAAATCAGCTCGCCACCACCTTGAGGGCAACTAGGTATAGGCAATAAATGCTGGGCCTGCCAGTAATGCTCTCATCCCATGAATGAGTTAAGAAAACAAAATTCTCTCTCCTAAGTACTGTATTTTTAGTTTGAATTAAAGAAGACAGACATACGAATTAGGAACTGGAGTAAACCCTTTGAGTCTGCTGTGTCGTCCAGTAAGCTAGTGGCTGATTTGATTACACTACATTCCTGCCTAGCCCCAGTAATCTTCCAGACCCTTTATTAACAAGCACCTATTTACCTTTGCCTTTAAAAGATACAAGGACTCTGCTTTCACTGCCTTTTGAGAAACTGCTTTAAAGACTCGAACTTCTGAGAAAACATTTCTCCTTATCTTTAAATGAGTGATGCCTAGGTTGTAGATGTGTCTACAAGTCGTTTCCAATGTGAACTCTGTCAAGACTGCTGAGGATCTTAAGTTCCAATCAAGTTGTCTTTTATTTTAAACTCCAGTGGATCCAAGCCTAGTTGACCTTTCCTCCATAAGGCAACCTGTCCATTTCAGATATTTGTCATAGAATTATAGAGATTTCCAGCACACAGAAAGGCCTTTTGTGACTTAGTGTCTGTGCCAGCCAAAAATATGCACCTAAATATTCAAATCCTATTTTCCAATACTTGGCCCATAGTCTTATATGACTTGGCGTTGGAAATGTGCATCTGAATGCTACTAAAATGTTTTGGGAGTTCCTGCGTCTATCACCGTGAGGTAGCAAGTTCCAGATTCCCACCACCCTCCGGGTGAAAGAGGTATTCCTTGCATCTCCTCTCCTGCTCTTTACCCTGGTCATTGACCCCACCACCAAGGAGAGAACTTCCTCCCTGTCTATCCTATCCATGCCGTACACCATTTTATACATTGGAATTGTCTCCCTTCTTAGTCTCCTCTGCTCCAAGGAAAGCAGCCCCAGTTTATCCAATCTCTCTTAACTAAAACTCTGCACCCCAGACAATATTGTGGTAACTATCCTCTGTACCCTCTCCAGTGCAGTCATATTCCTCCTATAATGTAGATTGCACATTTGGACACACTGCTGTAGCTGTACTATACTTTTATACAGTTCCAGCATAACTTTCCTGATCTTAAATTCTTGGCCTCAGCTGATAAAGGCAAGTATCTCATTTGTCGCCTTCCCCACTTTATCTCCCTGTCCTACTACTTTAAGGGATCAGTAGACAAGCACACCTATCACTCAGCCAGTTCCAGATCTAATTAGCCAAATTTCCTTGGATTCCATGGGCTCTTCGCTATCAGTCTTCCTTGTGGCACCTTATCAAAAGCCTCACTGAAGTCCAAGTAGACTACATCAAATACATTGCTCTCACTAGGTCACCTCTTCAAAATATTCAGTTATGTTGGTCAGATATGACTTCCCCTTAACAAAAGAATGTTCTTGATTAATCTCTGCTTCTCCAAATGCATATTAGTTCTGTCGGCAGAATTTTTTTCCAATAGTTTCCCCACCACTAAGGTTACACTGACTAGCCTGTAGTTTCCTGGTTTATCCCTTCTCCCTTCTTGAATAAAGGTACCAGATTTAGTCTAGTCAGCCTTCTCTCTGAACTGCTTCCATTGCATTTTTCCTTAGATCAGGAGACCAATACTGTATGTCATGCTCCAGATGTAGTCTCAACCAATGTCCTGTTTAACTGGAGTATAACCTTGTAACTTATATCATCTTTCTGAAGGATTTGGGAAGGATTTTAAGCTAAATGTCCCGTAGTTTTCTGCTTCCCTCTTTTTGAAAAGAAGAGTTACATTTACTGCTTTCCTATTTAATAGAATCTGTCTGAACAAGGGAACTTTGGAAAATTAAAAGCAACACATCAACTATCTTTTGGATACTGGGGAGGGAGGAGGTAAATAGGCAGGTGTTGCACCTTCGCAGGTTACAGGGGAAGGTGCTGTAGGGCTGTGGGGAGGTGTTGGGGGTGAAGGAAGTGTGGACCAGGATGTCCCTGTGGAATGCAGACAAGGGCAGCGAGGGGGATATGTGTCTGGTGGTGGAATATCGCTGGAGGTGGTGGAAATGACGTCTGATGATCTTCTGGATGTGGATGCTGGTGTATTGGTAGATAAGGATAAGGGGAACCCTATCGCTGTCGCGGGAGGGAAGAGAAGGGGTGTGCGCGGAAGTGCGGGAGATGCGTCGGACCTGGTTGAGGGCCCTGTTGACAACAGAGCCGGGGAGTCCTCGGTTGAGGAAGAAGGTCGACATTTCGGAGGCTCCCTTGTTGAAGTTGGCCACATCAGAACATAGGAGATGGAGGAACTGAGAGAATGGGATGGAGTCTTTACGGGAAGTGGGGTGTGAGGATGTATAGTCCAGATAGCTGTCAGAGTCAGTGGGTTTGTAATGGATATTAGTGGCCAGTCTATCCCCAGAAATGGAAACAGAAATGTCGAGGAAAGGAGGAGTCCAAGATAGACCAGGAGAAAGTGAGGGCAGGGTGGAAATTGGAGGTGAAATTGATGAAGTTTTCCAATTCCAGACGAGAGGGAAGCAGCACCGATGATATCATTGATGTATCGGAGAAAGAGTTGTGGGTGGGGGCCGGAATAGGACTGGGACAAGGAATATTCCACATACCTGGTGAAGAGACAGGCATAACTAGGGCCCATGCAGGTACCCATGGCAACCTATCTTACCTGAAGAAAATGGGAGGAGTTAAGAGAAGTTGTTGAGGGTGAGGACAAGCTTGGCCAAGCGGAGCAGGGTTGTGGTGGGTGGGGATGGTTCAGATCTCCCTCCAGGAAGAAGCGGAGAGCCCTAGGACCCCTCCTGGTGGGGATTGGGCGTGTAAAGGGATTGCATGTCCATGGTAAGGAGGAGGTGACTGGAACCTGCAAACTGGAAGTTTTGAAACCGGCGTAAGGCATCAGAGGAATCATGGGTGGATGTGGGCAGGGAGTGGACTGGGGAGAGAAGACTGAGTCAAGGTAGGAGTTCCATAGGGCACAAACAGGCTGAAACAATGGGTCTGCCCGGACAGTGTTGGAAACCCTGAACTACCTGCGGCTTGCTACTTTAATGCACCACCCTCTTCCCTGGACAACATCTCCATCTCTGGCTTGTTGTAGTGTTCCACTGAAGCCCAATGCAAACTAGAGAAACAACACCTCATTTTCCGCTTGGGGACTCTACAGCCCTCCAGACTCAATATTGAGGTCAATAATTTTAGGGCCTAAACTCTCCCATCCCAGCCCCTACCCCACACACCAGGCCTTGATATCTCACAGCCTGCCATTACACACCCTCTGCTGTTAGTCACTAACAGTCCCCATTAATAACTATTCACCCTGCCAGCCTGATCATTAGCAACTCCTTTGTCCAAAAACAAAGTTGCTGGAAAAGCTCAGCAGGTCTGGCAGTATCTGTGAGGAAGAAAACAGAGTTAAAGTTTCGGATCTAGTGACCCTTCCTCAGAACCTTTTTCTGTCCAACTGTCTTTCTCTCTCTTTGGGTCCTATCCTATTGTTTACTCCCCACCCCACCCACCTCCCTATTTTCTGCATATAAACTGACGTTTTCCCAGCCGCCATCAGTTCTGAGGAAAGGTCACCGGAACCGAAACATTAACTCTATTTTTTCCTTCACAGATACTGCCAGATCTGCTGGGCTTTTCCAGCAACTTTGTTTTTGTTCCTGATTTACAGCATCCGCAGTTCTTTCGGTTTACATCGACTATCTTTCTAGCCATTTTTTAAAGACCCTAGAATGAAGTCGGTCAGGTCCTAGGGACTTTTCAGCCTGCAATGTCAAGAGTTTGATTAGTTTCGTTTCCTTGAGTTCCTCCCTACTTCAATTTCTTGACCTAAGATTGCGTCTTGGCATGTTACTTGAATACTCTGTATTGAATACTGTTGCAAAATACCTGTTCAATTCATCTGTCATTTTGTTATTAATTCTCCAGACTTGCCTTCTGTCAAACTAATGCTTACTTTGTTGGAATTTTCCTTTTTAATTGGAATGTATTTCATTATTGTATTCTGAAATATCCCCCTAAGTGTCTCCCACTGCATCTCTGTTGATCTATTCCTTAACCTAATTTATCTTAGAGTCTGAGAGTCATGCAGAAAACAGACACTTTGGTCCAATTTGTCCATGCTTACCCAAACTAAACTAGTCCCATTTGCCTGTGTTTGGCCTATATCCCTCTAAACCTTTGCTATTCATGTACCTGTCCAAATGCCTTTTAAATGTAATATCTGTACCCATATCTACCACTTCCTTCGCAGTTCAGTTCACATAAGAACCACCTACTGTGTGAAAATGTTACCTCTTGGGTTCCTTTTAAATCTTTCTGCCCTTGTCAGTTCATTTTAGCTAGCTCTGCTTTCGTGCACTCATAAGTGTCCATTCTCTTCTTGCCTTTAAAATGAATGAAACATTTCCTGTTATTATGATTGGCGGGGGAGGGGTTGCAGGGGCAGGGAAGACATTTATTCCCATGCTCTGTTTTCTGTTTGTCACCCAATTCTCGGTCTATGGCAATAAAATGAATGTTTTGCATGACTGGGGAGTCCAGAAGCAGTGATTAGACTCTACCGATACAGGGTTAGCCATTTAGGACTGAGATGAAAATAATCTTTACCTAGAGAGTGAGGAACCTGTGGAATTCTCTACCACAAAAAGTGGTTGAGGCCAAAACGATGAATGTTTTCGAGGGAGTTAGATATGGTTCTTGGGGCTAAAGGGATCAAAGGGTGTGGGAAGAAAGCAGGAATAGGTACTGGGTTGGATGAGTAGCCATGATTATAGTGACTGGCAAAATAGACTTTAATGGCCTACATCTGCTCCCATTTTCTGTGTTAATATATCACCTCCTGTCCCATGTGCTTTAACTTTGTCCACTAATCTCTTATGAGGCACCTGATCAAAAACCTCCTGAAAATATCAAATACACCACATCCTATTGTTCTCTCTTATGCATTCTACTAGTTGCATTCTCAAAAAATTCCAACAGAATCGTTAAGCATGATTTGCCCCACTACTGATGTAAGTCTAACTGGTCTGTAATTCTTTATTGTCTCCCTCACTTTTTAAATAACAAGGTTACAGTTACCACCCTGCAATCTGTATGAACTTTTCCAAGTCTAGAATTTTGGAAATTGTTCACCAAAATCCAATATTCCGAGAACCTCTTCTGGGATGTAAATGATCAAGCCCCGTTGATTTGTCAGCCTTTAACTCCTTAATTTACCCAGCATCATTTTCTCACTAATCATGATTTTCTTTAATTCTGTCCTCTCACTTGACCCTTGGTGCCTTAGCATTCTGAGAGGTTACTTGTACACTTTTTTGTGAAGATTGAACCAAAGTATGTGTTCGGTTTTTCTGTCATTTCTTTATTTCCACAATAACTTCCCCAGTTTTTGATTGTAAAGAACCTGCATCTGTCTTTAAAAATAGAATGAATACTTTCATTCTGTGCCTTTTTTTCAAAGTCAGTAACAAGGAAGTTTTAATAAACCTTTTCTGAAAAAAACTGGTCAGGCCTCAATTAAGTTTTGTGTCCAATTCTAAGCCCTACACTTTAGGAAAGATGTAAAGGCTCTGCACAGGGACAGTGTAGTTGACTCTTGACAGTGAAGTGCTCTAAAAAGTTACTCTGTTCAAGGGCAATTTGGGATGGGCAACAAATGCTAGCCCTTTCTAGTCAGCGATGTGAACATACTATGAAATAATAAAGGGGATTTCATGGAATTCTGCCAGTGTTGGCAGATTTTTGTGTGGAAAAACTACAGATCAAGGAGAGCCAATGGATGTTATCTACCTGGACTTCAAGAAGGCCTTTGATAAGGTGCCATACAGGAGTTGCTGAGTAAGATAAGGGCCCATGATGTTAGAGGCAAGCTGCTAGCATGGATAGAAGATTGGCTGTCTGGCAGAAAGCAGAGAGTGGGGATAAAAGGGTCTTTCTCAGGATGGCAGCCAGTGACAAGTGATGATCTGCAAGAGTCAGTGCTGGGACCACAACTTTTCACTTTATGCATTAATGATCTAGATGAGGGGACTGTGGGCATTCTGGCTAAGTTTGCAGACGATACAAAGATAGGTGGAGGGATAGGTAGTATTGAGGAGGTGGCGAGGCTGCAGAAGGATTTGGACAGGTTAGGAGAGTGGGAAAAGAAGTGGCAGGTGGAGTACAAAGTGGGGGAAGTGTGAGGTCATGCACTTTGGTAAGAAGAATAAAAGCATGGACTATTTTCCAAATGGGGAGAAAATTCAGAAGGCTGAAGTGCAAAGAGACTTGGGAGCTCTAGTCCGGGATTTTCTCAAGGTAAACTTGCAGGTTGAGTCAGTAGTCAGGAAGGCAAATGCAATGTTGGCATTTATTTTGAGAGGACTTGAATATAAAAGCAGGGATGTACTACTGAGCCTTTATAAGGCTCTGGTCAGGCCACGTTTGGAGTATTGCATGCAGTTTTGGGCCCCATATCTCAGGAAGGATGTACTGGTCCTGGAGCGGGCTCAGAGGAGGTTCATGAGAATGGTCCTAGGAGTGGAAAGCTTAACATATGAGGAACATTTGAGGACTCTGGGACTATACTCATTGAAGTTTAGAATGATGAGGAGGGGATCTAATTGAAACTGTCAATGCTGAATGGCCAGGACAAAGTGGATGTTGGGAAGATGCTTCCATTGGTAGGAGAGTCTAGTTCCTGAAGGCACAGCCTTAGAGTAAAGGGAAGACTTTTTAGAATGGAGATAAGGAGAAACTTTTTCAGCCAGAGAGTTGTGAATCTATGGAATTCACTGCCACAGAAGGCAGAGGTGTCCAGGTCATTGAGTACACTTAAGACTGGGATAGATAGGTTCTTGATTATCAAGGGTTACGGGGAGAAAGCAGGAGAACGGGGTTGAGGAACTTATCAGCCATTATTGAATGGCGGAGCAGACTCGATGGGACGAAAAGAGCAGAAATTAGGCCAATGTCTTGTGGTCTTTTGGTCTTATAAGTTGGGATTGCTCTTAGGGTAGAGAGGATTAATGGAAGATTAAAAGGGTGTTCAATGTAATAAAGGGTTTTGATAGTGTACTTGTGAGAAACTGTTAGGAAGGGCAATAACCAGAGGGCAGAGATTTAAGGCAATTGTCAAAAAACCAGAGTTGTTTTTAAATCTACCACCTGAAAGGCGGGCAACAAATTCACCTATAATTTTTAAAAAGTGATTGAACACCTCCCTGAAAGGATTAATTTGTAGGGCAATGGGATTAAGCAAAGGTATGGGAGTAATTGGCTCACTCTTTGAAAGCCCCATTACAGACTTTATGGTCCCAATATCTGCCTTCTGTAACTGTTAACTGCTATGGATTAAAAATCAGACAAAGATTGACCATTGTCGCAAAGCTATGACGGGTTACAATAAGCAAGTGAGTTTGGAGAATAGGGTGTGAGCTGGGCAACAAATGTTTTGTGGTATTTTGTTGAGAATGAGAGATGTTAGCAGAACCTTCCGGAGTATGGGAGTAATAATCAACCTCTGAACAATTTGAGTTTTATAGGTAGTTAACAGTTGTTCATAAGATAATATCTGTTCGGTCTAATAGTTCCCAAAACAAGAAAAAGTTGTTGGCAAGAGATGAAGTTTCAGGTCAGAGGAGATGGTGAAGGTAAGTATTTTGAGGAGCAAAGGACTCTGGCTGGAGCAATCAATAAAATCTCCAATATAACATGGTATATAATTATAGCATTTTCGGGAGACATTTTCTATTGGTTCCTTGCTGTGTATTGTGGAGCAATTGCAGTTTAAGATCTGAGTTGCTTCCCTCAAGTATTTTTGAGTTAATTTACATGACTCCTTCTCCAAGAACTTAACACTAAATAGGAATCTAGTTCTCTAGCTGTTCTGCTCTTCCCACGCCCTGAAAACCTGGAATGTGCAATGGTGTAATTTGTCCCACAAATGAAATGAAAACAAAATATGTTCTTTCATTCTTTTGAATGTGATCCATATCGAATTACAGCAGAGTTAACTGCGTTTGCTTAGTTAAGAACTTGGGAGCAGGAGCTAGCCAATCAGTCCTACGAGCATGCTCTGCCATTCTAGGTCGTGGTTGATCAACTACCTCAACCCTATATTCTCACATTATCCCCAAATCTCTTGATGTCACGTGGTAACCAGAAATCTATTCATCTTTGACTTGAGCTTAATGACTGAGCTTCCACAGCCCTCTAGGGTAGAGAATTCCAAAGACTCACCACACTCTGAATGATGTTGTTCTTCCTCATTTCAGTCTCAAATGAATAGCCTTTTTATTCCGAGATTGTCCCCTGGTTTTAGACCCTTGGCCAGGGAGAGCAACTTTTCTGTGTCCACCCTGTCCACATCTTTAAGAATTTTGTACGTTTCTATGACATTGCCTCTCATTCTTCTAAACTCCATAGAAGACAGACCCAGGCTCTTCAATCTGTCCTCAGAGGACAGCCTCACTATCCTAGGTATCAGTCTGGTGAACGTTTGCTGTACTTTCTCGATGGCAGTTATATCTTGCCTTAGGCAAAGGAATCCGAACTGCGCACAGTGTTCCATGTGCCATCTCGCCAGTGTTACGCTTCAAGATTTCTTGGTTCTTGTCTTCAAACCTATTTCAATAAAGGCTTACTGTTAACCTTTTGAATTGCTTCCTGCACCCGTATGGTAGCTTTTAGTGAGTTATAAGAAAGGACTCCTAAGTCCCTTTGTGCATCAACACTTATTTCTCTCCATTTATGAAATATACTTACAATCTTGCTGCTCTTTCTTACAAAGTGAGTAACTTTACACTTATTCACAATATATTTCATCAGTTGTGTTCTTCCCCATTCATTTAGCCTGTTCAAGTCTCCCTGAAAGTTTTGTGCATCTTCCTTAGAATATTCATTCCCACCACGTTTTGTATCATCTGCAGTCTTAGAAATATGACAGTTGGCCCCAAGTCCAGATCATCGATATGGATTATGAACAGCTGGAGCCCAAGCACTCACCTTTGCGGTATACCACTAGTCATAGCCTGCCAATCTGAGAGGATGATCCATTTATTCCGACTCTGCCGTTTAACCAATTCTCATTCTATGCTAGTATATTACCCCAATCCCATTAACTTTAATATTATTTAATCATTTGCTTTGTGGGGCAATAGCCGATGTCTCCTGAATATCCAAATACACCACAGCCACTAGTTCCTCCTTATCAACTTTGCTGCTCACATCCTTAAAAACTTTATCAGATTTCTCAAACACTATGTCCCATCATAAACCAGTGTGGTCTCTGTCCAAGCAGATAATTTAATTCCTTAATATCCAGTAATCCCATTCGTTTTAATAGATTCTGGTATTTTGCATATTAACCAGCATCAGGCTAACATCTGTGATGCCCTGGTTTCTCTATCCCTTCCTTTCTTAAACACTGGGTTACGATTTTAACTTTCCAATCTGTAGTCACTACTGCAGAATTAATAGAATTTTGAAAGATGATCATCAATGCCATTACACTACCTCTGTAGCTATCTCTTCCAACATCTATCTCTTCTAGGATGAAGGTCATTGGGTCCCAGCAACTTTTCAACTTTCAGTCCCATTAATATCCCCAATACCACTTTTTAAAATAATTTCTTTCAGCTCCACACTGTTCCCTACACCGTTGTATAATAGCATTTGCCATTAAGCTTGATAAGGATGGAATTCAATTAGAAACTTGGTTAAATCTAAATAAGTGTGGTTTTGAAGCTGTGAGGAGGAAGTTGACTGTGCTGGATTTGACTCAAAATATTAACTCTGTTTCTCACTCCACAAATCGTACCAGACCTGCTGAGTTTCTCCAAAATTCTCTGTTTTTATGTCAGTATTCCCCTGTTGCCCTGGGGCTATTAGGAGTCATCTCTGTGGCATGGCATTGGAGTTGTAGAAAACCACATTAGATTTTTTGGATTGCTCCACCCATGGCTCTTTTCACCGCTCAGTCTAATTACTCTCGTCATCTTCTCTGATCTGAAGCTGAGCTTCCAATTTCTATCTTCTGCTAAAGCTACTTCCAAAAAAAAAAACTTGATCCTTGTCTTTTTAGGTCACCAGATATTATGGGATTGGAAGATTCCCTTGCTGAAGGACATTACAGATCCAGTTGAGTTTTCATAACCATTCAATTGTTCTCATAGTCAGTGCCCCTAAATTATTATATTAACAAGTTCAACTTTGCAACAACGGGTGATAGAATTTGAATTTACAATCTCAGAATTGTTAGCCTTGTACCAACATCACAAGGCTGCTGTATTTAAGTGAGGAAGATGTATTAATTGGTACCTATCTAAGTATGGAATGTACAGAAGTCTTTAAAATGTAGTTTATCTTTCTTTCTAGACCTGGGAGTTCTTTGACAACTGAGAGACTGCTTTCCTGTGCTCTTGTCCATTCCAGCAAGAAAGAGCAAGGATTCCGCTCTATCTTTGATCATCTTAAGTTGCCTCAGTTTTGCAGAAGTTCTTCAGAGTCATTTATTCAGCATATCGTGGCCCTGGTTCATCATGTTAAAGGTAAGTTGGTGCCTGGATAGATATAACATTGTAAAAAGTATGCTAGAATCAATTTAATGTTCTGTTTGATAATCTCTCTCAATTCTGAATCATCCTAAGTATTATAACTTGATTTATGCTGCCATACGTGGCAGCTTTGCTATTGCTGTTCAGTTTAAATAGATATGCAGGTAAGCAGTTACTCCTTGAAGGGAGGAAACAAGTCACTTTCACTTTGTTCTTCCATTTTGTTCAGAAGAAATATTTCTAAAGAAAGTACTGAGATGTAGAAATGAAATCATCCCAACACTAAATAATTTTGAGCACAGTGACAGTGGTCACTTCACATTACCATGGTAACATTTTCTCATTTTATTCAGAGTTTGAGGGTTAACTATTAAAGTGGGAGCATGTTGTATGCCGTTTCTCTTCTGAGTGTTGAAACTAAAAAGTTTCCAGTTTCTGCATTAAATCTCTATAAATGAAATTGTAGACACAATAAAACTTGTTTCCACGTATCTGAACATCTTCCTTAACTCCATCCAAGTGCTGAAGGCTAATATGAGGATATATTATACATGTTGAAAGGTTACTGTCTATGTTGGGCAGGGGATATCATAGCCAATCTTTATGCATTTGAGCATATGAACTTCTAATAGGCTTTCTTAGCTCGTGATCTAAAGATGGAATCTTGGTTACTATCTTACCACCTGCTCCTTCCTAACTGGGAGTTTTTAAGGTTAGTTGCAGCACTCCTAAAGATCCTTTTGCTATCAGCTATATAGTGTTTTAAACTGCTGAATCATCATAGGAGCTTAAATATTTTCAATTTTTGGTTGCGAAGTTTGACTAATAGTACATCTGAACATTTCCTATACTAAACTAACAATGGAGCTAAGCTTTGGCAGTGTGCTTGTTCTTTCCGTATTTTAATTGGCCTATCAAAATGGACTTCCTTAGCTGGATACAACAATTTTGAGTTGGTCAGTAATGCTTTGTAGCTCTTCATCTGCAAAAAATTGTTTGAACATTTAAAGTGCTTCGTTATTTGTGGAGAGAGGCATAAATCAGCTTTTTATACAATGAGGTTCAAAACTTGATAACAATATTGATGTTTTAAACTGGGGACCTTAGTAATTTGAAGTATTCAGCATTTATTTCTTCAACGTGTCAGCTAGCGTCATAGTTGGGCTGTTACTCTTCCAAGGAGATAGATAAGTTTTCAGATCTTTGTAAATGTTCTCTTTTACTTTCATTAAGGAAATAGTCAGAAAAGGCAAAGTTTAACATTGAGGCCAAGAACAGTGCACCCTTTGGAGTAAATTGGGGCAGAGGCCTTTCTGGCATGGTCTATTTTCATGTGCAACATTTTCAGGCATTCTGAGGAACTATCCATCATCACCTTTAATATCAATTGTTTCAATTCATTTGTTTTGAAATGGCATACTTTTTTTAACTTCAAGGAAATCAACGTTGTGCAGCACAAATTCAAGATGAGGCTCAATATTTTAAGATACCATTGGTAACTATTAAGTGCAGTGATTTAAGTTATCCAGTCTATGAAATCTTTGCTAAAAACAATAGCAATGGATATTTCAGTTGCACATTAGCCTTGATGGCAAAAAAAGTTACTTGTTTACCAAAATAAATGGAAATTGAAAATGTCATTTTATGTGACTTGTTGACACAGGATTGTCACACTTGATTTCTACCATATCAAGATTTACAAGTTTAATCTAAGTAACAATTAAGTGGAGTAATGTGAGTGTGCTACATCTGCCCTCTCTGGTGGATCTAAAAGATCTCATGGAAATGTGTGTAAAAACTCCATGGGCCAACCAATCTGCTGGCCAATATTTATTCCTCAACTTATTACCTGTTAGAAATTATCTGTTTCCATCTCCTGTTTCTGGAACCTTGTTTTGTTTTGCAATATAGTAGTGTCATTGTATAGGTAGTCCATTGACTGTGAAGTTCTTTGGGACACCATGAGACGATGAAAGTAACAATACTGATGCAACTTTGTCAGCATATATGCAAACTAAACCTAGAATTCTAGCACAAATGATGCCTACAAAGTGATGTTTGTAAACTAGTGTAGATAATTTATACCAAACAAAATAAGTATATAAAAATATGTACATAAGCATTCTAACATGCATATCATTGGAAATAAACTTCTTCAACATCTTTTCAGTGTAAACTTGAGACAATTAGTGATTTTTTAAAAAAAAATTAAATTCTTTTTATGTTCAAGTCTATTGACCTCCAGCTTACTGAAACTCTAAGCTGTAATATTCAGTTCTTCATTCTTTGCAGGAAAATGACTTGCAGTGAAAATTTATGCTTCAGATAAAATTGAAACTTTTGATTTGAAGTGTCCTGAGCAGTATGCTGTCACAATTTGGGAAGAGCATAGTATTTCAAAACTTTGTAATCATGGATTTGCTAAATATCATTTCAGATATACTGAGAATATGTATACTCTAGATACATTGCTTTAATTCATAATAATTCAGTGATGTTTGTGTTCCTTAAATTGATGCTAATTTGTAATCTGAATAACTAAAGGAAATGAATAGCTAAAGTAACCTCATTAAATAACACTCATTAAAGTCCAGTGGATAGATACAGTCTAGTATGGTGGGTTATCTGATTAATGATTCCAACATCCTAAAGCTGGGATACAGTGTTAGAACAGAACAGAATGTGGTTTACACTGCATTGGAATGCTTAATGCTGATACAAGTTGTTCAATAGTCATGTCATTCTCATGTTAAGAAATTACAGGGACTATTTTTAAACAAAAAGTTTAGTCGGTAAACTCAAATATATGTTGATATGAATTTAACTGTGATTTTGCGGTCTTAAGTCCTTCCTATTTGGCCATTATTCTAATAATGTAAGTCTGATTGGTTTATGGGGGGTGGTTTCTTTGAGGGCACAGGAATGACTGTCAGTGGCTAATGAGTAAGTGTAGCTGACATCAGATGATGTCTGCATTTGTAATAGCTAAGTTTTGTTTGCTAAGTTTTTGAGTGCAAATCCACATTTCATCAGTAGGAAATAATTTTGTATGAGGTGTATAATTTGGAGCACTTTGTTTGTTTTCTGGCTCAGGGGATTATTAGTAATTTATAACTTTACATGTCACTGAACTGTTTTTCTTTCACTTAGGCAAACGTGAGTATATTTAAAAGGGCTATCTGCATACAAGATTCAGTCAATGTTAATTGATTTCAAGTGTGGTGCCATTTGTAAACACATTTTACATTTCTTTACATTTCTAGCCAATTAAAGAAATTCAAGATAAGGAAAGGTTTTTCACAGATTTAGCCAATATCTTGATTAAAACTGATAACTGCTTAGTTGGATGACTCTTAATTCTCTACCATTGTTAAAGGGGTGAATATTTATGTGGAAGGGTCTGAGTGCTACACTTGGTATCCCTTAAAGAGTATTATGCTTACATTTTTCACACAATTCTAGAAATACTTTTTTTCTTGGCCCAATGATAAATTAAGTTTGTGTTGTTTCATCTACTAGGTAAATCTTCATTCACAATGTTCTAGAAGCTATTGTATAGCAGGTTATAAGAACTGAAAATTTAACTTGATACATCTCATGCTTTTTGCAAAAAAACGGTAAGTTCCTGTGAGGTACTTTGTATGCAATACACAATATCTGGGCACCTCTTTTAAAGAAGTATATTTATTGCAGTCCTACAATATGTGAGCATAAGTTTTAATGATTTCTTCTAAAAGTGTTACATTGATATTTAACTTAGCATATTATTAAATATCACTTCAGTTAGCCTGTGGGCTTTATCTGTAACATTGCTGTGCAGTTATCTAAGGTTTTTGCCTAATGATTTATGTAGTCTGTAGACTGAATAAATAAAATACCTAACTGCATATTCAACATTTTGTACCACATTATAGATTGAACATTGTTCTTTATAGGTTATTGTGAATAATAGAATAAGAATGTATTTGTGCTCACTTCTATCGAAATATTTTTACAGATTTCTGAACATTTTCTTGGTTATGCATGGTGACTGTGACCTGAACAGTGTGCATCTATATCCAGCATTTTGTGATTCAGTAGTGTTTTGAACATGATTTAGGTGGTCCATATTGGCATCTAACACTAAATTAAAAATTTCAATTTAATGGTTATATTAATATGGAAAAATTACATTGAGTGATTTGCTTAGTCACTCACTAGCTCTTAATTGGGCATAAAAATGTTTTGCATAGTAGATACCCATCAGGTTTTAGATTGTCACCTTAAAATGACTCAAGTTTGACTCTACACTGCAGTATTGATTGTTTTTAGTTAATCAATTGCTTTTGTAATTTACGTATTTAACTGGTGCTGTAAACACGTATAGCTGGAATGACAACACATGACATACACATAATTCAATTTCTAATTAAAAAATCATCAGCACTGATGATTTCAGTATAATAATTGATTCTTGGAAGAAATAGGTTTAAGGTAAAAGCAATCTACTATCTTTTTAAAATTCACAGCTACCAAGTAGAATTTTGTGAACACTAAGTTTGTAGGTAATTTCTTTCAAGAAAATGAAATGTGAATAAGAGAAGTTCAAAGTACTGTACTTACAATTTCAAATTTTTTTATCAAAGCGCTTCTAGCATTTTAAATTAAAAGATTTGAAGATAGTAGCTTGGTAGTTAGCATGCTACAGCTGTTAATTAGCTTTGGCCCATATTGTAATTTTGATGAGAAGGATTGTGTGTCTTTTGGAGAGAACTGTTGTGAACCCTGATCACATGAATGAACATGTGCTTCATGGTAGATTAAGCAAAAACTGACTTTAACTCAATCTGTGTGTCCAGGGCAAAACCTTTTTAACTTGGATATGGGAGTCTAACTTTCCCAGGGTTGAGATGGTGATGGAAGAGAAAAAAATGCATATATTTTGAAATAGCCAGCAGGTAGCATTTTTCTTTTGGAATATACTTTGTTTATAGATTTACAAAACATTACAATGTTGATTCTTGAGTGCTTATAGAGATCTTCCATAAAATCTGTTTAACACTGACACTACTAGCTCGTGGACAGAAGGAAAAGGGAGAAAAAATCTCCCATCTTCCTCTCTGTTTATTCTGTTTATTAGTTTTGTAGTAATGCTTGGTTGACTATTGGACACTTAAAAGTAATTTCTTTGTGTATAAATAGTTCAAGTTCTGAGAATTCCATAATTTGACCCAGTTTTGTATCAAATACAATTTGATTTAGCCACCTTGTATGTACATAAATGTAATTGTGTTATCTAATGCTTTTTATAACTTTGCTGTTTTTGAACATCATGTTTGACAAACTGTAAACCTGCAGAAATGCAGAGAAAAATTGCACCTAAGAGTTTCCCCATCATTATCAATATTAATAGTCAGATGAATATATGCACATGAAATTGATTCATTCGAATTTTTTGAATCCACCAATGTTTAGTCACCGTGATCATTTTCTAGTGAAATAGTTATGAAAATAAAATACATTATTATGTTAGTGCACCAATACACTGTTACAGGTACAGTTCTTGTGCTGAGCTAAAAGCCCAGTGATGTTTTCTTTTTCATTGCAAATAGGTCATGGCAATCCTGGGATGTGTTCATGTATTGAAATTCCAAGTCCCATGTTAAAAAATATAATAACGGTTGAAAGATACAGATGCAAAAAACACAGGCAAAGTTGAAGCTTCTGTCTTCCTGGAAAAAAGGCTTATAACTGAATTGCTAACAACAAAATTCCTCTGCACTCCTTGTTGGGTTTCATGGAATTATGATCGAGGCACTACTGTTGTAGTGACCCTTTGAAGTGTTTATGGTTGGTTGTGAGGCAGTTTCTGGATTTCGGGCGGTAAGTTTTCCCATAGATATTGTACTTGTCATTTTATTAACCAGTTTTTTCCATAGCCAAGTTTGGGACAATTGAGTAATTTTTCTTGAGACTGAGAGAGGGATATATTGTTGATCAAATTGAAAAGGTCTTAATGGCATTGCTAACTTAAAAAATCATTCAGGAGTGGGGAACATTGTTTTTTTTTTAAAAAAGATACTGCAAACAAATAGTCCATCCAACTCCAGAATATGCTTTCAGCTGTGTCTGGTTAAAAACCTGGAGTCATTACTTCAAACTAATATACAGTGTGGATAAGGAGAATGTACCTGCAATGTAAATAACTGTTTTGTTCACTGAAAATTCAAAATGCTTGAGTGTCTCATCTCATGCAATGCAGCAGTTGTAACTTATATTTGCTGTTGCACTTTACAGAGTTTGAAAATTGTATGGCCTTAGGTGTATGAATATGGTTCGATTGACCACATTGAGTCTAACTGTATAGCTAAGAATGTAATCTTGCAGCCATTACATTTACTGCATGATTCCATCTATCTTTTACTTTTGCCAGGTTTCTTGAATATATGTACTAACATATATCTTCTCAAGAAAGGAGTATCTAGTGCGAAAATAGACTAACCGATCTGTATTTCTCCTCTAAAACCAACAGAGCACTATTTCAAGTCAACAGGAATGACCCTAAATGAGCGCTTTACTATGTATCAGAAGACAACAGAAGAACATGGAGCTAGGCAGAAAAGTCCTGAAATCCACAGGTATACAGTTTGTTGTACTAGAATTGTAAAATTCATAGGTATTTTTAATGGCAAGTGCTAATTGTTCTGTTTATCCAATGAAAAGTTGTTTAACTTTCAAAAATGTGCAATTTAAACTGTTGGGAGTAATCACCTTAAAAAAGGTGCTAATTTTATTGCCTAGAATAAGGGAGAAAGTTGGATGGATGTGATGATATGAAAGTATGATGTAGCTTAATTTTCACCTCATTACTAAAGTCTCCCAATTTGTCATTGTTGATTTTTAGGAGAATTGATATTTCTCCTAGCTCTCTAAGAAAACATACGCGCATCACAGAGGAAGATGCAAGTTCCAAAGAAGATAACCGAAAGGTGAGCAACTTTATTATGAACTTTTGAGTTTTATCAATTAACTACTTAAGATGCTCTGATATTTTTTAATGTACCTTTATTTGAAAAATTAATGTATTGTAATAAGCATGGTTGCAACTAGAACTCAAAACATGTTTCACAGGTTAAGGCCACTTTCCTAATCCTGTCACATTACTTATCTCTCCAACCCATTACTTCATGGTGTACTGCTCATTTGTGTTGATATAGTTTACGATTACTGACATTTTGATGACAGTACTACGTACTGTAATGGTGAGCATGGGACCACTATTGATTGTTATTCTCCTTCACTAATGTCATTTTAGGGAAGGAAATTTGCAGTCCCTAGCTTGTCTGGCCTGTAGGTAATTCCAGACTGATGGCAATGTGGTTGAGTCTTAACAGCTACTCAGTCTACAAAATGTAAAGGAAGGAATAAAATTAGACAGAACACTTAACATTGACATAGGCAGTGGAAACAAGAACAGCAAGCATAGAAGACCTGTAAACCCTGCAAAGTTCTGCTTACTAAAGTCTGGGGCTTGTGCCTAAATTAGGAGAGCTGTTCCACAGATTGTCAAGCAATAGCTTGACATTGCCATAGTCATAGTTATAGTCATGGAATCATACCTCCAATCAAAATGCGAGACAAGAACATCACCATCCCTGGATATGTCTTTTCCCAATGTCAGGGTAGACCAAGAAGAACTGATGGCATAACGGTATACAGTATGGAAGAAGTTGCCTGTTCTGACATTGGACACCCTTGAGTCGCTGTGAGCCAACAACACAGGTAGAGTTGTACTCCAGCATAATCTGGACCCTTATGGCAAAGCATGTCCGCCACTCAACCATTACCATCAAGCCAGGGGATCAACCTGGTTCAATGGGAATGCAGCAGGACATGCTAGGAGCAGCACTAGGCATAACTAAAAGTGAGGTGTCAACCTGAAGAAGCTACAGAACAGCTGCAAACAGCATGAGCAGCAAGTGATCCCACAACCAACAGATCAGATCTAAGCTCTGCAGTCCTGCCACATCCAATCATCTATGGTGGTGGACAATTAACTCACTGGGGGAGTAAGCTCCACAAATATCCCCAACCTCTTTGATGGAAGAGACCAACACATCAGTTCAGAAGATAAGGCTGAAGCATTCACAGCAATTCGATTCAATCTACGTGATATACAGAAGTTGTTGACATATGTCAGACGTGAATTCTTTGTTAAGACCTTGTAGTGACTGACACAACGGAGTGGCTTGCTAGGCTATTCCAGAGGATAATTGACACTTAACTGCGTTGCTGTGGCTCTGGAGTCACATGTAGGCCAGACCAGGTGAGGTTGGCAGATTTCCTTCCCTGAAGGATATTAAAGAACCAGATCATTTTTTTCAACAATTGACAGTTTTTCATGTCCATCAGTAGATTCTGAATTCCAGACTCTCTGTTTTGTTTTGGTTTCAAATTTCACCATCTGCCATGGTAGGATTCAAACCCAGTACTCAGAACATTAGTTGAGTTTCTGGGTGAATACCGCTAGGCCATCCTACCCCTCTAAATTCAAGACAAGTAGACGCATTCAGTAAAGTCATGCCTTACCTATGTTGTTGAAATTCTACATCACAAGATCCGATAATTAAAGGATACTGTGATGTTATCTATGTGCAATGTAACATTGTTCCACTTAACAAATACTTTTATCTTTGATTCCTTGCTGCCATTTACATTAAATGTTTATTTTTAAGGTGTGGGCACTGCTGGTAAGACAGCATTTATTGCCCAGCCATACCCGTGCCTGTAGTATTAGTCAACCATGTAGATATGGGTTGGAAATGCATATAGGCAAGGTCGAGTAGCAGGCTCCTTTTGACCTCATCATTATTTTTAAAATTATTGTTCTTTCACAGAATGTATGCATTGCTGGCTAGGGCAGCATTAATGGCCCATCCAAAATTGTTGGGTGGATGGTGTTCAGCTACTTTTTTTGAACCGCTGTTGTCCGTGTACTATTCTTAAGAAAGAAAGAAAGAGAGAGACAATGGACAACTGCGGACTTTTTGGCCTGATACCAGTACAGAAAATACTAGAATCTCTTGTAAATTATGTGATTATTGGAGATTTAGAAATATCAGATTGGACAGATTTGCCATGGAATTGTCATTATCATGAAGAGGAAGTTGTATTTGACAAACCTGAGTTTTTTGAAGATGTTCCAAGCAGAGTTGATAAGGGGAAATTGGTGGCTACAGCGCACATCGACTGCAGCGGTTGACAAAAGCAGCTCATCACCACCTTCTTGAGGGTATTTGGGAATGGATAGCAATTGCTGCACTTACTAGTGATGACTGTATCCTGTAAGTGAATAAGTTGTTTATTTTTTCATATTGTTTCTGCTTCTCTGCCATTTCTGGAAATCTGATAACTATCTTTAGTACTTGTTCCCCCTTGACAGTAAAATTGAGGAAATTTGAAATAATTAATACTTCTTTGTCCCAAGTTCCAACTTTTCAATAATATTGAAGTGATACCATCACCTTTTTTAACCCTCTATTTGCGGTTTGGAATTCTTTATTGCTTCAGATTTCCTTTGGACATCAGCACTTGCAAGTTGATCAACTTGGTATTGATTTATGTCAGTGGCAATCAGTGACTAACATTGCTACTTCTAACCTTTTTAATGTCAGTCATAAATCATAGTGTTTTGAGTAACCACAAAGGATTTTTCCATATTGTTGATACTACATTAAAATTAAACCTTGTGGTTTGTTTGTACCATATGTGTTTATGGAATCATTATTTCAAACCAAACAAGTGTTAAGCATTAAACTAATTACAAGATGTGAAAGTTTTCCGTTGTTTATTGCTTACAGTCTCAGTTTTTGTTGGTAAAATAATTAGGCAGAGAAAAAAGTGAGATGTGATTCAGTTGACTTGCGCCATGACATTGATCAGCGTAGAAAAGAAAAAAGTAAAGAACGTGAAGGCTCACGAGAATCTAGTGCATCAAAGAAGCTTTCCTTGGAAAAATCAGGGAAAGAACATAAAGAGTACAAAGATTACAAACCCTTCAAGGAAGGAAGGTGAGATTGTCTTTTAAATTTTAGTTTTGTTAATTCACACTACTTCTGTTTAATTACTAATGTCACTTTTAACCATAATGGGGATATTTAAATTCTAGTAGTAACATGAATATTTCTTTCTCAGTATCAACGTTATTAAGATAAACAAGGCGTGGAATAGCATTATCAATATTGAAACAAACATTAATAGGGATCATATAAAAGGATGATTGCCTTCAGTTTTTAATGACCTGTTAGTGCCTTGTGCAGTCAAATATTTCCTATTTGAGGCCAGCATTTTAAATATTTCTGTGTCAACTTGTGTTTATTTATAGAGAAGTGAGGTAGGTAATTTTAATAAAACAGACTTGATGTCTATTCTTTATTTTTATTTTAAATGTTTCCTGTAAGAATCTTCTCTGGTGTTATATTAGTGGTAGCAATGAGTGAATTTCTGACAATCCAATTTTATCGCTTTATGAAGTACAGTAATTTTTATTAACACATCTCTCGTAGCAAGTATAGAAATAAAGATCGGGATCATTCCAGCTGCTCTTCATCATCTTCTTCACCTGAATCCCATGAGGATAGAGAAGTCAGAAAAGAGAGGGATGATGGATCTAGCGGTTTTAAGTCGTTCCAAGGTCATACAGAAAGTGCAGTTTTTCAAGGGCGAGGAAGACCTAGGGGAAACTTTGTAAGTGCATCATGGTGCTAATATTCTGTTTTTGATCGAGTTCATCAACTAATACATTTTGAAAAACACTTTTTTCTAAAGAACTGTAAAATATCACGAGTAATATTTAAATCATTATTGCAGTATCAGTTGGCTAGTGAAGAAGATTACTGTTCCTGTTTTCCTAATTGAAAGGTCTCTACTAAATGTGACGAATGCCATCAGGTTTCGCAATCGTACACATGTTCGTTGATCATTGACTACATTATATAGGCCTTTTAAGCTTGGTGATGCAAAAATATTTACAGACATTAATCTGGGACAAAATAACAGTAATTTGGATAAGTACCACCTCAGGTTTGTTCGAGACAAATAGTCTTTAATTAGTGAGCTTTTTGAGGCAAAAGAAAGTTGACAGTGGTAATGCTATTGATGTTATGGATGTGAAATTATAAAATATATTTCTGAAAGTATGGGCAAAATTCAAGTCTATGGAATAAAAGTGATAGTGTAACATGGATACAAATTTGGCTGGGTGAGACAAGTGAGGGTAGAGGTGAATAGTTGTTTTTCCGGCTGTAGTGGAGTTCCCTGGGGTCAGTAATAGAATCATTACTTTTATATTTATGACTTCAATGTGCGTGGACAAGGCACAATTCCAAACTTGGAATTATTGTTATTACTGGGTGGCATGGTGTTGCAGTGGTTAGCACAGCTGCCAGGAACTGCTTAAGATCCCAGCCTTGGGTGATTGTCTGTGTGGAGTTTGCACATTCTTCCTGCATCTGTGTGTTTCCACTGGGTGCTCAGGTTTCCTCTCACACTCCAAAGATGTTCAGGTTAGGTGGCTGACCATGCTAAATTGCTCGTAGTGTCCATCGATGTGCAAGTTAGATGGATTAGCCATGGTAGATGCAGGGTTACGGGGATAGGATGGGGGCCAGAGGTTAGTGGTGTGGGTCTAGATGGTATGCTGTTTGGAAAGTTGGTACAAATCCGATGGGTCAAATAGCCTCTACCAGCACTGCAGGGATTCTGTGATTTTATGTTTGTGAACTGAGAGAGGATGGTGACAGGCTGCAGAGGATATAGGTTGATGTAATGGAGGATGCATAGATTAAATTTAATGCAGAGGCATGTGAAGTGATATATTTTGTTTGGACAAACAAAGAGAGGGACTGTAAAACTAAAGGACAGAGACACAGATGCATAAGTCATTAAATGTGCAGGTTGGGAATGTGTTTTTAAAAAATGCACATCAGATCCTGGGCTTTTTAAGTCAAGGCTTAGGCCGTAGTGATAAATCTCTCTCTAGAACAGTGGTTCAGACTCAACGAAAGTGTTCTGTTCAGTTTTGGGTAACTCACTTTAGAAAGTAGGTGAAGGCTATGGAGGAGATATTGAAAAGATTTTTGAGTAATGTGAATAGCGTGGAGATGCTGAGATTGCACTCTGTGGAAAAGGGAATATTGAGAGAAGATTTGATAGAAATGTTCAAACTCAGGAGGGATTGAGAGAGAATAGATGGGGATATTTCAGAACATATACTGTATGTTCCAAACACACAATAATTTCAAGGTTAGGACCCATCTTTGGGGTTGACTAAAGAATATTAAGAATATAATTGTGTAAAGATGGGTGGCAGGTCAGAAAATTGGACAGAATTTAAATAAAAAAGAGTAGCTGAAAGATTAATAAAAAGGGGAGAGTTACAGTAGTAGCAAAAGACAGAAATATGTAAGTTTCCAAGGATATTTGAAAAGGAGAAGAGTTAACCCAAAGTGAACAATAGTCCTACAGATAATGAATGGATATTCGGTATCGGGCTGTAGAGAATCCAAATAATACTCCAGGTACTGCTGCAATGTAGAAAATAGGAGGGATGAGAAAAGAAAATTTAAAGTAACCAGGGAAGTTGTACTGAGTAATTATTGTTATCCTGAATAACATCATCCTAAAAGCTTAAAAGAAATTGCTAGTGAGATAGCCAAAGTATCGGTTCGGGTTTTTTCAAAATGACTTGCATTGAGGGAAAGTTCAATTAGATTGGAACATAAAAATGTAACTTCGTCTATTCAAAAAGGGAGGGAAGCAGAAAGTAGGAAACTGCAGGCAATTTAGCTTAAAATCTGTAATAGGGAAAATGTTGGAATTTGCAATTAAAGAAGTTTAAAACAGGACACTTCTAAAACTTCAAAGTAATCAGGCAGAATCAACATTGTGAAAGGGAAATTATGTTTAACTAGTTTAGTGGTGTTATTTGAAGAAGTAACGTGCTGTGCAGAAAGGAGAACTGGTGAATGACTCTAATTATATTTCCAGGTAGCATTTGATAAAATACTGCATCAGGTAGGTCTTTTGTTTTTTGGTGACAAGTAGTAATGAGTGGTGTGCCACAGGAATTAGTGCAGGGTCTTCAGCTTTTAACAATTTATCTGAATGACTTGAATGATGAAATTGAAGGTACAAACGTTGAATTTGTTGGTGATAGGTAGAAAGGTAGTTATAGAAAATAAATAAAAAGCCGATTAAAAAATTATAAAAAGAAGCATATGGTCTAAATGGTGAGAGATTAAGTTCTGAGGTACGTTGGAACCTGGGTGCCGCATTACAGAAATTACTATACGATAGTACCAATATAGTATTCAAGGGGAATGGAATACCAAAGTAGGGACATTATACTTCAGTTATACATTACACTGGTGAAAACACATCTGGAATACTGCATGCAGTGTTGACCTGCTTATTTAAGGAAGAATGTAAATGCATTGAAAGGTGCTGAAAGTTTGGACAGTCTAGGCTTGAATCCACTAGATTTAAAAATATAAGAAGTGACTTAATTGAACAATATCAGGCGATTGTGTGGCAAGAACAAAGAAAATTACAGCACAAGAACAGGCCCTTCGGCCCTCCAAGCCTGTGCCGATCCAGATCCTCTATCTAAACCTGTCGCCTATTTTCCAAGGACCTGTATCCCTCTGCTCCCTGCCCATTCATGTATCTGTCTAGATACATCTTAAATGATGCTATCGTGCCCGCCTCCACCACCTCCGCTGGCAATGCGTTCCAGGCACCCACCACCCTCTGCGTAAAGGACTTTCCACGCATATCTCCCTTAAACTTTTCTCCTCACCTTGAAATCGTGACCCCTAGTAATTGAGTCCCCCACTCTGGGGAAAAAGCTTGTTACTATCCGCCCTGTCTATACCTGTCATAATTTTGTAGACCTCAATCAGGTCCCCCCTCAACCTCCATCTTTCTAATGTAAATAATCCTAATCTACTCAACCTCTCTTCATAGCTAGCGCCCTCCATACCAGGCAACATCCTAGTGAACCTCCTCTGCACCCTCTCCAAAGCATCCACATCCTTTTGCTAATGTGGCGACCAGTTCTGTATGCAGTATTCCAAATGTGGTCGAACCAAAGTCCCACACAACTGTAACATGACCTGCCAACTCATGTACTCAATACCCCATCCGATGAATGAAAGCGTGCCGTATGCCTTCCTGACCACTGTATCGACCTGCGTTGCCACCTTCAGGGTACAATGGACCTGAACACCCAGATCTCTCTATGTATCAACTTTCTTCAGGGTTTTTCCATTTACCATATAGTTTGCTCTTGAATTGGATCTTCCAAAATGCATCACCTCGCACTTGCCTGGATTGAACTCCATCTGTCATTTGCACATTCTCCCCGTGTCTGCATGGGTTTCCTGAGTGCTCTGGTTTCCTCCCGCAGCCTAAACATGTGAAAGTTAGGTGGATTGGCCATGCTAAATTGCCCATGGTGGCTGGGAATGTGCAGTCCAAGTGGATAAGCCATGGGACCTGCAAGATTACAGCGTTGGGGTAGGGGCTGGATCTGAGTAGGATGCTCTTCAGAGCGTCAATAGGCTGAATGGCCAGCATCCACACTGTAGGAATTGTATGATTTTACATGATCTTGAGGTATCTTGACAGGGTAGATGTGGAAATGATATTTAGGTGTTGTGGGAGAATCTAGAATTAGTGGTCAACCTTTTAAAAATAAACATTGCCCATTTAAAGCAAATTAGACAAAGGAGGTAAAAGGGCAACTGTGATAACAAGGTGTGGAGCTGGATGAACACAGCAGGCCAAGCAGCAGCATAGGAGCAGGAAGGCTTGACGTCTCGGGCCTAGACCCTTCATCAGAAATGGCAACAGTTCCATCTTTCGAGCCTTCCCAATTCAATGTTGAGTTCCACAGTTTCATACCATGATCTCTGCTCATTTTGTTACCCTTTGTATGTTTCAGTCATAATATTGTTGCATTTGGTTGGCAGATGGCCATCATTCTGACATTTGCACCTTTTTTGGACAGTTTTTATTTCTTTACCTGTCCCATTACTACTAATTTTGGCTAGGCTCCACCAGCTCTTTTTGTCTCTTAATGTTATTTTTTCACTTCCCCCATTTGACCTACTAAACATCTAGTGTTTCTAACTTTTTCCGGTTCTTATGAATGGTCAAACTGATCTGAAACATTAATTCTTTCTTACCACAGATGTCGTCAGACCTGCTCATTATATCCAGCATTTTCTGTTTTTCAGTGCATCCATCCCTCATGTTGATGAAATCAAATGTACACATTATTAATCTGAATAAATGATCTTCCTTGAGTGTAATTGGACAAACATGCCATCATCATAATTAGAGTAGATTTTTATTTTGGCTTTTTATAGCACAAAGATACATGTTTATGATTGGCATGCAAAGGTGGACGTTGTTTTCCTGAGTGAACATTTGAAATATCACAGTTCCTACGATCTCTGATTGAAATATCTTAGTTATTTTTACAACTTAAAAATGCGTACATAGAAGTTATTAGTTCGGATCTAAAGGAAAAATGAAAACATTGAAAAAAAGTGGTTACTCTGGGGAAGAATGAGTTTCAAATGGAAAGCTGAATTGATAAAGTTTGAAGGTAATCAAAAAAGTGGAGAGATAATACCTTGTGGAGCTGGAGGAACACAGCAGGTCAGGCAGCATCAGAGAAGCCGAAGAGTCGACGTTTTGAGCCTAGACCCTCCTTCAGTCCTGATCAGGTAAGCATGACAGTGAAACAAATGGGTTTTTACAACAACTTACATTGCTTTCATATCCAAAGAATTTGCCTGGCCAGTCCCATTTTGTAATGTAGGATGGTTATATTTATGATAAAGTTTATATTGCGCATGATGGTGTGCACTGTTTCTGTTCCCTTTCCCAGCAGGTAGATGCTGAAGCCTACCTTTAGTACTGATGAGATAGCTGACTGGCAATTATTTATTACTATCATCAGAGAAAAAGTACTAGGCAACCAAATATGACTAAAGGCTGACAACTCCGCAGGACCTGATAGCCTGTGTCATAGGGTCTTAAAGGAAGTAGCTACACAGTAAGTGGATGCATTGATTATAATCTTCCAAAATTTCTGGATTCTAGAAAGATCTCAACAGATTGGAAAAGGGCAAATGTGACATCTATTTTCAAGGTGAGAGGAAGACAATAAAAGCAGGAAATCATTGTCCAGTTATTTGAATATCTGTCATTGGGGAAAATGCTAGAATCTCTTAAAGTAGTAGTAGTAGGTCATTTAGAGATTCATAAGACTATAAAGGAGTATCAACATGCTTTTGTGAAAGGTGAATTGTGTTTGTTGAAGTTACTTTGAGGAGGGGAAAGGCGGGGTGGATGTAGGGCTATAGTTCCATTACTGAAAGGCATTTGATAAAGTACTATCAAGGTAAGAGTTCATGGTGTTGGGCTGATTGTATGAGCACGGATAGAGGTGCAGTTAACTAACTGGAAATAAGGATGGAACGACAAAGCAGAACTCGTTGAATGCCACAGGAATCCGTACTCGGGCCTCAACAGTTTAAGATCATGTTAACGGTTTGTAGGAAGGGACCGGCCATTGTAACCAAATTTGCTCGTGATGCAGGCAGTCTTTTTAAAAAAAAAACAGCTGTAGTGTGAGAGTCTCCTGAGTCTAACTTGCTTGCTAATCAGTATCCCGTTTTAGAAAATAGTGAGAGTGATGGTTCCTCAGGGGATTACAGCCAGAGCAGAGCGTATGACACCACGGGTAACTCATCTGTATAGCAGTGGAGTAAGAAGAATGGAGGAGCAATAGCTAAAGGAAATTCCATAGTCGGGGGATCAGATAGGCATTTCTTTGGCATTGAATGTGACTCCAGGATGGTATGCCCCAAGGTCAGGGATGTCATTGAGTGGCAATAGGACATGTTCCTGGTGGAGAGGAATTGGCCAGAAGTTGTAATTTGCCATGGTACCAATGCTGTAATAGAAAGAAGGATGAGATCCTGAAAGCAGATTTCAGGAAGTTAAGAAGGAATTTAAAAAGCATGACCTTGATTAGTAATCTCTGGATTATTCCTAGTGCCTCGAGCTGGTGACCAAAAGAACAAGAGAATTGATTTATGTAAACAAATGGCTAGAGAACTAGTGTAGGAGGGAGGGCATCAGAGTTCTGAGGAACTGGGAACAATTCTAGGGCAGGTGGACCTGGACAAACTGGATGGGTTACACCTTTACGGGACTGGGACTGATATCCTGGCAGGGAGTCTGGCTGGTGCTGTTTGGTTAGGTTTAAACTAGTTTGTCAGTAGGATGGGAACCTGAGCGGCAAATTGGAAGGAAGTAAAATTGGTAACAGGAAGTAGGAAAGATGCTAAGAAGATTAGATGTCAGAAGAAACAAAACTGATCATCAAATATGTTTAAAAGTAGAATGATGTCAAAAAGACAATGGTTAGGGCATTCTAACTGAATGCATGCAGCTTGCACAACAAAGCAGATTATCTATAGGTGTAAATACAGATGTGTAGATATGATCTAATTGTCATTATAGAAACAAGGCTGTATGATGATCTGGACGGGGCACTGAATAGTCTAGAATGTTTGATGTTTAGGAAGGACAGACAAGAAAAAGGAGGTGGAGTTGCATTGATAATAAGGGATTGAATCAGCACACAATTAAGGGTGGATTTCTAATCAGAAATCCAATGTATAGTGTCTGTTTGGGTGGTGCTACAGAACAGCAAGGGCCAGCAGACATTGGTTGGGTGTATTTACAAGCCACCAAATAAGTGATTGGAGGGGCATGTAATTAATCAGGAAATGAGAGAAACATGTAGCATGAGCAACAGAGTTATCATCATTGACTTCAATCTACATATAGACTGAGTAAACCAACTAAACACTCAAGCTAAGGAGGACAATTTTCTGGGCACATTAGGAATGGTTTTCTAGAGTAGCGTGTTAAGGATCCAACTTGAGGACTTGCTATTTTAGAACTAATATTATGTAATGCAGAAGGGCTAACTAACAACCTTGTGAAAGAACCTTTTTGAGGATATGATTTTATGTTTGAAAGTGAGAAAGTTCACTCTAAAGCAAGGGTGTTAAATTTGAATAAGGGAAATCACGAAGGCACAAGGCACAAGTTGGAAGAGATGTATTGGCAAATGCTGTAAACTGACTATGGATGGTCTTTAAAGAACTATTACATGGCTTACAACTATACATTGTTTAAGGTGCAAGAACTCAAAGGCTAGTCAACTGTAACAGTGGCAAAGGAAGTTCAGGATCGTATAAAATTAAGTGTATGAAGTTGCTAGAAATAACAGTAAATTTGAGGATTTGGAGGTTTTTGGAAACAACAAAGAGCAAGAAACTGATAAGGGAGAATAGAATGAGTGTGATCTAGGAAAAAAAATCAACAGTCTGTAAAAGCTTCTATAAGTGTGTAAAGAGGAAATGTTTGAGGACATCAACTATCATTACATATTGAATCAGGTGAATTTATATTGGGTAACAGATAAATATCTGAGAAACTAAAAGGTAACTTAGCTTCCTCAGTGAAACCAGTTGCAAAGAAATATCCCAGAACTAGAGAACCAAGTGATTAGGCAGAATGAGATGCTGAAGGAAATTCGTATTAATAAGATTGTACTGGAGAAATTGATGGGGCAACATGCTAGGAAGTTACTTCAATGTACGTGACAGTCTACAGCCAGTATGTTGAAGGTGTGGTGATAGATCTAGTTAGTGCATTTGTGATTATCTTCCAAAATTCATTAGATTCTGGTCAATGCTGCTGGGCCTGCTGGGTTTTTCCAGCGATTTCTGTTTTTGCTTTTAGAACAGAAAGGAAGGTCTTTAGTTCCACCCTATCAATCAGTAACATCGCCTGATTTCCCTTTCTCGGTTCAACCGCGTCTGAAATTCTTATCCTTTCCTCTGTTACCTCTATGCTGTTCCCATCTGGTCTCCCACATGCTACCTCTATGAACAAGGGATTGTACAAAACTCTGCTGTGTTCTGACTTCCAGAATACTGCATTCACTTCTGGTCTCCCTTCTATAGGAAAGATGTTGTGAAACTTGGAAAGGTTCAGAAAATATTTACAAGGATGTTGCTAGGATTGGAGGATTTGAGCTATAGGGGGAGGCTGCATAGGCTTTGGCTTGTTTCCTTGACTCTCAGGCTGAGGGGTGACCTTGTAGAGATTTATAAAATCATGAGGGGCGTGGATAGGGTGAATAGGCAAGGTCTTTTTTTCCATGGTAGTGGAGTCTAAAACTAGAGAGCATAGGTTTAAGGTGAGAGGGGAAAGATTTAAAAGGGATCAGAGGGGCAACTGTTTCATTCAGAGGGTGGTACGTGCATGGAAATCCCAGAGGAAGTGGTTGAGGCGGGTACAATTACAACAGTTAAAAGGCATTTGGATAGGTACATGAATAGGAAGGGTTTAAAGGGACTTGGGCCAAATGCTGGCAAATGGGACTAGATCAGTTTTGGATATCTGTTCAGTGTGGACAAGTTGGACCAAAGTGTCAATTTCCATGCTGTATGACTCTTGAGGTGTCACCAGACGTGATTACCCCATTTGCCAGGAAGCAAGAGAGAAAGCATGGAATTGTAGACCTGTTAGCCTTGCATCAGGTTGGAGAAAATGCTAGAATCTATAATAAAGGACATAAATAAACTTTTGGATAATAATGATCTGACTGGGCGTAGTTAGCATGGATTAGTGAATGGGAAATTTCTTGACTAACTTGGAGGTTTGTTTTAAAGATATTGCGGGCAGTACTTGAGCCCCAGCTGTTTGTGATATATTTCTCTGATTTTGAAATTTGTGGACGATGAGCTAAGTGTTGATGCGTATTTTGAGGTAGATGTAAAGTGGCTTCAGGAAGATTTGGTTATGCTTAGCAAATAGGCAAGAAAATGGTAAATGGAATATAATGTGGAAAAAGTGAGATTATCCAATTTGGTAGGAGGAACAGATGTGCAGAGTATTTCGTAAATGGTAAGTGGTTGGAAAGTGTAGATATGTAAAGTGACTTGGGTGTCTGTCAATAAGTTACCGAAGGCTAATATGCAGGTACAGCAGGCAGGACGGCTAATGGAGAATCAGCCTTTATTGCAAGAAGGTTCGAATACAGGAGTATGAAGATGTGGAGATGCTGGTATTGGACTGGGATGGGCAAAGTTGGAAGTCACACAACACCAGCTTATAGTCCAGTAGGTTTATTTAAAATCACATGCTTTGAGTGCTGCTCCTTTATTAGGTGAAGGCTTCACTTCATGTGGTGAAGGAGTAGTGAAGCCTTCATTCAATTGTGTAGGAGCTTGGTTAGACTGTGCCTGGAATGGTGTGTGCAGTTTTGGTCTCCTTACTTCAGGAAAGATATTATTACCATTTGGGTGTGCAATGAAGATTCGCCAGACTTGCTCCCAAAATGGTGCAACTGTCCATTGAAGAGAGATTGAGCAATCTGGGCCTGTAATCTCTAGAATTTTGAATAATGAGAGGTGATCTAAATTACAGAATACATAAAGGAATAATCAAAGTTGATGCAGGTAAGATGTTTTCCCTTGTTGGGGGAGTCTAGAACCAGTGGACACAATTTAAAAATAAGGGGGATGCCATTAGGTCCAAGATAAGATAAAATCCTTTTACTCAGAAGATTGTGAACCTTTGGAATTCTCTACCCGAGACAGCTGTGGAAGCTCAGTCTTTCAGTATGTTTGAAGTAGAACCTGATAGACTTCTGATTACCAGTATCATACAGGGTTTAGGGGAAGGGGGTAGATAAAAGACATTGAAGTTATTGATCAGTCATGACTGTGTTAAATGGCAGGGCAGGCTCAACAAACTGAATGGTCTGCTCCTGGTCCTGTGTTTCTGTCTCCATGAGAAGTAGAAAAAAATTGAGGATACAAATAGTCTGCAATGGACACTCAATAACTTTGAATGGGTGCAAATCTAGCAAATGGGATAGAGTGTGGAAAAATGTATCATTTTCACTTTGGCAAGGAGAATAATGAAAGCAGTATGTTAGTTAAATGGAAAGAGATTAAGAATGCTGCAGTACACAAGGATCTGGGTGTTCCTTTACATGAATCACAAAGTCCAAAAGCTTGTATTGCAAGTAATTAGTAAGGCAAATTGAACAATGGCCTTCATTGCAAAAATGGGATGGGTGGTAGGGGGAATGGGGTTTAAGATATGGAAGTTTTGCCATGGCTGAAAAGCGCTTTGATAAGACAGCATCTGGAATACTGTGTACAGTTTTAGTTTCCTTTAAAGAGGGATATAACTTCATTGGAAGCAGTTTAGAGAAGATTCAGTAGGTTAATTCTTGGAATAAAAAAGTTGACGTGAGGAAAGGCTTAACAGGTTGGTTTATGTATGTTAGAGTTAAGATCATCTTGCCTGCTTCTAATTGGGTGATTAAAAAGATTTTGACATGGCTTGACAAGGTAGATAATAAAGGACGTTTCTTGTTGTGGGAGAATCTAGAATTTTGTGAATTTGTTTCAAAATAAGAGGTCTCCTGTTTAATATTGGGATGTGGAATTTCTTTTTTCAGAAGGATGTTAGTGTTTGTAATTCTCTTCCCCAGCGAGTAATGTAGCTGGGTCATTGAAGTCAGACAGGTTTTTGATTGATAAGGGAGTTGAGGGTTATAGAGGATATGGAGGAAAGTGTAATGAAAACCACAATTGGATCAGTCACGATCTTAATGCATTAGCAGGCTTGAGGGGCCAAATGATCTACTTCTGCCTTGTCTATATCAATGCTGCAAGTATGAACTTGCATCATTTGTGACTTTGTGCCTCAGCTAATGGATAAAATATTTTTACGGCTGCACTGGAATGTTACATTTCAATTAAAAATAATCTTTTATCATGTCTAATTGTTTGTAATCTAATTAGTAAACATATTGCAGTACTGCTGTGTTCTATACTCTTGATCTTGGAGTGTAATGTAATCAGAAATAGTTGGTTGGTGAGAAAAAGAGACATGCTGTTGAAGTTTTTTGCATTAGACTCAGTCAGGACAGTTGTAGGAATAACCAGTTTCATGTAAACAAAAACCTCGGAGTGGGGGACACTGTTGCCTTGTGCATTCTACAGGGAATGTTTTGACCAATCACACTGTACTTGCAAACGAATCAGTTCCTATATTTCTCATACTGTATAAGTTGTTGTTTGCTTTGAAATTTGTAATTCTGTGATCTGTCCTGATGAGTGCACTGTGAAAAGGTTAGGCGGTCTGCTTCTCTTGTCAGCAATCATTAGCCGTGTAGGAGAATTAATATTTGAGTAGAAGTTGATTGCACGTTCAAATTTCTGTGGTTATTTTCTTACTGATGAAATAGAAACTTGATATAATATTAATTATGAATATGGGTTGTGTTCATTGTTCATGTGAGGTGCATTGTGAGGTGCATATTAACCAATGTAAGGTCTGCATGCTGAATATTATCCTTACACGTTGCAAGACTTGAAAGTAAACATCATTTCAGTTTATTAATATTCAAATAGTTTGTAAATTTGTTTTTGGGAAGTCCTGATCTCTCTCACTATGTCTCATGTAGTATTTTGTTAATTTTGTTTCTGAGAAAAAATTCTTTGTCGCGACTGGAAAAAATGACCAGGATTGTGAGCAAAGCCACAATATTTCATCAACATGAGCGTTTAAGACGTGTCATTACTTTGTTTGCTCCAAATGATTCATACAAATGTGTAGAAGAAATAGTTTCTTAGCTTAATAATATGTAGCAAAAATGAAAACATACTACCCAGTCTCTAAGTGAATTCTGTTGAAATATCTTTATAGGCACTTTCAGTTATAGCCTAGTATAAACTGCAATGATATTGAGCCTTTATGTAACTGTTATAAGGTAACAAACGCGTTATAAAACACATTATAATCAGTAAGAAGTAGTTGCCAAGCTAAATACTGGTAAACAAATGTTAATTAATCATTAAACCTTCAGAGGCAATGTTCTCTGAAACAAGGATCCTCTACCTACATGGATTTGCATTGACTCCTACTACTGGAAATGCAAAGAAACAAAAGTGCACTCAGCCCCCATAATTCCATTCATAAATTCATCTCATTTATGATGGTTTCTGAAACTTTGAAATGACTACCTTGCAGTGTTCTTGGTGTCCATTCTTATAAACTTAGTTCCAGGATTCATTCTTGCAAAATGATATTATACAGTTCAATTTCAAATAAAACTTTTTTAATAATCCTCGCTAATGCTGGATGAGTTATAATCACAGCACAGAGTTCTGAGGCTTTCGTTGAAATGATCTGGTAACGAAATAGAAAATAAGTAGAATATAATGAAGGTCAATGACGAGAAAAGAGTAGAAAGTTTTAAAAGCAGAAAGTATTAAGTTTTGTTTCATAAATCAAGACTAGTTAATCAGGCAGTGACCAATCTTTGTTTTCTCATTGCCATCAAGCCTCCTTGGCTAGCTTTTATCCTTTCTCCACCCCTTTTGATCTCCTACTTTCTAAAATACTTTTCTGAAAGGAAATGCAGCTCAAAAAGCATCTAATAGATTCTGTGCTTTGACCATTTAGCAATTTCGAATAAGAGGTGGCAGAGGGAGAGCCAGAGGAACTTTCTCTGGTTCGAGTACTGTTTCCACCAGTACTGCAAACCCAAATTTTCAAAAGCGATCCAAGGAGGAAGAGTGGGATCCTGAATATACTCCAAAGAGCAAGAAATACTTCCTGGTGGGTATTGGCAATCTGTTCTAAGAACTTGTTACTTTCTTTACCCCCCCAGATTTGATTACAGTGATTTGCCAAGAGTAAGTGGGGATTTTGTTAGCTGTTATGCTAAATGAATATTGTAAATCTGCTCCCCCTGTTGTCACGGGGAGACAGTGCACATCGCGGTCATTACTGAAATGGACTTGTAAGTATCAGTTTAGAGTAATTGAAGCTACATTTTAGAAATACTTAAAAATTCTCAGTCATGTGATGAAAACATTGTAAAAAAATGGTTTCCCAGCTTCACTGTTGCGCTATTATGCATGGATCATCAAATAAGGCATGTTTTAATGATGGATAAAATGCTGCCAATTGTTAACGCTCTAAGTCTTTCTGATGAGACCATATTCTTGGTTCTGGCTACAGTTATTATGAAAAATTCTAATCAAGAAACGAAGTAGTAGGTAGCTTCCACTCTAATAATTGACCTCATTGCTGATATTTCTTGAATTTTTACTATTTAGTTTATGCCAGCTCCAAAAAGGCTGTTTAAAAACTTATATTTGTTCAGATTTTATGCTCAACTTCCTCATGAGCTAAGATTGCTCACCCGTAGTACTTTGCCCAATATTTCTGATGCCTACTCATGTATATTTAATAAAGTTAGCTTGGAGCTAGTGCATATTTAAAGGAGTTGTTCAGATTGTGACAGTAGTCAGTATACTTTTAATGACAGGTTTGCATGTACCTGTTCTTACCTTTGTAAACAACAATCTGGTGGGGGAATTCCAGAACAAAAAAAAAGAAATAACCTGATTAAAATGGTGAAGTATTTCCTGTTCTTTTCTCTCTTCATGGTAGCATGATGACAGAGATGATGGGGTGGATTACTGGGCCAAAAGGGGAAGGGGGCGAGGTACTTTTCCAAGAGGACGTGGGCGATTTATTTTCAAAAAATCGAGCAGCAGTCCAAAGTGGACACATGACAAATATCAGGGAAGCGATGAAAAGGAGGAGGAAGAAAATGGAGGAATAGAAGATGAAGAGGAGAGAAAGGACAGACACAAAGAGGAAAAGGTATATTATTTTGGTGAGAGCTGGATTAACACTTGGATTTTCTGAAAGAAATTGTATTTAAACATGTTTAGACAAGATTTCTGTTTTCGTTAACTTCCCTTCACATTTTCTTCTGCAGCTGGGAGGAGAGGTGGTCCAGCCCACAACCCCACCCAGAAAGCCAGTTTAGTAGCTGCTTCCATCAGTGCATCAGGGCTCTATCCTAGTGGGGTGGAACAGTCTGTTTTCATAGTACTTAAGCTGGTAGCTAGGTCAAGATTTGAATATAGGTTGCAGTAGGCATAATGCTATATGTTGAGATGACAGTAAACCACCCGTCTCTGGTTCAGTTTTTTGAAAAGTGCCTATGTAACTAGTAGCCACAGATCTAGTTTCAATTAAATGTCTGTGCAGGCCGTATTCTTTTTAAGGTATGAGCAGTATTGAAACTAGTACAGATCTTGTCTATAAAAGTATGTCTATTTAGACCCTTTTGAGCAAATATTGAAATAAAACATTTTTCAAATCTGAAAATTATAATGCCAAATTTGTTGCTACAAAGAATTGTACAACTCAAAAATAATAGGTAATTTCTTGTCTGTTATCAATCTTTTGCCCTAGGAGTTTAAATTTTCTGTGTCTACATTTAAGTATTTGTTACAGAAAGGTTAGAATCTCTTGGAATGTCAAATTCAGCTTGTGTAATTTATCAATGGTTCTATTGTAGTTTAGTGATTCTAAATCTTCGGCTAATTATCTGCTCCAATATACACTTCTGGTGACAAATATCATGATTGTCATCCAAAAATATTTGAAAATTATTGTTAAGACAGGAGCCCTAAATAAACATATGAGTAGCAGTTTCTGTAAAGCAATTACATAGTGGGCTACCAGCATTATCTAATTACACAGAAAACATAATCTAGTAATGGAGAGATTAATGGTATCATTTACCCAGTGAAAAATTTAAATTAAAGGGAATTTATTTGTGAGACCTGGATTATTGCTTGGATTTTAACTCTTAAATTGGGCTTGTCAAACTGTTTATGTTGATAGCCTAATTAGATTTCCTGGCACTTTGCATAAGGCAACGTTTAGCAACATCTGTTTGGATACCAATAAAGTAAAATTTTGCATGCATCTGACTTTTTTGAAGCACATCTTAACAAGGCGATATGGCACAAGAATAGGTTAGTCAGCCTTCAAACCTTCTGAAAAGCGATGTTTGAGACTATGGCTTCATAACCTGGACTCTGTTGACAATCAAATTTGTAACTTGGCCTTGAATGTATTCAATGATTTAGTTCCCACTGCTCTCAAGGGAAGAGAATTTCACTGACTAAAGACCCTGTGAAGGAAATAATTCTGTTCCATCTTAATTGGGCAAACTTTGTCTCCAGTTCTAGGCTCCCTTCAAGGGAAACATCCTCTCAGCATCCTTCCTGTCAAGACCCTTCTGGATTTTATGTTCCTATCAGATCATTTCGTCTTTGATACTTCATTTGCCAATGTGCAAATGTGCTTAACCTTTCTGCAATATATAACCCAGGAATCAGTCAAGTCACCCTTCTCTGATCTGCTTAACAATAATATACTTTCTAAAGGTGAACAAAACTGTGATTATTACTCTGTATAGATGTGGTCTCAGTAATGCCGTATGCAGCTTTGCAAAGGGGCTGCTGTAGTAGAGGCTCTTAAAAATATTCTGTAAAGGAGCA
>JAHRHZ010000040.1:7518428-7541434 GCA_024137785.1 Ginglymostoma cirratum
CCCCCCCCCCCCCCAGCTCCACAAGCCTATATCTGGCATTTGAGCCACTTTCGGTCTCATGCCGTCTCTCTCTCTCTCTTCCTATGTACTGGAACTCATGATCCTCTTTGATCACATGCAGATCTCTTGCTCTTTATCTTCCTCTTCATTTACTCACCAGTGGAAGAAATCCTTTCCTGTTTAATCACAATAATAAACATTCACACCTTCAACAGCTTCTCAGTATAATTCCTGCCCAGTGCATTGCTGTCACTGCACACAACACTGCATATAATCCTGGGTCACATTGCCACCCCCATCCTAATACATTCAGTGTCTTAATCTCCTGCATTGCCTCCGTTCCACAACAGCAAGATGGAATGAGTTGTGGGAAGTCACAATTTGTGTTAAATCTTTCAGGGTTGTATTCCTGGCTTGTTAATAGTAATCCTCCAGGACATACAGCACCTGGCAACACAGCACATGCGTGGCCAAGTGTTAATAGCCCTTAACTATGTTTTGCAGTACACAATATGTGCTCTGTAATTGAAAACTTACATACCACTCAGGTCTGTGTACTTTTGGAGCTAAGATTTAGACTTGCAGTTGTTGCAACAGCATTAATTGCAGTTATTTTAGCCTTTGCATTTCTTTTATTTGTCCATAGAAATTTTTTTTTACAAAACACAATTTTGGGCAGCAAGTGGATTGGTGAGGTTAAAATGAAGTGCTCCCTTCTGTCCTAATTAATTATCGGTTGTATCACAGTTAGTTTCACTGTTGGTGCATGCATTCTATTTTAAACAGTACAGGCAAGCAAAAAATTGAAAGGGAATGTGAAAGAATTGAGTGTGTTATATCATGTTAATTTCAAATTGAATCAAATTTCTACTACAAACAGTAGTAATTTAACACCTCCAATTTTAACTGCTTACGTTTTATCTGCTTAATGCATTAAGACGTTATGTTTTTCGTTAAAATATTGTTCCTGCATTGATTCACAAAAATGGTGTGTTTAAGTGAACTGTCTTTTTGATTAACTCTGATCTGTCTCATTATTGTGGAAAATGAATGAAAAAGGGACAAGTTGTATTGCATTTTCCCTCGAGTGTTGGCCTTTTTTTCTCTCCATTCTCCCCTTTTTTACTCTTTTCCTTCCTCCTCTCCTCTCCTAAAAGTTGATGAGGGTAGGTTTCTTTGGGCACTTGGGTCCTTGCAGTACCCAGCCCTAAAGGACAGTTGTCCTTTTTGAAGCTAGGTAAGGTATTGGCAGGTTGTTTTCCAGTTAGGGGATGATACATTTCAGTAGAGCCTGATCGTGTCCCAACATTGATACTTCAGACAACAATGAGAAGTATGAATCCCAGCTTAATTTCCCTCAAACTTGGTTGCTAAGACCAGTTACTGGCACTGCCCTGGCTTAGACCTGCTAATTGAGTGACCTTGCCCTCCTTGTTTGAATAGTTTTCAGATTTCTGGAAATGTTATGTTTATTTGTTAATAAACATGTAGGATAGTGATTACAGTATTTAGAATACGAAATTGTTTCCTTTGTACCAAGCATCTGGTGGTTATTTAAGGAACCTGTTCAAGGCTTTAGTGTAAACTATTGTTGAAACTGATGTATATTTTATTATGTTTTGGATTAAAAGAACCTTTATTAAATGCAGTTTTATGGTATAGAATGTTTTACTACGTTTTAGAGATTTTATTGCATTACAATGATGGCGTTATAGATCAATTACCCTTGCTAAACTAATGTTATCACACTCATTTCAAATTATTTTTCATACTTTAAGTGTAGTAAAATTGCCTGGTGAAACAAATTTAAAGCTTTAATTTTATCATTCCCGCGGTTGCTGGTTTGAAATTTAAACTGCAAATTTTGCTTTCATCATCTTAAGACCATGCTTCTAATTGTAATTATTACAGTAATTACAAAACTTGACAAGCTTAATTTGTTTGATTGACTTATGATAACATTTGATAACATAAACTTGAACTGTTTACTCTAACTACCATTACCTAAAAAAGCTTAAATTAAACATCACATTTTACACAGTTTAAATTGTCCATTTTGTTATGTATTGACATATGTTCATTTCAATAATAAAATAGTTTACACTCTACCAGTATCTCATACCATTTTGAGGTCAGCCTTCGATACTGCGATAATCTGAGTTTCAAGTTAGTTCGAAATGTCCCGAAGAACAGAGCAATATGGGTTTATTTTGAAGTAATTCGGAATTAGTTTGAAAATCACCGGGAATAAGAGCATATGATCAATACATGATAAAATTGAATGTTTTTAAATAAACAACAATAGATTTCAAGAAAAAAATTTAAATATAGCAGTCATACTAAACTAGAGGGAAGATTATTTCAAACGTTAGGCTTGATTTGTGGATTTTAGAATGCATTCTAAAAGAATTCAGAATGATGACACTTTTAATGTTATGATGACTATGCATTGTGTTAATCTATATGAATACAACTTTGTTCATGAGGATAATGGCTTAATCATGGATATTTATGAATTAAATGCATTAAAATTTAGTTCTATCAAAATAAAAATGTTAGAAGTTGAAAGGGCTAGCCTCTGAAAACTTAACAGCAACTTTGAACATCTCATGAGTTCTACTCATGATAAATGACACATTCCAATGTTTGTTTTCTGTATGTGTTCTACAGTTCATTTTTCTGTTTAATTCACAGGAACACCATATTTAAAATTGTATCCAAAAGCAGAAATAAGATGAGCATCTTCCCCCAGAGTTATACAAGTGGATTTTCGTCAACCACTTTCCTTTATTGAACTTTGATTTATTACCTAACATTAGCTTTTAATTAAATATTAATGTTTATTGAGGAAAACATCTTGCTAAATCTGAATTAAAATCTTCTAGTTTTTGATGTACTAAGTGTCTAATGTCTAATTTAATTGTTGGCTGTGATCTATCTGTATTGAGTATATAGGCAGTATTTTTTAGATATTGATAACTGCATGGCTTATTGAAGTGGATAACCAATATATACTATAAAAAGCACAGTTTCAGAAAATAAACACCTTGTGTTGTTTGGGCCTTTTTATTGTAATTGTCTGTATTTTGTTCTTGGCTTCTCTCAAATAATACTTACTAAATATTTGCCTTGTCTCCTCTTTTCTTTAAAAAATGAGTTGTAGCCTACTGTTTCAGGATGCAGCTACTCTATTATGATTGCATGGTGCTTTTGTGTAACTTCTGACCAACTCATTTCTTTAAGAACATATTAGGAGCAGGATTAGGCCATTTGGCTCCCAGAACTTGCTCCACCGTGCAGTAAGATCGTGGCTGATGTGATTGTGGACTTTGACTCCACTTTCCTGCCTGTCTGCTGCTCCATAAGCATCAACTTCTTTGCCGGGCCAAAGTCTGATGGAAAAATCATTGAATTGGTAATCTGTCCATTCAAGTAATCGAAGCACGTTATCTACTTCACAACCAAAGAATAATGAGTGAAGGGGAAAAAAATTGAATTTTGTTACATTATCCAATTTTTGCACAGCTTCAACTTGGTTCAATTGAAGGCACTTCTGAAGTCCGAACATTACACATTCAAACCCTAATACAGAGTGTAAAGCGTTATTTAGGTTGAGAATCCAATGCACTACTGTGGCAAATGCTGTGCATGCACTGACACCTAGTTGAAGCTCAATCTATCCTAAAAGATCTCAACATTATTCAAAGAGAGACGGAGTTCTGTATGGCCAATATTTGTCTATAACAACATAGCTTTAATCCATTCATTTATTTATAAGATTCTGCAGTATATAAACTGATGGCCAGATTTTAATTTTTCCTTAAGTGCCTTTGTACCTCCTGGGTAAGATATATAAATGTAAGTCACTATAAAACAAACAAAAACTTATTAGAATTCAAATATAAAATGTCAGTAAATAAACTGTCCAGTTGTATCAAAGGCTGTACGCTATTTTTGCTGAGCTAGCGAGTCAAGTTCATTTCTTTTCTCTCCAGGCATTTGGTTTATGCTGCTCGCAAAAGAAAAATTGTTCCCCGTTGGCTTGCAAACCTATATTCTAAGCTAAGTGAGTTAACTTCTTTGTCCAAATAAAGATTTTCAGTTATAAAGTAAATAAATCATTTAGCCAAATTCTAATTTAAATTTGGACTTGAATGGTGTGGCTTGCTAAGCCATTAAAGCGCAATTAGGGATGGGCAACAATGTCCACATCCCATGAAAGAATAAAGGTAAAACAGATAGCATTTAGGCAACTGAGTGGAGGTTTTTTCTATGAGAGCAACTCAGCTAGTCCTGTCTGCCTGCTTTTCCCATGCTGCTCTGGAAACCTTTTCAGATAATTAGCTTGTGAATGTTGTGATGGAACTTGTCTCCAGCACACACACACACGCACTGCATTCCAGATCTGAACCACTCGTTGCTGCGTTATAACAAGTTTCCGTATCATCTCTGGTTCTTTTTGCCACTTACCTTGGTGTTGTCGGTTTTTAAATTTTCCATGAATACTTTCTCCAGTTGCTGTGTCCAAACTCAGATCTTAAGCACCTGTACCAAACTTTCTCTTCTGTGGGATTGACAGTCAGATTTTCAGCTGTATTGCACGTACGTAGCGTGAATAATTCTGAAGTAAGAACTCCTTGAGGGTGAAAGTTACTTCTAAAGATATGAGGGAATCCGTGTTAGAGCCTTGCTTTTCAACTTTATCAATAACTTGTCATGCCTTTAGAACATATATACTTGTGCCATCAACAATTTTAAGGATATGAGATAGCATTACAGATAAAATAAACCAATTTAGATTGATATTGTAAGAATGGCCTGAATGTGTTACATGCCCTTCAGTGAAGGTAATTTATTACTGCTATTTTCTGTTAAAGCATTTATTTACCATACAGTTGTCAGTGGGGTTGTTGAGATGCATTGGTAGTGTCTGTACCTCAGGACCAGAAGGCCTAGATTTAACTCCTACCTGCTCCAGAGGTGTCATAACTTATCTGAATACGTTGATTAGAAAATATTCAGAGGGGCTGCTGCAGAGCAGTGGTAGTGTCCCTACCTCTGAGTTAAGAGGCCCGTAATGACATGATTATAAATTACCACCATGCAGTTCCCTATTTGCAGATCTAGAACAGAAGGTGCTGGGGGAATATTGGTCTCGCAACACCAGTTTTTCACTTTCAAAGGAAACGAATAGTTGTGGATTTCTAGCTAGGGCAGTTAGAAATATTATACTTTCTCTGCAGAATGCAGAGTCACATTTAGGAAATTGTGCCTGTTACGTAATTTTGTGAGTGATTTTGTGGCTGAAGAGAAAGTCCTTTTATTAGAATAGGCTTCGGTATTGGGAGCATTTTCGACTAGACAAACAAACTTTGCTGGGACATGATTGATTGATTGATTGATTGATTTGAGGTGTTAAGAGAATAGATTCTCCTCAGGTGAAGTTTTGAAAGGAGAGTCGACAATTTCTGCCAATGGAAGACATTTAAGATTTAGTTCCTTTTTATGATGTTACTCATTCCCTACCAGTACAAACACTGTTCCTCTGGCCTTTTGTACAACTCCCACTCCTCTTGTCCTACCATTGCCTCCAAGTGTCTAGAACCTATGTGCTGAAAAATTTGAGGTTTATAAATTCCAGTGGCATGTACAGTAAGATCACCTTAGGTAACAGTTGGAAGGTGAAGTGACTCAAGTATGTTGGACCCAGTCATAAACTTCTGTCACAATTACAAGCTAAATGAGGGAAATTCTTGTAATTCCATAGCTGCTTCGTTTTCCCTAGCTAGATTCCATTTCATATTTACCAGTTTTGAATTTGGCTAACGGGCAGTGTGGACTTGTTGGGTTGAAGGGCTTGTTTCCATACTGTAGGGTTTCTATGATTCTAACACCAGGAACATTGTTTTCTGATCTCTTTAGGAAGCAGAGAAGCCCCAACCCCAGCTAACCAAAGTGGTTCAAATGAAATCATTACACATTGTCTATTAAAGTAATACCTTTTATTTGCCTTTTATTAAACAATAATATCTCCCTCTGCTGCCATTGTTATTTATATAGTTGGGATGTTACTTGGGTAGTATAAGATGGTTCTTTTTGATCTATCTTTCAGTTCCTGGGAACAAGAGTCACAATGAAAGGGGTTCAGGATAACATTTGGAGAAGGGATCCTCTTGGGGGATGAATCTGTAAAACACTTCCTCAGAATGTGGTAGAGGCAGAGTAATTGAGCATCCTTAAGGTGGAGGAGGTGGATTCTGGACAAATGAGTGATGAAGAATATTGACTGTAACTCCATTATAGCCTTTCTTCAAACATGGGCAAAAAGCTGAGTTCCAGGGGTGAGGGAACACCACATACGTTCCCTTCCAAGGCACTCACCATCCTGACTTGGAAATATATCGCTGTTCCTTCACAGTCACTAGGTCAAAATCCTGCAGTTCCCTCCCTAAGGGCATTGTGGGTCAACTAACTGGAGGAGGACTGCAACAGTTCAAGAAGGCAGCACACCACCACTCTTAAGAGCAACTAGAAATGGGCAATAAATGCTGGCCAGCCAGTAACACTCTCATCCCATGAATGAATAAAATAAATCTCCAATAAGAGACAATTTAACAACTGTCTCATGACATTCCATGGTGCTATCATTGTTGAATTCCCCATTATCAACATCCTTGGGGTTACAATTCACTAGAAGCTCAACTGGACTTGCCACATAAATGCAGTGGCCACAAGAGCTGGTCAGAGGCTAGAAATACTGTGGCAAGTAAGTCACCTCTTGAGTCCCCAAAGCCTGTCCATCATCTACATGACAAGTCAGGAGTGTGATGGAATGGAAAACTTGCTTCAATGGGTGCAGGTGCAACTCCAACAACACTAAAGAAGCTTTACATCATTCATGACTTTTCATAGAATCCCTACGGTGTGGAAACAGGCCCTTCGGCCCAACAAGTCCACACCGACCCTCCGAGCATTCCACCCAGACACATCACCCTATAACCCACCTAATCTACTCATCCCTGAGCACTACAGGCAATTTAGCGTGGCCAATCCACCTAGCCTGCACATCTTTGGACTGTGAGAAGCAACCCACACAGACACAGGGAGAATGTGCAAACTCCACACAGTCAACCGAGGCTGGAATCGAACCCGGGTCCCTGGCGCTGTGCGACAGCAGTGCTAACCACTGAGCCACCGTGCTGCCCCATCAGGGCTGACTGATGGGCACCACGTCCATAAATATTCACTCCCTCTGCCACTTTTGTTCAGTAGCAACAGTATGTACTGTCTGTAAGATGCAGTGCAGAAATTCACCAAAGATCTTTACATAGCATCTTTCAAACTCATGACCAATTCTGTTTAGAAGGACAAGGAAAACAGATATAGAGAAATACCACCACCAGTGCCAAATACAGGAGCAGGTGGTAAAGGGGTAAAAGGTACTGCAGATGCTGGAGAATCCGAGATAACAAGGTGTGGAGCTGGATGAACACAGCAGGCCAAGCAGCATCATAGGAGCAGGAAAGCTTGACGTTTCGGGCCTAGACCCTTCATCAGAAAAAGCTTTCCTGCTCCTATGATGCTGCTTGGCCTGCTATGTTCATCCAGCTCCACACCTTGTTATCACAGGAACAGGTGCCACTGAACTGCTCCTTTAATGGCTTTAATCAACTCTTCGTATGTGCTTGGCTGCTTGTTGAAGCCAATATATTGCAACCCATCAACTTAGCATCATCTGCAACCATGATCATTTTATGGTAATATTGCAAATCTCAGTCATTGGTGTAAATTGGAATTAGTAGGATTCCTTATACAGAATCCACTCCAGTCAATCATTTCATAGTATAGCCACCTTTAGTATCTATTACATCTTTCCTTTCACCTAATTTATGAGGTTCCAGATGATATTTTGAATTCCATGTTCTTCAATGCACATTGACTGCAGTGGTTCAAGAAGGCAGCTCACCACCACCTTCTCAAGGGCAACTACAGCTTGGCAAGAAATTCTGGTCCAGTCTCCTCTGTGCAACTTTTATGGAAACGTTTTGGTGAAGACTTCCTGAAGCTCTAAATACACGGACATCAGACTTAATACAACAAGCACTCAAACAGAAAATAGCAAAATTGTCATCATATGATAATGTATGAACCATTAAGGATGTATCTCATATTGCTATCCATCAGTACCCACCATAAAGCAGAACGTTATATATTTATATAGAATCATATATATAGATTCCCTACAGGCCCTTCGGCCCAACAAGTCCACACCAATCCTCAGAGTATCCCACCCAGACCCATCCCCCTATAATTCACCCAATTTTTGAGGCGGTCACCAGAGGTGGAGACAGATGCAGTTGTGCTTTGGCACACTGACCTTTACATAGCTGAGGCCAGGTGCCAACTCTCTGACATCTCCTCCTACTCCCCCTGCCCCCCCACCAATCACGACCCGCCTCTGACCACCAAACCATCATCTCTCAAAGCATTTATAAATTGGGTGACCATGGGAACCCGCACGGGCCCAAGCTATGCCTGCTTCTTTGGAGGATATGTGGAACAGTCCCTCTTCTGCAGCTACACTGGCAGCATCCCCCACCTCTTCCTCTGCCACTTCAATGACTGTATCGATGACTGCCTCATGCTCCCACGAGGATCTTGAACAGTTCATCAACTTTACTAACACCTTTCACCCCAAACTCAAGTTCACCTGGACCATCTCTGATACTTCTCTCTCCTTCCTGGACCTCTCTGTCTCCATCTCTGGTGATCGCCTCAAAACCGACATCTATTTCAAGCCCAGTGACTCCCACGGCTACCTAGACTACACCTCCTCTCACCCACCTTCCTGCAAGAATGCAATCCCCTACTCCCAATTCCTCCGCCTCTGCCGTGTCTGCTCCCAAGATGGGGCATTCCACTCCCGAACATCCCAGATGTCCTCTTATTTCAAGGACCCCCCCTTCAGTGGTCGAAAATGCTCTCAACCACATCTTTTGCATTTCCCACACCTCTGCCATCACATTCTCTCCTCCCCAACAAAAACAAAAACAGAATTCCCCCTTCTCCTCACATATCACCCCACTAACCTCCGTATCCAACGTATCATTCTCCGCCAGTTCCGCCACCTACAATCTGATCCCACAACCAAAGATATATTTCCCTCCCCACCCCGATCTGCCCTTCATAGGGACCACGCTCTCTGAGATTCCCTTATCCGCTCCAAACTCCCCACTAACTTCACCACCCCCAGCACCTTTCCCTGCAACCGCAGGAAGTGCTACACCTGCCCCTCCTCCCTCACCTCCATTCAAGGCACCAAACAAACCTTCCACATTAGACAGGGGTTCACCTGCACATCTGTCAATGAGGTCTATTGCATCAGTTGCTCCCGATGTGGCCTCCTCTACATCGGTGAGGCTAAGCAGATCCTCGGAGACCACTTTCAAGAGCACGTGCGCTCTGTTGGTGACAAATGACAACACCTTCCGCTCATGAACCATTTCAACTACCCCTCCCACTCACACTCCCAGAAACTGGAAGGGCAGCCCCTCATATTCCTCCTTGGGAGCCTACAGCCCAATGGCCTAAATGTGGATTTGACCAGTTTCAACATCTCCCCATCCCTGGCCTCATCCTATAACCAACCTTTCCTCTTATCTCCACCTCTCTGACCTGACACAACCTGACCATCGTCTCTTCCACCTATCCACCCCTCCCACCTCACTGACCAATCCCCACCACTTCATACCTGCACTCACCTATCACCATCGCACCTACCTTCCCCAGCCCCACACCTCCTCTCTATTAATTTCTGAGCTCCCAACGCCCTCCCCCATTTCTGAAGAAGGGTCCCAACCTGAAACGTCAACTTTCCTGCTGCCTGGCCTGCTGTGTTCCTCCAGCCCCACACTGTGTTATCTCTGACTCCAGCACTGGCAGTTCTTACTATCTCTGAATGAGTTATAGCCTCTCAGTTGCCATGTTTGTACCATTTTGTAGGCTTATCTTTAAATAAAACAAATTGTCTAGGCCCGAAACGTCAAGTTTTCCTGCTCCTATGATGCTGCTTGACCTGCTGTGTTCATCCAGCCCCATGCTTGTTATCTCGGATTCTCCAGCATCTGCAGTACCTTTTATCTCTGATACAAATTTTTAGCTGTCTTTTTTGTATAATTGGCAGGTTTGTGATAAAATGAAGAATGTAACAAAAATTAAAATTATTGATCAATACTTCTTAAACTTGTTTCCTCACAGTGACCCAGTTGCACCTCAATGAGAATGGGAGGAGATGGCCTACGAAATCGGGTGAGGTGGGGGGCATGTATCGGCCATTGATGCTTTGGAGCTTGTTTTCGGGAAACACAGTTCTATGTGAAACAATGATAAGCTGAAATGTGGATTCATCTGGTCAGACATGAATTTATACTTTTTAAAATGAATCAGTAGGAGAACACGTAAACATGGAATAAAGCTGGCAACATTTACAATTGTGATAATGGGAGGTGACACTCATATGTAGAAAGAAAACACATTGATCGCACGTCTCCCTCCAAGCCACTCACCATCCTGACTTGGTAATTATATACTTCACTGTTGCTGGGTCAAAATCCTAGAATTCTCTCCTTAATGGTGTTGTGAGTCAGTCCACAGCAAGTGGACTGCAGCAGTTCAAGAAGGCAACTCACCACCAGCTTCTCAAGGTTACCTAGAAACAGGCCAGCCAGTGATGCCCATGTCCCACAAATGAATAAAAGAAAATGTTGAGATGAAACAACAACCAAATCAGAGCAGAGCATGCTTAAGCGGGTTAATGACCTATTTCTGCTCCTAAAATGTCTGTTCATATTAAATTAAGGATATATTTAAGGTGTAATCTTGTACAGCAATTATGATTGATTAAAGTTCCTACAGTTTTTAAAATATGATACCATTAGAAGAGTGTCAATTAATCTACAAGATGGTTGTAGACTTTTGTCTTTTGTACTTTTGTTGGCCCTCCACTGTGAAGAATGAGTTTGCATGCATATTTTAAATATCAAAGCATTGATAGTGATTCATTTTGAGACCTGATGTAGAGTGTAGGATTATGGGAAACCATTTTTTCAACTAACAGTTGGAGATTTGTTAGTTTTTTAGTTTTTGTATTATAGTCAAAGAATTACTTCATACCAGAGTTAAGAATATTAATTATAGGAGTAAACACAGTTCCATGAACCCTGCTCCTTCATTCAATAAGAATGGAATGCAATGCAATATTTAAATATATATTTTAATTCCATCTTGGAGTTAAAGTTTTACTTCAATTTTAATTCTGAACCATAATGATTATTTTGAAACCATATGTAATCAATAGTAAAAATGTAAACAATTCAACAGTACTGTTCCTGTAAAATTAATCAAAATATTACAAATATTTTTAGATAACCAGTACAACAGAATTGGCCACAAAAGAAATTCAGGAAATAAATTCAGTATAGATGACCAAACCCATGTTAATTCAAATAAAAAGTTACAATGACAAGAATTGTTTAGTTAAACACAAAACCTAACCAAATGTTTATGACCATGTGTCACCAGTAGCACCTACCTAAGACAAATGATGACAAACACTTGCCAACTGCAAAACTTATTCTATAATTTTCTTTACTATCAGTAGAAAGTTTTGGTTAGAAAGCTTGCAGCTACATTTAACCAAGTTCTATTTGTGTTTTCCTTCATACCAGTTTGTGAAACAGCTTTATTATGCTGTATTTCTGGGCTTTCATCTTCCGGAAGATAATCAGGCAAATTCAGATTTTGTACTATTTTTGCATTACCAGTGCTAAAGGGAATGATATCCTGTAAAACAAGATACATAGTATAAATGTTTATATGATCATTGAACTTGGTTATTTAATTTTTGGTCTTAGTAATCCATTATTTATGTATCATAGACAAATGATTGGTGATGCAATTTTCATTGTGCACCATGTTGACTTGCCCACCTTGCGTGGTCTTCTATATTCAGTTAATTTTAGATAACTAAATTTTAGGAGGTTAGCAACATAAAACTCAAGTGTAGAAGTTCATATTTGGCATTGATGACTTCTCTTTCGTGGTAAATAGCTTCTCCACAAGCTGATGCAGCGCTTTTTAATGTGGCATACAAATATATAAAAGGGTAGCATACAACAACGTTATATCTAACATATACTCATTTTACCTCTTTTCCATACTAGTTTTTTACAACTTGATAAGCTTGTAGTATTTTTGTTGCTGCAATTGCTGAAGCAAGAGACTGATGTGAAATAAAAACATTAGAAACAATTCAGTTTAGTTGTGAAAAATAACTTGTTTCATATGAAAACAATTTGTTGAAATGTAACAAAAATAAGCTATTCACAAGGCCATTTAATCAAAAACAATATTGTCATGGAAAACAGGATGCCATTATCACAAGTCCATGTTAGTTCAAGGTTATTAATGATTATAAGTATCTCAGAATTGTTACTGCACAGAAAGCGGCCGTTTGGCCCATCGTGAATGCACTGGCTCCCTTAATAAGCATTATGACTCAGTGCTATTCCCTTCTGTCCCACTCCCCGCCATAACCTTGAATATAGTTTCAATTTAAATAATTATCTAATGCCCTCTTAAATGCTTCAACTGAACCTACCTCTACCACAGTTCCAGCACTGCTACTTGCTATACGTTTTCCACATCACATTTGCTTCTTTTGCAAATTAGCTTGTTTCTTTCCTCTTTCGTTCTTGATCTCATTATGAGATGGAACAGTTTCTCCCTATTTTATCCAGCACCTCTAGATTTTGAAAACTTATATCAAATCCCCTCTAAGCTGTCTCCTCTCCAAGAAAAACAGTACCAAAGTCTCCAATCTATCTTTATAACTAAGTTTCTCATCCTTGGAACCATTCTCATAAACCTCCTCTGCAATCTCTCCTGTGTTCACATTTTTCCTAAAGTGTGACACCTACAAATCTACACTTGCTGAAATCTAATTAGCGTCTTACACAAGTTCAGCATAACTTCCTTGCTGTTGTGCTTTATTTTTCAATGAATAAAGGAATTGTTAATTATTAGTAAAGAGGTCAGTTTAGCTCGGTTTCCTGCGTGGTTGGTTTATGATGCAGAGTGACGCCAACAGCATAGGTTAATTCCTGCACCAGTTGAGGTTACCATGATGGACTGTCCTTCTGAACCTCTCTCCATGCCCAAGGTATGGTGACTCTGAGGTTAAACCACTACCAGTCATCCATTTCTCTCTGTAATGGTAGTGCAATTGCAAGGTCTGGTAAGTCATTGTGATTTCATCTTTATTAATAAAGCAAAGGATACTGTACCCTTTATTAACTTCTCACTCTGCCTGTTCTGCCATCTTCAGTGACTTACGCACATAGATACTCAGGTCTCTCAGCTCCCACATACCCTTTAGGACAATGTCCTTTATACTGTACCTCCGTGTTCTTTCTGTTGAAATCTATCACCTCACCTCTGCACTGAACTTCAGCTGTCACTTAGTCACCTATTCAAATAATTTGTCAATATCCCTTTGTTGTTTAACACTCTCCTCCTCACATTTTACAATAATTCCAAGTTTTGCATCTCTTGCAAACTTGAAAACTGTCCTCTGCACACCAAGATCTAGATCATTAATATAGACTAGGGAAAGCAAGAGTCCCGGTACTGACCCAAGGAACTCCATTACAAACTTTCTCGACTAAAAAATGTCCATAAATATTATTCATTGTTTTACATTCCTCGGCCAATTTGTATCCATGTTGCAACCGTCCCATTTATTCCATAAACTATAACCTTCCTCACAAATCTGATGAGTGGTACTGTGTCGAACCCTTTTTGGAAATCCATGTATATCTACATCAACAGTATTACCTCCATCAACACTCTTACCTCTTAAAAAATATCCAACAACTTTATCAAACAATTTCTCCTAAAGAAAGCCATTCTGGCTTTTCCCAATCAACTCATATTTTTCAACATGGCTATTAGTTCTATCTTAAATAATCGTTTTAAGAATAAAATCAAGAACTGGAGATGCTGGAAATCTGAATCTATAACAGAAATTTCTGGAGAAACTCAGCATCTGGAAAGAAAGCTGAGTTAATGTTTTGGGTCTAGTGACTCTTCATCAAAACTGTGGTGTAACCACTTTTAAAAGTATTATTTTTAAAAAAATGGTTTCCTGCCTCGTGGATGCATAAGAATGCTGTTATCCTCTTGGAACAGATATGCTGTGTATTTCTTAAATGGGAAGAGATTATAAACTGTAGATGTACAAAGGAATCTGGGTGTCCTTATCAATAAGTCACTGAAGACTAACATGAAGGTGCAACAGGCAATTCAGAGGGCTAATGGTATGCGAGTCTTTATTCAAGAGGATTTGAATACAGGAGTAGCAAAGTCTTGCTTCAATTAAATTGATTAGATTGACTTGGAGTCCTATGTGTAGTTGGGGTCCCCTCGCATTAGAATGTGAATTGCCATCGAGGAAGTTTCAACAGACCTGTTCCCAGGCTAGTGGACCATCCAATTGAAGAGAGACTGGGGAAATTGGTCATGTATTCAAATGAGTTTTTAAGGAGAAGTGATCTTATTGAAACCTACAAAATATTTAAAGGGATCGACAAGAGTAGATACAGATAAGATGTTTCCCACGATTGGCAGATCTAATCAGAGACACAATTTCAAAGTAAAGGGGAGGCCATGAGACGAGATTTTTTTAAATACAAAACTTTATGAATCTTTATGAATGTTTGGAATTCTCTACCCCAGAGGGCTTGGAAGTACACACTGGTATTTAGAAATCTGAGAATAACGTAAAGGAATACAGGTTCATGTGGGAAAATGACATGAAGAGGATGATCGTCGATGATTGTATTCACAGAGATGGTGGATGCACTGGTAGTAATCTTCCAAGAATCTTTACATTCTGGAAAGGTCCCAGAGGATTGAATAACTGCTAATGTAACACATTTATTTAGAAAACAAAAGACAAAAGAAAGGTAATTGTAGGCCAGTTAGCTTAATATTTGTTATTGGGAAAATGTGAGTCTATTATAAAGAACAAAAGAGAAGTACAGCACAGGAACAGGCCCTTCGGCCCTCCAAGCCTGTGCCGATCATCATGCCCTGACTAATCTAAAAAACAAACCTTCTGCCCTTATTGGTCTGTTCCCCTCTTTTCCCTCCCTATTCATTTAACCATCCAAATGCTTCTTAAATGTTGCCAACGTGCCTACTTCTTCCACTTCCTCTGGCAGTGCATTCCAGGCTCGTATGACTCTCTGCGTGAAAAACCTCCCTCACATATTTCCCTTAAACTTTCTCCCTCTCACCTTGAACATGTGCCCCCTCATAATTAAAACTTCAACCCTGGGAAAAAGCCTCTGACTATCCACCCTATCTATGCCTCTCATAACTTTGTAGATCTCTATCAGGTTTCCTCGCAACTGACATCTTTCTAGTGAAAACAATTCTAGTCTTTTTAACCTTTCCTCATAATCAATGTTCTTGACACCAGGCAACATCCTGGTGAACTTTCTCTGCACTCTCTCCAAAGCTTTCATGTCCTTCTGGTAATGTGGCAACCAAAACTGCACACAATACTCAAAATGCGGCCTAACAAGGGTTTTATATAGCTGCAACATGTTTTGTCATCTCTTGTACTCCACGGCCCAGCCAATGAAGGCAAGCAAGCCATATGCCTTCTTAATCATCTTGGCCACCTGTGTTAGGGAACTGTGGACCTGCACACACAAATTCGTCTGAATGGTAATGTTCTTAAGAGTTCTGCCATTAATAGTATAATTCACACCTAAATTTGATCCTCCAAAATGCATCACCTCGCATTTGTCTGGATTAAACTCCATCTGCTGTTCCTGTGCCCAAGTCGCCAATTTATCTATATTCTGTTGTATCCTTTCACAATGCACTATCAACAACTCCACCAATCTTCGTGTCATCTGCTAATCAAATCACCCACATTTTCCTCCTGATCATTTATATGTACTACAAACAACAGAGGACCTAAGACTGATCCCTGTGGAACATCACTAGTTACTGGTCTCTATTCTGAAAAACACCCTTCCACCGCTACCCTCTGATCTTCTATGACCAAGCCAGTTTTGTATCCATCTAGCCAGCCCACCTGAATCCCATGTGATTTTAGAATTTGTTCCAATCTGCCATTTTATCAAATATCTTACTAAAATCCATATAAACTAGGATGTTTATAAACAGCATTTAGAAATGCATAATACGATCAAGCAGTCAGCACGACTTCATGAAGGGAGATATCATGCCTGACAAATTTACTCAATTATTTGAGGAGGTAACAAGCAGTACTGATAAATGAGATGCAGTGAATTTTCAGAAGTGTTTGATAAGGTACCACACAGGCTACTTAAGGTAAGAGCTCATGATGTTGGAAATCGTGCATTAGCATGGACACAGGATTGGTTAACTAATAGAAGACAGAGTTGGGATAAAGGGGGCATTTTCAATGTGAAGCCTGCGATAGGTGTGTCATAGGGATCAGTGCTGGGGCCACAATTATTTACAATATATAAATTACTTGGATAAAGAACATGAACATACTATAACCAAGTTTGCAGATGATACAAAAACGGATGGGAAGGCAAGCGATGAGGATGACTGCAGAGGGATATGGACAGGTTAGGGTGAGTAGGCCAAAATCTGGCAGGTGGAATATAATGTGGGGAAATGTGAGGTTATGTACTTTGGCAGGAATAGAAAGCTAAATATTATTTAAATGGAAAAAGTTTTCAGAAAGCTACAGAACAGACGGATTTCAAAGACCTCATCTATGAATCAGAGAAAGCTAGCATCCACTACACTGGTTAATAGGTAAAGCAAATTGGCCTTTGTTTCAATCCAGAGAAGGTACACCAGGCTGATACCAGAATGGAAGGACTATCTCATGCAGAGATTTGAGTAGACTGGGTTTGTACTGTTGGAAAATAGAAGAGTGGGAGGTAACTTTATTTAAACATTCAAGATTCTTAGGAGACTTGACAGGGTAGATGCAGAAAGGTTGTTTCCTCTTATGGGAGAGCCTAGGACCAGGGGGCATATCTAGAATAAGGGGTCTCACATAAAACAGAGATGAGGAGGAATTTCTTTTCTCAGAGGATTGTGAATCTGTGGAATTCTACACTGCAGAGGCTGTTGAGGCTGTATCATTAAGTATAAAATTCAAGGCTGAGACAAATTTTTAATCAATAAGGGAATCAAGAGTTGTGGGGAAAAGTCAGGAAAGGGGAGTTGAGGATTATCAGATCAACCACAATCTTGTTGAATGGTGGAGCAGACTCAGGCTGAATGGCCTACTTCTGCTCCTGTGTCTTTTGGTCTTATGCAGTTATAAGTCTTTTTTTTCTTAAAACAGTTTGGACAATGAAATAAAAAGGGAAATTTTAAAAATATCCATATAAAAATACATTCCTTATCTGTGGTATTGTACAATTATAGTGAAGTAAAACACACTACAGTTATACAGGAAACAAAGGTCCTCATTATTCAGAAGTCTGGCATTCACTGTGGGTAAAGTGGGATGGGTAGGGAACATGATGAAATTTGACTTTGGCACATGCACAAAATGCACAGTAGCAGATCAGCTATCCATTGTAATCCTTTCCTTTTTTTATTTTCATGAACTTCAATTGTAAATTACACAGTACATTGGAACTGTCTGATCAGCTGACAGAAATATGCTACCAAACTCCCTCTGATTGATAAGTGCAACATGACAAATTTTGCAAAACACAAAATGATCATGGAATATATGGTAAATACTGATAGTCCATCATGCAATGACATAAAATGAACATCAAAGAAAAGGCTACTAGGCACAACTATCCCAGCTTATACATGCTTCACTTCATCCATTCTTCCTCATCTAAATTATTAGTGTTAATCCTCTATTCTTTTTCTCATGTGTTTGTCTATCTTTTAATTGCACTCATACCTAATTTGTTCTTCTCACTGCTGCCCGTGTAAAGCAATTTATTTTGAAGTCATTATTTGCTTTTAATTGGATATTTCATCAAACCTTTTACAATTTTCTTCTTCAGCGAGATTTCATTATCATTCCTAAAGCTGAAGGTAAGCTGACTGATGTGCAGTTCTCTGAGCATTTTAAATCTCAATTTAAGGGAAATAGACGTTAGCCAACCATAGTCCTCTGCCATTACAACATTTTCAATTTAATTATTAAATATGTGTAATAGCACTGCAATTACCTCTTTTCTAGATTATTTTAAAATGCATGAGTGCAATCTATCTGGATTAGGGATATTATTTGAGCTTAATAAATTTAATATTTCTCACTAATTTAATAAATTATTATTCCTAATCTGCTCTGATTTCATGTCCACTGATCTATCTCTCTGGTAAATCTGGCAACTGTAACTAATTGATTATTTAATATTTATATCATTTTGCTATAGCTGCTGAGACTTTATCTTGTTCACCCATTAGTGGCTAATGGCTCTATTCCTATCCTTACTTCCTCCTTTGATGGTAAAACATGTTAATATTTTTCTTTAGGTTCCATGATAATTTAACTTTGTTTATGACTTCTCTCCTACGTCAGTACATACACCAGGTACCAATGCAACTTTCCACCCAGTACAGACACAATGGAATGAATGGCCTCTCCCTGTGCCATGCCTTTTCTATGATTCTTGAAGTTCTATGAACTTCAGCAATCTATCAAATTGAATTATTGCTTTAATTTCTTGTACACTACATACCAAGAACATCTTCAAGTCCAAATACTCAAGGTATAGTCACATAAATAAAGAAGCCTTCCACATTACATTCATAATAGAACATTTACAGCGGCAAAGGAACCCATTCAGCCCATCTTCTTCATGCTAAAAAAGTGCTATATGGCATAATCCCACTGTCTAACTCTGTAGGTTGCAGCTACTTCCAGTGCATATGAAATTGGGTTGTAAATGTGCCAAGGGTTTCAGTCTCTACCACCCTTTCTGGCAGTGAATTGCAGAACTTCACCAAGTTCTGGGCATGAACTTAAGTTGTTTCTGATCAGAGAAGTATATGTGTTTACTGCTTCTTTGTGTGTGCACAGAACCATCAATACAGATATTAGAATTAGTAATAAACGAATCAGAGATTAAAGCCTAATATCACATAAAAGTTTTAAAATTCTCACCTCAAACTTAACATCAGAATAGGTTCTGATAACACAACGCTGAAGAGCCATTTGAAATGTAAAGCTGATGACACCATTAACTTTTAACAAAGCTTCTTCACAGATATTTCGGCTATCCTGCATAAATATTAGAAAAAAGGTTTACAATCTGCAAATTATCTTCATTTCCCTGCCACAAAGTACAATTGGACATAAAACACAATAAAATATTGTTGAGAGGGATCACTTGTAGGAATCTCAGCCTCTGCATTTAATAATTAACTTATTCCAATTTTCACTTTACCTCAATCGCCAGCGTATCTTAGTTAACGCCAATCAACAATGTACAGTAATTATCAACAAAATGAAATACATTTTTATAAATTTAAGATCTAAAGTTTGGAAAGAAATTGAGGCCAGAAATGACCTTCTGTTACTGGTGGCTCATATTAAGACACATTTGGGTTAACCGTTTTCAACGATTCTATACATTGCAAGTTACTACTCAAAGGGAAAATGCTCCTCGAGTATTAGCTTTTACTAGCTTACAAAGTTATAGCACAGAAACAGACCCTTCAATCCAACTTGTCCGTGCCGACCAGGTTTCCTAAACCGAACTAATCACGTTCGCCTGTGTTTGGCCCATATTGCTCGAAACCTTTCCTATTCATGTACCTGTCTTTTAAATGTTGTAACTGTACTTGCCTCTACCACTTCCTCTGGCAGTTTGTTCCATATACGTACCAGCCTTCCCACCATAAACCTATGCCCTCTAGTTTTTGGATTCCCCATCCTGGGAAAAAGACCTTGGCTATTCACCTTATCTATGTCATGATTTTATAAACCTATTTAAGGTCACCCTCAAACTCCTACACTGCAAGGAAATAAGTCCCAGCCTATCTAGCCTCTCCGTATAACTCAAAGCCTTCAGTCTCAGTAACATCCTTGTAAGTCTTTTCTGCAGCCTTTCCAGTTTAATAACATCCTTCATATAGCAGGGCAACCAGAATTGTAATCCAAAAGTGGCCACACCAATGCCTTGTACAACCACAACATAATGCCAAGACAGTACATGTAGCCAGTACGCTGAAAACGGTTACTCTTGCAAACCCTATTCACTTCATTTTGACATTGTTCCCTCTCCCAATTTTAAGAATTGTTGATTACTGTTTTCATGCAATTATAGATTTATATAATGAAATGAACCATTTATGTACATTTGTTTTCACAGTGAGTGATTTTCTGGCCACTAATTTCGATAATCAGAAAATCATGCATGCACAAATTTATGGTCTACACTGCTGGCTGGCAAAGGCTCTCTGCTTGGACCAGATAGTTGGAAAATTACCCACAACGTTTAGTTATTTTAAAAAAATCTGATAAATCATTATCAAAAAAATCTAAGGCAAAGCATTGTATTTATCTATAATTTCTATGACCTCAAGTTGTCCCAAAGAACTTTACAGGTAATACAATCCTTTTAAATGTAGTAACTGCCATAATATGAAAACTGTCTGCAAGGTCCCAAAATAACTAGGTCATCAAAAATTAAAACTGACCACTTACCTTTTGAGTAGTACTATGGAATCTTCAAGTTCACCTGAAAAGAAAAATGGGGCACCTCAAATAGTACAGATTCATGGTTCTACACAGGTGCCAGCCTAGATTTTTTTCCAAGTCTTTTTCATGGATTTATAATCTTCTGACTTAATAGCAAGAGTGCTACGACTGAGGTGTGGATGTAATTCTCTTCCAAAGCACTAGAATAGTCCTTCACATAATTCTCTGAACAATCTACAACTCCTGAATATTTCTTTAAAAATTGTATTTGCACAAAGAAAAAAGATTTTTACACACCATTTAATATTGTCTTCTAGTCTACTGGAATACATCTCTTGAAGTCCTAATTATTAACTGCAAAGATTTTGAAAGGTTAAAACCCATTAGACCATATTTCATATAATAAGCCTAAAAACTGAGAGAGAAAATATAACTAATCTGATAGGATTTGCATATTTTTCCCAAACCAATCATTTAAACCCCTGTGTTGTTGAAAGCAGAGATAATTCAGTAAATTCTCACCATGTCATGTAGTCCATCTATCTGTAGTGTGATTGTTTTTGCTTTCTTGTTTGTGCTGTTAATGAAAAACTGTGCTGGCACATTTCTTGTACTGCTAGAATTATCAGCTTTGGCTTTGGCAGTTTGTACAGGCTTCTTCAACAGCTCATAAATTTCTGTTGCTAAAACACTAATGCCTTCTGATGTGTGGTCCCTGTCACAAAAATGGGCAATTATGCAAGTTATGCATCAACATTTCACAATTTTTTAAGTAAATAATGAATAACTTGAACTAAACTTCAGAGAACAAAAATTATGATGAATGCAATGCAGGTTAAAAAAACACTGACGCCAACAACATTTCCATGGAGTTTGACCATCATATGCTAAATTTTCTTTCAGAAGGGAAAATTAAAACCACAGATCACTAAGGAGGAAGAACGGGGGAAAGAAAATCTGATTTCTCAATCTCCTCTCAGCTAATTTTAGAATTGCACTGGCAGGCATCTGTTAATTTTTTCAGGTTATGGATGATGTGCGAAATGAGCGAAAAGCAAGTAGGTCAAAAGAGAAAAAAAATCTCAAATACAAATGTAGGGCCGGTTGCAAAGATCACTCGGTAAACTCAGCCATTCATTTACAACATCAAGGCCAGGGAATTACACTTCTGAATATTAAACCTGGTCAATTTTCAGTGATTTTCCATAATCTAACATAGTGGCATTGGCTCGGCTAGTAACCCAGAAACTTGGATAATGTTCTTGGGACCTGGGTTTGAATCCCATTACAGCAGGGGGTGAGTTTGATTTCAATAAATGTCTTCAAAAAGTTGAATGATGACCATGAAACGTTGTGGATTGTCATAAAACGGTTCACTAATGTCCGTTAGGGAAGGGAGCAGCCATCCTTATATGGTCTGATCTACATGTAACCCCAAAATCACAGCAGTGTGGTTGATTCTTGACTAGTGTCTGAAATGGCCTTGCAACTCAGAGTCATACAGCATGGAAATAGACCCTTTGTTTCAACCAGTCCATGTTGAACATAATCCCAAACTAAAGTAGTCCCACTTGCCTGCTCCTGGCCCATATCCCTCCAAACCTTTCCAAATACCTATCTATCCAAATATCTTTTAAACATTGTAAATGTACCCACATCCACCACTTCCTCAGGATGTTCATCCCACACGTGAACCACCTTCCGTGTAAAAAATATTTGCCTCTCATGTTTTTTTTTAAATCTCTCTCCTCTCACCTTAAAAATGTGCCCCCTGTGTCTTGAAATCCCCCATCTGAGAAAAAAGACAACTATCATTAACTCTATTTATACTTCTCATAATTTTATAAACTTCTTTCATGTCGCCTCTCAACCTCCTACGCTCCAGTGAAAAATGTCCCAGCCCATCCAGCTTTTCTTTATAACTCAAATATTCCATTCCTGGCAACATCCTGGTAAATCTCTTCTGAACCCTCTCCAGCTTAACAATATCCTTCCTGTAACTGGGCAACCAGATCTTGACACAGTATTCCAGAAGAGACCTCACCAATGTTCTTTACAACCTCAACATGACTTCCCAGCTCATATACCCAAAGGACTGAGCAATGAAGGCAAGCGTGCCAAACACCTTTTTAACCATATATAAAAGGTACTGCAGATGCTGGAGAATCCGAGATAACAAGCATGGGGCTGGATGAACACAGCAGGTCAAGCAGCATCATAGGAGCAGGAAAACTTGACGTTTCGGGCC
>JAHRHZ010000040.1:7541834-7562393 GCA_024137785.1 Ginglymostoma cirratum
CATCCTGCCTATATGTGATGCAATCTTCAAAGAATTATGTATTTTCACCCCTAGGTCCCTCTGTTCTACAACACTACCCAAGGCCCTACCATTAATTGTATAAACCCTACTCTTGCTTGTTGTACCAAAATGCAATACCTTGCATTTATCCAGATTGAACTCCATCTGCCATTTTTCAGCCTGTTGAACCATTTGATCAAGATCCCTTTGTAATCTTAGAAAACCTTCTTCACTGTCTACTATGCAACCAATTTTGGTGTTGTTCCCAAACTTATTAACCATGCCTTCTATACTCTCATCTAAATCATTTATATAAATGACAAACAAAAGAGGATCAGAACTGATCCTTGCAGAACACCGCTGGTTGCAACCCTCCACTATAACTCTCTGTCTCCTGCCATTAAGCTAATTATGTATCCAATTGGCAAGCTCACCCTGAATCCCATGTGATTTAACTTTACTAATTAGTCTATCATGCAGAACCTTGTCAAAGGCTTTACTAAAATCCAAATAAACATCTATTGCTCTGCCATCATCAACCTTTTTGGTAACTTCCTCAAAAAACTCAAATCAAGTTTATGAGAGATAGTAGGAACTGCAGATGCTGGAGAATCTGAGCTAACAAGGTGTAGAGCTGGATGAACACAGCAGGGCAAGCAGCATCAGAGGAGCAGGAAAGCTGACGTTTCGGGCCTAGACCCTTCTTCAGAAAAGGCTGGATAGGCTGGGACTTTTTTCACTGGAGCGCAGGAGGTTGAGAGGTGACCTGAAAGAAGTTTATAAAATAATGACAGGTATAGGTAAGAGTTGATGGTAGTTGTCTTTTCCCTGAGATGGGGAATTTCAAGACTAGGGGGCAAATTTTTAAGGTGAGAGGCAATTTTTTCTTACACAGAGGGTGGTTCACATTTAGAAAGAACTTCATCAGGAAGTGGTGGAAGCACTTTACAATGTTTAAAAGTCTTTTGAATGGATTTATGAATAGGAAAGGTTTGGAAGAGTATGTAGCAGGAACAGGCAGGTGGGACTATAGTTTGGGATTATGCTTGGCATGGACTGATTAGACTGTTTCTGTGCTGTATGACACTGATCACCAAGATAGATGATGGTAGCACGTGCAAGGGAACATTGCCACCTGTGAGTACCCATCTAAGCCACACAGCATCTTGACTTCAAACTATATCATAGTTCCTTCACTGTCATTGCGTTGAAATCTTGGGAATCCCTTTCTAACAGTATGCAATTACATTATATGGATTATAACAGTTCAAGGTGGCAGCTAACCATCACCTTCTTGAAGGAAATTAAAGACGAGCAATAAAAGCTGACCCAGATAGCGATGCTTACATCCTGTCAAAGGATTAAACAACTGACATCAGGACATATCAGGAACTTGCAGTAAAGCATGTCTGTGTTGGCACCATATCCAACAAATCAAGAATACAGGTGAAAAGAGACTGCATGACTCGACTTCAAAAAAACAATAAATGCAGAAAACAGTGCAGTATTCTGGCTCAAAAACATCCCATTTTCACAGTAACTCAGCTCTCTACACAAAGACCTCTCTGCAGCATCTTCCTGCTGAGTCACTTGAATGCACACAACATTTGAATCCAACCTCATCGGCTCACATTGTTTGAAGACCTACAAACCATTGGAAATTGAAAAAAGGCATAAGTGTTCAGATACAAATGAGCTGCAGTCAAAGGTTTCCCAGACGGTATCCGTGAGCTACGTGTTTATAAAAATGGGTGCTGGAGTAACACACTATGCTGGAACAATCAAAGAGATGCTGAGTACTAATTGCAATACTGATCAATTTGTATTTCACGTTTGTAGTTAAATGCAACAGTATGTTCAATCTGAACCAGAACTTGAAAGAGGAAAGTTCCCCATTCAGAACTTTGGTCTAGTTTTGTGCAGATACACTTGAACTGAGTTAACTCCACCAATAATTGTGAACACAAGAACTCCAGACATTAAGGATGTATTCAAAACTGACTTCAGTTACAAGTGGGGATAAAAATTGTTTCAGAGAAAGTAGGAACTGCAGATGCTGGAGAATCTAAGATAACAAGGTGTAGAGCTGGATGAACACAGCAGGCCAAGCAGCATCAGAGGAGCAGGAAAGCTGACGTTTTGGGCCTAGACCCTTCTTCAGAAATGGGGGAGGGGAAGGGGGTTCTGAAATAAATAGGGAGAGAGGGGGAGGCAGATAGAAGATGGACAGACAAGAAGATAGAATTAGAATTAGAATCCCTACAGTGTGGAAACAGGCCCTTCGGCCCAACAAGTCCACACCAACCCTTGGAGCATCCCACCCAGTCCCATCCCCTTATAACGCACACACCCCTGAACACTATGGGCAATTTAGCATAGCCAATCCACCTAGCCTGCACATCTTTGGACTGTGGGAGGAAACCGGAGCACCCGGAGGAAACCCATGCAGACACGGGGAGAATGTGCAAACTCCACACAGACAGTCACCCGAGGCTGGAATCGAACCCGGGTCGCTGGCGCTGTGAGGCTGCAGTACTAACGACTGAGCCACCGTGCCGCCCTTCAGCTAGTCTAATTGCAGCTACTCCACTTGTAACTGAGATAACAAGGTGTAGAGCTGGATGAACACAGCAGCATCAGAGGAGCAGGAAGGCTGACGTTTCAGGCCTAGACCCTTGTTCAGAAATGGGGGAGGGGAAGGGGGTGGAGAGGAGACAGTTAGGTCAAAGAGGAGGGGATGGAGCCAGTAAAGGTGAGCGTAGGTGGGCAGTTAGGGAGGCGATAGGTCAGTCCAGGGAGGATGGACAGGTCAAGGGGGCGGGATGAGGTTAGTAGGTAGGAGATGGGGTTGGTGGACTTCACAAGCTTCAAAATCTCCCCTCCCACTACCGCATCCCAAAACCAGCCCAGCTCGTCCCCGCCTCCCTAACCTGTCCTTCCTCCCACCTATCCCCTCCTCCCACCTTAAGCCCCACCCCCATCTCCTACCTACTAATATCATCCCGTCCCCTTGACCTGTCCGTCCTCCCTGGACTGACCTATCTCCTCCCTAACTTCCCACCTACACTCACCTTTACTGGCTCCATCCTCGCCTCTTTGACCTGTCTGTCTCCTCTCCACCTATCTTCTCCTCTATCCATCTTCTATCCACCTCCCCCTCTCTCCCTATTTATTTCAGAACCCCCTTCCCCTCCCCCATTTCTGAACAAGGGTCTAGGCCTGAAACGTCAGCCTTCCTGCTCCTCTGATGCTGCTGTGTTCATCCAGCTCTACACCTTGTTATCTCAGTTACAAGTGGAGTAGCTGTAATTAGACTAGCTGAAAGAAAGTGTTCTCCTCAATCTAATTGTCTCTCAGACAGACAGCTAACTACACAAACTGAAAATGCTTGATTTTTAGACACTAAATATCATTATAATAAACACATAAAAAAGATTCTGTGAGTATCCAATTCCATGTTGTACGGCACAGCAAACAATTTATTGAGGCTGTGCTTGAGCAGCTTGTTAAGTGAGGTTCCATCTTCTCCAAAAATCCAAAATCTTCAGTTGAGAAAGAAGGGTGCAATATGAGGAAGAGATTTGTCTACATCATTGCAACGCAATGCAGCTGAATCTGCTACAGGTTGTATTGAAGTTGGATTCAGTGTTGGTTCACCGTTGTCAAATTTGGAAAGAGAAGCAAAACTGTGTTCAAAGGAACAAAAAATAAAACAAAGCTCAAAACTGTTAACCTTTATGCGGATCAAAGTGAAAGCTCTCAATTGTCGCTTGGTCATTTATACATTGTCCATCCAATTTGAATATTAATGCCCAAGAAATGCGATGGTGGAAAAGCCTCAGAATAACCTAGCACATCGCGCTATGTGAAAAAAAGGCCACAATGACTATTCTTTAAAAACAGCCTAATCAGTTATATGTAATGGCAATAATAGATACAAGGAGGAAATACAGTCCAACCCAATAGGCAAGCTTTTATACTACACATGAAGATGGCAGTCAGAATTTTAACTTCACCTATAATAACAGCTATATATACATATAGTACCTGCCTTTATACTTGAACTAATGACTAGATTCAATGCAGCAGATAGGCAAAGAAATAGAAATTTAGTGACAACGTTTTGAAAAGTTCAGAAGTTTTAAATATGGTAACTCCAAAAATTATACTAAAAGCACTTTAAGAATAGCTACCACTCTAAAAATGGAACTTACACTGAATGTTACAATTCTCTCAAATGCACAGAATTTCCCATGACTGGTAGAAATCACTTACCTTTTCTGAAGTCTCTCAAGATTGCTCACCAATTGTAACTCATTTTTCATTAACTCTCTATTACAGGGACATTCTGCCAGATTATGCAGTGCCTAACAACAAGATAATACAACACTTGTCAAAATAATCCAGAAGAAATATAATAAAAAATATATAATTCATGTTTAGATGATCTATTTTGAAAACAAAGGCAAGATAATTCATTTTTCAGCCTGAGTGACCTTACAATGAAAAGGCATTAATTCTCAAAATTTTTTATTTGTGGAGAGGGATCATAGAATCATAAAATCCCTACGGTGTGGAAACAGGCCCCTACGGCCCAACAAGTCCACAACGACCCTCAGAGCATCCCACCCAAACACATCCCCTTAAAACCCACCTAATTTACACATTCCTGGACACTATGGGCAATTTAGCATGGCCAATCCACCTATCCTGCACACCTTTGGCCTGTGGGAGGAAACTCACGCAGACACAGGGAGAATGTGCAAACTCCACATAGTCGCCCAAGGGTGGAATCGAACCCGGGTCCCTGGCACTGTGAGGCAGCAGTGCTAACCACTGAGCCACCGCGCCGCCCTATGCAGTACTATTTCACCCACATAATAAAATTAAATACAAGAATTATCAAAGATTTGGAGGTTGAGAGGGAATAATAGAACTCTTATAGATCTATCCAATATTGTAAACATACACCTATATTTCACAAGAATTCTCAGTGGGCAGACTGCTAGTTGCTTAGTGAGGAGAATACAATTGCAGCCTGGTGAACATCTTGTGGTCAAAACTGAAAGAACTGCGGATGCTGTAAATCAGGAACAAAAACAGAAGTTGCTGGAAAAGCTCAGCAGGACTGAGCTTAACGTTAACGTTTCGTTCGGGTCTGATGACCCTCTTCCTCAGAATGACCCAAAACATTAACTCTGATTTTTTTCTCCACAGATGCTGCCAGACCTGCTGAGTTTTTCCAGCAACTTCTGTTTTTGAACATCTTGTGGTGTTGTTCTGCAAGCAGTGGAGTAAACCTTGCACAATTTTCAGTCTCAGAAAGTTAATATTGGTAAAAAGTGCTGGATGGTTTAATCACTTCATACAGATTTGACTCACCAGAAATAAATTTAATGGCATTACAGAAAACTGAGCAATTTTAAAAATTGAGATACTAATTAGAATATAATTGTTTAATCACCAGAAAATATTAAATCACAATCCAAACTGTACTGAAGGAAAATATTTAAAACATGAGATGTAAGCAGTAGATCAATGGAAAATTGCATACCTGAAGGGCACAATGTAATACTTGTAGATTGCAGTGTTCCAGGAATACCACGAGGCCAGCAAGACACCCCTTGTCTTTGACAATGGCTTCTCTATTCTGCGTTTTTGAAGCCAAGTCCCTCAGTTGACTAATTACAGACAAAGCATCCATCACCTTGTATGTCATTCACTGCAATTTTGCACAAACAATTGGGTCACAACTGTTGACTGATTATAATTTACAGATTTTATTCATTTGTGAAAAATGCATTTTAAATTAATTTTAATTTTCTGTAATACCATAAGACATAGGAGAAGTAGGCCCTTTGACCCATCAAGTTTGCTCTGCTATTCAATGAGATCATGGCTGATTTGATAATCCTCAACTCCACTTTCCTGCCTTATCCCCACAACTCTTGATTTCCTTAATGATTAAAAATCTGTCTCTCAGCCTTCAAGATACTAAATAACCGAACCTCAGTGACCCTCTGGGATAAAGAATTCCACAGATTTATGACCCTTTGATAGAAGAAATTTATCCTCCTTTTGGTTTTAAACGGCTGACCTCTTCCACTGAGATTAGACCTTCTAATCCCTTGGTGTTACAGCCTTCTTCAGTGTTTCTTCACTTAAGTAATATTCAGTTCTTCTCTTCTTCCTACAAGTGCATATCTTACATTTTCTCACTTTATATTCCATCTTAAAAGCTTTTTGCCCACTCACTTGGCCTGTCTACATGCTTTTGAAGACTCTTTGTGTCGTCCTCTTTACTTGTTTTCCCATCTATTTTTGTGTCATCTGCAGACTTGATAATAGTCCATTCAGTTCTATCATCCAAGTCATTAATGTATTCTGTAAATAACCCTGGTCCCAGCACTGATCATATGATGTTCAAAGATTAAAGGTATGTAAATATATAAATGCCATACCCAAACATTATAATAGCTTCTCCACATACAAACTAAACAGTAACTAATTTAGATGATTTTTATGCAAGAACAGAAATATATTACATTTCATTCCGTATCTGGCAATTTAAACTTGACAAAAAATTTAAAAAGAATCAACAACGAACTGGCACTTTTGTTAATAAAATATTTACTTATATGCTGATGATGGCCTTTCGCTGGGATTAAGTTATGCACCCACAAATAGAAAGCCTTAGAAAACTGTTAGTTAAGAGATATAGATTTTAATGTGCTTTGTGTGTCAGGAAGTAAATATTTGTAAAAGTTCATAAAATTGACAGGTTAACAGAAGACGATTGTCTAATGGTGAAGGGTGGAAACTAAGAAACAATGTTTAGACAGAAAACCAGAATCCTAACATTCAATGAAACATTTCTGAAGTATGGTCACTTTTGTAATGCAGGAAATGTGGTAACCAGTTTGCATCCAACAACTCACAAACAGCAATATAATAATGACGACAAGAATGCTTTGTATCATGCATAAAGGAGGATAAATAATGGACAAGGCATTTTGGGAGAATTTCACTGCTCCTTTTTGAATGAGATGCAATGAAACCTTTTGCATTCCTCCAAGCAGGCAGATAAGGCCTTGGTTTAATAATGCAACTGAAAGACAGCACTTCCAGCAATCTCTCAGTAGTGCACTGGGGAGGTAGCCTTAAATTTTGAGCTCAAATCCTGGAAGACCTCAGAGACAAAAGTGCTACCAACTAAGTTATAACTAACACTGAGACCTTTTTTTTTATTTTTCTAATTTTTGTTTTGGAACTGAGAGAAGTTGAGAATTGAACTTTGAACAGCAGCTTGTTACTTTAAAAAAAAAGGCAAGAACAAAACTCTGATATTTGCTGTTGGGAACTGGCCTGGAAGCATAGGTGGTAGTGATGGCCTAATGGTATTATTACGAGATGATTAATCCAAAAACTCAGCTAACGTTCTGGGGACCCGGTATGAATTATGCCACGGCAGATGGTGGAATTTGAATCCAATAAAAATTCCAGAATTAAGCATCTACTGGTGACCATGAAACCATTGCTGATTGTTGGAAAAACCCATCTGGCCCACTAATGTCCTTCACAAAAGGAATCTGCCATCCTCACCTGGTCTGGCCTGCATTTGACTCCAGTGCCACAGCAATGCGTTTGACTCTCAACTGCCCTCCGAAATGCCCTAGCAAGCCACTCAGTTTTATCAATTGCTACAAAGTCTCAACAAAGAAATGAAACCAGACAGACCATGCGACATTGACCCAGACACTGGAAAAGACAATGGCAGAAACAGCCCTGTTGACCCTGCAAGGTTCTCCTTACTAATACCTAGGGTCTCGGGCGAGAATTGAGGGAGCTGTCTTACAGTCAAGCAACAGCCTGACATAGTCATACTTACAGAATCATACCTGAGAGGCAATGTCCTAGTTACGACCACTACCGCCACCCCTGGATGTGTCCTGCCCCATCAGCACAACAGAGCCAGCAGAGATGGAAGTGGTATACTGTCGGGAGGGAGTTGTCCTTGGAGTCCTCAACATTGGCTCTGGATCCCATGAGGTCTTATGGCTTCAGGTAAAACATGGCCAAGGAAACCTCCTGCTGATTACCACATACTCTCCTCCCTCAGCTGATGAATCAGTACACTTCATGTTGAACAACACTGGAGGAAGCATTGAGGGTGGCAACAGTGCAGAATGTACTCTGGGTGGGGGGAATTTCAATATCTACCACCAAGAATTCCTTGGCAGTAACTACTGATCGAGCTGGCCGGGTCCTAAAGGACATAGCTGCTAGACTGGGTCTGTGGCAAGTGGTGAGGGAATCATTAAGACAGAAAAGCATACTTGACCTCAGCCTTACCAATCTGCCACCTACAGATCCATTGTTCCATGATAGTATTGGTTAGAGTGACCACCATACAGTCCTTGTGGAGATGAATTCCCACCTTCACATCGAGATTACCCTCATCATGTTACGTGGAACTATCATCATGCCAAATAGGATAGACTTCAAATAGATCTAGCAACTCAAGAATAGGTATCCATGAGGCACCGTGGACCGTCAACAGCAACAGCAGCAGAATCTGCAACCTCGTATCCCAGCATATCCCCCACTCAACCATACTATAAGCCAGGGAATCACACTGGCTCAATGGACAGTGCAGGAGGGCATGCCATGAACAATAATAGGCATACCTAAAAGTGAGGTGTCAGAGTGGTGAAGCTACCTAGTACAACTACTTGCATGCCAAACAGCAAAAGCAGCAAGTCACAGGGAAAGCTAAGTGATCCCATGAATCGAATCAATGGATCAGGTCTAAGCTCTACAGTCCTGCCACATCCAGTTGTGAATGGTAGTGGACAATTACAAAACTCACTGGAGGAAGAGACTCCACAAATATCCCCACCACTGTAATGGAAGAACCCAACAGGCAACTGCAAGAGAGAAGGCTGAAGCATTTGCAGCAATCTTCAGCCACAAGTGCCAACTGACTTCCTTCCGTGGTCCCTAATATTACAGATATCAGTCTTCAGCCAATTTGATTCGCTCCACGTGATAACAAAAAATGGTTGGATGCACTGGATATTGCAAAGTCTATGGGCTCTGACAACATTCCAGCAATAGCACTGAAGACTTGTGCTCCGGAACCTGTTGCTCCTCTAGCCAAGCTATTCCAGTACGTTACAACACTGGCACCTACTCGACAATGTGGAAAATTGCCCCAATATGGAAAATGTCATCAACAGTGCTACTAAGCAGCACCTGCTCAGTGACGAAGAGTTTAGGTTTCACCAGGGCCATTCAGCTCCTGACCTCATTACAGCCCTGGTTGAAACATGCACAAAAGAACTGAATTCCAGGGGTGAGGTGAGAATGACAACCCTTGACATCAAGGCTGCATTCAACCAAGTGTGCCATCAAGGAGTCCTAGCAAAACTGGAATCAATGGGAGCAAACTTTCTGCTATTTCACATAAGAAGATAGTTGTGGTTATTGGAGGTCAGCCATCTCAGGTCCAGGATACCTTTTCAGAAGTTCCTCAGGGTAGTGTCTCGAGACTCAACCATCTTCAGCTGCTTCATCAATGACTTTTCCTCCAACATAAAGTCAGAAGTAGGGATGCTCGCTGATAATTGCACAATGTTCAGCACCATTTGCGACTCTTCTGATACTGAAGCAGTCTGTGCTCAAATGCAACAAGATCTGGACAATATCCAGGTTTGAGCTGACAAGTGGCAAGTAACATTCATGCCACACAAATGCCAGGCAATGACCATCTCCAATAAGAGACAATGTAATCACTGCCCCATGACATTCAATAGGTTTAACATCACTGAATTTCCCACTATCAACTTCCTTGGGGTTACCATTGACCAGAAACTCAATTGGTCTTGCCACATAAACACAGTGGCTACAACAGCTGGTCAGAGGCTAGGAACATGGGGGCGGAGGGGGTGTGGTTGTGGTGGTGGTGGTGGTGGTGGTGGGCCAGGGTGAGCAACTAACCTCCTGACTCCCCAAAGCTTTTCCACCATGTACACAAGTCAGGAGTGTGATGGAATATTCCTCACTTGCCTGGATGGGATGCAGCTCCATCAATATTCAAGAAGCTTAACACCATCCAGGACAGTTCGTTTGATTGGCACCACATCCACAAGCATCCACTTGCTCCACCACCGACGCTCAGTAGCAGCAGCATGTACTATCTACAAGATGCACTGCAGAAATTCACACAAGATCCTCAGACAGCACTTTCTGAACCCACAGCAACTTCCATCTAGTAGGACAAGGGCAGCTGATACATGGCAACATGACCAACTGCAAGTTCCTCTTCAAGCCACTTACCATCCTTACTTGGAAATGTCACTGTTCCTTCACTGTCTCTAGGTAAAATCCTGGAATTCCTTCCCTAAGGGCATTGTGGGTTAATATACAGTATGTGGACTACAGTGTTTCAAGAAGGCAGTTCACCACCAGCTTCTCAAGGGCAACTAGGGATGGACAATAAATGCTAGCCCAGCCAGCAATGCTCACATACTACAAGTGAATTAGAGTCATAGAGATGTACAGCACGGAAATAGACCCTTCAGTCCAATTCATCCATGCCAACCAGCTATCATAAATTAATCTAGAACCGTTAAAAAGCAACTGCTGCTCTAAGAACTACTGCTTTTGGTATCGAGATGTGGTTATGCTCAGGGACTGGCAGCTAACTGACCAATTCAGCATGCAATCAAGGAAAGACTGATCCTGGCTAGCCAACAACATACAGTGTTGAAAACAAAAAGTGAACTGGCTCTAATTGGGTTTTAGATAGGAGAAAGTTTTTGCTTTAGAATCTGCTGGACTGGGAAGCCAATCTTTTTTTTTCCAGTTTTGATCTCAAGTTATTCTTTAATTATTGACATGTTGGAAGTTCTAAGGAAAGAATCCCAGTCGGTAAGAAATAAGTAAAAAGTCCCCACAGACTTTTTGGATTGACCGATGACTTTGGAATTCAAGCAAGATACACAGTCCTCTATGCCTGTGATACAATCCATCAAAGAATTTCAGGAAGGCCTGGCATTCATCACTGAAACAGTTATCAAACTGGAAACTTATGATTCTTTTATTTTTAAAGAATTATCCCTTAACTATGTCTGTCGATGTGTGAGTGAGGTTTATATTCAAAGAAGATTGGGTTTAGATCATAGATATTAATTGGCTTGCTTTGTCATTTATCTGTGTTCTGCTAAAGTTACATTCTTTAATTAAAATTAACAAATTATTATAAAGTTATAAACTTGGTGTCCAAAATCTTACTGTAAAGTCTGATTATGAACATTGAGCAATTTTGAGGGTCAGTGAATATTTTAATTTCACTGCGTTGCAAATCCAATGAGAGTAAGGATCCAGCCCCATGCTTGTTATCTCGGATTCTCCAGCATCTGCAGTACCTTTTATCTCTGATACAATTTTAACCCCACTGCGAAACCTCTTCTAAGGATGCCTACCCTGAAGAAGTTACCCTCCTCCCTCCGGACAAACCTCAGGGAATCTCTCTCCCACTGCAACTCTCTCATCACCTCTTCGGCCTTGAAACTGCTCGACCACGTCCTGAAGATATTGAGCAGTTTTTCCGCCGCCTCCGCCTACCTATCTCCTCCCTACCCCCCTACCTACACTCACCTTTACTGGCTCCATCCCCGCCTCTTCGACTTGTCTGCCTCCTCTCCACCTATCCTCTCCTCTATCCATCCTCTATCCGCCTCCTCCTTTCTCCCTATTTATTTCAGAACCCTCTTCCCCTCCCCCATTTCTGATGAAGGGTTTAGGCCCGAAACGTCAAGTTTTCCTGCTCTTATGATGCTGCTTGACCTGCTGTGTTCATCCAGCCCCATGCTTGTTATCTGAGAGTAAGGCTGGCTTGTTTTGGATTGCTAACTCTGCGTCATAACATAATTGTGGGCTCAGGGCCGGATTCTTGGAATGTGGGCAATGTATGTCTGGAATTCGTATTCTAGTACACTTTGGAGTGGGTGATCTGGCACCAAGGTTTCAATTCAGATTTAAGATGGCACTAGAAATTGTTAAAGATTTTTCGGAAGTGTCATAAGTTTCCCTGGTACTGTTGCAAGTCACAAATAAAGCAAAACCAGCAGAGTTAGCCAGGAGACTGGAAGTATTATCAGAGAGAAATGAGAAGGCAGACATTATAGAAATAATATTGAAACAGTTGAGTTTGATGGAAATACCAGACAGGTCAAATAATCCAGGCAGTACAAGGAATGAATCAGTGAACCTTCAAAATTGGAGGTGGAATTCCAAAGAGGCTTAAAAAAACTGGAATTCTAAATGCCAGAGAAAGAGAAAGAATTCCAAAGACAATTTGAACTTTAAAAAAACCCAGAACTACAGAAGCAAAAGAAAGAAAGGGAATTTATATTACAAATAATGCTGTTTAAGCCAGCTAAACGAGAAGTTTGGGAGAGTCTGGAGGAGGAAAGGCCTAGTCAAAATCTGCAGTTTAGTCAGATGTTTAAGGTTATGCAGACTTTACCAAAATTTGAGAAGGACATGGATGTGTTTTTCATATCGTTTGAGAAGATAGCAATCCAAACGGGGTGGCCAAATGCAGACTGGACACTGTTCATACAAAGTAAATTAACTGGTAAAGCACAAAAGATTTATGCATCCCTGTTGGAGGAAAGTTCTAGAGATTACGATCGAGTATGAAGGGCGATTCTAAGTGCATATGAATTGGTTCCAGAAGCATACAGACAGAGTTTTCAGAACTTACAAATTTACATGGAGTTAAACAAAACAAGTTTGATAGATGGATAACAGCATAAAAGACTGAAATTACTTATGATGCTCTCACTGAAATTATTCTTAAGTAATTTAAAACTTTCCTATGTTGTCATAAGAATTCATGTAGAAGACCAAAGGGTAGCAACGGCCAAAGCTATAATGGCTGATGATTATGAACTGATCCATAAACTTTTATTCTGTCACGCCCAGAAATCTGAGAAAATTAAAAAATGGCAGAATAAAAGGAAGGCAGGTAGCCAAGGTAGGAAATTGATAGTAGGGAATGTCCCCAGAATAGGAAGGAAAATGCTGAGGATGGAGGTGAAATTCAGAAGCTTAAATGTTTCTATTATAAGTATAGAACATGGAACATAGAACAGTACAGCACAGTACAGGCCCTTCAGCCCACAATGTTGTGCCGAATGTTTACCCAAAACCTAAGGTCTATCTAACATCCACCACTACCTTTGTTTGGAATGTTGGAAGTTGCACGTAATGTTTGTAATGGCCTGACACCAGTGGAAATAAAGATTCCCTGCTTCATGATCCTTGCACTTTCCATGTGTTCAAATCTTAAATTACGTGAAGAAGACTCAACGATTGCCTGAATTTGAACAGTCTATATTCCGAATACAGGTTACTGGTATACTGAGGATGAAAGTAGCATCATAAGATCTGTCAATTACACCTGAGGACAAAATGCGCTGTAGCTACTCACAAACGTTCTTTGGTCAGCAGCTTCTTGCAACCTTTACCATCTAAGGATAAGGGCAGCACTACCTGCAAGTTCCCCAACAAGTCACAAACAGTCCTCACTTGGAACTGTATTATCACTCCTTCACTGTCGCTGGGTCGAAATCTTGGGACTCCCTAACAGAACTGTGGATGTTCATACACTCCTCAGGAGTGCAATTAATAAATGGTTAATAAATGCTGGCCCAGCCAGCAATGGGCTCATTCTATGCACAAATTTTAAAAAGCAATGATGTTGAGTAAGAATTTATAAAAAAAAAAGACACAAAAAAGTGACATGGAGCATGGTAAGATTTGTTTTTGGAAAAGTCAGTTGATCTGCAGTTTACCGAGCGAGGACATTATTGTATCGTCTGAACAAAGCTTCATGTTTCTCACAAGTGTTAGACAAATACAAATGGCATCAGGTGCTAAAGATGACAGAAAATAAAGCAAATTTTCCTAAAGTGACATAGGTGATTAGCTCACTTTACTTGTCAACTACTGTCACTTGCTACTTGTCACATTACTGTTAACTAGCAGCATAGGTAAGAACTACCAGATGTCGTGCAATTGGATTTTGAGGAAGTTTTGATAAAGTCCCACATAAGAGGCTAGTGTGCAAAATTAAAGCACGTGACACTTGCAGTAATATACAAAAATGACTGAAAAGTAGTTATCAGATGTGAAACAGAGGGCAGCAGTCTTTGAAAAACATGTTGCTGATTTGAAGCAGCAGCTCTCCTTCTGTCTACCATAAAGGTGGAAGGGGTTTCCAGCAGACGCATACCAGAGGGTCGTCACTCCACATTGTGATTGGCTGGCAAGGAAGAGTGTTGAGATAGAACATAGAACATAGAACGTAGAACGTAGAACATTACAGTGCAGTACAGGCCCTTCGGCCCTCAATTTTGCGCCGACCTGTGAAACCAATCTGAAGCCCATCTAACCTACACTATTCCATTATCATCCATATGTTTATCCAACGACCATTTAAATGCCCTTGAAGTTGGCGAGTCTACAACTGCTGCAGGCAAGGCATTCCACGCCCTTACTACTCTCTGAGTAAAGAATCTACCTCTACATCTGTCCTATATCTATCACCCCTCAATTTAAAGCTACGTCCCCTTGGCTAGCCATCACCATCCGAGGAAAAAGGCTCTCACTGTCCACCCTATCTAACCCTCTGATCATCTTGTATGTCTGTATTAAGTCACCTCTTAACCTTTTTCTCTCTAACAAAAACAGCCTCAAGTCCCTCAGCCTTTCCTCATAAGACCTTCCCTCCATACCAGGCAACATTCTGGTAAATCTCCTCTGCACCCTTTCCAATGCTTCCACATCCTGCCTATAATGCGGCGACCAGAACTGTACACAATACTCCAAGTGCGGCCGCACCAGAGTTTTGTACAGCTGCAACATGACCTCATGGCTCCGAAACTCAATCCCTCTACCAATAAAGCCTAGCACACCATACGCCTTCTTAACAACCCTATCAACCTGGGTGGCAACTTTCAGCGACCTATGCACATGGACACCGAGATCTCTCTGCTTGTCCACACTACCAGGAATCTTACCATTAGCCCAGTACTCTGTATTCCTGTTACTCCTTCCAAAGTGAATCACCTCACACTTTTCCACATTAAACTCCATTTGCCACCTCTCAGCCCAGCTATGCAGCTTATCTATGTCCCTCTGTAACTTGCAACATCCTTCCGCACTATCCACAACTCCACCGACTTTAGTGTCATCCGCAAATTTACTAACCCATCCTTCTACGCCCTCGTCCAGGTCATTTATAAAAATGACAAACAGCAGTGGCCCCAAAACAGATCCTTGCGGTACACCACTAGTAACTGAATTCCAGGATGAACATTTCCCATCAACCACTACCCTCTGTCTTCTTCCAGCTAGCCAATTTCTGATCCAAACTGCTAAATCACCCTCAATCCCATGCCTCTGAATTTTCTGCAATAGCCTACTGTGGGGAACCTTATAAAACACTTTACTGAAATCCATATACACCACACCAACCGCTTTACCCTCATCCACCTGTTTAGTCACCTTCTCAAAGAACTCAATAAGGTGTGTGAGGCACGACCTACCCTTCACAAAACCGTGTTGACTATCCTTAATCAAATTATTCCTTTCTAGATGATTATAAATCCTATCTCTTATAATTCTTTCCAACACTTTACCCACAACTGAAGTAAGGCTCACTGGTCTAGAATGATCAGGTTTGTCTCTACTCCCCTTCTTGAACAAGGGGACAACACTTGCTATCCTCCAGTCTTCTGGCACTATTCCTGTGGACAATGACAACATAAAGATCAAAGCCAAAGGCTCTGCAATCTCCTCCCTAGCTTCCCAAAGAATCCTAGGATAGATCCCATCCGGCCCAGGGGACTTATCTATTTTCAAACTTTCCAGAATTGCTAACACCTCCTCCTTATGAACCTCAATCCCGTCTAGTCTAATAGCCTGTATCTCAGTATTCTCCTCGACAACATTGTCTTTTTCCTTTGTGAATACTGACGAAAAATATTCATTTAGCGCCTCTCCTATCTCTTCGGACTCCACGCACAACTTCCCACTACTATCCTTGACTGGTCCTAATCTTACTCTACTCATTCTTTTATTCCTGACATACCTATAGAAAGCTTTAGGGTTTTCCTTGATCCTATCTGCCACAGGCTTCTCATGTCCCCTCCTGGCTCTTCTTAGTTCTCTCTTTAGGTCCTTCCTGGCTAACTTGTAACTCTCAAGCGCCCTAACTGAGCCTGCACATCTCATCTTTACATAAGCCTCCTTCTTCCTCTTGACAAGAGATTCAACTTCTTTAGTAAACCATGCTTCCCTCACTCGACCACTTCCTCTCTGCCTGACAGGTACATACTTATCAAGGACACGCAGAAGCTGTTCCTTGAACAAGCTCCACATTTCAATTGTGCCCAGCCCCTGCAGTTTCTTTCCCCATCCTACGCATCCTAAGTCTTGCCTAATTGCTTCATAATTGCCTTTCCCCCAGCTATAACTCTTGCCCTGCGGTATATACCTATCCCTTTCCATCGCTAAAGTAAACGTAACTGAATTGTGGTCACTATCACCAAAGTGCTCACCTACCTCCAAATCTAACACCTGACCTGGTTCATTACCCAGTACCAAATCCAATGTGGCCTCGCCTCTTGTTGGCCTATCTACAAACTGTGTCAGAAAACCCTCCTGCACACATTGGACAAAAACTGACCCATCTAAAGTACTCAAACTATAGCGTTTCCAGTCAATATTTTCAAAGTAAAAGTCCCCCATAATAACTACCCTATTCCTTTCGCTCCTACCCAGAATCATCTTTGCTATCCTTTCCTCTACATCTCTGGAACTTTTTGGAGGCTTACAGAAAACTCCCAACAGGGTGACCTCTCCTTTCCTGTTTCCAACCTCAGCCCATACTACATCAGTAGACGAGTCCTCATCAAACACGAGATGGCAGGTGATGGGTGACCATTCATTGAAAGATGACAATAGGTCCAAGAAAACCAGGACAATTTGGAGCTGTCTAACAGATATAAAATTGTAGATACCTATTTAGTGTGTAACATGACTGAGTCAGGAGTGACAAAACAGAAGAAGGGTCTAGGCCCGAAACATCAGCTTTTCTGCTCCCCTGATGCTGCTTGCCCTGCTCTACACCTTGTTCATCCAGCTCTACACCTTGTTATCTCAGTGCTGGAAAAGCTCAGCAAGTCTGGCAGCATCTGTGAAGAAAATGTCAGAGTTAATGTTTCGAGTCTGGTGAGTTGGGAGTGGATGAAAATGGCATTATCATTGCACCTGAGGCTACACTGGGAAAAGACAGGGAGGCTGGTAGGCAGATTAGAAAATTATTAGTAGGGGGTGACTCAATAGTTTGAGGCATAAGAGTTCAATTTTGCAGCTGAGATTGACAGTCCTGTTCAGTCGATTGCCTCCAGGTGCAAAGGTTGGGGACATAACAGAGCAGCTAGATATACTTCTGGAAAGGGAGAGTTAACAACCAGTGGTTGAGGTTCATTTGGGAAACAAAAATATAGGGAGGGATAGTGTGGAGGACTTCTAGGATCAGTTTCAGGAGCTAGGGAATAGGTTAAATTACAGGATCTCCAGTAGTCACAGAAATACTACCTGTGCCACGAGCTTCACAATTTAGGCAAAGAGAGATCAGGGGAAAATGAATCGCTTAAGGGATGGTATAGAAGGGAAGGGTTTAGATTTTTGGGAATAGAGAAATCTATTCACAAGAGATGGGCTTTACCTGAATAGAAATAAAATGAATCTCCTGGCTGAGACAGTAAATAGTGCAGTAGGGCTGGATTTAAACTTGTTAGGTGGGGTGGGGGTCTAATTGGCCTAGTTATGGAAGTCATATGTGAGTGATCATATGAGTGACCATGATACACACATGACAAAGCTATCACATCCACAGACCCATTTCCCAGTTTGGGTGGTCAGGATACTTTTATTCCACAGAAGTCTAATTGACGATTTTGGGATCTGCAGAAAAAGCTGTTGCCAAGTTCAAATATTAGTTGAATGGTTAGGTTGATGACTAAGAAGCAAAATTCATGGATTGGTAAAATAGGGTGAAAGAGTGCAGTGACAGAAGTCTTTCCTGTATCAGAAAAAAATGATGTGGAGAAATGATCTCTAAAATGGGAGATCTCACAATAGTAATCCCAACAGATATAAAAGTGGCAAAACAGGTTGGAGTATGAATTGATTATAAAATGCAATACTTTTCAGGGCCCTTTATTCCAACAGAACTAGAAGTTCTCTTGCAGGTGAACTTTTGGTGGCTGCCAATAAACTTGAGAATAAATTAATGAGAGGCAAAAACAAAGGGATTTAGGCAGTTGTGAATATGGAGTTTATTCTAAGGTACCAGAATGGATCACTCAACTTTGTCTCAAACTTAGATTTGTACTGAAAATGTTTGAAGATGGCATTATAAAGGTTACAGCAAGGCTAGGTGGGCATTAGTAGGGGTTTGAAGTGTGACCAGGTTATTTAGTTGTTCAATTCTCCTACAGCCAAATAATTAATCTTAAAATCTTTAGATCTCTTGGTCCTTTCTTCATGCAAGTGGAGGTTAATCAGTATTATCATCTGTGACCTAGTTTTATAAAAAGAATGCATGTACAAAGTTTTTTGTTTAAAGCATCCTGGAGGAGGTGCAACTCACAATGTCATAATTTGTACAGAATATGGTGGTACTTGTGCATATAAACTCTAATCTTGATTTAGAGAGAAGGGCATCTGATAATGGTATATTAATTGCACTTCCTTGTATCCAGGTTGTGGGCATTGACTGGGGATCCACTAGACTGAAACTGAACATATTTGAAATGTGTATCCTGGAAATTAATGCTTTTAAGAGTGTACAAAACTGGTTCCTTTTTTGTTATTCAACATTAATTTGCTATGACTCAACCCCACCTAAGGAGCAATAGATAAGATTTCTGGGTACTTAAGTGTCAACGGGCATGGGAAGAGAGCAGGAGTTATGGCATTAAGACAGAGGATCAGCCATGATCGTGTTGAATGGTGGAAGTGGCTAGATTGGCTGCATGATTGTTCTTGCTATTTTCTAGGATTTTTTTTTGGCTTATAGCATTCATCCTTTTACATATCTCAATTTATTTCCACTTACAGGCCAAGTGCCTCTTTAATGAGGAGGTGACTGGGCAGTCATAACCTCAGCCATTAGCAGGAAACCCACCAGTTAATTTACCTACTGCACGCCAAGGATTCTTTGGATAGTATTAAGTTCAGCAATGCGATTGGATAAAAGAATAATGCAATTTTTGCAAGTACACTTTGAAAAATCAACTTTAAAAAATAAACACCATTTAATAAATCACTCACTTTTACACCTAGACTTATGTAGCATTTGTCCTACATATTTTGGGTAACTTGATTTTTTTGGAATCTAGTATTTTGTAGCCACTAAATAAATTCAAACACTACAAGAAATCATTCTTAAAAAAAAGGAAGATGTCAACAGATTTATGAGCAAAAGGGGAGGATATCAAAGACAATGTGGGGCATTAGAATTTCAGGTCAGTCATGAATCTCAGAATTACTACAGTATGGAAGCAGGTCACTCAGCCCAACAAGTCCACACTGACCCCTCAAAAAGCATTCCAACCAGACTCACCCCATCCCTGTATCCCAACATTTCCCCATAGCCAATCCACCTAACCTGCAAATCCTTAGACTGTAGGAGGTAACCCACACAGACACAGGGAAACATGCAAATGCCACAGTCACCCAAGGATGGAATTGAACCCACGTGCCTGGCACTGAGGCAGCAGCGCTAACCACTGTGCTGCCCCTTATCTTTTGAATGGTAAAGCAGATTCAAAGGGCCAAAAACCTAAACCAACTCTTGTTTGCTACATAAACAAAACAGAAAATTCTGCAAAAACTCAGCAGGTCTGGCAGCATGCGTGGAGAGAAAGCAGAATTAATGTAGCTGGTTGAGGCTCTACTACTTGGGAAACCACAGCATCTAGTGATAAGAACTCCCCTCTCCCAAATAGCAACTGTTAGCAGAGATTCCAGTTACAAATGTTGATATTGAATTAAGACCTTTTGAAAACGTTGAAATGGGAAATAAGATTTCCAGAGTTAGCTTCATTAATGAAACTGTTAAACATGGGCTGCAAAGGAGACAAGCTACATTTTGACTGGGACAAACTAGGTTACAGAAGCTCAGACTCATTCGTACCTCAGCCTCCAGTAATAAAGAGGGCCGAGGGTGTTCAATATCAGAGACTGTTCATCCAACTCCACACCTTGTTATCTCGTGTTCAATATCACTCTTCGGGGGGGCGACCAGGAAACATAACGTGAAGGCTAGTGGGGCCACATTATTAAAGGGACAGGCAGCAGACACAGTACAAAAGCAGAGATAAAAGGTACTGCAGATGCTGGAGAATCCGAGATAACAAGCATGGGGCTGGATGAACACAGCAGGTCAAGCAGCATCATAGGAGATGCTGCTTG
>JAHRHZ010000040.1:7562793-7714181 GCA_024137785.1 Ginglymostoma cirratum
GATGCTGCTTGACCTGCTGTGTTCATCCAGCCCCATGCTTGTTATCACAGTACAAAAGCAGAGCCTGGTAGGAGTCAATAGGCCACAAGCCAGGATTTGATGGGTGGTGTTGTGGATTAGAGGTACATGGGTATCGGGGGGAATGTGATTTTAAATTGGGGAGAAGGGGTACGATCTCAGGTACAGACGACACCTTCCGCTCGCTGTCACCGAATTAACCGCCGGTTCCCCGAGCTCTCCTCTGATTGGACAAACCCTAGGCGGATCCGCCCCCTACCCTCCCCCATTGGACCGCTTCATAGACTGGGTCAAAAGGACCAATCAGGCGGTGCTTTACTGGAGGGTAATTTTTTTTTTCAGTTAATCACGAGAAATTTGAATGTTTAGTGGAAGAAGGTTCAACAGGAGGTGAGAGGGAAAAAGAAATAGGAAGGAAGGAGAGTGGGATTAGGGAAGGGCAAGGCAAAGTGCGGGACGGAAAGGGATCAAGAAGAAAGTGGGAGTGGGGGATGTGGGAGGTATCTAAATGGGTTTTCATGGTATGATGAAATTAATATTTAACGTGTTGATTGTAAAAAAAAGTTTAAAAATCGTTTTCTTCTATTGAATTTATTTGAATAAAAGACTCTTGTACTTCCCTTCCTATTTCATAGGAACTGGAGTACCCCACTCAGCCTGTCCAGTTACCTCCTCCTTTCACTTAGACCACGGCTGAATTGTCTACTTAAATGTCGCTTCCCTGCATTATTTCCTCATCCCTTGCTACCAGTAATCTCCAGAAACCTATTTGTCTTGAAGGTGCTCAATGGCTAGGGTGAACAGTCAAGGTCTTTTCCCCAGGCTAGGGGATTCCAAACCCAGAGGGTGTATATTTAAGGTGAGATGGATAAGATTTAATGGGGACCTAAGGGGCAACTTTTTAAAGCAGAGGCTGGTGTGTGTATGGAATGAGCTGCCAGAGGAGGTTGTGGACGAGTATATGAATAGGAACGGTTTAGAGGGATTTGGGCCAAATGCTGACAAATGGGACAAGGTTAATTTAGGATGTCTGGTCAGCATGGATGATGTGGACTCAAGGGTCTGTTTCCATTCTGTACGGTTCTGTGACTCTATGACTAAGCATCTTGTATCCTCAAAACTTGAAATCTCACTCACCTCTATATGATGGACAAAATTGTAAATGTTACAATTCCTCTTTAAAATTGAAGCTTTTTTTTCAGCTGTTCTTCAAGTTTTCCTTTTTAAAATTAACCTGTTCCAGAAATGTTATAATACACCTTTTGAGTTGATGAGTATTTAGCCTAGGTCTGAGGAAGGGTCACCAGACCCAAAACATTAACTCTGTTTTCTCCTCCACAGATGCTGCCAGACCTGCTGAGCTTTTCCAGCAACTTTTTGTTTTTGTTCCTGATTTACAGCATCTGCAGTTCTTTTGGTTTTTATTTAGCCTAGGTCTCCTGGCTCAGTGGTAGAGAACTTACCACTGCACCACATTATGTGCTTGTTGCTGTGTAAACCATATTAGGAGGTATTTTAGTGATGCATAGTTTCTCATTGCTTACGAACATATACAAGAAAAAAAGCACTGTATTTTAGTATTATACTTTTACTCGTTAGAAGATCAGAGTCATGTTGTCATAATGTGATAGATGTTACTCTTGTTTGGTACTCTAGTCTGAAAGTTTAATGAGTAATTTAAGTCCTGCTTAAATATATTGTCAGAATGGTTTAGTTAGGGCTTAGTACTCTTAAAAAGGGACATTTGGGAGTGAATTCTTCCAAATATTAATGTGAGATTTTCATAATCATTAACTTATTGTGATAATTTTCTTGCAAGTTTTATGTATAGGTGGTTGTTTTCCTTCCTTATAGTATTTTATCTGCATTTGGTCCTGGTAATTAAATGTGAACAAAGAAATGTTCAGTGGTGACTACGCTAAATCACCTGATGTCTCGCCTGCTAAATTTTATTTGTGAAGTACTGGAATACTTTGGGATATCATCTGACTTGGTAAGTTCACAATTTTTGAGCTTGATTGTAAGTGGGGCTTGATTGCTAAATGTGGGTGAGAGAAGTAGGTGCAAAATATTGAAGCAGAAGTGTCTTGATTGTACTGTTTGAACTGTTTCTTTTTAGTCATATGTCTATCTTTAGAATAGTATTATAACAATCTTAAAATGGGGCCGATTGCAAATACTTTCTCGGTAATAAGATCAATGCTGTTAAATGTTGCAGCATTTTAAACGCTTTGTAATTAAAATTTTAAAAAGTGTTACTGCACATTTATGTGTTTTTTTTTGTTTTAAAAAGCAGTTTTTCCAACAATGGCAAAGCAAACCATATGGACAGACTCGTAGTATTGTTCGAAGGATAGGATCGTTACTTCCTTTGAATCATTGGCCTAGGGTCTGTTTTCAGGTCAGACAAGACTTTTCTAAATGTTTTGTACAAAAGTTGTCTGTCTTTAAAGGTTTTGTTTTAGATTTTAGTGATATTCTCACATTTCAAAATTATTCTTAAATAGTTTTTCTTGTAACTGTAAGTTGACATGTGCCAATTTCTCCATCTTCCAATGTCTGTAAGTATTTTTAAATTTGAAACTTGGGTCTGAGAATTTCCTGGATTTTAAGATTGTGGTTTGTGATATTGTTTTCTACCACTCCATTCTCCCTTCTTGTTTTGTTCTTTCATTGGACTTGGGTACCACTGTGAAGGCCAACATTTCTTGCTCATCCCTAATTGCCCCTGCGAAAGTGATGGTGAGCCACTTGTTGAACTGCTGCAGTTTATCTGGTTCAAGTACACCCTTAATTACTGTCAGACATGGAATTCCAGATATTGATCCAGTCAAAGTAAAGAAACAGAAATGTACAGGTAGTGCTCATCACCACCTTCTCCAAGGCAGTTAGGATGCGTGATAAATGCTGGCCAACCAGCAACTCTGACATCCCATGAACAAATAATTTAAAAATAGGAGAATCTTGGCTGCGATCCTGAGAAACTTTATTTTAAGTGAAACAACTTTAGATGAAGGCTGTGTTCCTGTAGGAATTGATGTTAAAGCTAGAGTTAGATCCCTTGGAATTTGGAGCTGGAAAATGACAGCAGATCAGATAGCATCCGAGGAGCAAGAAAATCAAAGTTTCAGGCCGAAACCCTTTTTCAGGACTGACCTGCTGTGCTTTTCCAGTTCCACATTTATTAACTGTAACTTTCAGCATCTGCAGTCCTTACTGTTTCCAATTCCTTGGAATATTGTTTTTTCCAACTAGGAAAATGAACAGGTTACCCAGCTGTATTAAGCATGTGAATTCTTAGCTGAAATAGTAAGCATAATTAATAACAAGATGTAACAAAATGCACATATATAGTTGACAAGCTGTTTGCATCACTCTGTTTGCAACAGCAGGCTCCCTATCACCACTTGCTGGCTTATTCCTATGTCTGTCTGCTGGAGCAGGTGAGACTTGAACCCAGGCCTCCCGGTTCAGGGATAGGGACACTACCAATACAGCACAGGAGCCCTGTAAAACCCTTTGTTTAATCTATTTTTGTAATCAACCTATTCACAAATGTTATTGCACAACTCTGGAGCAAGTGGGACTTGAACAGGGTCTTCTGGTCCAGGGGTTGGGCTACTACCACTGCGCCACAAGAGGGTCCCTCTGGGTCAGCTTCATTTTTTTTTAAAATTTAATCAATTTATTCAATGCTACCACAACAGCCCTTTCATTTTGTGAAATGACCTGTATTACTTTTTTTTTCTCTGAAGAAGGGTCTAGGCCCAAAACGTCAGCCTTCCTGCTCCTCTGATGCTGCTTGGCCTGCTGTGTTCATCTAGCTCTACACCTTGTTATCTCAGATTCTCCAGCATCTGCAGTTCCTACTATCTCTTAATTATGCGTCCATTGGCTAATGCATTTATGCCACTTCTGGCACCTTGAAAATGGATAAAAATTTCAAACAACATTTGAAGAAATTTTAGACCCCCAGGAAGGACACCATGGTACTATTCACAGAAAAGCAATAAGGAATTCTGATCTCCAAGCTACTGTTTGTGTGTGTGTGTGTGTGTGTGTGTGTGTGTTTTTTTTAATCAACCTGTCCAAAGATGTGATGTTACACCTCTGGAGCAGATGGGACTTGAGCCTAAGTCCTCTGGCTCAGAGGTAGGAATACTATCACTGCACCACAAGAGCTCCTCCTAAGCTAGCATTTTTTTTCAAGTCTACTTTCCTAGTCAACCTGTTCAGAGATGTAATTATAAGCCTCTAGAGCAGGTGAGACTTGAACCCGGGTCCCTCGCATCCTTATCCCTGGACCTACACTGTGCCACAAGAGCCTTGCAGAACCCTTTGTTGAAGTTAAATGAGGAGCACCAAATCGGAGTTGCATAGTGCTCGGAGGGAACTAGCAGCTGATATTCCCATGACTATGCTGATCTTGTCCTTCTAGATTGTAGAGAGGATGGGTTTGGAAGGTACTTTGGAAGATGGCAAGTTACTACGGTACACCTTATTCTTGCTACAGGCTACTGCTCCTGTGCATCAGTCATAGAGTGCATATTTAAGGTGTTGAACTTCTTCTTCAGTCCTGTCTGGATGAGTGCAGCTCCAGCAAGTACAGTATGTTCATTCACATTCCTGATTTGTGATGGACTGCTTTTGCTCAGTAATGAAATGAGTTACTCACTGCAAAATTCCCAATCTCTGACTGTTATTACAACCATAATATTCATATACCTGGTCCAGTTCAATTTCTGTTCCAGTGTAAGCCACCAGGATGTAGATGATGAATGGTAAAGTGAACATAACATCTTTGAATATGCAGAAGAATGGTTAGATTCCTATTTTTCTTGAGCATTTGTATCCACAAATATTTAGTATTCAGTCCTATGGGGGTATGGATTCCAAGTATGGAAAATGTTAAAAGGGGGTGCAGGAGGACTCGGAGGTTATTAAAGTTTTCAGAAGAAGTAATAAGGCAGTGTATGGAAAGGGTCAGGAATCTAACCTCAAACATAGCAGATAAAGGGACAACTGAAAAGGGGGACGGGGAATGCAGGATAGAACGTGCTGGACTGAAATGCACACTTTATGAAACCAGTTAGGTGAGTTTGTAGTGCATATTGAAGTTGGCAGGCACACTGGGTATCAGAGATGTGGCTGCAAGGGAATCAGGGCTGGAAACTAAATATCCCAAGATACACATCCTATCGACAGGACAGGCAGGTTGGCAGAGGGGATGGGTTTGCCTTCTTGGTAAGAAATGAGATTAAATCAATAGCAAGAAGTGATATCGAGTGGGAAGGCGTAGAAGTTGGGTGGATAGAGTTGAGGAACTGCAAAGGAGAAAAAACCCTGATATAGTTATCTACAGATATCCAAGCAGTAGTCAGGATGTGGGGAAGGAAATCAGGAGATAGAAAAGGCATGTCAAAAATGCACTATTACAGTCATGGTGGTCTTCAGTATTGGTAGATTGGGAAAATCATGTTGGTAGCAGATCCCAAGAAAAGGAATTTGTGGAATGTCTTCAAGATTTTTTTTTTGAGCAGCTTGTGATAGACCCCACGAGGGAACAGGCAATTTTGAATTTGATTGTCTGTAATGGGGCAGACTTGATTAGGGAGCTTAAGGTGAAGAAACCCCTAGGGGACAGTGACCATAACATGATAACTTTCAGTCAGCAGTTTGAGAGGGAGAAGGTAGAATCAGATGTAATGGTATTATAATTGAGTAAAGGTAACTACAAAGACATGAGGGAGGAACTGGCTAGAATTGATTGGAAGGGGAGCCTAACAGGGAAGATGGTGGAGCAGCAAGGGCAGGAGGTTTTAGGGGTAATTCAAGAGACGTTGCAGAAATTCATTCCATGGAAGAAGAAACATACCAAGGGGAACTGACAAGGCAAGCCAGCGAAAGCATAACAGCAAAAGGAAAAAGTGTACAATGTGGTGAAGATTACTGGGAAGCCTTTAAAAACCAGCAGATAAGGGAGGAGAAGGTGAAATCTGAGGGTAAGCTAGCGAGTTCTTTAAAAGAAGATTAGAAGTTTTTTTAATATATAAATGTAAGAGAATGGCAAAAGTGGACATTGGACCATTGGAAAATGAGGCTGGAGAAGTAGGAAACAAAGAATTTCAAGAAAGTCAGGGGCACAGTTGAATGTTTTGGCCATCATTAAGGAGAAGGTGCTAGCAAGGCTGAAGGGTCTGAAGATGGATAAATCACCTGGACCAGATAAAATATGCCCCAGAGTTTTGAAGGAGATAGCTGAGGCATTTGTGGAGGTATTGGTGGTGATTTTTCAGGAATCGGGGAGGATTCCAGTGGACTGGAAAAAGGCTAATGTATTACCCCTGTTTAAGAAGGGAGAGATACTTGAGATTGGAAACTGTAGGCTAGTTAGCCTGATCTTGGTTGTTAGTAAGATTTTGAAGTCCATTGTGAAGAATGAGATTGCACGGTACTTGGAAGTGTGTGGTAAGGTATTGCTGAGTCAGCACCGCTTCCCAAGGGTTGGTCAAGTCTGACAAAACTGTTAGAATTCTTAGGAGTCATAATGACCAAGTTAGACAAAGGAGTGCTAGTAGATGTGATCTAAGTAAATTTCCAGAAGGTGTTTATCAAGGTGCGACACAAGAGGCTGCTAAGTAAGAGCTCATGTGGTTAGGGACGAGGTATTGGCATGAATAGAGGATTGGCTGACTGGCAAATGGCAGAGTGGGAATAAAAGGGTCGTCTTCTAGATGGCAGACATTGATTAGTGGAGTTCCGCAGGGATCAGTTTTGGGACCACAACAAATCATGTTATACATTGCCCTCCGGTTCCTTTATCCAAATTGGTATTGTTATTGATGGCATAGTAGACAGTGAAGAAGGTTTTCTATGATTACAGAGGGATCTTGATCAAATGGGTCAATGGGCTGAAAAATGGCAGATGGAGCTCAATCTGGATAAATATGAGGCATTGCACTTTGGTACGAAATAAAGGGTAGGGCTTCGACAATTAATGGTAGGGCCTTGGGTAGTGTTGTAGAACAGAGGGACCTAGGGGTGCAGGTCTGTAAGTCTTTGAAGTTTGTGTCACATATGGTCACAGTCGTTTAAAAAGGTGTTTGGCATGTTTGCCTTCATTGCTCAGTCCTTTGACTATGAGAATAAAAACAGAGAACTGAGGATGCTATGAATCCGAAACATAAACAGAAGTTGCTGGAAAAGCTCAGCAGGTCTGGCAGCATCTGTGTAGAGGAAAAAACAGTTAACGTTTTGGGTGCGGTGACACTTCCTCAGAACACTTTGACTATGAGAGTTGGGAAGTCATGTTGATATCGTACAGGACATTGGTGAGGTTTCTTCTGGAATAGTGTGTCCAGTTCTGGTTACCCAATTATAGGAAGGATATTATCAAGCTGGAGAGAGTTCAGAAGAGATTTACTAGGATGCTAGAAACAAACAAGTTTCTGAAAAAGCTCAGCAGGTCTTTACGCAGAGGGTGGTGGGTACGTGGAACATGTTGCTAGCGGAGGTGGTAGAGGCAGGCACGGTAGTGTCATTTAAGATGAATCTAGACAGATACATGAATGGGCAGGGAGCAGAGGGATACAGATCCTTGGAAAATAAGCGACAGGTTTAGAGAGAGGATCTGGATTGGCACAGGCTTGTAGGGCCAAAGGGCCTGTTCCTGTGCTGTAATTGTCTTTGTTCTTTGGCAGCATTTGTAAAGAGAAATCAGGGTAACGTTTCGGGTCCAGTGACCCTTGCTCAGAACAGATGGTAGCTAGGAAAATGTCAGTTCATGTGGAGGAGGGGATAAGGAATAAATGATAGTCGGGGATAGAGTGCAAAGAGAGAGAAGAGCAGTTGGATAGACAAAGGAGCAGATAATGATCTGGTTAGGATTGTTAGCCATTAACAATCTCCATTAACAGCTATTCTGTCTCCTAGCCAGATTGTTTTCCACTCTTTTGTGTGACCAACTGCTTTTCTCTCTTTGGACTCTATCCTCACCCACTGTTTACTCCTTACCCCTGGATATAATTTGACATTTTCCTAGCTATCATCAGTTCTGAGGAAGGTCACCGGATCTGAAACGTTAACTCTGATTTCTCTTCACAGATGTTGCCAGCAACTTTTTTTTGTTTCTGATTTACAGCGTCTGCCATTCTCTTGTTTTTTTTTTATGTACTAGAGTGTTGCTGCGTATGGAAGGTTTGAGTTATGAAGAAAGGCTGGGACACTTTTCACTGGAGTGTGAGGTTGAGAGGTGGCCTGATCAAAGTTTATAAAATAATGAGTGTTATAGATAGGGCTAATGGTAGGTGTCTTTTCCTGAGGATGGGGGATTTCAAGACTAGGATGCATGTTTTTAACGTGAGAGGAGAGAGATTTACAAAGGACATGAGGTAAATATTTTACACAGGATGGTTCACGTGTGGAATGAGCTTTTGTGAGGAATAGGTGGATGGTGGTACAATTACAGCATTTGAAAGAAATACGGATAAATACATGAACAGGAAAGATTTGGAGGGATATGGGCCAGGAGCAGGCAGGTGGGACTGGTTTAGGTTGGGATTATGTTCAGCTTGGACTGGTTGGACCGAAGGGTCTATTTCTGTGCTACATGATGCTATGACTATATGCTAAGTTAGCAGATGACACAAAGATAGGTGGAGGGACAGGTCGTGTACAGGAAGAGAGCAGACTGCAGAAGGACTTGGACAGGCTAGGAGAGTGGGTAAAGAAGTGGCAGATGGTTGTGATGTTGTGCATTTTGGTGGGTAAGAGCAGAGGTGTATACTATTTTCTAAATGGGGAACGACTTCAGAAATCTGAAACTCTGGATTCTCAAGATTAACTTGCAGGTTCATTCGGTAGTTAGGAAGGTAAATGCAACGTTAGCATTAATTTCAAGAAGGCTAGAATACAAGAGCAGAGATGTACTGTCTTGAATAAGACCCTGGTCAGTCTGCATTTGGAATATTTTGAGCAGTGTTGGGGCCCCTTGTCTAAGGAAGGATATGATGGCCTTGGAATGGGTTCGGAGAACTTTTATAAGAATGATCCTGGGGATGAAGGACTTGTCGAATGAGGAGCAGTTGAGGACTCTGGGTCTGTAGTCAATGGAGTTTAGAAGGATTGGGGGGTAGGGGATGGTGATCGCATAAAACTTACAAAATACTGAAAGGCCTGGATGGGGTGGACATGAGAAGATGTTTCCATTAGTTGGAGGAACTAGCATCCAAGGGCACAGCCTCAGAATGAAGGGATAATCCTTGAGAACTGAGATGAGTTTCTTTAGCCAGACGGTGGTGGATCTGTGGAACTAATTGACGCAGAAGGCTGTGGAGGCCAAGTCATTAAGTGGAAAGACAGATTAGGTTCTTGATTGGCTTACTATCAAGAGTTAGAGGGAGAGGGCAGGGGAATGGGGTTGAGAAATATAGCTGCTATGATCGAATGGCAGAGCAGACTCGGTGGGCCAAATAGCCTAATTCTGCTCCTATATCTTATAATCTTCTTTCAGCCATATCTCTATTATTACAAAGCATCCTATTCTCATGTAGCTATCTGCTCCTGTAGCTCATCCATCTAATTTGCACATTCTCATTCACATTCACATGAATGTATAGTAAAGTTAATCTATACGTTATTGAATTTCCATTCATTTTGACCCTAATATCATGCAATTTTCTACAGCAGTACTATTTGTTTGCCCGAATTCTCTGTAGCTTGCTTTTCCTTGATAATACTTCCTGTTTTCCACACCCCTGCCAAGTTAATAATTAAAAGGTTAATTATTTTCAATTTATTCTTTGGTTAATAATTCACTGAGTGGTGTGAATAGTTTTCCTGATTTATCACAGCCCTTCCAAATTTTTAACACCACAATCAAATCTCCTTTGCTCTCATATGCACCAGTTCCATTGGGCTGAATTTTTCCAAATTTTGATTCAGGGAATTTCATGGAGGGTTTCCAACTGTAAACCCTGGTGACATTTCTGATTGAATTCCCTGCTGCTTACTTTATTAATTATGTATCCTGCCACCATGGTAACACTTGTACAATCTTGCACTCAGCAGAGACAGAAGTGCTTGCCAGTGCTGGGACATTATGGCGTCCAGGAATTGCCATAAGTGTCTTGCGGTACAATTCCAAATGGTATGATTGAGGGAGACAAGTTGCGCCCCTGCTTTGCAGAGACTGTGCCATCACGCATTGCTAGCTTGATCTATATAGCCACCTGTCTGTGTGATGTCCTTGGCCTAGAGGATCACACTGCAGTGCCACAAGCAGGTTAATGAACTTCTGTGCTTTCGAAAATGGTATCATTTTCTCACTGCTACCTTGTACTCAGTCAAAATCTGCCACTGCACCCACCTCCCACAAAGCCTCATGGTCTACCACTCTCACTATTGCATGCAGCATCATCCCTTATTGGCTCTCACCTACTCCATTCCCCGAATTACTGACCTTCTCTTGCCCTGTCTGCTTCCTATTCACTCCCTCGGGACATCTCACAACCTTTTCCGACTGAGGATGGACCAATCCTTGACTGATTTCTGTGAAACCCCCACCCCTACCAACTGATTTATTGGTAATCTCTGGACTGGTTTCACTAGACCAGCTTGACTGATCTTGGCTTGGACTGTGAGGATAGCCCATTTTTCCCTGCAATGAGACCAGAATGAAGTGAGCCTGGCAAACCCTAACTTGACACCTAGTGAGCAGGTTTTTGCTTCGTGACCATTGCTAACAACCTCTTCTATTGTTTTGCTAATAACTGAGAGTTTGATACCCTCTTTGACCTAACAATCAAACTGGGAACTTGGAAACCATGCTGAGAGTTATAGGGAGTAGAAAGCAACAAAGCATTCATAAAGAGCCCTGAGGCAAATGTCAACATCCAGCTATTGTAAATGTTAGAACTTTTTTTATCCCTCGCTCATGTGGGTAGGATGTTTTTGTTTAAATGTTGAAGGACTGTAGTTTTAAATACATTTCAACCAATCTTGCGTGTCCTTCAAGGATCATCACTTTTATTACCTAAATTCATAACACACACACACTGGGTTAAGGTCCCTGCTGCATAAAACGTAGGATTTCTTTGAACTCGGAACTTTAGGTTCAGGTTTCTTTCATCGAAGCTTTACCTACTTTTGCAAGTCAAGTTGAAGGGCCTGAAAGATAAGTGAATAACACAACTAAGATTTGGGAGTCTTCGAATTAGGCTGGTTCACTACATTTAAACTAATGTCTGAGTTCAGCACTAGTAGTTCCTTTTTTGTAAAACGATTTCTAGATAGCAGAAAACCGCCCCAGAATGTGCTGTCCTTTGCAGTTGATAGAGCAGAAACTTAATTTATGTCCAGAACTCACTTTTGCAGATCAGTGTCTGATTTGGAGCATTACATTGGCAAACCCCTGGTAATTTGATTTCGGTTAGTATGTGTGCTTATTTCTCGCTGACATTTTTGAAGTTTATCTCTCATTACCTTTTATGTATTTATTTGTAAATGTGTGTGTATATATTAAATGATTGAATTAATTGCTATAACATTTTGCCATTTTATAGCTCTTAGAAAGATTAGAAGTACCTGACTCATGTAACTATAGCTCTAAACCTACGGTTCCGTCTCTGGCTGATGTATCATGGATTGCTGATGATGAAGGTGAAATTTTCACTCGATTTAGGTGTGTATGCATGTATGTATATTTGCACATTTTTTTTTAATCTGTCCATAGTGTTAGAGAGATTGGTAATCAAACAAATATAGGCACTCATTAGAGCCAAGAATGTGTTGCCAGAATTTAGTGTGTGGAATTTACTTATACGTATGTAAGTTCATAAAATAAATAAAAATAATATTGGACCATGAAGAAATATGCTTTTAAAATAAGTTCAGGCTTATCAGGAGAATCTCCCACTCTTACTGCCTGCCATAAGTGTATTGGAGTACTTTGCAAGTTGGTTTTCAAACTGGCCACTTTATGAATACGCCTTCTGTAATCACCAAATGGGACTGAAGCTTGTGCCTCAGAGAGAGAGTGAGGAGCACGGGCAATGTGGATAGAAAGCTGCTGTTCCCCAAGTTGAAGGGGGCATGACCTTTTTAGGTGAAAGGCAGCAGGTTTAGGCAGGATCTGAGGGGAAAAAATTATGTGCAATTTTGAGATTGAATTGTTTGTTTTCTTTCTAAGGAATGAAGTTCGCCCTCCCAAAGCTGAGCAAGTGATCGGCCTGATGCAAGAACATCGCGCACCAGTAACCACATTAAATTATCCAAAAAATGGGAATAATACATCAAATGAAAATGCCTTGAATAAAATATCTCAACTTGAAGATGAGTTGTCTCGTCTGAGGTCTCAAATTGCTATGCTTATTACAATGCAGGATGGAAGATTGGGTACTCCCTGTAAGTTTTATAGACAAAATTGTGTGCATTTACATAGCACTTCTGAGTGTAAACTTGGATTTATCTGGGACCCTTCATGATGTCTAGATGTACCAAATGCTTCGTAGCCAGCAAAGCAATCAATAATAAAGTACATGTTGATCACTGTGCAAAAAATCTTCTTGTTGATACAAATCTAAAATGAGCATCAAAGGTAAGGAGGCTTTGCAAAACTGAATTGTGTAAAACAGGAAAGGCTATTTTTTTCAATGCATATTAATGAAATATGACAGACCTTCCAAGAGAAATTTTTGATTTGACTGTATCTCGAATATCATATTTTAGTTCTGGTCACTGGGTCACAAGGGGTTCATAGATCTTGAAGATGGTTCGGAAAGAATAATCGGGTTAGAATCACCATGAGGATAGATTGAGGACAAATTGAAGAAACATGGTCAGCTTTCAAGGCCAAAAAGCCTGAGAGGAGAGCTCCTTAGCAGCTAAATGTATTGTTTATGAACAACTGGTAATTCTGGAGCATAATCTCAAATTCAGAAGGAAATTCACCTGAATTAATAATAAAAAAAATTTGGGAATGTTCAGTTGTTCCATATTTTGATTATATGTATCTGTTGGACTGTTTTACGCATAGTGATTCATTGGTTAAGCCCGGAGTAATGGCTTAGAAAAGTAAATGAGAAACAAGCTGCTGAAATCTAAAAGCTGAAGCATGGAGTAGACTTCAGAGTTACAGGCTTTTGAGAAATTATTGTCAATACATTTCATTTTACACAGAATCTGCCTGTCTCTGTATTGCTTGGAGGTATAAAATGGTGAGCATAACAGTCAAAGGTCTTTGAACAATGAGTAATCAACGTTTGGAATGAACTTTACAGAAATAAAAGGAAAAATGTTGAAACATTTTATGTACGTGAATGTTAGGGCGATGAGGATTATAGCTTCAAAAAGATAATTGAAATGTGAATACAGTGTGTATTTACATCTGTCTTGTGCGAAATGCTAACAGTATAGGATGAAATACCGATGTTTAATAAAAATTCCATGTTGAAAACCAGATTTTTAGAGAATGCACGCTTCAAATCTGCACATGCGGCAATCTTAGAAAATATTTTGCTGTCTTGAGCATAGGAATAAATAGAAAATAAAATTAATTTTCCCATTGATCTCACCAAGGAACATGAAGAAATTTGATCCAGTTGGTTTAGCAATCTTAATTACACCTAGCTCTTTGTGCATGTTTTATATTTCATTTGCCTTGTTTTTGTTGGTCATAATCTCATTAGGAATTTGTATTCCAATATTTCAACATTATTTAAGATAAAATACTACTATGTTTTAACACAGTTGGGACTAAATGACTTTTCCATTTCAGGCACTCCTGCTCTTTCCATTCCTCCTCCAAAGTTAACATCTACACCGTTTGGTGCTTTGAGTGATCCAGTGGGGAATGCTCTACCATCACTACCACCGCCACCGCCACCACCACCGCCTCCGCCTCCGCCAATGTCAGCTGCAGAGAACAGTGCTGCGTCAGCTAGCAATCTTGTTGGAGAATCCCAAGCTATGAAAAGCAACCCTACTCATGTAACCATCAAACCAAAGCTCACTGAAAACTTATCAAATCCCTTCAACATGATGGATGTCTTGAAGGACATGCAGAACGTCAAATTAAAAGTAGTAGCAAGGTAAATGTTTTTCAAACAGCAGGAATGGAAACATTTTGTGGATTTGGCATGTTTTAATAATAATCTTATTTATAAAGGTCACCTGGAGGAACACCCATGAGGAAGAAACCAGCAATAAAGGCACCTGTCTCTGATCCAGCAGCACTCATTGCCAATGCTTTAAAACGCAAGTTTTCGCACAGATACATGAATGATTCTTCTGATTATGAAAATGAGCCATTTGAATTCTCTCCACTGTCAAGTCCAGAAACTTCAAGGGTATGTTGGTTCACCGGAAGCAGTGAAACGTTGAAGTTCCTTATTGTGGTTTTTCCAAGTTTTTAGTGTCACATCTGTAACAATATAGATTTTTTTAGAAAGGAAAATGAACGGTTTAGTTCCGTAACTTGACCTTCAAATTGTGAGGTCATTCTAAGTTATGTTGCAATTTATTCATGTAAGGTCTCAGAATGTTAACTACTTCTCTACAGAAGCTGTCAAATGTGCTGAGTACTCTGAATATTTTCTGTTTTTATTTCATTTCCAAAATCTACAGTAGTTTGCTTTTGGCAAATTCTCTGTTGGAAGCTCTTTGATAGTAATGAGTGTTGCAATGTAGGTAATCACATTTGGTTTTGGATCTCTCGATGGGGCCAAGTTATCTTTTATCATCCCAATAAAGATTTAATTGGATATCCTGGCTGCTGTCAGGCACATCTTGGAATAGTGGCCCCGTGTTTAGCCCCCTACTTCCATATTTGCAGTGCCAAATTCCCAGGCCTGCATATCATTTGAGCTTTAAAACAAAAAGATCTCTTGAAAATGTTTTCTATAGAATTGATTGATATGTGCTTTTGATTTGCATTTTGTGCACAATTTTTAAACTTCAAGATTTAACTGGCCATGAAATGAAAACGTTCACCTGCTTTGGTTTTTGTATATACCACAGTTCTGCTTCTCTATGGGGATTCCTTCATTTTGTTGGGATGCCAACAAAATTAGCAAATTATTGCTATTTATTACTATCAAACAGCTTCCAAGAGAGAATTTGCCAAAAGCAAACTACTGTAGATTTTGGAAATGAAATAAAAACAGAAAATATTCAGAGTACTCAGCACATTTGACAGCTTCTGTAGAGAAGTAGTTAACATTCTGAGACCTTACATGAATAAATTGCAACATAACTTAGAATGACCTCACAATTTGAAGGTCAAGTTACGGAACTAAACCGTTCATTTTCCTCTCTAAAAAAAATTATCTTACAAAGTCATCTTCACCACCTTGAAAAATGTTAGAAAACTGGTGTAAATAGAATTTAAAGAAGTTGACATGTCTAGGTACACATTTTAAACAAAAAAGTTCTTGGTCTATGCAAATTATTTGAATTGGTGCATGGATACGTGTTTTTAGGTTATTAGATAAAGTAAGCCAGCTAGTATTATTTTGAACGATGCAGATAGTTCAGCTGGAATAGGGGTTCACTTAAATATGCTTCAGGTTGACATATTAACATCTAATGCACTAGACTTTGTAGCAGAGTGACAGTGAGTATGAGAATAGGATAGCAACTCCTGAATGAACCAGGTGACTCGAACTGAATCCCTTTCACAATAACTTTGTCCCTGCTCAAATGCTCTTTACTACATTCTGTAGTCTTTAATTCTTCGCCTCTTCAATGTAATAAACATTGTAAAGAAAGTAATGAGCAGTGCAATTAAGTGAAAACTAAATACATTTAGATATCAACAGCATGTGGACAAATGACACAGCATATGCTGGCGTATTGCACCCAGTGGTTAACTTTAGAAGCAGGAATTCCTTAACAGCAGTCAGTGATGCCCACATCCCATGAATGTTAGTGAAGGGTACCAAAATGTTTGCTTCACTATCTTTTGTTTTAAGCCTATTTTTCCTCTTTCCTCTCTAGTTTGGACTACATGACCTGAAGCCCAAGAAAGCAAATATCTTGATGACTGATAAAATATTGTAACCAACAGAAGTAAATATTGACGACTCTTCATAGCTGTTAAGTACACTGGAAAAGAACTGATACCATGGTGCAATTGTAATGGACATAATAGCAGATACTTGTTTACGATAATTCCCATTTGTAAATTATCCACCCAGATTAAAACACTTTTCTAGAGGAAGGTTAAGTCAATACTGTGTACATTTTAGATTGGATTTTTTTTTTAAAAAGGATTTATATTTCTGTCAAAATAGCAAATTGCTAATATGCAAAAGTAACAGTCCTGTTAGGTTTGAACAATTATTTTGGTGCACTGAATGTTATGTTTAGTCGATGCATTTCTCTCTCCTTGGGATTGTTTGTAAATTCGGAAACTGTTGAAGATTAAATCTTCAGTCCTTTTTGTAATGAAAAATATACTGGAGAAATTCAGTGAACGGAGTACCAAAGAAAAGCCTTAACAAATTCAACATATCTATGAAGAGCGGGACAAAGTTGCTGTCAGAACTTCTGAGTTTCTGTAGCACTTCAATTTTATTTTGGATCTCCAGCATCCGGTAATAGGTGGGTGAGGCGGTGTCAGAATTATGACAGTTGAGTCAAGTAAGTGATGTTAAAATGTACTTTGCAGTACAGACATTACAGATTCCATTAATTTGCTGATATTAAAGCTAACAACATTAAATAGGACAACTTCAAATGAAGACTTGTGGTACTGACATTCTGTCATCTGTGACATCCACGTCGTCCAAGTAATATCCACATCAACTCTCGTCAAAGGTGTGTGATAGTTTGAGTCAAAGACAGCATCTTCTGCAAGATCTAAGGCAGTGGCTCTGTTCTTGTAGTAATGGTTTTCAGGGCTTCCAAGTGTCAGATTTAAATCAAAGACATTAAGCGTTTTCATGGATGAATTACATTAGGGCTCAGTAAATTGGAGAGCAGTATTCTTGCTTTGGTTTCAATCTATCCTCAAACCACGATTGCCAACATAGTGGTCGCTTGTGTACACCAACAGGGAACAGTTATAGAATTTCCATAAGAGAAAGAACGACTTTAATGGTTGCAAAAAGTTGAGGATTTGACTTGATTTAAACTACCAATTCTAGGGTTCGCATCATCCCAGGGCATATATTCTGCTCCTTTTGGTTTTATCGGTACCTGTACTTCTAACCAACTGCAACCAAGGTAAAGTATTTGCCTCTGAAGAGGGAAAGCAAAGGAGTGGGACAGACCACAAGTCAAAAGTTTGAACATGAGGAAATACCACATACCAGAGAGAGGACATCACAGTTGTTGCAGTTACCATTTCATTTTGCTGCACAGAATTGAAGATTATGACAGATGGCACCAGCAGATTTTTTGAAATTCACTTGTGCGTAATGGACGTTGTTGGCTGCCCACAACATTTATTGCCTGTCTCTAGTTGCTCTTGAGAAGGTAGCAGTGAGCAGCCAAACCACTGCAGCCCATCTACTTTAGGTAGACCCAAAATGTTCTTATGGAAGGAATTAGTATTAAAATATGTAAAATAATGCTCTGGCATTCTGTGTGGTTAGTAATGTTTATGCCTTTGCCTTGTGCTGGCATCTAGTGGAAATATCTGTTCTTGGTTTCTCTATAATCACAATAAGTAGAGTGAACTGTCGGTTGATTAAGGATTCGTTAACAGTTCCTGTCAACTGACAGTATGAATGTTACAACAGTTGAATGTGATTGATTGGTGTGATGAAATATTCAAATATACTTTAGAAATTTGTTAAAGCATTTCAGAAGCACTTATTAATAACTCAAGACTGAAAGGGGCAAAGCAAACTTTTTAATATTGTTTGTTGTTCTGGGGCTGAGGCATGGCTCTTAAACAGTGTAAGTGGACCACTAGTGCCATCTGCGTGTTAAGATCCCAGCTGATGATGATACTGGACAAGTAAGATCCCAGACTGAAATCTGGCTTGATAGATCTTGTTTTGATTTTAATTAAGTGATCTCTCACTGAAACAGCACACAATGCTGCTGATTTTGCTTTAACATTAAAGCAGAAATTAATGAACAAAAGAAATGAAGGTAAAATACAGTAAGCCAAACTATAATGAATTCAAAGATTTTCCAAGACAGTAAAATTATAAACCCAGTAATTTAAAACACTCCTCCTTTATAACCAAGCCGTTCCAGTGGATGCGAGCCTAGCCTGGTTACACTTTCTTCCCGGTAAGACAACTTACCCATTCCAGCTGTTAACATTTCAAATCTAGTGACCCTTGTTCAGAGACACTGGACTCAACATTTAACTCTTAACTCTTTTTCTCCTGGCTAAGCTGCCCGACCTGCTGAATTTCTCCAGCAATTTCGATTTTTATTTGTTTTCTATCTCCAGCATCTATAGTTCCTTGTTTGGTTCTGGGTGTTAGTCTAGTAAACTTGCTCTGAAATGCCTCCACTACGCTTACATTCTTCCTGAAATACTATGCACAGCACTCCCCAGATGAGGCCTCACTCATGCCCTGTGATACTAAAGCATAACCTACACACTTTCCTATTCAGTTCCGCCTTGTGATAAATGATAACATTCCATTAGCTTTAATTACTTGTGCCTTCATGCTAACCTTCATAATTCACACGTGAGGACATTGAGACCCATTTGCATCTCAAAGCTAATCAAGTCTGTTTCCTCTGTTTATTCTTCCAGCCAAAATGGACAATTTCACATTTCCCACCTTTTGTGCCCACTTATTTAACCTGTCTGTCTGTGGCCCCTATGCCCTCCTCACAAGTTACTTTTCTACCTATCTTTGTCAATGGCTTTCCAGCTAAATTTGTTTTCTTTTGCACGAACCTCGAATTCTGTACATGGCAGGGATTTCCAGAACCAGATATCAATGCTGTGAACAGTTTCAGCTGCCAATCCATATGTGGGGACCTTCATGGTTGTTCACATGCAGCTTATAGTGAACCTTGGTCATCACTATTTTCAATCTTTATTGTTTCAAGTGTGTAAATTAAATTTCAAAAGAATATCTGCCCGCAAATATGGACGGGCTAAAAAATCAACTTTATTCTCCGATCCAATATGCTGGATTCAATGTCAAACATTCCTTGCATGACCTTCTTACATTGTCAGCTTTGCTTTAGATGCAGGCAGCGCATCAAACCTCTTAAGTTTCATTGCTTTCAATGGCAAGAACTTTGATTCCTTTTAAGAATTTTGCATTCAGAACTAACCAATAAACAAAGTGTTTGATCCTTTGACTTTTTTTTTGTAAGTATTTGTCATGTGTTGGGGCTGAAATTCTGGGGATGAGGAGGGCCATTTTGTTGATAGATCCTTAATACATTGGACACAAATGGAAAATTGCATTATAATGCAATCGCATAATGTATTTTCCTCATACAACCTTAGCATTCCTAGACATGAGGAAGGGTCTGTAATTCTCTCATGCTCAGTGCTCATAGGGAGTTGGAATTAAATAATTACAGGACTGGTTTGAACAACAAATTTCTGCAAGAGTAAAATAAAGCAACTTGTTTTCTTCCTCAAAGCATTGTGAAAGTAAAAATATCTTGGCAAGGATTTATGACAAATTTTGACAACCCCACCTATTAATGTCTAGGACCTGTAAAGTTGGAAATGACATAGTTTAAATTACTTTTTCCCCAGGATTTAAGCTTGATTAAGAATACAAATACAGTGTTGGGATATTTACTAAGTATCAGGTCTGATACTCCTTCCCAGAATTGCTAGCAAGCATTTGAACTGTCTTGGATAATTGAGACTAATTGCAGATTCCAAACATAAACCTCATGCCGGTTTCTTGAAGTACACTTTCTCAGATTCCCTGAAGTATGAACAGCTGTAGGGATTGAATGTGGGAACTTCTTGATTTGCAAGACACCTCCAAAATTAGGTGATGTACCTGCTGAGCCTTTGAGAGACTGGATTTTGTTTAATGAATGGTTATTTGTAAAGTTCTGATGAGAACTGTTCATGCGTGCAAAGTATTTCTAAAGGACAAATGAACAAAATCTTTTCACCTTGTATTGTTTGCTGGTTTAACACTAACAGGTTTTCTTTTGTAACAACTAATCTTAACCATTTTCCAAACTGGCCCTTTTTGATGTTCTCGGACCAATTTGGGTTAAGATTATCTGGGAAGGTTAGGTTCTCAAAGTGCCACACCAACTGTTGCTTTCAGATCTCCAAGTGAATCCATTTTGACCCATTTCTACCTACAGATATGTTCCAAAGTGTGTCACTAAACACTTATTGTGTGAAGGACTGTATTTTACCACAAGTGGATGTGTCAGTATATCTTGCACCTAGCAATGATGGTTACTTTTGTGAGAGGTTTCTTAGATTGTAGAATTTGGCAGGTCGTTTCAAAACATTTTTCTTCTGTGGACCATGATGATCAAGCGAAATGTTTCAGAAGTGGCCCTTCTCTCTGAGGTCATCATCACAAAGTGGGCAAGTGAAGTGAGTGGTACTAGAAGCTGGAAGCATAGTCAATATGCATGAGATTAATGTTTGATAGACAAGGCACTCAACGGTTATAGGCAGTGGATGAGAGTGGAGCTGAAATCATGATCTGACCAGCAACGATCTTGTTGAATGGTGAAGCAACCGCAAAGGGCTGAATGGCCTTCTCCTACTACTTAGACCTATAATCCGATATTTATGTTATATTCTCTTTGTCAGCCTCCCACTTTGTATCTTCCCTCAACCTAAGCTCAAGCAAAACTCATGAAGAAGCATGAAATGTATTAAGGAATCAAATGTGGAACAGTATGTAACTTTGCATTCATTACCATTTGTTAAGATCAATTAACAAGAAAGTTGATCCTCTTTTAAAAAAAAACTTGCAATTTAATATGCTGCCACTAGAGTGTGATCATTGATTTGAGTTGAAAGATACCTGAGGGAGAAGCCTGCAGAAGCTGTTATAGATGAAGGAGATGAATGTGCCTATTATTTTTACACTATGCATTACAAATTACAATACTATGAATTAAAAAATGTCTACACTTTGGGAAGATAATACATCTAAATGATTTATCGTGACTTTGTTGTTCGCTTCGTGTCCAGACTGTCATCTTGCCATCGTCTCTGACCTTTTGGAAGTGAGTTCAGGAACCTGTTTATGGTATGAAATGTTTGTTCTACGACTAAGTATTTCAGAAATCTTATATTAATTTCATAATTAGAATTATACTTTAGGTAGGAAGGTGTTCAGTGATTACTAACCTATTTGAAAAGGATTCCTTTAACTCTTGAAACATTTTAGGGCATTGTGAAATACTCTAGAGCATGCAAGAATAAAACATGTAAAGGCAAATAAAAGGAAAAAAGATGCACTTAGTTTTTGGATGCAAAACGGAATCAAAACATAATAGCTCCAGAAAACTGCCTTGTTTACAAACTCCACAAACTGTAGATACTTTACTGATAAACATGACCTTTTTGACTTCAACACAGAATGAACAACTGATTATAAACTTTATTACTTTCTCTGAAAATACATTATAGAACTTTGTAAATTGCTTTGACCTGCTCGCGATTAAATGTCTGTAATGAGGTTTATAAAGCACTGTCAGTCTACTTAAACTGGTTTATGTTTGTAAAAAAGCAACTCCATTTTTAGACCAAAGCCAGAACTCTTAAAAAGAGTTCTTTTCAGATTTGATGTGCTGGGTTTTGCATTATTGAAGTGTCCAGTATTTCCACCAGTCTTTTGAATTTACGTCAGGCATTTGTAGGAACGACATAGATTACAATAGCACAGAAGGAAACCGTCAGACTAAGAATATTTGCTGGTGTTTGTAGTCCTTGTGAATTTCCTCTCATTATATCATTTGTTTCCTTGAGCACTCAAAATCTGTACCACAAAAACTACACTAAATCTGTATTAGTCCCACCTTCCTGTACTAGCTCCATATGCCTCGAATGTAATGATGTTTCCATCACCTCATCCAATACTTCCTAAACTACCTTCCCAGGAAGTGCATTCCAGACCCCTACCACACTCTGTGAGTGGGGGGTGGGGAGTTTTCTTCATGCCCCCTCTAAACCTCCTGCCTTTCACTTTAAAAGAGTGCTTTCTATCCACCCTCCCCATCTCCCTTTCATACTGTATACATTTCTGTCAGGCTCCCCGCTCAACCTCTGCTCCAAAGAAAACGACCTGAATTTATTCAACCTGTGTTCATAGTTAAAGTGCTCCAACCCAGGCAACGAGCTGATGAATCTCATTTGTATTCCCTCCAGTACAATCCCGTCCTTCTATAGTGCAGACAGCAGAACTGCACGCAGTACTCCAGCTGTGGCCTAACCAAAGTCCTTTAAAGCTCCAACATAACCACCCTACTGTTACAATCTATGCTTCAACTGATAAAGCCTTGTCTAATTTGCTTTTGAAAACATCAGTGTTATTTGCTTCAATCACTTCCTCTGCTAACGAGTTGTAACCTCTCCCTGAGTAAAGAAATTTCCCAAATGGATTTATTAATAACTTATATTTTAATTGGGAAGTCACCAGTTTTTGAATCTTGCAAAAGTGAGAACATGCTTTTCGTACATATGTCCACTAACCTATTCATAATTTTAAAGAACTCTTTCAGGTCATCTTCACTTTTTCTCTCCATGAGAAAATGATTCTTCAACTTTCACTGATAATTAATCCCTATCTTCTGATACCATCCTTGTGAATCTTAAGAATTTTTTAAAAAAGGGGTATGGTGACCAGAACTGTGTTCTATCTGGGCATATGGAGTTTAATGTGGGAAAATGCAAAGCTTTCCATTTTGAGAGGGGAAAATAACTATTACTTAAATGGAGGAAAAAACAACTGCAGAAAGCTGTGGGGAAAAAAAAGGGACTTGGGGGTTACTTGTGCATCAAAGACAGAGAGCAAGTATCAGGTAATCAGGAACGCTAATAGAATGTTGACCCTTATTTCAACGGAGTTGGAGTATAGGAGGTGGGAAGTCTTACTGCAACTATATTAAGATGCTGAGGTCAAAAATCACATGACACCAGGTTATAGTCCAACAGGTTTATTTGAAAACACAGGCTTTCGGACTATCGCTCCTTCTTCAGGTATAAGCAAGACTCCAAAAGCTTGTGTTTTCAAATTTAACCTGTTGGACTATAACCTGGTGTCGTGTGATTTTTGAGTTTGTCAGCCCCAGTCAAACACTAGCACCTCTACATCGTGTTTGATGTGCTAAGACTACATCTGAAGTACTGTGAGCAGTTTTGGTCCCCTTTTAAGGAAAGATACCATTTCCTTGGAAGCACTTCAGAGAAGGTTCACTAGGATGATTCCTGGTATGAAGAGATTGTCTAATGCCAAAGCTAAAAGAGTTGGGACTCTATTCACGAAGGTTTAGAAGAATGAAAGGTTATCGCGTTGAAACATGAAGGATTCTTAAAGGGCTTGACAAGGTTAAATACTGAGAGGGTGTTTCCCTCAAGGGAGAATGCAGAGGGCATAATTTCAGGATAAAGGGGTGCCAATTTAAGACAGAAATGAGGAGGAATTTCTTCTGAGTCTTTGGAAGTCCTTGCCACAGAGAGCTGTGGGGGCCGACACCTTTATATTTAAAGCTGAGATGATTCCACTACTGATCAAGAATCTATGGATTACGAGGAAAGGACAGGAAAGTAGATCTAGGGTATGATGGATCAGTCATGATTCTATTGCATGGTGCAGCAGGCAATTTCTTATGGTCTGTGGTCTTACCTCAAAGATTAAGATGTTGCAATTGTCAAGTATTACTCACTGCCGACAAAGAACCAAGTCTTTGACTGCAGCTACCCTCCTGTCAGTGATCCTTCAACCTCCGTGTTGAGGACTGCTGTCAAGTTTATGGGGGGATGCTGAGAATCTGGGAAACTGTCAGGTCCTGGCCTGCATACATCATTTGACGGTTACAGCCACCTTACTGGTGAGAGTACAGCTTCAGTAATGATTCCATACATCCCACATATGAGTTTTTCAAAGGGGAACAAGCCTGGGAAACATTCAATGAGCAGCTCACATGTTCATCATAGTGCAGTGGCCTGCAGAAGAAAAACAACACAAAGCATTGTGTCTCTGTGCACTCTAAAACAGAGATGAAGGAAAGATCTTTCTCAAAATTCATGCTCGGTGGTGCACATGATGGACTAGACTGCAAAAGGTTTGAACGTCTGCCGGTAACCCCGTGTAATGAAGACATGGTTACTGCAATTGTCCCTTGCAGGGCCTCAAAAAGAATGCTGTAAACACTAAGGGGGAAAGCAGTAACTTATTCCTCCCACTTTGCATACAGTCCCAGCCATTTTGTCTTATTCCACAGTTGACTTTTTGATCCAATACGGCGAGGTTCTTTGTTTCAGTGTGTATTTGTCCCCATGCTTCTCTTTTCCTTTTGTGTTCCTATCTCTGTGACCCTGATGATCCTTCATCCTTTTCCCCTCTTATTTGGTTGAGCCCCTTTATATTGCAATGTGCTTACTTCACCTCCAGAGCCCATAACTCTGGAGGTTTCTGTGTCCTTGCTGGCCCTGTATCCTCTCTGTACAGAGGCCAGCTAAATCTTAATCTGTTTGAACCTCCCCAACCAACCCTTGACAGCTTCCAGTCCTTTCCTCATTCTCGATGAAGTCCCACCCTGCTATCTCCAATTGCCCCTATCTCTGTCGCCATTCCCTCAGAGATCCAGTAAAATGAGGTCCATTCCCAGACTTGAGCTGCCTGCTTTGTCCAGGATGCAGATGCTGGAATCTAAGGTCAACAAACAGGAAGCTGGAAGAACACCAAGCTAGGCAGCATCCAGAGGAAAGAAGTCAACATTTTGCATATTACCCTTCTTCAGGACTTCAGTGATTGACTGTAGTGCTCCCTGTCCTGGACTGACTTGCTGTGAAAGTCCTGGACAGACCATGGCCCCACCCCAGACTAGTCTGTCAGCATGTAGTCTTCGGATCACTTGCATTTGACCTTGATGACTGACCATGGCTCAATCCCATGACTTCAAGGGCATAAACCCCTAACTTGTGTAGAATGAAACACCTATGACTTTCCCCTGGATTGACTTGGCAGGATGGCACTGTCTGGTTCATTTCTTGGACTGTTCTCTCAACAACTCTCTGACTGATCTTCATGTAATTCCTGGAGTGCTTGCTCTTGGCCTTGAAGACTATCCTTATAGATATGTATGAATTTTGACTGTCCCAAAACGCAAAATGACCTACCTGCAGCACGTTGGTCCTGGTTGTTTCTCAGCTCTAAAGTAGTTGCTTAAAGCTTTTAGTGGCTGATTTGGGATGAGACTAAAGATGATGTTGTGAGGTTGGTGCTTTGCTGATACTGGGCTGTGTGGGTGTCGGGTCCAAAATGAGCCTGGCCATTGACCACAAATGTACCATGTGCTGAAGAAGTGGTTCCATGTGAACTGAAGCTAGATGGTTCCACAGACAGCAATGGGCTCTGATCAAAGACATCAGGTACATTCTCTGTTCTACTAGTCAAATGTTTATACTGCTCCAGAGGTACTGATAACATGTCTGAACAGGTTGATTAAAAATATCCAATAACTAACTCTCTCAGAGATAGTAAGAACTGCCTATGCTGGAGTCAGAGATAACTGTGGAGCTGGAGGAACACAGCAGGCCAGGCAGCATCAGAGAAGCAGGAAATCTGACATTTCGGGTCAGGACCCTTCTTCAGAAAATTCTGAATTCAGCATTTCTGAAGAAGGATCCCGACCCGAAACATCAGCTTTCCTGCTCCTCTGATGCTGCCTGGCCTGCTGTGTTCCTCCAGCTCCACACTGTGTTATCAATAACTAACTCTCCCCATTTGTCATTCCTTCAGACGTCAGGATACCCGAAATGTTGAGACCTACCAGTTCTTCTAAGGAACTCTTTTTCCGAGCAAGTTTTACACGGTGAACATTCTCTTACTCGATGTTAATACTCTCGTCACAAAAACCTTCAAATTTGAAGTTGAAATATGACTGAGCACATAAGCTGACAAAAATGAAATGTTAAATGTTTAGCCTATACTTACTTTGAAACATTAAGTCAAAACAGACGTGTTGAGTTAAGTTTGTTAACTAAGTTTGTAACAACTCATTCTTTGCAATACAGGTTACATCTTCAACAGCAACAATACAGTACTTACTATATTCGGGAGCTTCAATTTTGTTATAGTTTTTCCTCTACTCAATTTTAAAACCATTTAAGTTGCCTTTAATTCCTGCAATTTAAAAAAAAAACCTATTTCTCACAAACAAAGCCAGCAATATCTGAACCAAAGATAATAGGAACTGCAGATGCTGGAGAATCCGAGATAACAAGGTGTAGAGCTGGATGAACACAGCAGGCCAAGCAGCATCATAAGAGCAGGAAAGCTTGACGTTTTGGGCCTAGACCCTTCATCAGATTTGATCAATGTCATTTCTCATGCATGCAACTGACCCATACATCCAGAAAGGTTGACCCTAGAATCTCTGGTAAGGCAATTGAGCACTTGAATTTTTTCAGTTATGTTAGTATTTCTAGCTTTGCAATGGATAAATTCATTAGAACATTTGGGCACTCTCAAGCAATGAAATTTTGATCAACTCAAAGTCAGCTAATAGTTACCACTCTACCAGCTAAACATGGATTCACCATTACACAACTTTATGTATGTTACCCTTCTGAAATTTGTAAATCAAAATCAGTCAGTCCAGTTAGATTAACATATCATTTTGTTTGCATATTTATCTTTTTCATAAATGGAAAACACAAGTGACATTTACAAAAATCTTCTAATTATGATTAGTTGCAGTCCAAAATATTGAGACCTGAAAGTACAGCACTCTCTTCTTGTTTAAAATTTAGTTTTTAGAAATAACAATAATAATTCTTGGCAACACTGCATAGCAGTCACAGCAAATTTCACAACATATTCATCACAAATTTTCAGCATTAGACAAAGTTTTACATTAAAATGGTGCTATCATACAGCTGTAAGGCTTGTTTACATAGGTTACAGGAATGTAAGAACCTAACCTCCAAATCAAACTATTGCCTTTTATACATTGATTAAAATTTAGGTGTACATAATTCTGTAATAGTAATCATTTTAGTTACTTACACATATTGTAAGGTACATTCTTGCTGTGTGAATTAAATCCATGACTATATATAAACAGGAATGGGCTATTTACTCTGCAAACCTGTTCCATTGTTTAATTAGATCTTTGCTGATCTATACCTCAATTTCATTTACCCACATTTGAACAGAAAGGCAAACAAAGGTGCAATTACAAAGCATTTCAAAAAGTGTTTTGGATAAGATATTCTTTTGCTGTCAATAGAATAATAAATACATTTTCAACCTCTGGAGCATGGCAACATGATGTTCAGGTTTGATCTGTTCATTTGATTTTTAAGCAGAAAAGTACATTTTTAAAAAAAAACATGTACTTTCTTGACCTTAAATTGATAATCAGGGGCTTCAGTAAAATGAAAAACCTGTACAAAATTGTCAAACGTTTTTAAATTTGATGACCTTGTTATGCAATAGTGGGATTAAAAAAGAAAGAATCTCTATAGTTGCCTCAGTAAACAATTAAAAATAAATGAAAACATGGAATGTTTGTGAAGTTTTGATGCTTTTGTTAAGGACTGTAATTTGAACAATAGAAATGAAACAGTTTGCTGTAATTAATAACAACAAATAGGAGTTTAGTACAAAGGATGTTTGTGCTTAATTATCAAAACAGTGTAAGTATAGCAATGGGTGCAATGTTAAGGCTTTTAGGAACATACCAGTGTATTACAACTAAAACAGCTATTTACATTTGTTCAATGATTCTAATTTTTGGCTTCTTTAAATACCAATGGTATTTATTTTTCACAGTGTAGTATTTTTTGAACACAGAATTCTAATTGTACCGATCTTTCGTTGTTTATCATCTCTACTAAGTGTCTGGGAAAATAAAAGAGGGACTGAGACAGAACAAAAAATGGAATTGTGTGTCTTCTGACTGATCATATTTACATCTCTGCATCTTAATTTTATTTATAATTATACATGAAAAATTCTATACGTGTACTCAGTAGGTATGCAATCCAGTTCTGAATGCCACAAATGCTTTCTGATGCAAAAGGTACAAAAATGAAAAAGTTTGGTAGTCATTCCAAAAAGAAAGTCTTATTCTCAGTGCACACTCAAAACCTGATGGATTCTGAGTTCAGTCGAAGCTGGTTTTAGCAATGGTTTATTATGGTGCAGCCCAGCTGCAGAGCAGTTGAATATTATGTTCTTCAGCAGTTGTCAGTTGTAGCAAAAGCCACCTTGCTGAATGAGTCTTCTAACTGCACCACAATGAAGTAAAGCTGACTTTCTTTCAGTAACTCTTCTGCCTCCATTCAGTATCGTTTTCAGTCCACACTATCCTCTACTCAGCAGTATAACCTTAAGTAAATGCCATTGAACCTGATGCTTGATAATGTGGATTTTGAATCCTGCTTCTACTGTAATTCAAATATCAAGTATTTTGCTTTTATTAATCAAAAGTTATTGGAGGGTTGCTGAGGTAATATGCAGCACACATTTTCAAAACTGAAGACAGATCTTGGAACAGACAATCGCTCTTAATTGGATAAAATTGGTCTCTTCCTTCCTCTTTACTCCGGAGAATTTGTTCTCAGTCCCTTGAAGGTGTTCTCATGTCATTTAAAAATAAATTTTGAAAACAAAAAAGGTGTGTGAAGAATACATGGCATTATTTGACTGGACCATCTAACTGGATTAGATTATTGATGTTCAACTTCTTCAGAAATTCTGCTTTTGTCTTCATTCACTTGGGCTGAGTTGTCCTCACTGTTGTGTTGTTTGAGGAGTAGTCCCCGCCACCTTGCCTTGTTTTTGCACAGATGACTCATCATTGTTATGGTCAAAGGAGTGTTTTCAGTAAAACGTGACCATTCCACAAACAGAGGCTCAACAATGTAACTCATAAAGCCTAAAATAAGGAATAATAAGGCAATTATATTTTACTATAACAGAAGTGTAGCTATTAAAAGGTTACTCAAAATATTAAAAAGTGCTTGCTGTTTCACCTACAATATATATGCAATATAATGAATCATTAACATGGTGTTATAATTAGTAACAAAATTACTGTTAGAATAAGCAAAAACAGAAATTACTGGCAAAACTTAGTAGGTCTGGCAGCATCTGTGGAGTGAATGCAGAGTCAACATTTTTGAGTCCAGTGACCCTTCATTAACATTCCAATCAAAGTTCAAAACCAGATGAGCTCTTAAGCTGTTACTCACTGACAAAACACCTGCTCATAAAATGTCCTGCAATTAGATATCTTCTTAGTTCTCTGCAAACCACAATGTAGAAACGATTTTGATGTGAATATGGGAAGCATGGTTAGTTTGTGCATGACGCTAAAATTGGTGGCGTAGTATACAGTGAAGAAGGTTATCTAAGAGTTCAATGGGCCGAGAAGTGACAGATGGAGTTTAATTTAGATAAGTACAAAGTGTTGCATTTTGGTAAGATGAATAAGGACAGGACTTACGCAGCTAATGGTAAGGCCGTGGGAGTGTTGTTCAACAGAGAAACCTAAGGGTTTATTTACGTAGCTCCTTGAAAGTTATGTCACAGGTAGACAGGATGGTTAAGAGGGTATTTGGCATGCTTTCCTTCACTGCTCAGACCATTGAGTATAGGAGTTGGCACGTCATGTTATGGTTGTACAGAATGTTGGTGAGGCCACTTTTGGTGTACTGTGTACAGTTCTCATCTGCCTGCTATAGGAAGGACATTATTAAATTGAAAAGGGTGCAGAGAAGACTTGCAAGGATGTTTCTGGGACTGGACACTTTTAGTAATTAGGAGAGGCTGGATAGGCTGGGACTTCTTTCACTGGAAAATACAAGGTTAGGGGGTGACCTTATAGAGATTTGTAAAATCATGATGAACATAGATAAGGTGAAGAGCAAAGGTCTTTTCCCTAAAGTGGAGGAGTTCAAAACTGGCAGTTCATTCCATGTATGAACCTCCTAGAGGAATGAACTGCAAATTACAGTTACAATATTTAAAAGACATTTGGACAGGTACATGAATAGGAAAGGTTTAGAGTGATATGGGCCAAATGCTGGCAAAGGAGACTAGTCTAATTTAGGAAAACTGGTTAGCATGGACGTGTGGGACCAAAGGGTCTGTCTCTGTGCTGTATATCTCTATGGCTCTGAGATTGTAAGTAATTTTAACTAACTTATTCAGATATGTTATGACGGACCTCTGCAGAGGTAGGACTCGAACTCAGGCTGGCTTGGTCAAAGGTAGGGACACTACCACTGTGTTATAAGAGCCCTATAAATATATATGCTATGCCTCTTCACCATGGCAGCCTAATTATAACTAGGTTAGAGGAATGTAAAATGACTGAACTGCATATAATTCTTTTATGCAGTGCACATATTATTTTAGTTTCTTAATAATCCATTTCAAAATCAAATAAGTAGATAAAAGACTCAGATCTTTCCCTTTCAAAAGAAGAATGAGGCAAAATTGTTCAGTCACCCATTGTATTTAATATTTCTTTAAAATTGTGTGCAGGGCGACATTGTAAAAGATGTCTGATCTGAAAATTTCAGAAAAGGTGATGCTCCCTTTTTGCAGATGGTATTGAGTTTTTGATGGACTCACTTTGGAATCAAATGCACTCTAATTATAATCTTGAATAAAGAGTTTCGCAGTGTGATTGAGGGGCTACCTCAAATGAGGAATTCTGGTGTTGCATGAGAAGAAGTTTAAAAAATTCTGATTGAAGAAAACAGGAGGCATCAATTCCAATTCATACCCATACCTAGGTTTCCTGATGAACATCGACTGGAGCCTTAAATCGAATCTTTCAAGATTGTTACGAGAATAAGGCAGAGACAACTTTCGTCTCTTCCAGAGATAGTAGGAACTGCAGATGCTGGAGAATCTGAGATAACAAGGTGTAGAGCTGGATGAACACAGCAGGCCAAGCAGCATCAGAGGAGCAGGAAAGCTTGACGTTTTGGGCCTAGACCCTTCTTCAGAAGTGGGGGAGGGGAAGGGGGTTCTGAAATAAATAGGGAGAGGGAGGGAGGTGGATACAAGATGGATAGAGGAGAAGATAGGTGAAGAGGAGACAGACAAGTCAAAGAGGCAGGGATGGAGCCAGTAAAGGTGAGTAGGTGGGGAGTTAGGGAGGAGATATGTCAGTCCAGGGAGGACGGACAGGTCAAGGGGGTGGGATGAGGTTAGTAGGTAGGAGATGGGGGTGGGGCTTGAGGTGGGACGAGGGGATAGGTGAGAGGAAGCCCAGGTTAGGGAGGTGGGGATGAGCTGGGCTGGTTTTGGGATGCGGTCGGGGGACGGGAGATTTTGAAGCTTGTGAAGTCCACATTGATACCATTGGGCTGCAGGGTTCCCAAGCAGAATATGAGTTGCTGTTCCTGCAACCTTCGGGTGGCATCGTTGTGGCACTGCAGGAGGCCCAGGATGGACATGTCATCTGAGGAATGGGAGGGCGAGTTGAAATAGTTCGCGACTGGGAGGTGCAGTTGTTTACTGTGAGCCAAGCGTATGTGTTCTGCAAAGTGGTACCCAAGCTTACGCTTGGTTTCCCCGATGTAGAGGAGGCCACAATGGGAACAGTGGATGCAGTATATCACATTAGCAGATGTGCAGGTGAACATCTGCTTGATATGGAAGGTCTTCTTGGGGCCTGGGATGGGGGGGAGGTGGGTGGTGCAGGGGCAGGTGTAGCACTTGCTTTGGTTGCAGGGAAACGTGCCGGGTGTAGTGGGGCTGGAGGGGTGTGTGGAGTGGAGAAGGAAGTCACGGAGAGAGTGGTCCCTCCGGAAAGCAGATAAGGGTGGGGAGAGAAAAGTGTCTTTGGTGGTGGGGTCGGATTGCAGATGGCAGAGTGTCAGAGGATGATGCGTTGGATCTGGAGGTTGGTGGGGTGGTACGTGAGGACGAAGGGGATTCTGTTTTGGTTGTTATTGCAGGGAGGGGGTGTGAGGGATGAGTTGCGGGAAATGCAGGAGATACGGTCAAGGGCGTTCTTGACCAGTGAGGGGGGGAGGTTGCGGTTCTTGAAAAACGAGGACATCTGAGATGTCCGGGAGTGGAATGCCTCATCCTGGGAGCAGATGCAGCGGAGGTGAAGGAATTGGGAATAGGGGATGGCATTTTTGCAGGAAGGTGGGTGGGAGGAGTTGTATTCCAGGTAGCTGTGGGAGTCAGTGGGCTTGAAATGGATATCGATTTCTAGGTGGTTGCCAGAGCTGGAAACAGAGAGGTCCAGGAAGGAGAGAGAGGTATCAGAGATGGTCCAGGTGAACTTCAGGTTGGGGTGGAAGGTGTTGGTGAAGTGGATGAACTGTTCAAGCTCCTCGTGGGAGCACGAGGCGGTGCCGATAGTCATCAATGTAACGGAGGAAGAGGTGGGGTTTAGGGCCAGTGTAGCTATGGAAGAGGATTGTTCCACGTAACCTACAAAGACGCAGGCATAGCTTGGGCCCGTGCGGGTACCCATGGCTATCCCCTTTGTCTGTAGGAAGTGGGAGGAATTGAAAGAGAAGTTGTTGAGGGTGAGGACGAGTTTGGCTAAGCGGATGAGGGTGTCAGTGGAGGGGGACTGGTCGGGCCTGCAGGACAGGAAGAAGTGGAGGGCCTTTAGGCCATCTGTATGGGGAAGGCAGGTGTATAGGGACTGGAAGTCCATGGTAAAAATGAGGTGTTGGGGATGGGGTAATTGGAAGTTCTGGAGGAGGTGGAGGGCGTGGGTGGAGTCACGGACGTAGGTAGGGAGTTCCTGGACCAAGGGGGAGAAAATGGAGTCGAGATATGTGGAGATAAGTTCAGTGGGGCAGGAGCAGGCGGAAACAATGGGTCGACCAGGGTAGTCAGGTTTGTGGATTTTGGGAAGGAGATAGAAGTGGGCGGTGCGGGATTGGGGAACGATGAGGCTGGAGGCTGTGGTTGGGAGGTCACATGAGGTGATGAGGCTGTGGACGGTTTGGGAGGTGGTGGTTTGGTGGTCGGGGATGGGATCATGATCATTGGGGGCGGTAGGAGGAGGTGTCGGAGAGTTGGCGCCTGGCCTCGGCGATGTAGAGGTCAGTGTGCCATACTACAACTGCACCTCCCTTGTCCGCAGGTTTTAGGGTGAGGTTGGGATTGGAGCGGAGGGAGCAGATGGCTGCATGTTCTGCGGGGGAGAGGTTGGAATGGGTGCGAGGGGTGGAGAGGTTGAGGCGATTGATGTCTCGATGGCAGTTGGAGATGAAGAGGTCGAGGAAGGGTAGGAGGCCTTGCTTTCTGGAGAGACCACTCTCCCCGTGACTCCCTTGTCCGCTCCACACTCCCGTCCAGCCCCACCACACCCGGCACTTTTCCCTGCAACCGCAGGAAGTGCTACACCTGCCCCTACACCTTCCCCCCACCCCCATCCCAGGCCCCAAGAAGACTTTCCACATCAAGCAGATGTTCACCTGCACATCTGCTAATGTGATATACTGCATCCGCTGTTCCCGTTGTGGCCTCCTCTACATCGGGGAAACCAAGCGTAGGCTTGGGGACCGCTTTGCAGAACATCTATGCTTGGTTCACAGGAAACAACTGCACCTCCCAGTCACGAACCATTTCAACTTCCCCTCCCATTCCTCAGACGACATGTCCATCCTGGGCCTCCTGCAGTGCCACAATGATGCCACCCGAAGGTTGCAGGAACAGCAACTCATATTCTGCTTGGGAACCCTGCAGCCCAATGGTATCAATGTGGACTTCACAAGCTTCAAAATCTCCCCTCCACCTACTGCATCCCAAAACCAGCCCAGCTCGTCCCCACCTCCCTAACCTGTCCTTCCTCCCACCTATCGCCTCCTCTCACCTCAAGCCCCATTCCCATCTCCTACCTACTAACCTCATCCCGCCCCCTTGACCTGTCCATCCTTCCTGGACTGACCTATCTCCTCCATAACTCCCCACCTACACTCACCTTTACTGGCTCCATCCCTGCCTCTTTGACCTGTCTGTCTCCTCTTTACCTATCTTCTCCTCTATCCATCTTGTATCCACCTCCCTCTCTCTCCCTATTTATTTCAGAACCCCCTTCCCCTCCACCATTTCTGATGAAGGGTCTAGGCCCAAAACGTCAGCTTTCCTGCTCCTCTGATGCTGCTTGGCCTGCTGTGTTCATCCAGCTGTACACCTTGTTATCTTAGTTTCTTCCACCTCTCTTCAAACTTTGAAATTCTCAACACAAGTTACAGTTATGGTATAAAAGTTGTAGTCCCAAACAATACTCTTTCATGGTTCAGAAATCCAAAGCAAGTGAAAAAAAAAGCTTTCTTTGGCTTCGTTTCAACTTCAATATTCGTAACATCTCCAGCCTGTCCATTCTCTTCAAGGTCAAACAGAAAAAGAAGTTTGTCCATAGCATCATTGCATTTTTTTGTACCTATTTGTATGCTGGGAATGGTGTCTTTCTGTTGATTGCACAGTGGACTAACTTCAAACTGAAACCGCTGCTCTAGGTCACCTGCAAACCAAAGAAATAACAACAGATTTGAGAAAGACAGTGAATTCCAACCACTAGAAACATTTAATGTTGGACCCGTTTTAAAGTTACAAATTCAGAGGTATAGAACAGAATCTTGAAATGATCACTGATTTGAAATCATTCTAAATTTTATATTTGGTTACTGAGCTAAGGATTAATGGGGAAGAAAAAGATAAATTAATTTTCGACATCTATTTCTGACTGCATTGACAATCCTTGCTGATAGACCATTTGAAAGATTCATGACCCTCTGAGTTAAGAGATTTCTCCTCATCTCACTACTTAATGATCGCCATCCTGTTGTGAGGCAGTGTCACATCCACCTTTCTACTTCCCCAATCCCAACCAATGTTCTGGAATCTCCAACCAGGTAAAACAACTTCTCAATGTCTTCCGTGTCAACCCTCATCAGAATCTTTTATGTTGCAATGAGATCACCTTTCACACTTCTAAATTTGAATACTGCCTCAAATAGATGCAGCCTCTCATGAAAGATCAATACTCTGAACCCAGGAATCAATCTAGTGAACAATCGTTTTACCATTTCCAAGGCAAGTATACCTGTTCTCAGATATGGAGACCAAAACTACATACACTGTACCAGGTATGGTCTCATTAAAGTCCTATACATTTTTACAAAAATCTTTCACATCATGTGGGTCATGCTGGCTAGGCCACAATTATTGTCCATTCCTACTTGGCCTTGAGAAGGTGGCGATGAACTGACTTCTTGAACCTCTGCAGTCCGTGCAGTGTAGCTACATTCACAGTGCTGTTAGGAAGACAGTTTCAGGATTTTGACCCAGCAACAGTGAAAGAACTGTGATGTAGTTCCAAGTCAGAGGATAGGTGAGGGATACTTGCAGAAAGTAGTGTTCCCAAACATCTGCTGCCTTTGTCCTTCCAGGCGGGAGAGGTTGTAGATTTGGAAGGTAAAGTTGAAGGTACCTTGTTGAATTGTTTCTGCGCATCTTGTAAATGGTACACACAACAGTCACTGTGGTGGAGGGAGTGAATTTTGATGGTGGTGGCAGTCAATCAGGCTGCTTTGTCCTAGATTGTTTTATTGGGGCTCCTTGATGCAACCGTGGCTCAAATGCTGCTTTCACCTTATTCTCACCTCACTTCTGCAGTTCAGCTCTTTTGTCCATGTTTGCAGCAAGGCTGTAATGGTGTCAGGAGGTGAGTGGCTCTGGCCCAACCTAAACTGAGCATCAGTCAGCAGGATATTTCTGAGTAAGTGCAACTTGATAACATCTTCCATCGTTTCGTGGTTGAATACAATTATATTGCTGCTAATGGCCCACAGCACCTCAACGATGCCCTAGTTTTGCGTGGCTAGACCTGTGCCGTATAAGACAATGGAGGTTATCCTTAAGATGAAGATTGAGCTTCGTCTCCATAAGGACTGTGTGGTGGTCACCCTACTGATACTGCCATGGACAGTGCACCTGCATCAGGAGACTGTAAGGTGAGGTCAAGTTGGTGTTTTCCTCTCCTAGTTGTTCTCCACCATCTGTTGCTCTCCCAGTCTGGCACCTATGCCCTTTAGGACTTGACCAGCTCAGTTGGTAGTGGTGTTATCAAGCCACTCTTGGTGATGGCCATTGAAGTCCCTTGCCCACAGTACATTCTGTGGACTTGCTACTTTCAGTGCTTCCTCCGAGTGGCATTCATAATGAAGGAGGATTGATTCACAAAACTAGTCGGAATGGTAGATGGTAATTAGAAGGAGGTTTCCTTGCCCATATTTGACATGATGCAATGAGATTGTATTTGCAAAGCCATCTGATTAAGAAAATACCATTTCTTATTAGATTCCAGCATTTTCATGATGACTAATGTCAGACCAACTGACCTGTAGTTCCCTGCATATTCTTCTCTCAATTTTGAATAGCTATAATACAATTGCTAATTTCTAATTCTTTGGACCTGTTCTAGAGCCAAGGAAATTTTGGAAAGTCAGAAACAGTGAAACCACTAGAAGTAAGGTCAACATAGCCTTAGCAGACCATGAAGCTGCTCTTTCATCACATGACTAGTGGTTGTTTATCCTGAGGGTGACCACACCCAACTGAATGGAAAGGTTGGATGGGGAATTAGACCCATGTTGTTGGCATTACTCCTCATTGCAATCTAGTCATCCAGCCAACTGACCCAATCAATCTTATTGTGACCATTATCTCTGTAGCAACTGTTTTAGAACCCCAGAATATAGGCCATGATGTCTTATGAAATTGTCCAGTTTTAATACGGGAATTTTCTCTGAAACTTCTACTCTGCTAATATTGATGGACTCTCTTGGTCCTTTGGTTACCTACTATTTCTACCATGTAATTTGTGGCCACTATTGGGAAAACACAGAAGATATTTATTCAGCATCTCTGAATATGTTCCCATTCCACCTGATAATTTCCTGTCAATGCTTACTTTAATCATTCTCCTTTTTAAAGCTCATAATTTTTTTTCAAATCTGGTTTTACATTTCTTGCTCATTTAATCTCAATATTCTATCATTATTATGATACTCATTTGCACTCTTATTCTATATTTTTTCCCTTTTAAATCAACTTTTCGGTGGCTCTTTGATGCTTCTAAAAACTTGTAATCTCAGATTTTCTACAGTTCTTTGCAATATTGTAATTCTCTTCTTTTAGAACCATAACAAAGTTACAGCATAGCAAGAGGCCATTTGGCCCATCATATCTGCACAGCTGAAGAAAATTTTGCTGCCTGCGCTTTCCAGCACGTGGTCTGTAGCCTTGTGGGTTACAGCGTTTTAGATGCAGATCCAAGTTCCTTTTCAATGAATTGAGAGCTTCCACTTCAATCACAAATTGGACAGTGAATTCCAGACACTCACCACTCTCCGAGTGAAAATATCTTTCATCATGTCCCCTTTAATCCTTCTCCCAGTCACATTAGATAGGCAATCCCCTGGTAATGACCTCTCCGCTCAGGGAAACTGGTCTTCCCTGTCCACCCTTCCAAGCCCCTTGGTATTCTGTACACTCCTATTAAGTTACCCCTCAGCCTCCACTGTTGTAAGGAAAAATCCCTCATCTATACAATATTTGTAGCAACTATACCTTTCCCATAATGTGGTGACCAGAATTATACACGATACTTTGCAGGCTAACCAGTGTCTTATATAGAGAATTACATACTTGTTTTTTCATTCAATAGCTTGCTCAATAAAGAAAAGCATCCCACATGGCTTCTTTGCAATCTTTTCCTGCCGCCTTTAAGGGCCTGTGAATAAATCCTTCTAATCCACAGACAGGTTTTCTTGCTGAGGTTTTGTTTTGAATCGAATGCTTTTGTTCATTTGTTGCCTTAAATATTTCCCACTGTTTACTGCCATAGATTTTAGTCTATTTATCCAAGCAACATTAGTTAGTCCTCATACTCAAATAATTGGCTTTAAGTTTAAGATTCTTGTTTATGACTATAAAGTTATAAGATGCAAGAGCAGAAGTAGGCCATTCATCCCATCAAGTCTGCTCTACCATTCAATAAGATTATGGCTGATAATCTTCAGCTCCATTTTTCTGTCTTTTCTCCATAACTCTTGATTCCCTTGCTGATTAAAAATATGTCTATCTGAGCTTTTAATATATTTAATGACCCAGCCTTGACATCCCTCTGCAGTAAAGAATTCGACATCTTCAGTACCCTCTGAAAGACAAAAAAATCCTCTTCATGTTTGTCTTAAATGGATCACCTTTACTCTGAGATTATGACTCTGGTCCTACACTTTCTCACAAGGAGAAACAATCTTTCCACATTTACCCTGCCAAACCCCCTAAGAATTTTATATGTTCCAATAAGGGTGCCTCTCAAAACGATCAAGGTTTGTGTGGGAAGACTGGAATATGTCAGTTTAAAACTAAATATGGAATTCAATTATATGATGATGACTTTATGCCAGACAATCTCTTATGATGAGATTACTAATTAAATATACCTTACTGCATGGAGCAAGATTTAAAATGACTTTTTCTCTACTTTGTTCCACAAAATACTGTGCCAGAAAACTCCTGCAGAAGTTTTCTACGGATACACTTTTCAGACTATCATTGATTTGCCCAGTCTACATGAAGACTATGAACTCTATGAATATTACATTGCCTTGGTTACAAGCCCCAATAATTTCTTGTTCAATGCTCTGACTAATGGTACAACTGTTGTTAGGAGGCCAAAATTACTCCGACTACTTTTTTCTAATGTCCATTTCCATCCATACTGATTCTACTTCCTGATCTTCTCAGTCAAGTAATTTCTCATTGCTGTCCTTATGTTATCCTTTGCTATCAGGGCTATTCATTTTCCATTTACAACCCTTCTGTCTTTTCACAATGTGTGCATCCTGGGATATCTATTTCCTAACTGGTCAGGGGTGGGAGTGAAGGCAGGCAGAGACATAATTTAATGCCACCAGCTTGCATGTTAGTTCCCTGGTTCCATTCATCTTTCAGCCATTTTTCCAGAGGTGAGTTTGGCAGAGTTACCCACGCATGTGTTACATGCAGCCATTTGAGTTTGTTAATAGCTAATAATCAATCCCTAGGCAGCAGTCAGTGCTGTTGCCTGGAGGAGGTCTCTTGGCAGTGGAACGGGAGGGGGTGGGGAATAAGTACTCCAGAAAGTGCTTACACCACCGACCCTAAAACCTGCCTGGATACAACAGCTGCAGGCTGCCATGTATGTTTCTACCTGCATGCATTTGCACACGCACCACCACTACAGCACTAGTCACACCTGAGGGGATTTTCCTGAAAAGGTCAAATTTATTTTAAGAAGTTGTAGAGAGGGCACCTCATTTATCTGTAAGGGCATCCTGCTGCTGGTGCTTCCAAACTGGAGGGTGTCATATTGGGTCTCAGAGAACTCTTCTGCTGTTCTTAATTGGATGACAAAACTACTTTAATTGGCCGTCATTGGCCAGTTCAGGGAAAAATCACAGATGGATCTCTGTCTTTCACAGAATGCATGCTTCTGATCCCCATTTGAGCATGATGGTGAGGTGCTGACATCTGCCGGAAATCCTACACCATCTCTCTATAATAGGAATTAGATCTGAACAATTTCTCTTCAAAATGCTACAACTTCACTTATCTTGTGACAAATGCTTTGTGTTTTCAGGCAACGTCTTTTTTCAAACTGCTATTCTCAGTTCACACATCAAAAGATGAGTGATTGTATGATCAAATGGACTAGAAATGTAATTCATATCTGTTTCCCAGAAACTTGTAGCCAGTATGTAGATGAAACACGTGACATTATCAGTAACGCTTTGAGTTTCACCCAGCTGGACAAAAGTCAATTACGATTCTTTTTGAGCAATGCTGTTTAATATGAGGATAATTTATTTCAATTAGGATATAATAGGAACATAAATTTAATTTCCCAAGGCAATCAATCAGAGCCTGAACTCATTACTCACCACCGGTTCTTCCAGTTTTGAGGATCTTAATTCTTATTATCCCAGTTCTTTGTGGCTTTAAATACAACTAACTTTTTTTATTTGAAAAGGTGAAATTAATATTTCCTCCAGTCTGAGCAGATGTACGTTTGTTCTGCATCTCTACCAATACTGTTCTAAATCAAAACTAAGAAGGTGTATGACAAGACCTGGGAATGATTCAGTCTGTCCATCTCTTAGTCTTTGCTTAGGTTCTTCCATATGACAATGGTTGTGGTCAGCAACTCCTTGCATAGGCAAAATGAAACTTGAAACTGTGTCCTATAATACATTCTACAGTGCCAGTGCACCGAGGTTTTCATGTGTGTAAATTAGATCTAGAGTTCTCTGTTCAAATTTGGGGAGACAATGGCCTAGTGGTATTATCACTAGACTACTAATTCAGAAACCCAACCAAAGTTCTGGGTGTAGTGATTGTAATAAGGTCAGCCAGGTGGACCTCATAGACAATGATCTGGGGCTGTTAATCTGGTCCAAACAGGGAGCCCTGGCTGACAGATAAGAACAGGTGTGTCAGACATTCTGTTCACTCTCAGAGCTGGCTCTGAGGGAGTTGGATCAGTGTCAAGGGTGCGCCATGTGTAAATAAAGGGTGGTGATTTGGTGATGAGATATGGCCTCTATGGAGTTATTTCACTGGAGGCCCAGGTTCAAACACCACCATGACAGGGGAGGTGACGGCCTAGTGGTATTATCACTGGGCTGTTAATCCAGAGACCCAGGTAATGATCCAGGGCCCAGGGTTCAAATCCTGACATGTAAATAGTGGAACTTGAATTCAATTAAAAGTTTTGAATTATGAGTCCAACGATGACCATGAATCCATTGTTGATTGTTGGAAAAACCCATGTTTCACTCCTGTCCTTTAGGGAAGGAAATCTGCTATCTCTACCTGGTCTGGCCTACATGTGACTCTAGACCCACAGCAATGTAGTTCAATCTTGATTACCATCTAGGCAGTTAGGGATGGGCAATAAATACCGGTCCAGCCATTGACACCCTCATCTGTGAGTAAATAAAGCAAAAATTGTGCAAACAATATGTTTTGGAGAGGGCACAGAGGAAGGAAAGCAAGCAAACTAATCAAAGGTTAAAGAGATGGTTTGCAAGATAACAGAGCAGGTCTGTGAAGAAATGCTAGTAATTACTGACTAATATAAGATATTGGGTGGAAAAATAAATGTTAGACTTAGAATTTAATTTCAACATAGGATGCATCTAGTAAGACAGAGGACATGTAGTTCAAAAATGACTTATCCAAATGGCAAATTAGTAGAATTATTGCAAGACCAACGATACGTTTTTTGAGCCTGCATAGACGGGAACTGCATAAATAAAAATGGAAAGAACTGCAGATGCTGTAAATCAGGAACAAAAACAAAGTTGCTGGAAAAACTCAGCAGGTCTGGCAGCATTTGTGAAGAATAAAACAGAGTTAATGTTTCGGGCGTGGTGACTCTTCCCCAGTGTGTAGATGGGAACTGCATCCCACCAAGACCTAGTCTCCATCCTATCCCCATAACCCCATATAAACCATAGCTAACCCACCTAGGCTGCACTGCCTGGACACTATGGACAATTTGGCTTGGCCAATCCACCTAATCTGCACATCTTTGTACTGTGGCAGGATATTGAGCCACCCAGAGGAAACCCACGCAGACAGTCACCTCAGGCTGGAATCAAACCTGCGTCCTCGACATTGTGAGGCAGCAGTGCTAACCACTGAGCAACCCTTAAGGTCACTTTTAAGGTCCTACAGTTGTGATTTTGAAAGGGCTGGAGAGGTTATTGTGCTTTCAGAAACTGATCAACTGGAGGCTGGTGAGAACAGAGACAGCGTATGGAAAAATTTTGAGCAAGGGTAGGCAATTCAGCTTTCAAGCTTGCCCTGCCATTCAATGAGATAATTGTTGATCTAAATTGTGGCCTCACTCCACTTGCCTGCCTGTGCCCCTATAACCTTTGACTCGATTGTCAACCTAAGATCCACCTAATTCAACCTTGAATATATTCAATGACCCAAACTATATTGATTGATGAGGAATTTAATCCTAAAAACTAGAGTCGTAGAGTCATACAGCACAGAAACAGGCCCTTCGGGCTAACTCATCCATGCCAACCAAATTTCCTAAACTAAACTAGTCTCGTGCTTACATTGGCCCATATCCCTCTAAACGTTTCCTATTCATGCACCTGTCCAATTATCTTTTAAGTGTTTTAACTGTCCCTGCATCTATCACTTCCTCTGCTAGTCCATACCACATACAAACTATCATGCTTTCTCCTCTCACCTTAAACCTATGGCCTTTAATTTTGAACTCCCCTACCCTAGGGAAAAGACCTTTGCTATTCACCTTATCCATGTCCCCCACGATTTTATAAACCTCCATAAGGTCATGCCTCAACCTCCTACAGTACTGTGAAACAAGTCCCAGCCTAACCAGCCTCTCCTTACAAAACAAACCCTCCAGTGCCGGTAACATCCTTGTAAATCTTTTCTGTACTACTTCCAATTTAATAATATCCTTCCGATAACAAGATGACCAGAACTGGAAACAGTACTCCAAAAGTGGCCTCACCAACGTAACTAGTGACCCATATAATCCAAATCCTCTGTTTCCTGTTAGCCAGTACTCTCATCCATACCAATATTTCACTCCACTCTCAACCTTTATGCTGCACACAAGAAATCTGACCTGTAAATGTTGCCAAAACAAAATTCAAATCAACCCATATATGGTCAACTGACTATTCCAATTTCAATATTCACTCTGGAATACGTTGAGTGCTTCCCATACATTGTCCTCTCCAAACTGAGGAGGAGATCCAACACCATAACAGCTGCACCAGCGCAGCTTTCTCCACACCAAAGCAGCAAATATTTGACATTAAAAACCTCTGCAAGTCAATGGAATTTCTACTGTAACGAGTTCTTGTTGTCATCACAACAGCATGTGTATTAGCACTAAGAACCAAGAGAAGTTCCATCAGCAATACCTCTGCCATACCCTCCATGTTCAATGGAATTACTGTAGAATGAACGATAATATCCTCCTTGAAGACAGCTGTAGAAGCATGACAAAATCAATTTTGATGGAAAGACCACTGTGTCCAAATGGTCAAAAATGGTCTTCCCAGACAGACAGGTCTGTTTTTCACCTCGCAAATGGCCAACATCGCTTGTGATGATAAAGGAACTGTTTCAAAGGCACACTGAAGGTCTCCTTGAAGCATGGCAGCATTGACATGTATAGCTGGGAGGAGCTTGCTCTCACAATTATTCAAAATGGTGACAACTTGTCCATCAACCTGCTTCATGTTTTGCACCTTCATGAGACTGAGCAGTGGCAGAGGTGAAAAGAATAGGAAGCAAAACCTGCAACTCCGAACCCTTATACTTTGTGGGGTACTTAGGAAGGTAATCTCTCTCCCTTCCCTATCATGGCCTCTAGCATTAGATTTGCGTCAGTGTTGAAGCTGTTCTACCTTGAGTGCTAGCTCCTCTTTACTTATTGCTTTTGTCTGAAGGAGAAGGCTTTCACGCAAACTACAGGCCTCTCCCTTAGGCCAACCAGTGATGGCTGCCATGAGTGTCTCAATAGATCCTACCCAGATTTCATCTGACCCATTTCCACTGCTACCTCAACTGGGTCTATTTAAACAGAAAAGTTGTCCCCAAGTCAATTAAGGGTTCACCCCAGGAAAAATCTGAACTTTCCCACCAGAGGCAGATTTCTGGCCATAGTAGGGCAAGGCAATAACAAACTCTGCTTCTAGCACCTTGGGTAAAACTTTCAGCGAGTGATATCAAAAATGCATTTGGATGGGAGGCTAACTTAATTACCACAGCAAAGTAAGGTTTGATGAGCCAAATGGCATTTTCCTGTTCCGATGCTGCATAGAGCAAGAAAAAACCTAGTTCAGTACACTGTAGATGAAATTTCTTGGCTAGGTCTGATAGCTGTATTAATCTGGTCGTTGAAATAATTTGGCCAGCAGGTACAAAGTTCTATCAAATCTGAGACCTTTCATCTTTCAATGTTGCATTCACCTCAAAAACAGAAGGGAAACAGACCTCAGAAAGAAGTCTCAAAAATTGATCTTGATCTATCTGACAGGCTAGACCATGAATGGGGGATGTAAAGAAAAAACTTTCATACACTTTTAAGACAACAGTTCCTAATTATCTGATTATTATCGTTTATTTCTGAGACATCTTACAGACATTTTCAGACATGGTAGTGATACACATATATTCCTATATTCGGTTAGTTCCAAGATAAATATACCCAGGTGTTATTGCCAGTCAAATTGAAAAGTGAGTGCCTTTTTACACTGTTCCGCGTGAATTTCTAAAGCAGGAATTGGTTTGTTTCCTCTAGAAAAATTAAAGTTATATTATTTGTAATTCCATTCATCATAGTAGAATTGATTATTTTCTCTCTGCTAGTTTTCTTCCTGTTTTTAAGGTTTTTTTTACACCTCATTACTGTTGGTTTAGTTGGAATTTTTAAAAAATGCAACACACCCTCTTGGCCCACTTAAAATGTTACGTGGTGTCTATGCTCTAGGTAAGGGTCATTTTACTTAGAATTGGTTGAAGTCAAACAAAGTTCGGGGTGGCCCTACAAACCTTGTCTATAGAATTCCTCACAGACTTTCTCACTCCATTGTTTGCTCATATTCCAAACTCGACAAGGATTACAGATGTCTGCACACTTCAGTGCTATCTGAAATAAGATCAGAAACAGAGACATGACGTAAGGCAATTGCAACAAAAAGTTGTGTGGTTTTCTTAAACAAACCAAGATGTCACAATGTTACACATGTAATATTCTTCTAAATTGCAGCATATCTGGCTCCACAGATACAGGTTGTTAATTACAAACTGATCTAAACCCAGGAAATAAATTAGTACTTTAAGGAGAAGTCTCAAATCATTTGCTTCATTCATATCAGATTATGTACACCTGTACTAAGAAACTTACATGGCTGGTCATTCTTGACTGCTGTATAATTTTTCTTAGGTCTTTGCAATAACTTGCAGTAGCTCTGCAATACCACGTAAAGCATCCATTTCAGGCAGCATAGAGTGGAGAGGGCATGATGGGTGTGATCCTTTGTATTTCAGTTCATCTGTTTTCACAAAAAAGGGAATCGTGTCTTCTCTGGGGTAGTAGGAACTGCAGATGCTGGAGAATCTGAGATAACAACGTGTAGAGCTGGATGAACACAGCAGGCCAAGCAGCATCATAGGAGCAGGAAAGCTGACGTTTCGGGTCTAGACCCTTCTTCAGAAATGGTCTTTTAGAGATCAGTCACAGATGGGATCTTCCTTATTTTCAAATCTCCAAGTAGTAGCTAATACTCTGTGGAGACTGTAGAAAGGAACAAGGAAAACTGAATTGCAATCTGCCTTAGAGATTTGCAAAAACAATCCCCCTTTAATGAGGTGGGAAACATGACTGGGCAATTCCTGGAAATGACCGCACCCAAGCAGAGGCACTTTAGTTTTGGTGCCTGAAATGGATGCTTGCAGAGCTACATGGAGAATCCTTTAGCTTTTGTTGTTAAATTATGTTTTATTAATGTATTAAAGGCAACACTGAAGAATTATATGGCAAGCACCACATCAACAAAAATGTAGTTACCCCTAGGAAAGTGAGGCAGCAAGCATTCTGGAAAGTTGGGAGTTAAAAGGGTTAATCACCACATGCTGAAAAACTCATAACCACAAGAATGCAAGCACACATTCTACTCTTGAAAACAGCTTTTCGAAAATACAAATTCACAGACTAATTAATTATGTTGTATCACGGTGTAGGTAAGGTTAACAACTTGAACAGCCTTTGCCATGGCTTCTGAGCCCACGGAGAAACTCCCTTAAAGCAAGGGAGCTTCTCAGCCTCATGTTTTAGCATTTGCTGCTCCTCAGCTATTTCTACACCTTCAAGTAAGGAGGCCATGCAACTTTAGGTATAATGAGCAAAGGCAGTGGCTCCAACTTCATATTTTCAGCAGCCATTGATTCATTGAAGATGCTAAATGTAATGATAACTTTATTGTTGGCCATATTGTACTGCCACTGTGTCCAAACGAACCGCCAGCCTACCAGCCTGTGTGGTTTCAAGGTCAACAAAACAAAAATTCAGTTCAAACATATCAGCGTTGATCAAATGGTGGAGTTGACCTAATGGGCCAAATGGCCTGATTCTGCTCTTATATCTTATGATCTTTCTCCTGCAGCTCAATGACAGTTTGAAATAGGATTCGTCTGTGTATTCCAAGTCTGGCCTCACTGTCTCTCCAAACTGGACACTCCACAGGCAACCTTTCATGTCCAATATGTACCCATAATCACATGTGTTCAAGATGTCAGTTCCTTGATTCAGTTGACAGGTTTCAATGTCATTGAATAAAAAGATAATTTCAGTTCAGACAGCTTTGTTTATTCCAAATGGATATATGACCGTGCATCAATCTGTGGTCAGTTGATCACTGCAGCCATTTTAGGTCACGGGTTTGTCCTTTTGAAACCACTTCAGTCCATGAAAGGTCTCAGTTATTAAAATCAGACAACGAAAGCTGAAATTGACAGTCCATATTTTACCATCATCAGGACAAAGGGAAAAACCACTCAACAACACATCAATCTGCATGGATCAGGAGCGGAATGGTGATCTGCTGCCACTTAGCCCAGCAATCATTTTTGCAATGCCTCATTTGATACACCCTAAAGTGGGTCATTCTGAAGTAGAATCATATCAGACTTGAACTCTGTTTCTCTCTCCACAGATGATGTCAGACCTGTTGATTTCTCCTGAATTTACAATTTTTATTTCAGTTTTACAGCATCCGCAGTATTTTGCTTTTATTTGATATAACTTTCACGTCTGGTGGAATAATCAAAAATATTTTCTTCTCCCTAACTGTACAAAATGTCACTATAACATGGTGAAGGATTAAGGGATAATAAAAGAAGGGTAGCGCAGTGATAATGATATTGGTCTAGTGATTCAGAGAACTGGACTAATGCACTGGAGATCAGTTCATATTTCACTACAGCAACAGGAGGAATTCAAATTCAATTAATTCAATAAACCTGAAATTAAATTGCTAGTCTCAATAATTTGATAATAAAACTACCAGATTGTTATGAAAATAAACCCATCCGCTTCAAAATAATATTCGGCAAAGGAAATCTTTCATCCTTACCCAACTTGGTCTTCATGAGACTGGTTGAATCTGAACAGCTACAGAAAATAAAGTAGAATGGAAATAAAGCAGACAGACCACCCGCCATCAACCCAGGCGTTGGATGTAACAAATGCACATCCTTCCCAGTCGATTCCATAAAGTCTTCTCTATTAACATCTGCGGGTTTCTCAGAAAAGCAAGAAAACTGACCCACACAATAGTCAAGCAACGTAGTCATACTCACGGAATCAAAGCTTACAACCGATATTTCAGATTCTTCCGTCACTACCTCTGGGCCTGGCCTATCAGTGGGACCAGAAGTGGTGGCACTGTGGTATACAGTTGGGAAGGGAGTCCTCAACAATGACCCTGGATCTCATTAAGTCAAGTCAAATATTCTTAAGGAAAACTTCTGATTACCACATACCCAACCACAGCCCTTCCTTATCAACTCAGCCCTAATTCCCATGATGCATCAGTGGTCCTTGATACTGAACACCACGTGAAACAGTGAGGTTAACAATGGGTCAGAATGTTTAATGGATGGGTTATTTAATGTTTATCACCAAGAGAGGCATGGTGACACTGCGAATGACTGAGCTGGTCTTATCCTGGTAGGTTATATTTCTCAGAGTGGGCCTGTAGTAGATTGCGAGAGAAACAACTCACCCTCATCAATTTACCTGTCACAGATACATGTGCGCGAAACAATATTGTTAGTAAGGACCACAATGAAAAAGTCTTGTCAATGACTAAGGACACTCTCACTGATGGCATTACCACCATATTAAATAGAATAGATTCAGAAAATATCCAGCAGCTCAAATTTATGAGGAATTTATGATGTGTTATGTAAGCCTTCAATAGCAGCAGGATTGTATTCAGTCATTATATGTTTGCTCATGATCTAACATATTGCCCACTCTACCATTATCAACAAGACAGAGGACCAGCCCTAGTTCAGTGAAGAGTGCAGGAGGATGTGGCAGAAACAACACCACGCATGTCTGAAAATGAGTTGTCAATCTGGTTAATGTACAACACAGGACTACTTGCATGTCAAACAGCAAAAGCAGGGTGCTACAGGTATGGCCAGGTGATCCAACAACCAGCAATCAAGTCTAAGCTTTGCAGTTCTGCCAAATCCAGCCATGAATAGTTGTGGACAATTAAACAACTAACATGAGGAGGAGGCTCCACAAATATCCTCATCTTCAATGATGAGCGAGCATAGCACATCAGTGTAAAAGACAAGGGACAAATCAGAAGCATGACTGAATCATCTCCACTTGTACAGATGGGTGCAGCTCTAATAATAGTCAAAGTTATAGGAAGGATATTATTAAGCTGGAGAGGGTTCAGAAGATATTTACCCGGATGTTGCTGGGTATGGATGGTTTGAATTATAAAGACAGGCTGGATCGGCTGGGACTTTTTTCACTGGAGTGTCAGATGTTAAGAAGTGACCTTATAGAATTTTATAAAATAATGAGAGGTATAGATAGGGTTAACGGTAGTCATCTTTCTCTTAGAATGGGGAATTTCCAGACCAGGGGACACATTTTTACGGAGAGATGAGAGAGATTTAAAAAAGACAAGAGCGCAAAGTTTTTACACACAGGGTGGTTTGCATGTGGAATGAACTTCCTGAGGGAGTGGTGGATGTGGGTACAATTACAATGTTTAAAAGGCATTTGGATCAGTACATGAATAGGAAAGTTTTGGAGGGAGATGGGCCAGGAGCAGGCAGGTGAGACTAGTTTAGTTTGGGATTATGTTCGACAGGGACTGGTTGGACTGAAGGGTCTGTTTCCATGGCGTATGACTCTATGACTCTAAGAAGCTTAACACCATCCAAGACTAAGCAGCCTACTTAATCGGCACCCTGTTCACTGCCTTAAAATGCAGTCCTGTCACCACCAATGCACATTGGCAATAGCGTTCACCACCTTCAAGACAAACTGTAGGAACTCATCGAGGCTCCTTCAATAGCACCTTCCAAAACCAAAACGTCTAACATTTCATGGACAAGGGTAGCAGATGCATGGAGATACCACTATCTGCAAATTTCCCTCCTCGCCATTTACCATCCTGAACTGTAACTGTATCTATGTTCCTCTACTGTGACTAGTTCAAAATCCTGGAACTTCCTTTCTAACAGCACTGTGTGTGTCCCTACACCCCAAAGATTGCCGTGATTTAAAAACTTTTTCAAGAGGAATTAGGAATGGGCAATAGATGCTGACCTGAACAGCGACACCCACAGCCCATGACTAATTAAAAAACAAAAGAAACGGAGATGCCAACAAAAGCAATTTATCACTCCTGACATCATCAGCCTGTGACTTCTTTAGCTGTTAATGTTGCGAAAAGTAAAAAAATTCCTTTCAGACTTGCAACACTGAACTAGTGATTTAGGGATAATCAGTCTGCTTATTTTGTCCCATTAACCTACCTGAAGTATGAAGTGTTTATGATCTGCATCTTCCAATGATAAATCTCTGTTGTCCAAATGAGTTTTCATTCTTGTAAGAAACTCGTTTTGTCGGCTAATATCCGTGGCCAGAATGAGAGATCCTAACTGTTGCTCAATATCTTGTCTGCAATGAGAGCAAATCACATCATTGTCTCAATGCTGTTACTTCTATTGAACATTGCAAAGCTAAAGAAATCTGGGAATCAAGCTGGGGTAGCATCCTTAGTGTCACAATGTATGGATGAAAACCAGATTCTCGATCTGCAAGCATTAAGCAGAGATGCTTTACAAAGGACAGTGCCTCACCACATAGAGAAAGAATTGGAGAAAATACTTCAGTCATTCACCTCCCACCAATCAACTTTATTTGCTGTGCTTATGTGATTGCATTTGCTTATTTTCTGTAGCCCTATTCATGTTGGATTATGCTCATTTATGGAGTGAAATGAAGCCAAAAGAAATGGAATGGATCCCAATACTTTGCAAGGAGAAGTGAGAAATACTAATATTCAATGTTGCTTCCACGTCACCTTTTGCTATCACATATTCAACAACTAATTCAAAATTGGTTCACTTCCCATCTCATGCTCATTTCACAACTGAGTGCTGCTTTAAATCATTAGCCTTTATTAAGTATCAAGGGTGCACTATTTTTTAACCAGAGTGTATTGAATTGCTATTAACGAATATTACTCACATCATTTCCACGGGCAAATGAGCCAGCAGACCTGATTCTCGGAGCATCCCAACTGTCGATCTCCAGTGGTGATTCTCCAGTACAGAGATATTCTTAAAAGAGAGAGAATTAAATAAATGAACGATGTTCTTATTTCCATAATGGCTCAGTCAGTAAATGAATAATCCATTGTAATACCAAGCTACCAAAACTGGAAGAGCCCTGGCCTGAACCTGGTTTGTGCTGAGTTATTGAGTCTCAATGGGACAATACAATGGGATTACTGCATTTGAGCAGTGCTATGGAAAAATATATCGTGTTGATTTCTACATTAATCGCTTCTCTCATTTTGGAATTGCTTAATCTCTGATTGACACCTCATCAATCGAGACTGGGAAGTTGCATCACAAACAGCTGTGAAAGGTGTACTAAGCTGCTGCTAAAACACTTCAGTTAGGATAACACTTTTATCCATAGATCTATAAACTCACCACAGAAAGCATGAAAAAATCCATCCTTGACAATTACCATACCATCAGTCCACTTGGAATCATCAGCAAAGTAATGGAATATGAAATTGATAGTCCTATCGCTTGGCACTTTCTCAATGATGCTCAGTTTGAGCTCTGCTGGGGCTACTTGGTTCTGGACCTCATTACAGCCTTGGTCCAAGCATGGAAAAAGGAGCTGAATTCAAGAGGTGAAGTGAGATTTGACACTGAGGTATCATTTGAGCCACAGTAGCAAGATGGTGCTCAAGCATAATTAAAGTCAATGGAAATCAGAGGAAACCTCTACACTGGTTTAAAGTTATACCTAGCACAAAGATGGATCCTTCTGTCTGTTTGTGGCCAGTTATCTCACTGTTGAGCCAACATACAAAGTTCCTTGGGATAGTATCCTCGACATAGTCATCTTCAGATAAATTTTTAATGATCTTCCCTTCACCGTAAGATCAGAAATGTGAACGTTCACTGATGATTTACAGTGTTCAGCATTATTTATGACTCATCAGATACTGAAACAGTCAGCGCCACATGCAACAACATGTAAATAACATTCATGTTTAGATTGCAAAGTGGCAAGAATCATTGGCCTCAGTTCAGGACTTTTACTCCTGGTCTAGATTTTTTTTATAACTATGCTAAACCTGATTAAATCAGTTCAGTGGAATTACTTCCATTAAAAATGCTCTTCCACTGATACTACCCCTTTCACCTGCCCAGTACACCATATACACATTGCTGAAAGAACAATTAGTTAATGTGTTTACCTGGTATAAACTGGCTAGATGGTGTTTGGTTTTGATGAGAAAAGGTTGGTTGACTCCTGGATGATCAACATCATGCGCTGCAGCTGCTGTCAAACCAAGCATGATGTCAAGTGGTGTCAAAAACCGGGCGAGCTTTAATGGAAAAGTAAAATGGAAAAATGAATATTAAACATTTATAAAGTGTTTAGGACATTACTAAATAATATGCCACTGCAGCTATTAATATTCTAATGATAAAAAGCCTTGAATATAATCATATGTACAAATATAATTACGCTGACAGCAACTCAGGTTTCCTACAAAGTTGGACGAATTGCGTACAATCAATAACTGATGTGAAGTATATATTTCCAACCTGTTTACAGTGTTTATACATCACCCCCTTGATGCCGCATATTTGCATTCTTGCCTCATTATGCATACTTATCTAATCACACACTTCAACCCAGTTGCAGAGTAATCTTTCACTATATTCACATAAACAAGCGAACATACTGAGATCATCAATGATGATCACATCTATCAAGACCCCGAGATGTTCTGCAGACACCAGAAAACATCTCTTCTATTCTAGTTCTGTAGATAACTATGGATTCAGTGGTATAACATTATGTGAAACTGAAGTAGAACTAGAGAAACTGCTCCGACCAATGAAATGATCATGAACCAGCAGGCACAGTTTTGAGAGAGATAATAGGTACTGCAGACGCTGGAGAATCCGAGATAACAAGGTGTGGAGCTGGATGAACACAGCAGGCCAAGCAGCATCATAGAAGCAGGAAAGCTTGACGTTTCGGGCCTAGACCGTTCATCAGAAATGGGGGAGGGGAAGAGGGTTCTGAAATAAATAGGGAGAGAGGGGGAGGCGGATAGAAGATGGATAGAGGAGAGGATAGGTGGAGAGGAGGCAAGGCCGAAGAGATTATGAGAAGTGTTTTGCGAAAGAAGCAAATCTGAAGCAAGAATAAATCTTTTCACACAGCAACTGGTTAGGATCTGAAATGCATTGCCTGGAAGTGTGGTGGAAAGCTCCAATTGAGGCGTTTAAGAGGGCATTGGATGATTAGTTAGACCAATGATTAGGGTTATGGAGATAAGGCAATAGACTGGCATGCAGTTAAATTGCTCAGAAAGTCAGTGCAGACACAATGGACCGAATGGTCTCCTTTCGTACTGTAACAGTTTTGTGATTCTGTGAAAGAAAGTAGTTGGAAGGTATATTAAGCTGGGGGTTTGTACAGTTGGTCATTTAAATCCAGTTTTGTGTTTACAAACCAATATGTGGCTTTGTAAAAGGTTGACCGTGCAGACTTGGCGCTTACAGTTATAGTAGAAATCTTTATTCTTTGTGTTTGTAGATCATTTGGATCTTTAAATTGAAAATCAATGGCAAATCTGGAGAATACCAAATTAATTGATTCTGATCATTATGATTTGCAATGTAAAATTTTGAACACAGTTATACACTGGACAAGAACTTGGTGTGACTAAAACAAAAGCAAAATACAGTGAATGTCTGCAAATAAAAATAAAAATTTTTCCAAAGGAACTGTTAGCTCCATGATACTCTGAATCCACTCCTCTATCACCACCAAGACCTCATCCATAGCACATTCCCCTACAATTGCAGGAGGTGTAAGGCCTGCTTTTTATTAAACTCCTCCCTCTCATTGTTCAAGGCCCCAAACACTCTTTGTGGGCAAAGCAATGATTTACATGTATTTCTTCAAATCAAGCCTCCTGTAGTTTCTGCTCACAGGATGGTCTCCTTTACATGGGGAAGGGCAAACAGTCTGGTGACTGCTCTGTGGAGCACCTCCATTCGGTCTGCAAATGTGACCCTGACCTTCCAGGTGCTTTCCATTTTAATGTCAAGTGCTCTCATACTTGCAGTTCTGCTGCACTGTTCCAGTGAAGCACAATACAAGCTGGAGGAACAGTACTTAATTTTCTGTTTAGGCACGTCACAGCCTTCTGCACGCGATACTAAGTTCAGCAACTCCAGGCCACAAATTCCGCCCTCCATTTTGTTGCAGCTTCCTCCTCCCACTCCACCCAGTGTCTGGTTTTCTTGGTAATGCTTTCAAGCAGAATGGACCTTTAATCTGCTATTGATACCTACTATTAACATCTGCAATGTATCTATCTCTTCTCTACAACCATTACCAGTGATTTAAAACAATACAAAAAACTGCAGATGCTGGAAATCAGAAGCAAAAACAGAAATTGCTGGAAAAACTCAGCAGGTCTGGCACAGTTAACGTTTCCAGTCCAGTGACTCTTCTTAGGAATTTATGCCATTTGGTTGCATTTCGCAAACATAGGTGCATACACATCTTACGTGTAATATTAATATCCTCTCTTGGCATTATGCAGTAGGACAGAGACTAATTCTTTGGGTGTAAAATATTTATCACAACACATTTCGGTTAAGATGGCAGCAGAGTAAGACCCTCCAGCTGGAGATCTTCTGCTCGCCAGTTCCTTTTCCTCTCTCTTTTTTTCCCTCGTGCTGCAGTTTTTCTTCCCACCTCCCCCCCATCAATTTTTAACTCCTTAAAGAACCCTACCTGGAGGGAATGGAGAATGGAGTCTGAGAACAGCCTGGCACAGGAGACAAGTCGTGGCCAGAGTGGCTGAGTCCCGGAAGCGCTTCATGGAGTCTGGAGCAGGAGCAGATTGAGTGCAGGCTAAGCTGGGAGTTGAGTCGCAGATGGAGCGGGAGCTGAGTGAGTGTGGGCCGAGCTGGGAGCTGAGTTGCAGCTGGAGCGGGAGCAGAGCGAGCGTGGGCCGAGCTAGGAGCTGAGTCATGGCTGGAATGGGAGCAGAGTGAGTGCAAGCAAAGTTGGGAGCAGAGTGAGTGCGGGCTGAGCTGAGGGCAGAGTCACGGACGGAGACCGGAGCAGGAGCAAAGTGAGCGTGGGCCGAGCTAGGAGCTGAGTTGTGGCTGGAATGGGAGCAGAGTGAGTGCAGGCCAAGTTGGGAGCAGAGTGAGTGCGGGCTGAGCTGGGAGCTGAGTCGCAGACAGAGCCCGGAGTAGGAGCAGAGCGAGCGCGGGCCGAGCTGAGAGCTGAGTCGCAGTCAGAGCCCGCAGCAGAGTGAGTGTGGGCCAAGCTGGGAGTTGAGTCGTGGCCAGAACCTGGAGCGGGAGCAGACCAAGCCCAGGCTGGGCCAGGGGACAAGTTCTGGAAGTTAGACCTGGATAGAGGTCAGTACATGGAGGCAGGAAGGCCTTGTGTTCTGAAGCTCAACAGGCACGGATTCGATGGAAAAGGACTATAACGCGAGTCCTTTGAAGGCACTTATTATTCTCAATCTGGACTTTTAAGCTCTGTATTCCCATGCTAGTCTATTTTTGTACTATTTCAATTCTGTAACAACACAAAAAGTGTCGGTACCTAGGTACCCTGCGCCTGAGATGGCGCTGAGAGGCGACATTACAAATTTTTCACTGCACTAATTCGAGTGTACATGACAATAAAGGCTATTCTATTGTTTTCTATTCTATTCTAATATTATCCTCTTCTTGTCAGATGCTAATGGACAATTTTATTTATTTCTAACTTTTATTATTTGTTACTTATCAACACAATCTTTAAGATATGAACAATAATCCACATGTGTAAGCTAGAAACGTGTCTCATATTTGCTTTTGATCCCCGTATATGCCCTTTGAAATGACTCACCACAATCTGATTACCCTGCCCTTTCCTCATGCCCTTTAAAAGTGCTTTACAAAATAATTCTTTTAACAACTATTAACAACAAAGCTTTAGCATAGAGATGTAGGTCATTGAACGTTATATAATCCCCTATGGTTTTATACTTCATACAGTGAAAACCCCGAAACAAATTGATTTAAAAAGCTCCCAGAGCAACTTTAGCATCTCTTGATATAAATACACTTGTGTGAATGCATCAACAGCATAAAATAAGACAGCCTAATTTGTCTTCAACCTCTTTGGAGACTAGCTGTCTATTTCTAAACAACAGCAGTTATCAATGAGAGCTGTGATTTCATTCAACATCAATTCAGATCGAACACCAATAAACGTGAAAGAGGGGACATTAACAACATTGTCCCAGAACGAGAAGCAAATTTGGACAAGTTTAAATTAATCCTCAAGAATGTTTGTGAAAAATCATGAAATTTAGGTTCCAGTCTTGTAATGACCATTACATTGTTTACATTCGTGTCTGGAGAAACTGCTGAAGATCACGCTGGCCTCTAGTCTGTGGTTTGCAATAATAACATGGAGCCATTTTAATTTCTATACAAATATGAGGTATGTACACAAATGGACAAGTAATATCAAGTTTCCACATTACTCATGTACCTCTTAGTTTACAGACAGTGGAGAAGATTTATTTCTCTATGCATTTAGGTAATTACTTAAAATCGAAAATGCTGTGACACTTGGCACCATTTTAAAGCTTTATTTGTGCATGTGCAACTGTGTGATGAAATCATCAAAACAACAAAGGAGTTTGTTTTATTTTACAAATTTCTGATATTCTGCCGTTGCTGCACCAGGAGCGCGAGACTGTCATCTATAGCTCAGCAATTCTTGTAAGTCATGAGCCTACATTTACTTCTCACTTTGACTTCTGGCAGAGTGAATGGCACAATTGTGCACAAAGAAATATTTCCCTGTGCCTTCAATTCTTCAAATGGAGCTTGACATCCATGATAAAGAGATAAACACACACATTTTCCACTCAGGCAAAATCCTGGTTGAAAATATAGCAGGGGGCAGTTGTGATTAATTGCTTGTTGTCTACCTCTATTGCAATTTCCAGGATCAGCCAATATAGGAAATATTACCTGTAGTGCCAAAAGCAAGACAAATGAACCCAGTCAACAACCACCTCATCAATCTTCTCTCGATTATCAGCAAAGTGAGGGAAGGGGAGCTGTCAACAGTACTACCAAGCAGCACTTACTCAGCAAAACCTGGTAACTGATTCTCAGTTTGGATTTTCCATGGCCATTTGGCTCGAGGCCTTATTACAGCTTTGATCCAAATACAAACAAGTGGGCTGAATTCGAGGTGGGGTAAGAATGTCAGCCCTTGACATCAACAGTCAAGTAATTCAACAGCAGCCAGGACAAAGTAAATCTGATCGATTGACACTTTATCCACCGACTTATACATTCACACACTCTATCATCAATGCACAGTGACAGCTACAAGATCCACTGTAACAACTCACCAAGGCTCTTTTGGCAGCATGTTCCAAACTCATGACTTCTACTGTTTAGAAGGACAGGGGCAACATGGATCACCACCACCTGATAGTTCCCATCCACCTGCTCACTATCCTAACTTGGAACTATATCACTCTCCCTTCACTGTTGCTGGGTCAAAATTGTGGAACTTCTTCCCCAAGAACATTGTTGATATGCCTACACTTCAGAGGCTGCAGCGGTTCACCAGCACCTTCCCCAAGATAATTAGGGATGAGCAATAAAAATTGCATGGCCAGCAACTCCCACAGCCCATGAAAGAAAGAAAAAGCAAAACAGAAGTCAAAACAGTCATAAAAGAGGTTGCTTTCAGGCCTATGTTTCTCTTCAAGTTGCCTTTTTAAAGAAATGATAATAAAAGATATTTCAAAATCCTTTTTATTTCATTAAATGTGAAGTAGGTTCATTCATACCTTTGGTTCTTTTAGATAGCAGTGCATTGCCTGAGTCACATCAGCAGCATGAACAGCATTATGGTATGGGTTTTGGCTGTGATAATCCTCTTGAATCATGACTGGTAGGGATGAAAATGTAAGTTAAGTACAAATCTACCACCATAAAGGTCTGAAACAGTAGTTGCACAACCATAAAGTATTTAGTGTGTATTTTAAAACATTTACTGGGTGGAATCAAGATTAATAACCAAAGTAAAATGCCTGGTGTTCTCTAGGAGGATAAACTAGATTTTATTTAGCACGAGAGGTTAACATTCCTCACTTCCTTCTCCTCAAGGCAGCAGCAATTGCAGGAGTACATACTTACAAATTTCCACTGCCATTTTGTTTGACTATATGACTCTATGAGATGTCACCGAGGTACTCTATACCTAAGATGGTGCCTTGTGTTGGTGACATTGTTACTGTGTAACTAATCTTGTAACTGAAGAAGTTGTACCTAGGTACCTTTGTACCCAAGATGGCGCTGTAAATGGCAACTCAAACTTTTCACTGTACTCATTTGAGGATATGTGACAATAAAGCTAATTCAATTCAATTTTGAATCAGCTAAGATTTACAAGGATGTTGCTGGGGCTGAAGAATTTGAGCTACAGGGAGAGGGTGGACAGGCTGGGACTTCTTTCCCGGAGCATTGGAAGCTGAGGGGTGACCATATGGAGGTTTATAAAGTCATGAGGGGCATGGTTACAGTGAATAGCCAAGGTCTTTATCCCAGGGCAGGGGAGTCCAATTCCGGAGGGCACAGGTTTAAGGTGAGAGGGGAAAGATATAAAAGGACCCGCAGGGCAACTTTTTCACACAGAGGGTGGTGCATGTATGGAAGGAGCTGCCAGAGGAAGTGGTGGAGGCTGGTACAATTACAACACTTGAAAGGCACTGGAAAGGTACATGAATAGGAAGTGTTTTGAGGGATGTGGGCTAAATATTGGCAAACGGTTCTAGGTCAGATTGGGATGTCTGTTTGGTGTGGACGAATTTGGCCAAAGTGTCTGTTTTCGTGCTGTATATTTCTATGACTCTATGAGGTGTCACTGGACGTGAATGCCCCCATTTTGCCTTCCTTACTGCCTATTTTCAACCTTCCTTCCATCTGTGGTAACATGATTGAGAATAAGAATCCATCCATTCAGAGAATGAACTGGCTCTTCTCGTCAAGTTTTTTCTTTTTTTTAGATCTACTTTGTCACAAGGATAAAAATTTTAAAGCAAAACCAATTTGAGTCTATGCAACTCTGAACCACTTACAAAGGATTTTGGCCCGATCCATGTAAATTAGCAATAGCCTGACCTAAGAAAAGATAAGGTTTCTAAGATCATGAGGGGCAGAGATAAAGTGATTGACAAGGGTCTTTTCCCTAGGGTGGGGGAGTTCAAAACTAGGGGGCATACTTTTAAAGTGAACGGAGAAAGTTTTAAAAAGGACATGAGGGGCAAGATTTTTACACAAAGAATTGTTCGTGTTTGGAATGAACTGCCAGAGGAAGTGTTGGATGCAGGTATGGTTACAACGTTTAAAAGACACTTGGATAAGCTTATGAATAGGAAAGATTTGGAGGGATATGGGCCAAACGCAGGCAGGTGGGACTAGTTTAGTTTGGGAACATGGTTGGCGTGGACTAGTTGGACAGAACGATCTGTTCCATGCTCTGTTGTTCTATAATAGGACGTCAATCCAAAATCAGTGGTATATCCTTCAACAGATTTACCTCTCAAAATGGAAAGCCATAGTATAAAAATGAAAAAAAAAGTAAATTGGATTATTTACCCAAGGTATAAAGGTATGAGGTTGTTGGCTTGATTGCCAAGCCGGCTGGTTATCGCACAGACGTTTGGTGACCATGCTAGGTAATGTGACCATCCTAGCCCAAGCCAACCATTGACACGCACGGGAATTCCTAAAAGCCTGGTTTTCAACTCGTAATGCAATCGACAAACATGTCGAATTAGACCCCATACACAAACTCATGCAAAAAGGAACCGGAAATGACGCAACACAACTTAACAGACCAGATCATATAAATTCCAAGTGGAGTAGAATGAAATCGCTTCATCGGAGGCCGCACTGATGATGTCACGTAGCATGGTGACCAAATGTCAGTACGATAACCAGCCAGCTCGGCAAGCAAGCCAACAACCTCATCCACAACCTGAGTTACAAATCTTCCCAAGAACCTTAAAAGTTTAAAGGCATGGTATTGCATCCCTACACATCAGCTGAGGGTGCTCCAAGTTACAGGGCACTGAATTCTAAGTATCTGATGTATACTGAGCATTTTAATGCACTCTGAGTCCTAATATCTTCAATGGAGTTGAAGTGGCACCAAACGAAACATACCGGCTCTAGCCCTTAACATATCTTTCTTGTTTTTCTTCTATCTCTCCTCATGTTCTTTTAATGTTCATCTTGTCATAAAACACTTGTCCCCCCTCCACTCTGTGACACCGTTCTTACTAAACTGTTGATTGCTAAATATCTCTTCCAAACTTCCTAGCTAGCTAACATTGTAAATTGTCCCTCTCCTCAGTACTTTTACATTCTATTTCAAAATCACTGCCATCACCTTTTCAATCGAAAATCTTGGATATTGAAAACTATTTTTCCATCCACTCTCCTTTTTCTTTCCAAAGCCCTTCAACATATTGTCGCCCATCAAATCTGCACTCAATTTTTCTGCAACTCTCCAATTCCACCTCAATGATAGTACTGAAATGATTAAAAGTCAAAGTAAGAAGTAATCATTACTGGGCTAATAATCAGGAGAACAATTAATAATCTGGAAACAGAAAACAACAACGGCATTTCTACCAATGTCTATGAAGATATTACGATTGTTGTGAGAACCCAATTGGCATCCTGACTAATGTCCTTAAAGGGAAGAAAAGCTGCAGTCCTTACCAGGACACAACTTCCTGAATTTCTCTACATTATCGCAATTCACCACCAATTGCAAAATCTGCCACTATCTAAAGCCAGTTCTCCTTTAAGGACGACCAGGAGCAGTTGAAAAGACATAGGGGACAGAAATTTATCTCAGGCAGTGGTGCAAGTTAGTCATGACAGATTAACTTCCCATTACACGTAGTGCATGATAGTGAATTCCATTGAGTGCAAAGTGTTATGTGTAACTCTTGGTTGATCCAATATCATTAGCTTTGTTCCACTGGCTGAAACAAATTTCGACCCCAGATATTTTGACTCCAACACCTATACTTCCTGGTACATGATGAACCAGTAATTACATTAAATGGGATGGTCTCACTTTACGCCAAAGCTAACAATGTAAGTTTGACAAGTGCCCCCTGTGCCAGCACTGTTTCATTACTGTTGTGATAATTATTTTTAATAAAAAAGTACGTCAACAATTTTCAGCATAAATATTTGACTCACTACGTGTAAAATATTTAACACTTTGATACATTTATTTGACCTACCTAAAAATCTGTGCAATTTAACCATATCCAACTGGAAGTGATGAATGAGACCATGGAGATTAAACAGGTGACATAACAGGGTGACAAGACTGTTCCCTGAAATAAAGGAAGAGCTCGTTGGTAACTAATCCACATTGGAGAAACTTACAACTGGTATTTACAAAAACAATGATAGAATCATTCTGTATTATAAAGGTCAGGTTGGTGCATAATATTACTCCTGGATAGAGACATGGGTTTGTGTTTCCATTTACTCTTGGTGGCAAGCGGAATTCAAAGTAGAACAGCCTCAATCAAACGTAAATTCTTCTCAGTACCCCCTGTACAATGAGATTATTTCAATTAATTGTCCAAAAAAAAGTTCACAGTTATTACTATTTTTCACCTCTCCTCTCCTCATTATTTCTGGATGAAATACATTTAACTGAAGTAAAATTCAATTTCTCCATTGCTGCAATAAGTAGTTCAAACTGTACATTCTCACGTTCATTTTAGTTGATTAATGGTTCCTACAATTCTAATGGGCTGGTTAGTCAAATTATTTATTTCTGTGCTAGGCAAGATGTAATGAGTAATGTGCACAGGGATCAGTTCCAGGGTCTCAACCTTTCAGAATTTGGATTGAAAGTACAGTTGCTAAATTTGCTGATGATGCATTAGTAGGAAAGTAAGTTAAATAAAGGAAGGACTGGAAAATGGAATACAATGTGGGAAAATGTGAAATTGTCCATTTCAGCAAGAGGAATAAAAAAGAAGCAGGTTGTCTAAATATAATGAGCTTGCACAGCTCTGAGATATAGAGGGATCGCAAAAGGTTGGTATGCAGGCACAACAAGTAATTAGGAAAACTAATAGAATATTGTGAGGATAACTTACAATAAAAGTAGACAGATTATGCTTCAGTTATATAGGGTGTTGCTAAGCCCACATCTCTTCTGTGAATGATATTGATTTCCTTATTTTAGGAAGGATGTAAATATGTTGGAAGCAGTTCAGAGAAGGTCTAGTAGACAAATACCTGGAGTGGACTGATTGGCTTATGAAGAAATATGGGACAGGCTAGGCCTTATCCACTAGAGTTTAGAATTGAAATATGTAAGGTCTAAAGGGGTCTTGACAGGATGCATGTGGAAAGGATGTTCTCTCTTGTGGGAGAATCAAGAACCAGGTGCTACTATTTCAAGATAAAGGGTCATCCATTTAAGATGAAGATGAGGAGAAATATCTTCTCACAGAGGGTTGTGAATCTTTGGAAATCCCTTCTTCAAAAGGCATTGGAACCAGAATCTTTGAGTTATTTTTAAGCTGGAGTTAGATAAATTAGCAAGAAGGTGAAAGACTATTGGGGATAGGAGTGATCAGATTGGCCATGATTCTACTGAATGGCACAACCATTCAGGGAGACAAACGGCCTACTCCTGTACCTAATCATGGAACCATAGAATCCCTACAGTGTGGAAGCAGGCCATTCGGCCCAACGAGTCCACACCGACCCTCTGAAGAGCACCCCATCCAGACCCATTCCCCCAGCCTATCTCTGTAACCCTGCATTTCCAATGGCCAATCTAGCTAACCTGCACATCTTTGGGAGAAAACGAGAGCACACAGAGGAAACCCACACAGACGTGGGAAGAATGTACATATTTGTAATTTCACCTACTCCTTTGTAAGACTTTTTTTTCTTTTAGTGATAGGTTCTTTTTGGCATATAACCATGTTTTGTTAAATCTAGGTTTCAAATTTTCCCATAAGTAAAAGTAATATTAATAACCATTGTAAAAAAATAGAGATCTTAGATGTTTATCACAAAACATGGAAACTGGAGAAATTTGCTTTGCATTCCCTTTACACTTTACATCGTAAAACACATTCGCTCACACTTCTTATCGTTGTAATAAATCTACATTGTACCGCACATTTTCAATATTCTTCTGAGGTGTTCAAAATTGCTCATAATATTTCAATCTCAACTTAATCAACCTAATCAATTTTTTTTTGGCTAAAGCAGAGTTGTGTCATGTTTTTTGAGGGTTTATTCTCATGAAGCCCAGCAACTACTCTCACTGCATCTTATCAAACTTGCCATATTCACTCTCTACCCTGCCCATATGAAGTCTATCACATCTGGCTCCAGCTCCATCTTACCATGTGCCATTCTCAGAACAATGCACCACTTAGCGCATTGCCACTGGATGACTGGCATCCCTTGCATCTGTGCCATCCTTAAAAGGCTGCTATGCCAGGCCCACACTGGCATTCCAAAGTTGCCCTACTCATTTATGGACAGAACCTGAACATGTCGGATAAGGGGCACCGCGATTCTAACTTCATGGTCGCACACAACATACCATGGATCGATCACTCTGGTGAGAGGCTGCTGCAACTTCAGGAAGCAGGATGCACAATGCAAAAACAGGGCACTGGATCCCACTGTCAAGGTCTCATCCTACAACATTCTTTCCCAGGCCTCCTTGTCCGTACTGCTCCGAATGAGGTGGTCAGCGATGTTTGGGGCAGGGAGGTACAATAAGGGAGCTAACGCATTAGGACGGTTAGATATTAGGGACCCATCGGATCTATGTCTTGTACAGTTCATGGATCTGTGTGGAATATTGTTTTCCTCTAAATGTCTTCACGTTGATGGGTCCTGCAGCCGTGGCAACTCTTGACACTTACTCCACCCACTTCCAGTCTGGTCTCAGCCACATTCTTCCCCATTGCTCACTTTCGGATTCCAGCATGATGGAACATGACAGTGGGAGCTCCTTGGCTAGTCACTTCCTTCTTCTGCCTCTATTTATTGGTGAGCCCCCAAACAGCTGGATACCCGTTACTGTATCCCCATAGGCTTCACATCTCCTCAGGTACACACACAACCTTCCTATAGGAGCCTGCATCTGCTCACCTTTCCCCACCAGCTTCTGGCATATGAGGTGACCCTTCCTGCCCCTTTGCAAATATTATTGTTTCCCTTCACAACCATCGCTCCTCCCTTTTACCCTTCCCCCAGCCTGCTGACCCACCCAATCCATGTCCCCTTTATTTTAGAATCCCTACAGTGTGGAAACAGGCCCTTTGGCCCAACAAGTCCACACTGACCCTTGGAGCATCCCACCCAGACCCATCCCCCTATACACTATAGGCAATTTAGCATGGCCAATCCACCTAGCCTGCACATCTTTGGACTGTGGGAGGAAACCGGAGCACCCGGAGGAAACCCACGCAGACATGGGGAGAATGTGCAAACTCCACACAGACAGTCACCTGGGGCCGGAATCGAACCCGGGTCCCTGGCGCGGTGAGGCTGCAGTGCTAACCACTGAGCCACCGTGCTGCCCCGGCAGGGATCCCATTATCCCCCAACACTCCTATTTTACCTTAGTTTCTGCGGACAGGCCTGATGGACTGCCCATGGCCCACCCATTGAGTGATGTAACTGGACGAGAAGTGGCCAGGCCACAAAATGATATGTGTATATCCCCCGACCACATTAGCATTACCCTCCAGACTGGCTACTGTGGAGCCACATGACTAATTGTGATCCATTCCCTCGACCCCCAGACCAAGAACAGTCTGATTGGACTCCTGACCAGGGCCATTCCCCTGGACTGGTGAGGGAGGCTGCCCTTGAGTTACTGTGCTGCGATCCCTCTGACTAACAGATGCCTCCATGGACTTCAGTGAGGTCTACTCCCCTAAGAGTTTTTTACATGATAGTTTTTTAAATACATATGACTGCCTGCTTGCTGCACATGCCACATGTTGGCACATGAAGCGGGTGTGAGATTGACATAGGACACTGCTGCATAGCAAATGTCTGCTCCCTTTGACTGAGGACTGCTGACCAGCAAGACAAGCTGCCTGGTATGTGTCATAGCAAGGCGAGGTACAGCAAGGCAGGGATAGTGTGAACAGGCAGGTAGGTGTGAAGTGAGTGAGCCCTAAGAGTAGCAAGCCAGCAGCTCTGAGATGCAGCCTCATCCAATCGTTGAGCTGGGTTCCGGTCTCTGTGTGCAAATTGTCCATGCTATAGCTGTTTGACATTAGTTGCTGATGTGCCCTGCAATGCCAGTCTGTGTTTTATGAGTGGCCTGGCAGTTCACCACCAGAAAGATGCCCTGATGATCATGAAGGGCTGGCAAATATCGAATGCCAGTGTCCATGGACAAGGGGTACGTGCAGTTGGTGACCATGGATCATGCCTGAGACATTGTTTGATCCGTAGCAACATGGAGGTCCTCTGAAACAAGCGACGAGCTGAAGTTACCAGGTAGGTGCATGGATTTCCATGTTGAATATCTCTATGTTCCGCTTGTTTGGTGCATTTATTAAGATCGGAAGCTAAATATTAATGAGGTGAGCTGGCCCATTAACAGGGCATTTAACAAGCAACAACCCACCTTAATCGGCAACTCAACACTGCCTAGCACGAATCTCGTTTCGCCACTTGGTAAAAGCATAAAAGATCAAGGAAGATGTTCCCAATCTCAAGATGGATCTCACTGGACTTCTCATCCAGTTCCATCACAGGATATAGACCCCAAAAGTTTCTGCCCATTACCTTTCAATTCCACTGTGTCAAAATTCTCCAAATGTTCCCTGCTTCTTTTATGTGCTGCTAAAACGGCAGACATGTTCGTCTAATTTGAATCTTTATCAGAAGAAAGAGATAATGCAGCATTGGTAAGCAGCTTGAAGCAGAAGTAAAAAACAAGGTCCTTTGTCATGGAATACAGTTGTCATTGATGGTGCACTGTTTCTTCATTGGCAAATAGCCTTTTGTTGATTTGTTTGGAATCATCTTTGATTATGATCTCCAGGCTCATTGAACTGCTGACGTTGCTCTGGCCCAAGTTCTTTTGTACACGATCATTGCATTTGGACCAAGTGGCAGGGTCAACATAGTTCACATTGGTCACACTGGTGATAAGCCTACATCCTTTCAAATCTCGATCTTCCTGCTGGCAGACATCATCATTTGGTGCACCATCCTATACATTAAGACATTTGTCAAGCTCTACTACAATTTGTGAGACTGCAGGCAAAACTGTCATCTCAGTGGGTTGAACCTTTGAGCCACAGTTCCTCTCATTTTCTTGAAGCTGTGGACAAAGATACCTCAGAAAGAAACCATTTTGCTTTGCTTGTTCTTCTTCCTTTTTAGCCTTCTGTTTCAGATATTGTGTTCCAGGCAGTTCTTTTTTCCCAATCTCTCTCTGACATGATGCCACTCCCACATCAAACATGTGCTTGTGCTTTTCCTGAATGCAGCAGGGAGCTGAATCTGAAGCTTATGATCATGTCTAAACCCTCTCCGTCTCAGTGTCTAGCCATCTCCTTATCCCTGGCACTGGCAGCTTAGGAAACCCATTCCCCTGCCTGCTCCTTTCCTAAATAATTCTCAAATTGATCCGATCTCCAACTTAAAAGTTGTTAATTGCCCGGCTGTGTTGAATTTGAGCTCAATGTCTGGCGTCATTAGTGTTAGTAAATTTGCGGATGACACTAAAGTCGGTGGAGTTGTGGATAGTGCAGAAGGATGTTGCAGGTTACAGAGGGACATAGATAAGCTGCAGAGCTGGGCTGAGAGGTGGCAAATGGAGTTTAATGTGGAAAAGTGTGAGGTGATTCACTTTGGAAGGAGTAACAGGAATACAGAGTACTGGGCTAATGGTAAGATTCTTGGTAGTGTGGATGAGCAGAGAGATCTCGGTGTCCATGTGCATAGATCCCTGAAAGTTGCCACCCAGGTTGATAGGGTTGTTAAGAAGGCGTACGGTGTGTTAGGTTTTATTGGTAGAGGGATTGAGTTTCGGAGCCATGAGGTCATGTTGCAGCTGTACAAAACTCTGGTGCGGCCGCACTTGGAGTATTGCGTGCAGTTCTGGTCACCACATTATAAGAAGGATGTGGAAGCATTGGAAAGGGTGCAGAAGAGATTTACCAGAATGTTGCCTGGTATGGAGGGAAGGTCTTATGAGGAAAGGCTGAGGGACTTGAGGCTGTTTTCGTTAGAAAGAAGAAGATTAAGAGGTGACTTAATAGAGACATACAAGATGATCAGAGGATTAGATAGGGTGGACTGTGAGAGCCTTTTTCCTTGGATGGTGACGGCTAGCACGAGGGGACATAGCTTTAAATTGAGAGGTGATAGATATAGGACAGATATCAGAGGTAGATTCTTTACTCAGAGAGTAGTAAGGGCATGGAATGCCTTGCCTGCAGCAGTTGTAGACTCGCCAACTTTAAGGGCATTTAAATGGTCGTTGGATAAACATATGGATGATAATGGAATAGTGTAGGTTAGATGGGCTTCAGATTGATTTCACAGGTCGGCGCAACATCGAGGGCCGAAGGGCCTGTACTGCGCTGTAATGTTCTATGTTCTATGTTCTTTGTTCTATGTCAATTGTGAAGTCTTCCCACTGCAAGTATCCTGGTCCCTGAAGCTCTGTTCATTAAAGTGATTGAGAATGAGACTTGGTGAGTGGACTAGCTAAGGTGGGGACCCAGAGCGGCTACAGTGAGTCTCAAGTAGCTGAGTCTAAATGGCCCAAAACAATGGTTTTTAGCAGCAGACATGACAGGGGACCTAAACCAGCTCACGTGTGAACATCACACATGTGCTGCAGCAGTGTGCAAGTGAAGAAAGCAGCTGAAGGCTGAGGAAGGGTGACTGCTGAGAGCTGAGTAGCCACATCAAGGAAATCACAAGTCAAGTCTCAAAATGAACAGGTCATGGGAAAGGTATGATTGCAGGAAGTGCAAAGCGGGGATAGGATTGGACACAGAGTATACCTTGAAATGCATCTTGATGTGAGAGAAGTGGACAGGGTGCTGCAAGTATGGAATGAGGAGAGCAGGGGGAGCATGGGGTACTGCTAGGTCAGCCTTCCTGATCCTGTTTGCTATTTTTGACTGCTGTTCCATGTAAGCTGAGCAGTGCGATAGACTGTCAGTTAGCACTGTGACTGGGTGGGGAGAGGCCAGAGAGAGGAGGAGGAACATAACTGCACAGAATGAGTAAAAGGAGGACTCGGAGGCAATTAGTATCAGTTAGAAGAGTGAGATAAAGAAAGCTGTGAAGAGGATACAATGAGGTTGTACATCAACATGGATATATCGAGTCAGTGGGCAAAAATTGAGCAGATGGACTGTATGGATGTTCTGGCTCTCACTGTTCTACCATCCCCATGCTGTGTGCCACATTAATAACTCGTCAGTATGATTGGTTAGGGTGATATACAATTGGTTACCTCATTCAAACAAATCCTAGAAGATGGCAACTTGCAGTGTGGAAGCAGGCTATTTGGCCCACTGAGTCAACACCAACCCTCTGAAGAGCATCCCACCCAGACCTAGACCCCTACCCTATCCCCGTAACTCTGCATTTCCCATGGCTAGTTCACCCAGCCTACACATCCCTGGACACTTTGGGCAATCTAGCGTGGCCAATCCACCTAACCTGCAAATCCTTGGACTGTGCGAGGAAACCAGAACACCCAGAGGAAACCCACACAGATATGGGAAGAACATGTAAACTCCACACAGTCAGCCAAGGGTGGAAATGAAATCGGGTCCCTAGCACTGTAAGGCAGCAGTGCTAACCACAGAGTTCTCGTCCCAAAAACCCTAAGTTCTAGTGCAAAACTGCTCAGAAACTCGCTGGGTGTAAAGAAATACTGGCTCAGTTTGTTCATCACTGACTGAAAATTCCAGCTCATTATGCCATTCACATCAAAGGCATTTGATTAGGTGCCAAAACATGCTGTTATTGATGTATACAGATCATTGGTAAGGTCGTATTTGGAATACTATGTGCAACTTTAGACAGCCTAACCTTCAAAAGTACACAGATGTGTTGTTGTTTCTTCTGAGAAATGTGTGAAGGATGATTCCAGAGCTTGTGTTTATGAAGAAACAGTTGCATCCTTGACTGAGTGGAAGCTCTTTTACCTCAGAGTCAGAAAGTTGTGGTATCAACTACCACCACAGAAACTTAACAATATGCTTACTTTGTTAGTCACAACATCTTGCAATTATATATTGTGAAATCACTTTTTAAATCTGATTATAGAACAGAACAGGAAAAGTACATTTTGGTAGGCACAGTACAATCTCCCTGATCAGCAGCATACACCGATTTGTTAAGTGTTCAATGTTTAACTTACCATTCGTTAGACGGTCAAACAAGAAAATGTCAAAATTCCACCTCCCAACTTTTGATAGCATGTGCTGAAATGAAGCAAATAGGGAAAAGGAAATCAAATTTCATGCAGCTAAACACATGAAATTAACCTGTGATTACTTTCTTCTTAATTAGAGTTACACCACAAAATTACTTCAGCTCAATAACTTTCTTCGGCATTGTTGGAACTTAACACAACTGACAGCAGTCAGTACTTTGAGGAAGGAGCGCACAGTCTTTCACACACCAGTCTCACTAAAATGATTCCTTAGCAAATACTGTCAATTTTCTGTTAAAAACTTAAAGTCATCATGACTATTGAATTACTTACTGAACACATGATAAGTAAAACACAAGATAAGGAATCACTGAAGGTATTTTATATTGAGTGCCAAAGTGAAACAACCAAGCAATATAAATTGAGTGAATTACAAGATATGAAGAGGAACCTATTTGGAAGGAGAAAACAGCAAGTGACTTAACTAGATTAAACAGAAGTTCTATTTTCACCCCTACAATTGAACAAAAACATATAAATCCAGTAAATGTGTCCTTTGATTTATATTTTGTTTAAAAATGGCTAACAGGACATAACAAACTGAAACATTTTGTCTTGCACCATTGGTGTCCCTTTGTTCAAGTCTGCTTCTTGTGTCCTATCTCTGATGAGTACAAGATAAAAAGTTTCAACCTTTTGTCTCCTTTTAGCAATGTTTAAGTTCCGTTGTACAAGCAATTACTTACATTTTGTCTTCCTCACACCTCCTGTACTTTATCATCTTCCTCTAAAGACCAGTGCAAATTATTTAGCTCATCTGATATTTTCTGGTTTTCAATTATATACATGTGCCTTCTTTTGGGGGGTACATTAACCTTATTCACCCTCTTTTTCTCAATATTATGGCAAAAACATTTAATGTTATTTCTCATGAGTTTTTTTTTCTTAAATCTCATAATCCATTTTGCAACTCTTATTGTTTCCTTTGTGTACGATTGCTGTTCTTCATATATCTTCCAGCTCACAGGATCTCCACAAATCTTTGTATTTATGCCAGCCTTTTCTTTTAACTCTTTGTTAACAAGGTTATTTCACTGCATAAATAGAGATCTTGTCCTTTAGAACTATGTCAGGGTATTGCACAAATACTTCTTTGAACATTTCCTATTTATTACCCATAACAGATCCACCTGATTCACAGTGGTCAGTTTCTGTTTTATCACTTCAAAGCCAGCTGTAAATAAATTTAAAGGTTGGTTTGTGACTTACACTTCTCTCAAACCTAATATTAAATGCAATAAGGCATGGTCACTATTATCTAGGTGTTCCTTTACTGTTTGATTGTTTATTAATTCTGCCTCATTGCTCAATGCTAAACTTAGAATATCCTGACATCTGGTTGGTTCAAGTATTTAATTCTTGAAAACGGAGTCAAACATACTCAAGCTGCCTTACATTTAGCAACAGAATTTGCTGTTTTCTTGTCTCTGGACTCTGCTCAGTTCTCCAAAGTTGGGTACTTTCATGGGTTCACATAACTCATAAGACGGGGGGCATACACTCACCTACCAACATGAGTCCCATGCTGGATCTTGACCAAGAAATTAAAGCCAGAGTTCCTTCCTCTAAAGATAGAACTGAACAGCCTAAATAAAAGCCAAAACATGATTTCCACAGCTCATTTGAAATTGATATCGAAAGCCTATTAAAAGTGCCTGGTTCACAATTTGGAAATCTCCAAGTACTTTGTCTTTGAGGGAAAAATCTGTTATAACCACATTGACTTCTTTGTGAAGAAGTATTTCAGTGACAGTTTAAACAGCTCTTTACAATTTACTTATGTTGTTAAAGAAGTTTTACATAACTGCAAATGGTATCAAGTTGCAATTAATATGTGTCAACATTATAACATTTTTTAATATTGCAAACTTTTCATTTAAAATATATAAAATTGTAAAATTCTAACAGGAATGCCCAGAATAGATGCAGGGAGGACGCAGGGGAGTTTAGAACTAGGAGTCACAGTCTCAGGATATAGTGTGGGGCATTTAAGACTGACACGAGGAAATACTTCTGTACTCAAAGGATAACAAACCTGTGGAAGTCTCTACCACAGAAGGTTGTTCAGGCCAAATCATTGAATATATTCAAGCAAGAGACACCTACATTTTTAGATCTTAAAAGGTATCAAGGGCTAAGGGGAGAAAGCGGGAATATGGCATTGAGATAGAGAATCATATTAAATGGCAGAGCAGACCTGAAGGGCCAAATGGCCTACTCCGATTCTAAGTTTCTATGTTTTAAAAAATGATCGTCACATTGACTTTACGGCTGACAGTGCTCAATAGAAAATCTCAAGTGAAAATTTTGTAACCCGAGCTGAAAAAGCTGGGAATAGATCCCAAAAACAAAATCAAGAAAACAAATTTTGGTTTACCAACTTTTAGTTAAGTGGTCAAATAGAATCCTGCAGTCTGCAGTGTTGGAAATCAAATGGTATATCCCTTTCCTTGTTATTCTTGCAAGGGATTTGGGTATCACTGGCAAGTCCAGCACTTGTTGACCATCCCTAATTGCCCTTGAGTGGAATGGTTTGATAGGCCATTTCAGGGGGCAGTGAACAGTCAACCACACTGCTGTGGATCTGGAGTCACAACCAGGCCAGACCAGGTAAGGGTGACAGATAAGGATATTCATAAAGTATACAGGTTTTGACAACAATTGACAATGGTTTCATGATTGCCATTAAATCAACTTCTAGTTTCAGATTTTTTATTACAATTTAAATTAGACCACAGTATCTCAGGTAAGGGTGGAGGTTAGACAGACCTTCGGACTCGGGTAAAAGCTTGGCACAACATTGTGGGCCGAAGGGCCGGTACGGTGCTGTTATGTTCTATGTTCTATCTGCCTTGGTGGGAATTGGACCCGTGTCCCAAGAACATTAACCTAGGCCCCTGGAATACTAAACCAGTAATGTTACCACTACACCACTGCCTTCACAGAATGTCATCAAATGAAAATTAACCTGTTGACTCGACAGCCTACTTTGTAAATAATTGTAGTTCAGCAGCATTAGCAGGATGGCCCCAGGTTTTGATATTTCAAAGGCTTTGCCCTTGCAACAGCATCTAGGCCTTGTGGCCCTGACCTCAATTTCCCTTTCCACAGTGAGACCGCCCCTCTTCCACACATGGAAATGGCAGTTGTGATGAAAATACCTTTGACCCTGGTAGATTTTTCTGAAGTCCATGCACCTATCAAGTCGGTCATATGGTTTGCGCCAGATCCTGCAGTCCCAAAGGAAGATTTTGTATTTTGTTGAATAGCAATAAGAATTAAAAAAAAGGAAGCCTTCATCTCATAAGAGATTACAGAGTTGTGAATTGCAGAGGGATCCGGGTGGCCAAATGTGTGAGTCACAAAAGGTTTGTATGCAGGTACAGAAAATAAGTGGGAAAGCTATTAGAATATTGTCATTTATCATGAGGGGAAGTCAGAACAAAAGTAGGGAGGTTATGCTTCAGTTACACAGGGCACTGGTGAGGCCACATTTGGAGTGCTGTGTAGAATATTGGTTTCCTCGTATAAAGAAGGATGGAAATGCATTGGTGGCAGTTCAGAGAAGGTTTACCAAACCAATATCTGAAATGAGAGGATTATATTCTGAGGAAATGTTGAACAGACTAGGCTTGCATTTACTTGAGCTCAGAACAGTAAGAATTGACTTTATTGAACGATATAAATTCTGAGGAGGCTTGACAGAAGAAGATGTTTTGTCTTAGGAGGAAATGTAGAACTAGGGGTCGCTGTTTGGGCACATGTGAGTATTTGGAACTCTCCCTGAAATGGTGGTGGAAACAGAGTGCTTGAATATTCTTAAGACAGAGCTAGGTAGGTTGTTGTTCAGCAAGTGGCTGCAAGGTTGCCAGTATAGGTGGTAATGTAGATTTGAAGTTACAATTAGATCAGAAAAATGTGTAGGGGGTCAGGTGAAGGAAAATGTTGAAATTTAATAAGAAAAATCAAAGTAATAGAATAGTTACGATCTGGATAAAGGTAAACTGAGTGGGATGGGAAGGAACAGAGAGTTTCATGCTAATGGTGTATCAGGAAATAAGATGCATGCAAAGAATGATGTAGAAAAATAAGTAGATTCTTTATGTGAATTTATGAAACATTCTCAACAAGAGAGATGAACTAATAGCACAAACAAATAATTGGGTTCAACGAGGTGGTTGCAAGATGACCAAGGTTAAGAGGTATTTATTCCATGATATACAACATTTCAAAAAGACTGACAGTACAGAAAAGGAGGATGAGACGCCTGATAGTAAAGGAAGAGGTTTAAATGATTGGAAGAAAGAATTTTGTCCGGAAGATTACAAAGTAGAATTAGCACGGATCCAGATGAGGAATAACAATTGCCTGAGAAAGTTGGTGGGAGAGGTTTATAGGCTCCTCTACCATTAGATAGAGCATGAAGGAAGAACTAATTGGAGTCTGTAAAGAAAGAGGCAAGAGAATAACCACAAGAGACCTTTAATTTTCACAGACTAGACAGATCAAACTGGAAATAGTAATTTGGAAGACGACCTTGTAGAATGCTGTTGTGGCAGATTCCTTGATCGATACACAGTAAAATGAGGGAAATGCAAATCATTTTGAAAATTTTATATCTGTCCTCACAGAAATGCAGAAATAGAAAGCAACAAAGTAAATAACAAGAAACTTGAGGTAATCCATATTGAAAAGCTTAGAGAAACTTGACAAGCTTTAAGTTAACCAAATCTCAGGACCTGAACACTGTATCCCAGGATGCTACAAGACACAACTATGGATGTAGCTGTGGATTCACTGGTTGTTATTTTCCAAAATTACTTGGTTTCTTGAATGGTTTCAGTGAATTGGAAGTTAACAAATGTAACACATCTAGTCAAGAAAGCAGGGAGAGAAGCAACTGGATCTGTAGGCCAGGTAGACTGATCAGTCAGGGGGAAAATACTGCAGTCGACTAATGAGGAAGTCTTAAAATGCACTTAGAAAACCGTAGCATGAACAGGCAACATCATCATTGTTTTATAAAAGAGAAAAAGTATTTAACAAATTTATTAAGAATTTTTAGGATATAATTAATAGGGAAGGTAAAGGAGAACCAATAAATACAGTGCATCGAAGAGTTGCCAGGCCTCTGATTGGCAGACAACTTGTTTGGCCATGCTCCTCCATTTTAAAGGCACAGGAATCCCAATATCAATTTTTCAACTGCCTGATTGACATTGTAGCCAATCAACACTCCCGAAAAGGGTGCTGCAGGCTTGGCACTGCATCCTACAATTTCAGCTGGCTAAGTAAGTGAGCAGCGAGATGAACGATGGTGTATAACATGACGAAATACGAGATTATTCACTGTGGTAATGTGAAACAAAAGCACATTATTTTTGAAAGGCATGAACTTGTAAATATCAACATTCAAAGAGATTTGGGCTTTATAAAGAACACAGGCATTTAGAATGTAAATAAAGCAACAATTAAGAATGGCAAATTGCATGTTGATCTTTATTGCAAGTGAACAGGAATGCAAGAACAAGCAAGTCTAGCTAAACTCTATGGAGCTTTCTTGAAACCAAATGAGGAAGTTGTGTCAGAGATAATAGGTACTGCAGATGCTGGAGAATCTGAAATAACAAGGTGTAGAGCTGGATGAACACAGCAGGCCAAGCAGCATCTTAGGAGCAGGAAAGCTTGACGTTTCGGGCCTAGACCCTTCATCAGAAATAGGGGAGGGGAAGAGGGTTCTGAAATAAATAGGGAGAGAGGGGGAGGTGGATAGAAGATGGATAGAGGAGAGGATAGGGAGGTGGGGATGAGCTGGGCTGGTTTTGGGATGCGGTTGGGGGAGGGGAGATTTTGAAGCTTGTGAAATCCACATTGATACCATTGGGCTGCAGGGTTCCCAGGCTGAATATGATTTGCTGTTCCTGCAGCCTTCGGGTGGCATCATTGTGGCATAGTTTTGGTCTCCATTTCTAAGGCAGGACACAGGTATCTTGGAAAAAGGATAGCATAAGCTCTCTAGATTGGTTCCTGAGATGGGAAGACTGCTCCATGACGCCTGACTAAGTAAATTAGATCTGTATTCTCTGGAGTTCAGAGAAGTGAGACACAACCTCAATGAAACATACAAGATTCTTCAGAGGCTTTTCAGTTTAGGCAATGGCTCAGGCATCTAGAATATTGAGGCATAGCACCTGCACCTTCCTAACCTATAACCACTATCTTTCAGAAAGACAAGGGTAGCATTTACATAGGAACGTTACTACCTATGGATTCTACTCCAAGCCATTCACCATCCTGACTTGGAAATAAATTGTTGTTTCTTCAGTGTTGCTGGGTCAACATCCTGGAAACCTTCTCTAACAGCATAGTGGGTACACACTACACCAAATGGACTGCAGCAGTTCAAGAAGCTGGTTCATTATCATCTTCTCAAAGGCAACTAGGAATGGGCAATGAATGCTGGTCCAGCCAATGATGCCCACATTCCCTGAATGAACAAAAAGAAAAGCCACAGGACAACAGGCCAATCATTTAGGACAGAGATGAGTACAAACTTCATTTTTCAGATGCCTGAGAATCTTTGGAATTCTGTTCACTGCACTAGTGTGGATCCCCCACAGTTGAGTATTAATCAGAAGTGGGATAGATAGCACCTTGGTCTCTCAGAGACAGAGGTCATCCATGATTCTAATGAATGGCAGAGAAAGTTCGAGTTCAAGAGGCCATATGTTTCTTCTTGTTAATATTTCTTATGTTTTGTGGTAAAAACCCATTGAATGTCAAGGTGAGGAGGTTAAATTCTCAATTACTGGAGATGGTCATTGTGTGAGATGACATGAATATTATTTCTCATTTGATCAGACCAAGCTTGAGTGTTCTCCAGGTTTTGCTGCACACGTTCAAATGAACTGATAACTGTGCGAACTTCAGTTATCAGACCAAATCTAATCTTGCCATGGAGAGAAGGGCTTGATCAGCTGAAGATGTTTGGACCTATTGGCCCACGAATTCCTGAACCAACATTCTGAGTTTGAGATGATTGGTGTCCAACAGACATCACCAATGTCCTATGTGCTAGGTATAATTCCAGTCAGTGGAGCATTTGTTCCCATTCTTGAGTGATTTCAATTTTGCCAGAGCTCCTGCACACTACATTCAGTCAAATGCTGCCTTGATGTCAAGATCAATCATCCTCCCGTCACTCCTAGAGTTAACTTCTTTTGCCTGTTGGTTTCAACCGATGCCATAATGATGTATGAAGCCAAATGGACATGGTGAAACCGAAACTGATCATTAGTGAGAAGGCTATTAGTGGGTAAATGTTGTTTGACAGTCCTGTCAATGACAGCTTCATCACTTGAAAGTAGACTTGTAGGGGAATAATTGACTGGGTTGGACTTGTCCTACGTTTTATGGATAGAAGTACAAGGTCATTGTTCCACTTTGTCAGATTGATGCCAGTGTTGTAATTGTAGTGGAACAATTTGGCTAGGGGTGAGGCTAGTTCTGGTGCACAAAGATTCAGCACAGCAGCAGGTATTTTGCCAGCATCCTCAGCTGTATCCACTGCGCTCTCCCTGCCTCCCTGCTTCTTGACATCATTAGAATGGAAAGGAAATGCCTGAAGGCTGGCATCTGTGTAGATGAGGGATTTGAATGATCTAGGTCATCAATATTGAAACTTCATTGCCAGGCCATACAAGCATAATCAGTGTAGTGCTCTTCTCTGGACTTGGAACAGATCCAGAATATTGACGTAGGGACATGAGTGAAAACCCTACCACAGTAGCTGATGGAATTGCAATTCAATTGAAAAAAAAATCTGAAATTAAAAGTTAGACTCTGCAACAGTAACTATGAAACTATCACTAAAAGAGTCTGGATCCCTAATGCCCTCTAGGTAAATAAATCTGCCATTATTGGTCTAGCTTACACGTGACTTCAGATGCACAGCAGTTTGGTTGATTATTAACTGCTCTTAAGGGCAATTAGGGGTACGTAATAAATGCTGACTTTGCCAGTGATGCCAATATCCCAGAAACGAATACAAAGGAGCCAGTGCAGTATACAGCACGTAACAGTTTTAAAGCTCTCCTAAGCAGCATCTAAAATAGAATATCTGTCATTTCATTATTAATATTTGTGGGATATTGCTGTGTGCAGATTAGTTGCTGCATTTCTCTACCTTACAATTGTAACTACGCTTCAAAAGTACTGTACTGTCTATGAGGTCAATGGAAGTGGAAACCAGGGGAGATTAACTAGGAGCATCTGAATTAGTATCAACCATCTTGCACTATCATCCAAGATTAAATTTACCCAGTGTGCTTAGTGATAATTGACAAAAATGATACAAGCTAGTAAATGCAATAGCAGTTTGATGTGGAATCACAGAATGACATGGCACAGAAGGAGACCATTTGACCCATTGTGCTTGTTCCAGCTCTTTGAGAGAGCTATCCAATTCATCCTAGTTTCTTGCCTTTTAGCCATAACCCTGCAATTCTTTCCCCTTCAAGTGCTTGTCCAATTTCCTTTCAAAAGTTGTTATTGAATCTGTTTCTAATTTTCCTCTACTAGCATGCTCTATATCATTACTGCTGTGTATAAAAAAGGACTCATCTTCCCTTATTCTTTTGCCTCTTACTTTAATCTGAAACTTCCAATCATCAAGCTTCCCACTAGAGGAAATAGTTTATCGTTTAATCCATCAAAATTATTCCTGCTTTTCAATACTGCTAATAATTGTCACCTTAACATCTGCTAAAAAATGAATTTCACAATTTATCCATCTCCACAGGATCTCTCAATTAAGTTAGATTAAACCCAGCTTTTCACTCCTTTCCATACAATGACAGTCAATTCTTTCAACTCATACGAAGATTGGTTAAACAGTTTTACTCCACATTAAAGTACAATGGAACCTTATTTGTACAAACTTAGTATTTTTGACTTTTTTAAAATTTACTTACAGGATGTGAGCAGTGCTGGCTGAGCCTGCATTTATTGCCCATCCCGAGATATGTTTAAGAAGGTGGTGGTGAACTGCTTTCTTGAACTGCTGCAGTCCATTTGGTTTAGACAGACCCACAAAGGCATTAGGAAGGGAGTTCCAGGAATTAGGCCCAGCAAAATGTAAGGAACGGCATTATATTTCTAAATCAGGATGGTGAGGGGCTTAGAGGGGATCTTGCAGGTCGGGGTGTTCCCATGTTGTCCTTGTTGTTTTAGATGACCATGTTTGTGGGTTTGGGAGGTGCTATCTAAGAAGCCTTGGTGAACTTCAGCAGTGCATCCGCTGATGGCACACACTGCTGTGATCGTGCATCAGAGGAAATGGGACTGAATGTTTGTGGATGTGGTGCCAATCAAGCAGGCTGCTTTGATGATGTCAAGTGTTATTGGAGCTGTACTTATTCAGGCAAGTGGGAAGTATTTCATCACAATCCTGATTTGTGCTTTGTTGATGGTAGACAGGCTTTGTGGAGTCAGCAGGTGAGTTACTCTCTGAAAAATTCCGGGCCTCTGACCTGCTCTTGAAGCCACTGCATTGATATGGCTAGTCCAATTCAGTTTCTGGTCTATTCACAGAATTCTGATCGTTAGGTATTCGGTGATGTTGATGCCATTGAACGTGAAGAAATCTAATGATTCTCTCTTGTTGGAGATGGTCATTGTCTTGCATTTGTGTGGTACGAATATGAATTGCCACTTGTCAGCCCAAACCTGAATATTGTCCAGCACTTGTTGCATTTAGACATGGATTGCTTCAGTATCTGAGGAGTCACGAGTGGCGCTGAAAGTGTACAATTATTGGTGAATATCCCCACTTCTGACCTTACAGATGGAGGGAAGGTTATTGATGAAGCAGCTGAAGATGGTTGGGAAAAGATACTGCCCTGGGGAACTCCAGGAGGGATGGCCTGGAGCTGAGAAAACCGACCTCCAACAACCACTATCATCTTCCTTCCTTTTTCGGGCATGGCTCCAGAGATTTTTCCCCATATTCCCGATTGAGTCCAGTTTTGCTAGAACTCCTGGGTGCTACACTTAATCAAGTCTGCCCTTGATGTCAATGGCAGTCACTCTTACCTCACCTCTAGAATTCAACTCTACGTTGTCCATGTTTGAACCAAGGTGTAATGATATCAGTAGCTGAGTGGCCCTGGTGGAATGCAAACTGAGTGTCAGGGAGCAGGTCATTACTAAGCAAGTCATTACTAAGCTTGATAGCACTGTTTAGGACATATTCAGTCACTTCCCTGACGATCAAGAGTAGACTGATTGGCAGTAATTGGCCAGACTGCATTTGTCCTGCTTTTTATGTTTAGGACATACCTGGGCAATTTTCACATTCTTGGGTGGGTGCCAATGTTGTAGCCACGCTGGAACAGTTTGGCTAGAGGAGCGGCACGTTCTGGAGCACAATATTGTCAGGGCCCATAACCTTTGCAGGATCAAGTGACTCCACCTGTTTCTTAATATCACGTGGACTGAACTAAATTGGCTGAACACTGGCATCTGTGATGCTGGGGACTGCACGCCTCAGAATATTAGGCGAGTCTCTGGATTACTCATCTAGCACCAATACCACTGCGCCATCATCTCCTCATATTTCAATTCCATTAAAAGCTCCACTGCATGCAGAGGAATACAGAACATTGAAAACTAAACCTACTTTTTGGAGGGAAAGTACTCCAATGTTGCTAATTAGGCTGTAATATAAGATTTGATTTCATTGCTTCTGACAACCACACAGTGAATCTGACCTCAGTGAGAAAAGACAAAGTGGCACAGAAGTCACACATGGGTTGTGTGTACAGTTTTGAAGCTGCAAAACGCAAAAGGTGGGGTTTCCACAACCCAGATGAAGACCCTGTCCAGTGTTCTGTGCTAGAACTCACAACTTTCTCACTCAGACGAAAGATCTAATAATAAGCCAAGATACTCCCTCAGAATAAAGTGGAAACCCCTTCACCTACTTCAAATCAAATACTAAAATGGGTTTTAGAAGTTTATAAATTGTGCTTCCAGTTTCAATTGACAGATGATTAAAATCATAATAATTCAAATCTCACATACTCTGGCTTGCCCAAGGTAGTCCTCATCCAATAAATGTAGACATGTCTGTGGTACAATGCCACGTAGCAGTCGAGAAGCGTGGAAATACCTCTGAAAGCTCAAAAGTCTTTTCACCCTTTTCCTTGTTCCGATTTCACCTGAATGTGCAGTTGCTAAACAAAAAAAATAGAAATAATTGGACCAGGTTGAAACAAAGCACACAAAATAAATGCATCTTATGTCAAAACGTACTCGGTATATTTGGTAGATTATTAAAACTAAAGAGGTCATTGAATAGGTTATTCTCCCACTGGCAAGCAACCATAAAACCACTCAATCAAAAACAGCGCCATTCTAGTTCAATTATAGTAGATGTATCTATTATTACTGTCCGTAGTGTTGCTTACAATAATTTTTAGAATATAATGTGGGGCAGTGCACCATGCAATACATATTATAATGTATAATAGAGTTTGCTTAACAAGTTCCATGCCTTTAGATGTACAGAGTACAATTATTGTGAATAGAAGCATTTTAGAGAGTTAATTAGGGCTAATTCCTGTTGTTCAACAAAGGTTGGGGGTGCTAGCTTGTCTTAGGTGGTCGTGCATAATAGACAGTAATGAATCAATAGAGCTTTTGATACATAACCTAATTTTCTTATCACTGATTGGACACCAGACTGGCAGTTGTTTGTATATCCTCATTGGCAGACAGGCCAAGTTACACTGAGAAGGAATAAGCAGCAAATGATTCACTTTCCCTTTCTGCAAAGATACTACTAGTTCATTCAAAGGTTCTCTGCCTGTTCAGTCGTGATTTGTTCCGATGTCGTTGATGATTTATCAGCATGCTGATTGACTCAATCAAGTACAAATGGGGCGTATTCAAATGCAACAATGAGGTGCTGCAGATGTAAGTCTCACACACAGACTTCGAGACAATAAGGATTACAGATGCTGGAAGCCAGAGTCTATAGGTGTAAGGCTGGAAAAGCACAAAGGTCAGACAACACCCGAGAAGCAGGTAAGTCAATGTTTTGGGCCGAAACTCCTCATCAGGTCTGGGCAGGGGGAGTGGGGCCCAGAAACAAATGGAGGGATGGGGGAATGAGGCTGGGGTAAAAGGGTAGGAGAGACGGTGATAGGTGGATGCAGGTAGGGGGTTATTGTGATTGGTCCATGGGAAGGGTGGAGAGGAGAGGTGAGTGGGACAATGGACAGGTTAGGTCACATTAGGAGGGGGAAGGCTGGACATGGAGGGATTTTGAAGCTGGTGAAACCAATGTTAAGGCCATTGGGCTGTAAGCTTCCAAGGCAAAATATCAGGTGTTGTTACATTTGGCCTGACTCTGACAGTTGAGGAGGCCAAGGATGGACATGTCGTCAGGGGAGTGGGAGGGGGAATCAAAATGGATGACAACCAGAAGGTCCAGTTGGTTGTTGCATGCAGAGTGCAGATGCCCTGTGAACCAGTCCCTGAGTCTGCGTTTGGTCTCCTCGATACACAGGAGACAACATCGAGAGCAACGGATGCAAGAGATAAGGTTGGATGAAGTGCAGGTGAATCTCTGCCAGATCTGGAAGGATTGGTGGGGCCTTGGACAGAGGTGAGAGGGGAGGGAAATATCTTTTTGGTTGTGGAGTCTGATTGTAGGTGGCGGAAATGTCAGAGGATGACACGTTGGATCTGGAGGTTGGTGGGGTGGTACGTGAGGACTAAGGGGACTCTATCCTTATTGCTGTTGGGGAGAGGGGGTTTGAGGGAAGAAGTGTGGGAAATGGAGGTGATATGGTTGACGGCATCCTTAATTACAGAGGATGGGAAACTATGGTCCCTAAAGTAGGAGGATATCTGGGATGTCCTGGAGTGGAACGCCTCATCCTGGGAGCAGATGTGGCAGAGGTGGAGGAATTGAGAGTATGGGATAACATTTTTGCAGGAGAGTGAGTGAGAGGAGGTAAGTTGAGGTAGTTGTGGGAGTCAGTGGGTTGGAAATAGATGCCTGTAGTGAGTTGGTTTCCAGACATGGAGACGGAGAGATCCAGGAAGGGGAGGGAGGTGTCAGAAATAGTTCAGGTGAGTTTGAGGGTGGGGTGGAAGGTGTTGGTAAAGTTGATGAACTGCTCGAGCTCTTTGTGGGAGCACGTGGCTCCAGCAATAGTCATCAATGTAGCGGAGGAAGAGGGGAGGGATGGTGCCAGTGCAGTTGTGAAAGAGAGCCTGTTTCTCAAATCTACAAAGTGACAGGCATAGCTCAGGCCCACACTGTTGCTCATGGCCACTCCTTTGGTTTGTAGGGAGTGGGAGGAATCGAAGCAGAAATTGTTGAGAGTGAGGACCAGTTTAGCCAAGTTAATGAGAGTGTCAGTAGAGGGGGACTGGTTGGGCCTACGGGAAAGAAAGAAACAGAGGGCTTTCAAGCCCTCCGAGTGGGAGATCCAGGTGCTTCTTCCTCTCAGTCGATAACAACATGCTACTTTTTAACAAGTAAATGGAATGAAATGAAGGTGACGAAGGTAACAACATTGGGCAGAATTTGATAAGGGACTAAGTGACATGGGCTCCAGTTAGAAATGTGGCAGAATCACGTGAGAAGCCCAGTGAGGCCTATCTTGACACTGGGAACAACTTGCTGCATCTTTTAACTAAGTTCTGGTTGTTGGGATGAGATCCTCACTAGAAAGCACTTAGCAGTGCCTACTAAGACTTGGGTGGCAACCATGGACCAGGCTTGCATGGTCTGGTGTCTAGGCCTCCATCGCCAGTCCTGGGGGAAGTGGATATTCTATCTCAGCACCAGCCAACTAGTAGGAGCACTGGGTCCCCATCTGCAAAGTGGGGCACCGAAATTCCTTTGTTAGCCATGTTCGGGGCAAGTGTCAGAAACTGCACTGTACAGGGTAGCTCCAGACTAACAGTGCTTTGTCGGGAGCACCACAGACTTTTAAAGGTGGCGTCAGCACCAGGGATGCTGGTTAATTTTGGGCAGTGGTGTGTTATTTTGAGAGCAGTGAGTGGGCAGAATTGGGCTCGAATTGGATGAGAGGGGTGCTATGGGGTGGGATAGGTTGCTGATGAGGTATGTTTGGTAAGATGCAGTGAGAAATTAGGTCTGACAGACAGAAACCCTCCATAGAACTAGACGCAACTGACACTTAGCAAAAATAAGTAAGATTCAGCCCATTAGTTCTGAAAGCGAACAGATCAAAGTCAGATCAAACTAACAGAATCCCTAACAGCACATCCCATCACAAACACACATTGTTTTTGAGACGTAGTAGAAGACCAACATAGCTCATAGACACCTTATAAATAGGAATATTTGGAGACATTTTTCAAACCATTAAAAAAATGTACTGCACTTGGGACCAAAACTTCATGTTTAGTGCAGTTATACTTAGATCCTCCTTTAATAGTCTGTTAGATTATATTTTGAAGGGAACTTATCCATTTTAAGAAAACACCTGTTTCCTCTCAACTGTTCTCCCACCTCCAAATTTGATGGCTTTGTCCCAGGTAATACTTGTTCCCTCCCTGGCTGTTCTCCATGGTATAGTCCTCATATCTGTCCTCCTCAGTCCAAAGCATACAAACCTATTGGCTTAGTCAGTTACAGAAACACATCTGCTGGATCGCAGAAACGCCATCACATCCTGCTGTTGTGTGTAATAGCCATTCAGTCTTTCAGATCCTACGGTGGGATCTGAACTCATGTTTCTAGATCATTAGTTTAAGTCTCTGGTTTACTGGCCAATAATGCAACCACTAAACTATGTGCAGCTCCAGAAGCAAGGTAACTGCTTGTCTCTACTGCTCTTTAATATTGGTACACCGGAGGAGGCTTAAAATGACTCATTTTCCTTCTCTCTCCAATTTTCTCTTCTTTTCCCAAACCCTAAAGCCTCTTTGGAGTTTCGGAGAATAAGTGGTGATCTTATTTGAATTTTTAATATTCTGAGATGAATTAAGCAGGTAGACACTGAGAGACTGTTTCCCTCATGAGGAAATCTAGTATGAAGGGCACAGTTTAAAGCAAAGTGCACCCCTTTGAAGATGGAAAGGGGAAGAATTTCATTTCTCAGAGCACAGTTAGCGTTTGACAGTCTGTTGCTCAGAGAGCAGCAGAGGCTGGATTCTTGAATAAATTCAAGGCTGAATTAACAGATTTCTGACAGACAAGGGGTCAAGGGTAATGGAGGACAGAAAATGGAGCGAAGGCCATGACCAGATCAGCCCTGATCTTACTGAATGGCACAGCCAGCCCATGGAGCTGAATAGCATACTCCTGCTATTTTTTTATGATTTTATGATCTTAGAAGCTTCCTCTTTCTACTGCATACCTTCTTCTGAAGCCCCTCTCCTTTGACTGTTGCACCCTTATTTCCAGTATCACGTATGGGGAGCTCATGAATAGAATCTGAGAGCAATAGAAGTTTTATAGCCAGGGAAAAAACCCTTTGGTCCACTGTGTCTGTGGTGGTCATCAATTCTAATCTGATTTTCCAGGTCTTGACCCATAGCCCTTTGTATCATGGTATTTCAGTATTTCTTAAATATCTTGAGGGCTCATGCCTCTGCCACCGTCTTAGGCAGTGGGTTCCAGATACCCATAAATCACCAAATGAAAATAATATTCCTCAAATCCCCTCTAAGCCTTCTGCTCCTTAACTTAAAACTGTGCCCCCTGATTATTGACCCCTCTATTAAGGCAGAAGTTTCTCCCTGTGTACCGTCTCTGCTCCCTCGAACTTTGTACACCCTAATCAGATCGTTTATAGCTTTCTCTGCTCTACAGAAAACAACCCCAGCCCATCTAGTCTTTCTTTATAAGTGAATCACTCCAGTCCAAGCAACATCCTGGTGAATCTCCTCTGCACCCTCTCTAGGTCAGTCATATCCTGCCCACAGTATTTCAGCTTTGGCCGAACAAATGGTATATATAGCTCCATCATTACCTCCTTGCTCTTGTATTCAATGCCTTGCCTAATGAAGGCAAGGTTCTCATATGCCTTGTTAATCACTTTATCTGCCTGTCTTCCTTCTTTTCCCTTATCTAATCCTGTATTTACTGAAAATTTTAATTAAAATTGAAAGCATGCACAACCACAAGCCTACTGTTTAACCTTTCAAACTGTCCCTATAGTACAGAGAAATGTAGTGGTTCAAAAAGGACACTCACCACAGCCTTTTCAAGATCAATTAGGGATGGATAATAAATCCTGGTCCTGCCAGTGACGCCCACATCCCATGAATGAATAAATACAAATTTTAATTGATTGCATTGTGAGGGAGCCTCAAACACCACACCATGTGGAGAAGAAGCATCGTATCACTTTAATATTCCACGGTTAACTATACATGTGGTATGCTCCAGAAGTTACTGTCAAATTTGCAGGAGTAATGACAATGAAGACTGATAGTATTGCTGTCATTACCACCATAAGGTTTAGACTCACATGAGTGTGCAATTTCTTTCTTTTTTTCTCACGTATGTTATTATACTCAGTTACTGGGATCCAGCTGAATTCAAGAATATATAAAATAAACAAAGTCACCATTTTGAACGTCCTTACTTTAAAAGTTTACTCTTGTTTTAAACAATCGAATGTGAAATAATCTCCATGACATTTCTTTTTAATGAATTGATAAATGGTTACCTTTTCGGATTTTAATGAAATGTCTTCCATACAGTACAGTGAAATTTTTGAATATATATTATTATTTTAAGATTTCACAATCCGAGATGTGCAAAAGGAATTCTCTCTCTTGTGGCTTTTTGATAGACAGCTAACATTTTATGGAGGAATGAAACTTAACTATTAACTATAACAACAGTACAAGAGAAAAAATGGCAAATTACAGACTAAAGAACTTCATGTTATTAAAATATTGTTGAGAGCTGTTTAAATAGGATATTGCAAACTTGCACTTAAGCAACCTAAAATAAAGTCTTTCGTACGTCAAAAGTGCTCCAGCAATTTAATAAAGTCAATGTGTGTGTTTCAGTCTCTTTGAAGGTTTCCTATTTGAAGCTTATACTACATAAAGCCGGAAGCAGGTGCTGCAATGCTGTGTGCATATGAATGCTACAAAGTCAGCATAGGAAATGGACTTTAATCATTTGAGTGTTTTAATTTTGTACTTTTGCCAATTGCAGGGATTATTTAACATGAAAGTTTTCCAAGAGATTTGCTAGGATCCAGCATTATGCTTCAAAGCATGCAAGCCAAGATTTGCATATGATTGAAAAGCATTAGAGTACACTAGCTGTCACGAGCAACTGATTACTATTATTGAGTTTATTGGTAGGATGTCACTGCCAGGGCTTATATTAGTACATACGTCACTTTGCTGTAAAGTAGACCAATAATATTCTTAAAGTTTCTGCTAATTATACACAATGTCAGAGTATGTTTCTTTTTAAAATGGGATGTGTTCAATACACTATTGATTTAATCAAGTATTGTGCAATAGCATTGAAATAGCTCAAGTAACTATTATTAGCTGAGAAGTGTAGAGTAACATTAACATGGATCAGGGACTGATCTTTAGTAACTGAAGCTTGTCAGAAGTTCCCCGTTAGTTTTCCACAAATGGACTTAATGATAGACATTAGCCTGCTCTTGCCCATACAACGCAAGTTTGTATGAATTAACTTGCTCCTTCCTCCCCTTCTCTCCCCAAAGCTAAAGAAAAAGTGACTGGATTCTCTGTGAGCATTGCTTTCATAAGTTTACTAGATGAACAACAAGATGGTCAAGCCATATTTTAGTTACTAATGGTGCCCCGTATGACGAACTGCAGTCAATCATTTAACTAACATACTTCTCTTCAACAGAAAATCCCCAGCTGCTGAGGCAATAAAAGTTAACCTATGAGTAATTTGGAAGATGTGAGGCATATCATAACTACAGTATTGGTTCACAGGCCAGAGGCTTTTCTTCAGAACAGTTGCCATTTACATTTCATATATGGGGACCAGCCACTTATTTAAGTTTATATTTTAAGTGTCATGACAGAATTGAATGCATGCAATCAACTGGTGCAGTCAATTTTGGATGCTGCTTCAGTTTGGTTTCAAAAGGGAAATCTATGTCGAATGGCCAGGCAGCAAACTTCTCTACTTAAATTTCACTGCAAATTCATAAGTCGGCATCCACTTCCAGGAATTCAGTAAAAGCAGCAGTCCCTGCGCTGTGAATAAAAGCTCCAGCTTCTGTAAGGTTTTTGTCTCAAGTATTTTGTTGGTACTTACTATTCAGAAGGCGAAAATCAATGACTGGGTATGACCCTCGGCGCTCAGAAAGAAGCCCTGCTTGCCCTCTCACTCGTGCATTTCCTGGGAAAACAGATTCAAAAGAGATATTACAAGTAGCACTTTTATTGTTCAGTGTTAGTATTCTATGGCGCAATCACAGTCCCTTTTCATTTAGTATCACATCAGGTAGCGACATAATTGGGTAAATATTATACGTTTTGATGGTAATGGAAATGTTGAGCATGTTATCTACAAAACAAAAGTAGGCTTGAGAGCAATTCATTAAATAAAATGCATTATCAATACTGTCAGCCATCATTTAAGATTTTCTTAAAGATCCAGGCTTCAGTTTTCTTTGGACTAACAAATCAATAGAAACACAATGGATGGATATTTCTGCCCACTGCACGAATTTGCTTTCAAGGTCCAACAAATATATGCGCACAGGTGTAGACACCCAACAGAAGATCCATTGTGACTGGTTGCTGATGCTAAGGAAGTGACATCACAGTGGCAAAGAAGGATTCAATACCCCAGGTGGCTAGAAATGTTGGGCTAGGGTCCATTTGAGGGTGTCGGGTCCAGTAGATAGGAGGGGTTGTCAGGTCTGGGAGGAGTGGGGAGGAGCTATCAGGCCAGTGGGGTTGGAGTGTGGGTGTAGATTGGGGGATTGCTGGTTTCAAATGGTGAGGAAGACAATATGAGGTCAGAACAGGGTCTGGACGAGTGGGAATGGTTGTCATAGCTCTGGGAATGTAGGAGCTGAGGGAGATTGAAGGGGTTGAGTCAGCTTAATTATTACTCAGGAGTTATTGTCGGTTTTCAATCTCCTAAATTTACCTGAGTAATTGTTGAGCTTTACTGATTTAGAACCCTCTGAAGTTTCTAACATTATTGGACGGCTCCAAATGCAGAGGACTTTTCCATGGGAAATTTTAATTACCCAGGTCATTTCCATGGAGTCAGTTGCGTTGGGGATGGTCCTGATGTTCAACTCCATTCTGCACTGTTTCATCAACTCTGGCCATTGGAATACTTCGCCAAGTAATCCAGCTGCTTCTCCACCCCAGAGATTTGCTTGATGCCTAACCTTGTGAGCATTTTCAATATTGTCAAGATTTAGTTTGATTTATTTTACTGGATCTATGACCAACAGTGGAATTCACTTGAAAGTCAGAACCTGCAGTAGGAGGAGCCTTGTTTTCAAGGGAGGCTCTTGATTTTCAATAAGGAAACACTGCTCCAGATTCCACCTGACTTTTCCAGCAGTGACTGCCGTTCTGTCTTCCCTTTCCTGGGTCTTTGCTGATTCGTCTTTTCTCTTTCATATCTGTTTGTGTCTGGTATTTACCAACCTGCTGCAGCTGGATCCCTCTGGCAAAGTCAAGTTTCTGATATATACCACCATCATTTGAGAGATACATGAGGTAGCATATCGTAAAGTGGCCTCAAGATCTGTCAAGGTACCAGAAATGGGACTTTGACATGTTGAAGGTGTACTGAACAATAGCTCAGATTGTTAAATGCACCCAATTAAATAGTTTGTCTTGCCTAGGCTTCTAGTGAATTGTAACATGTTATTAGCTATACCTAGAAAGCATCCATCATCTCCAAGTAAATCATTCAGTAAGTCCATCCTGGAACAATGACAAGCAAGCTTGACTGCCTCAGCACGTATCTGATCCAGTTGCTTCTCATGTATCTAACCATGTGGTGAAATATAACTCCGCTGCTGCAAATAGCATTTAGCACCCCACAAAAGCCCAGTTCTGAGCTGCTGGAGCAGTACTTAATCTACTCTACTTAACACAGAGGAAGCACAATATGAACTGATGTATATCTTCATTATAATCTACACAAAGACTGTGCAGTAGTCACTCTACCAATGTTGACATGTGCGTCCACAACAGGTAGATTGACTAGAACAAGGTCAAATCTGATCTTACCTGTTGTCCTCTCTCCACCATCCAGTGTAGTTGGGTGGCCTTACCAATCCACTCTTGGTGATGGATTCAACTGTCAAATTGTATTCTAATATTTTGAAGGTACCATCTAAGTGAATTGTATGTATTGTGAAGGTGTGGATGGCTAGATTACCTAATACTCTGATGAAAACTAGGAAACATGTGTACAGAACCTAGAGGTCAATAATGGACAGTAAAGTCACACCCATTTTACAGGAAATAGACTGGATTCCTCACAAACACTGAGGTGTCGACTGGATCACAATTGTAAATCACATAGTTATGACATAAATGGTCTTAAGAATTTTTTCACTAGTATACTGGCTTAGCTATTCTTCTGCACTGACACATTCATAGCTAAATGTACTGAGGTACACTTATTTCACCATTTTAACACTTTGAAAAGTTCTCCTGCTTTATTAAGGATTCAGCCAAATGGTAATTTGCCATGAACAAATTGTGTCAGTGAAAATGGACTTGTAGTGTCAGAGGAAAGTTAAAAAAATGACAAAAGAAAAGTAGGTACACCGTCAGTCAGCGAAACCTCAACTGGCCAGAGATGAACTAGTCTCTGATTTTCAGTGCAGCAGGGACGATCGTATATTGGCATCAATGAAAAGACAGAATAAATTATTGACTGGGGTTAGCTTTAGTATTGAATGAAAGAAACGATTTTCATCTGACATGGAGATTACTGCTTCTCAAAATAATATTAATTTCAACTATTTTACAGTTTTAGCTACTGTGTAATTAAGTCCTGATTTCAAAAGCTTTGCAAGTTTACAAAATGTTGTTATTTAGCTCATTTAAATACTAAGAAAAGAATTTCATTGGATTAATTTTGTTTTGATGTAGTTGTATTGTACAAGTTAATGTATGGACCATAGAGTGCAATACATTGCTTGCATGAAACAACCTTGTAACATGTGCATGCAAGTGTAAAAAACCACAAAGGGATATAAATTGGTATGTATTGTACCTGCTTTTCGGGTGTAAGTTTGCACAGGTCATCCACTATTAAATTCAGTGAGTTTATTTTCTTAATATTCTGGGCAGTTGTATTACAAAGGCGCTAAAACCCTCATTAGTATGCAGGGGGCTTATAGTAGCCTGGTGAAGGGCCCTTTTGTCAATCTGTGGTGGAGTACTGGATCCAGGCCAGCTGCACTCACATTTTCCAGGTGTCCATTTCTCTAAAGTGGTCAATGTCCAAAAAGTAAAACACTAAATTTTAATTTGGAGCTGAGGGACCGCTGTACAAGTGAAGTTAATGGTGTTCCACTTGCTTTTGCCAATGTTGTAATGTAGGGGACACAGCAGTTAAACACAGCAAAATTCTGCATTGAGCAATGGAAATATTCATCTTGACTTTTTTAGGTGTTGGCTGATGGATTGGATAAATGTCAGTGAGAACATCCTTATTCATGTTTGAAATTTGCCATGCATTGTTTAAATGCTACCAGAGAGTTCCTTAATTTAACATCTCATCTGAAAACCAAGTTCCCTGACAGTGCCCTCAAAATGTCAGCCAAGATTCTATGTTCAAGTTTGAAGAATGGTCTTGAATGCACAACCTGCTGATTCAGAGCTGAGAGCTACACCACTGAGCCAAGGGTGACACCTATTCCACTGTAAGCTCTTAGACAACATGTCTATTCACTCTAGACAAAAAAAAAGCTACACAATAACATTCCTGTAAACAAGCATTGCTGCTTCTGCCACAGCCCAGGTCTGCAGACATCAACAGAGCCTCCCAAAAGGAACATTTCCTGAGCGGATGTTTGGCTACTTGGCATATCCCAGTGGTGTCTGTATATAAACATAGTTCCTGTTTGATGACAAAGTTCACCCTGAATCACATCTAACTGTCATTAAGGGTGGAGTACAAATGGTAGACAACTCTGAGATACTGAAACATCACACATTATAGACCCCAGTGAAATGGAAATTAATGTCAAGGTCAGTATGTGTGTCTATAACATAGGAATGCTTTCTTTAAACAGAAGCTGTACTTAGAAAAAAGAGTCAAAACATTTTTTTGCAAACTTGGCTGTTAATTTATTTTCGACACACATTTTACGTTATAAAACAAGTTTACATCTGCTTGTAGATAAATGGTTATAACCAGGGACAAAGTGTTTGTACAGTTTTTTTTAAGTTACAGAATTCTAAAATTATAAGCTAGTGAGGTCATACAGTAATTCAAGGTCCACAGTCACAACCAAAATGCTCATTTATGCAATCATTTCCTTATCCACAATGATACTAAACCCCCAGCCTGCAAAGTATCAATACTGAATATTTCAGCTTCTGCCAAAATGTTGTTATTGACACTCTGTCGTAACAGATTTTGCTGACCAACATAAAAAAATCATTACCTAAAGCTATTTGCTGTCTGCTGTATATTTTAAGTGAACACAATGCAGTCAGTGGATAACAGAAGAGAAATCTATGGTTCTCCTATGAAGACTACAATCTCAAAATAACGGAGCATTTTAATCATCTGAAATTGCCACTTCAAATAACATATAGTATTTTCACAAATTGATGAGCAAAATTTAGTGATATGTTTGAAGTTTTCAAACTCAACACAGAAGGCAAATCCATTTTAAAATTGCAATTTCTAAACCAATAGTGAAAAGGGATTATGATATGATTCCTCAATGGAAGAGGTTATGGAGTGAATGTCTTGCCTACTGTGCTCCAATATATATTGGCTGATTCTTTTTCCCATTTTTAACAGCTTGCATTATTGAATTGCTCGCCCCTTTTACACCCAATTCAATTTCCGTTTCTATTGAAACAGCTAAATTGCTTCTGCCTGTTTTCCACCTAGGGACAAAAGTAAAAATTTGATCCATTCAAGACTATACAAAGCTAAACAAAATGTGGCTATTCTATTGCAGCCTTTCTGGCTCTTTACTCACTGCATTTAACTGAACAACAAAAGCAATTTAATTTTACTATCTAATGATATCATCTTATTACAGAAGAAATCTCCCCACCTTTTATGCTTTAACGCAAAAGATTCATTTAACTGTTTCAGAAGAGCTCACCTTTGCAATTCTGGTCAGCATATTTTTACAGTGTTGCTCACATGCATTGGATCATATGCTATGTGATCATTCACGTCCAGCTTTTGTAAATATTACCTTATATTCAACTTACCTTAGTTGAATGCTGTGGTTGAGGTGAATTACAATATCTATCCACCCCACCCATCCCACTGAGCAATCCACACCACTCCCTACCTGCAGCCACCTGTCACCATCCCAACTATCTTCCCCAGCCCCACCCCTCCTTCCTCTGTTTATCTTGGAGCTCCCTTCCCTCTCCCCCATTTCTGAAATGTCAACTTTCCTGCTCCTCTGATGTTGCCTGGCCTGCTGTGTTCCTCCAGCTCCACACTGTGTTGTCCCCGACTCCAGCATCTGCAGTTGTTGCTATCTCTGAGGTCCTATCACTGATCCTTACAGAACATCACTGGTCATAGACTTTCAGTCATAAAAACACACCCCCAAAACTACCTTCTGTCTTCTATGACTGAGCCAATTTTGTATCCAACTTACCAACTCAACATGGATCCCATGCAACTTAATCTTCTGGACCAGCCTACCACGAACAGACCTTGTCAAATATTTTAGTAATGTCAACAACATCCACTGCTTTAGCCTCATCAATCAGCTTTATCGCTTTCTCAAAAAATGCAATCAAATTTGCGAGACAAGACCTCTCCAGTCATGCGGACAACCCCTAATAAGTCCATTCTTTTCCAGATGCAAGTCGATCCTGCCCCTAAGAACATTCTCCAATAAATTCCTGACAATTGATGTAAGGTTCAGTGGCCTATAATTTCCTGGATAATCCCTGTTACCATTCTTAAAGAAAGGAACACTATTGGTTATTCTCCAGTTTTCTGGAACCTTGCCCGGGACTAAAGAGGATACAAAGATCTCTGTCAAGACCCCAGCAATCTCCTCCCTTGCCTCCTTCAGCATTCTGGGATAGATCCCATCAGGCCCTAGGGACTCATCTACCTTAATGTTTTTCAAGACACCCGACACTTCATCCTTCTTAATATCGACACGTCCTGGGATATGAACATACCCCTCCCTAATCTTACCATCCGCCATGCCCTTCTCCTTGGTGAATACCATTGTGAAGTGTTCATTGAGGACCTCACTCAATTCCTCTAGCTCCACACATAAGTTCCCTCCTTTGTCCTTCAGCAGACCTACCCTTTCCTTCACTACCCTCTTGTTCCTAGTATACATATAAAACTTGGGATTCTCCTTAATCCTACTTTCCATGAATATTTCATGGTCCCCTTGAGCCCTCCTAGTTCCTTTAAGTTCTTTTTGCTCCCTTTATATTCCTCAAGGGCCTAGTTTGATTTCAGTTTCCTGAACCTTATATGTGTTTCCTTTTCCTTCTGACTAAAATTTCAATATCTCTTGTCATCTGGGTTCCCCAAATCCTTATCTTTCATCATCACAGGAACACGCTGGTCTTGAACTCTGATCAACTGGTTTTTAAAGGACTTCCACATGTTCAATGTGGATTTACTCTCAAACAGTCACACCCACTCTCATTTCTCCAGTTCCTACTGAATAATGTTGTAATTAGCCTTGCCCCATTTTACTACTTTCACTCAAGGACCAGTTTAATCCTTATCCATAACTATTTTAAAACTTACAGAATTATGATCATTGCTTCCAAAAATGTTCCACCCACTGAAACTTCCATCACCCAACCAGGCTCATTCCTTAATATAGGGTCTAGTACAGCTCCTTCCCTAGTTGGCTAGCTATATATTGTTTCTAGAAAGCCTCCTGATGCACTTAACAAATTCTGCCCCATCCAAGCCCCTGGCATTGAGGGGTTCCCAGTCAATGGTCTGACAATCAACCTGCCGCTGGTTGGAAAATCTCCATAAACAATCCTTTCATCAATCAATCACTAGCACCATCTGCCCTCTGCCCTCTCCGATGGGCAGAAAGATCTTGGCTTTTTGGCCAAAATTTATCCAACAACAATAACACCACATTTAGAATTTATTGCTCATCACCGTTTCTGGAAAGTTGCTGTGTATAAATTCACTGACACCTTTCTGTACAAGTGGTTATACTTCAAACGTACTTTGCTGCAAGTATTTTGGGTCATGTTGAGGTCATGAAAGATGCTACATAAATGCAGGTTCTGTTTTTCAATACCTGTACACTAATGCCATTCCAATACAGCACAGTATTCAAGAATTTTAATCTTAGATTAATCAGCATCTCATCCCTTCAAGGTGTCAAAGAGAAGACCACCTTGAATGGCTTTATGAACCCTCTACACTGACACACTGTTGTCCTTATCTTCATAATCTAGCGTTGAACGTATTACTTTCTAAAGTGTGAAAAGAGGAAAGCAGCAAAATAAGATTCTCAGTTTCAAAATAACTTGCACAGCCCCCAAACACTGACAAGCAGTTACATTCAAAACAAGTAGAATACAGACTTACAGTTAAGGTCAGCTAAATGAACCTTCATACATGGGAAATATGAAAGAGAAAGCAAATGTCAACGGCACAGATTCATTTGTTTAGGAAGTCTGGGAGCATGCTTCACCAATAAATCTTTTAATTCTTGACAACTTCATTTTCCACCTTTGTAATCTACCTGTCAATTACATTTTTTAAATCTGAAAGGAAAGTCTATTGGACCTAGGGAAATTTAACGTCTTTTGACTTTACAGCAGCTCCTTTTCAATAATAACAGATAACAGCTGACCCTGAACATTGCCCAAGTCTTGCTACTTGTGGACAAAGTTGCGAATTGAACACTTTGCAATTATCGGCAAACATCCCCCATTCTGACCTTATTTTGGAGGGAAGATCATTGATGAAACAGGTAGACATAGTTAGGCCAAGGTCACCACCCTGAGGAACTCCTGCAGAGGTGTTCTAGAGCTGAGGTGATTGGCCTTCAACAAACATCCTTTGCATTTGGGATGACTTCAATCAATAGGAAGTTTTCCCTAATCCTCACTGACTTCCATTTTGTTGGAGTTCTTTGATGCTGCACTCTGGGAAACTTTGTTCCGATAATCAGGGCAGCCACTTCATCTCTGAAATTCAGCTTTTTTGTCCACAATTGGACCGAGGCTATAATGAGATCTTTAGCAAAGTGGTCTTGGTAAAATCCTACCGTGGTGTCAATGAATATGCTAGTGCTGTGTAAGTGCCGTTTAGTGCACAATCAACAACATGTTTCATCGCGTTGCTGATAATAGAGAATAGACTGATGGGGCAATAATAGGCCTAATTGAATGCTGTCAGTTTTATGAACAGGACATAACAAGTCTCCACTTTTTCAGGTAGATGCTAATGTTGTAGCTCATGTTGTAACATGGCTTGAAGATATGACAGGCTCTGGAGTACAATTCTCATTGACTTACGTACAGACAGTTAGTTCAGTTGTTTCTTGACCTGAATTGAGTGAACTGAATTGGTTAAAGTCTGGCTGCAGTGACAGTAAGAATATTAGAGGTGACTAAGATTGATCGTCTGCTCAGGACTTCTGGCTGAATGTGACCTCAAATGTTTCAGCCTTGTCTTTTGAGCTGACATGCTGGTCTCTGCCATTCTGGAAGATGTTCGTCAATACTCCCTTCTTCACTTGTTACATTGCCTACAGTCATTCAAGGCTGGTTATGGGATCACTTAGCTCTGCTAGTTTGCTGCATCCATTGTTTATATTCATCCGCAATATTCCTGTGCTGTAGCTTCACCAGACAGGCTTCTCATTTTGAGGTATGCCTGGGCTGTTCCAGACATTCCATTGTTTATTCCTCATTGAACTAGGTCCCTTCCCTTAGTGATAATTGTATAGTGAAGGACAGGTTGGATTATAAGATTACTACCTGTGGCTGAATATGATTTGGCTTGTGATGATTCGGAGTGCCTTATTAATACCCAGTTTTGAGCTACTCAATCTGTTCTTACTCAGTCTTAACGGTTTGCGCTGAACAACACCAGGAATGTTCTCAGAACTTCACCTCCAAGACTTTACCCAGTTATCACTCCTATCAATATGGTCAAAGACAGATGCATCTGTAGTGGGTAGGTTGCGGAAGATGAGGTCGAGTGCATTTGTCCTCGTGTTTGTGTTCTCACCAACTGACACATTCACCATCTATCAGTCCTTGAAGGCTTAGTGAGCTATGATGTCATTGAGGCACACTGGCCAATGGACCAAAGTGCCCCATACAGCATATATTTCTGGATCTTTGTAAAAAATCAGTGTTTTTTCCAAGTTAGGACCAACATGGAGGAGTACTGACTCACCAGCTGAGAGAGGGTGGTAATTGGTAACTAGATGGTTTTCTTGCCCAAAGTTGACCTAATTGCATGAAATGTCTTGGGGTCTGGATTCAATGCTGAAGAGTCTCAGAATCTCTCCATCTCCAACTGTATATAACTGTTCCACCACCTCTCATGGATCATGGATTAGACAAACATGATCAGAAATTTCTTGCTGTATTTTTTCAAATTGCTGTACCTGGCAGCACAATTTACCAACAGTTTTGACACTAAGGTTAACCAAATTTTAGAACATTTGTACGGGCAAATCATGAAAAGAACAACCATGTCTAACACAATGGTCTCAATTTATTATTTCAGATTACTCTCACTATCACCACCAGCAGGAATGGTCCTTGCATTCGTGATGTTCATTTTCTAGTCGGCACTATCAGAACACAGAAAGTAATCTCTTAGTTCAAGACACGATTCAGAATTTATGTCCCTATATCACTTTGCTCTTTTTTCATGTTGCAACTTTGACTAGATTGAAACAGATACAGTGCAATGTCGGTTCAACTACAAGCATGGGGACATAAGAGGACTGCAAACAGTTTTGCATGAATATAGCACCTGGTTGACACATAATATCACCTGGCTAGGACATGCATCTGAAGAAGTCATATTGAACACATAATGTTAACTCTATTTCTCTCTCTACAGATATGCCAGACTTGCCGAGTTTCTCCAGCAATTTCTGATTTTATATGAGTGATCCTGTCATCTTCTTCCTTGTCCAACTAGAAGAAATATCTTGTTAAAGCTTCTGAAGTAAGCTAAAGGCAACGTGAAAATAACTTTAAGGTAGCGTACAATGAAATTGTTACTTGTGTTGCATTCCACCCTGAGGGTAACACTGTGGAAGGTTCTGCTAGTGCCTCTGAAATCTCCTCAAGCCTGGTTTCTGAAGTCATTAAATAAGCAACTATCTGCCTTTTGCAATGTCATTTTCAAATCATTAAAGTTTGCACCAATTTACACTGCAGCATTTCAAAATGGTTAAGATCTTGTTATAGTAATTTTTGAAGTGTTTCCAGTAATGTAGCTGATTCAATTTCATTTAAACATTATTAAAAGACAAGCAGTCAAAGCTTTTTGTCTTGCATTGAAGAGGCAAAACACTTCAAGAATTTCACAACACAGATTTTATAAAAGTAAATTGCTTGGATTAAAAAGTCTTATAAATCAATCATTTCTTTATCCAGTGTCATTCTTGGCTATGATTGTTTTCCATTTGGTTTGAACCCAGTTATGGAGCCTAACGTGGCCATACAGCCTGAATTGTGGTTGTAGAAAGCTGCTGGAAACAACTACTGCACACGGCTCTAATATGGGTCATTATTTTAATTGCATGTTAATGTATTATGTGGTTTGTGAGCATACCATATCGCAGATATAAATAAATTACTTGCCAAATAAGCCTGCCTTAGCACAGGTTGAAAAAGATGCAAATCTTCGGTTTTTAAATCTGGCGTAGATTTTGTATGTGGAATAAAACAAAATTTAATGTGGATAATTTCATTGTATTAAATGTTTACTCTCAATATAGCAAATGGCTAAACTGGCAAATTTCAATAATAGGGCAGACAATTGAATTTGGTGAGTGAACAAAAAACTCAAGTGCACAAGTCAGCTGATTTGTAAAACACTCTTTATTAGTTAGCACAAAAATCAAACACAGCTGAATTTGGCTGAAGTTTTTCAATAACCACATCCTGCAATAAACATCTACTTTTACTACTTTAAATATTTCAGCAATAGCTCTGTGTAAACTGCATTAGAGCACAGCACTTACTAAAAGGGCACTCAAGTGCTATTATAATTTGGTAGGTCATACTTGTGTGTCACAACAAAATATGCTGAGCAACTATTAATAGCATTGTACAATCCTTTATCACATATTCAATTAAATAGAAATTACAAATGCAACTGTATAATAAAACCACAGAATGTGTTTGATACAGCATGACCAACAGCTCTCAGCTGCAATTATAACCTTTTAGTCAATGCTCATTCTAGTGTACTGTTATAGTCTGATAAATAACAGTGCCTGCTGTGCTATCTCACTATCCAAAGATATCCTGTTGCCATGTTTCAGTAACCAATGATTCCCTTTCCTGCCCCTCCTCTTTCCTCCTGACGTTAGCAACACATTATCTCCAGTAAATAGGACTACTGCCTTCAACTGTCCGACTGCTTCCACTTCCCTTCGGTACAATCCTGTAAAGAATAGTAAATGCATCTCGGAAGCCTGCACTTCTCTTCTTTTTTCAAAATGGAAAACTGTTTTACACCAATCTCCTACCTAAACACCCATGTACAAATGCCAAGACAGGTTTTATCCCAGTGGATGCTCAACTGTCCCTTTAGTACACTAAAACCTACAGAGAAACTCCATCATTCTAAAGTCATGAACTCTACTTGCGCCTCTAACAAAGCGTGGTCAATGCATGTGGAGCCCTGATAAGACAACAGGGTGACAGAGCAGCCAGTATGATATAAACAATTTACCAATTTCCTGATCCACTGAAGAACTAAAAATGGCTATTTTCATTTCCTTCCAAAAGACACAGAACCTATACAAACATATAGGTGCTTTATGTTGGTTAGTTAGTTTTCACATGTACGTAATGACAGCCAGCCCTACCTTGCCACCGCCACTATACTACACCTCCACGGTTGCTAAATTGTCAGACTGCTTCTCATACATTCAGTACTCGAAGAACAGAACTTTCCTCCAGTTAAATAACATAGGGAGACTAAAGTCATTGTTTTTGATCCCTCATCTAAACGCCATTCCCTAGATACTGACTCCACCCTTCTTCCTGGCAACAGTCAGAGATTAGGTCTGTTTGCAAGCTAGATTTCACATTTGATCCATTACGACCTCATAACTGCACAAGGAGAATCTATTTTCATCTTTATGACATCGCTTGCCTCTGCCCCGAACTGGGTCATCTGTTGCTAACATCCTCAAACATGCGCGGGTAGTGCTGTAATGCTAATGTCACTGCACTAGCAATTCAGAACCCCACACCAATGTTCCAGGAAGGAGACTTAAAACCCACCAGGGCAGATAGTGTAATTTGGATGTGATAAAAAGCTGGCCCAATGGTAAACATACAACATAAAACCACTGCTTTCTGCCCACCTGCGTCAGCAATGTCCCTTTAGGGAGGGAAGTCTGCCACCCTTGCATGGTCTGGCCTACATATGACTCCAGACCCACAGCAATGTGGTTAACTTTTAACTGCCCTTTCGGCAATTAGGAATGAGCAATAAATACTGGCCCAGCCAGCGATGCCCTCACCCCATAAATGTTTTTTAAAACCCTTCATTTCATCAAGATACAATTATTTGAAGGTGCCTCTGCTTAGTCTCCCCTAATTTACATTCTGTAAACTTGTGACCATCTAAAATTTTGCTGTCTGTGTCCTAAATTGTAACAAGTTCTATTAGCCCTGTGATCACATTAGCTCCAGGTCAAGCTCCATGTCATTTAAAAATTCTCATCTTTATTTTCTAAAGGCCTCCCCCTCCTTATCTCTATAATCCACCCACGGCCACAAGCTTCTGGGATATTTACAAACCTCCAAATCTGGTCTTTTCCGCATTCCCAATTATAGTTGCTTCACCACTGGCTGTCATGTAGTGAGTTGTTTAGGCTGCGAGCATTGACATTCTCTTGCTAAACCTCCATGCCTCTTTGCTTTACTCCTTCAAGGCACTTCTTAAAACATATCACTTTGACCAATCCACTGGCGATTTGACCTAACTGCTGGAATCTTCCCAGCCCCTGAACAATGAGGATATTCATGAGGCAGTGAGGAAAATAGAGTGAGATTAGCAGAAATGAGATTCTTAACATGTAGACGACCAATTCTACAACTATGTTTTGAACAGGCTCACAATAATTTGGTCTTACTTTTTAGCACAGACTCAAAAGCGTGTCATAGAGACATACAACATAGAAACAGTCCCTTCAGTCCAACCAGTTCATGCCAACCATAATCCTAAACTAAACTAGTCCCACCTGCCTGCGCTTGCCCCATATCCCTCCAAAAAATTATTATTCATGCACTTATAACCAAAATTAATCAAAATAAAAATCTTATACCACTGAAATTACCAGCAGTGATCAGTCAATGGGGTAGGCATACTTCTGTATTGCAGTGTGCTACATCAATCTCAACCTGCAGCATGTGCCAGCAGCTCACGTGACAAACACAACCAAACAACCATCCTGTGCTTCAACCAAGTCGTCATATCTTCAAGTCTAAGGGGAGTATTCCTCAGTCAGGCCAAAAGAGGGTGTCTTCAGTCAGGGGTCTGGGCATAGTAAGTCATTGCACAGTGTCTGATATCAGTCCAGGGCTTAGATATGGTCAGTTGAACACTTGGGCTGTTCATGGTCAGGTGGTCTGCATCACTAAATTATTGGGATCGGGCCGTGGTCAGTCTTGCAGGTCCAAAGCAACCGGTCCAGGGAATAATGATAAATTAGTCTGGCAGTCAGAGGTTTGGTTTGACATCAGTTGAGGTTTTCCATCCAAATTGGACATGAGAATTGGCCACTTTCAGTGATGGAAGTGAGTGATGTTGGATTAGCCATGATGAATGAATGATTTTGAATGAACGAATGAATGATTTTATTGTCACGTGTATTTTACAGTGAGAAAAACAGATAAACAAAGAAAAGCTTTTGCATCGTCGCCATGATTAGGTGCCATTTTGAATAGTTTAGGAATAAGCAAAAAAAGATGTAGCTTAAAGAGAGCCTATCAGTCCTGAGTCAGCTCATCATCAACGAAGCCTAGACCACCAGCCCTTCTCCACCGCATCAGTGCCTCCTGCACTGGACACACCAACACCATAGTTATATCTCTCACCACTGGGCGCATTTTGTCAATGTCTCTGTGATGCTCTTTCACCACCACCAGCACCAAACCCAATCAATGATGAAGTTGCTATCTTTTGCCATTGGGCCTACCTAGCCAACATCACATCCGCCGAAGTAGCTGCCACTAATTCCAATGCCAGATTCCTGTGTTTGCCTCGGAAAAGTAAGTAAGGACTCACTCAAGCCAGCTCTGGCCTCACTTGGTGCCGCCACGAGTCTGTGCTGGGATCCCTCACCGCCACTGATGCCATCTGAGCTCAGAACAAGAGGTAAGTAAAGGAAATGAGAAGAAACAAACAAGAAAAGAGGAAAAAAAGAAAGAAAATAAAAGTGGTGTGAGTGGATGTGCCTCAGGTTAGGAGCCCCCTACTCAACTGTCATCTTGATGCACACGATCCTATTGAATCGTGAAGTACGTTCCAGGGGCTGAATGGCCTACTCCTGTTCCTACTTCTTATTGGTCTTATGACTCAGCCCAATTAATTAAAGTGGTTCATCAGGGCCAGCGCAGCGGTTGGGAAGTTGGGGAAGTCAAATCTGAGCATTGGAGGCAGTGTACTTTATTGGCCAGTGCATTGAGTATAGGAGTTGGGAGGTCATGTTGTGGCTGTACAGGACATTACTTAGGCACTTTTGGAATACTGTGTGCGATTCTGGTCTCCCAGCTATAGGAAAGATGCTGTGAAACTTGAAAGGGTTCAGAAAAGATTTACAAAGATGTTTCCTGGGTTAGAGGATTTGAACTATAGGGAGAGGCTGAATAGGCTGGGGTTATTTTCTCTGGAGCATCAGAGGCTGAGGGATGACCTTATAGAGGTTTATGAAATCATGAGGGGCATGGATAGGGTAATTAGACAAGGTCTTTTCCCCAGTGTGGGGGAGTTAAAAACTAGACGGTATATGTTTAAGGTGAGAGGGGAAAAATTTAAAAGGGACATAAGGGGTAACTTTTTCATACAGAGGGTGGTGCGTGTATGGAAATGACCTGCCAGAAGATTTGGTGGAGGCTGGTACGATTACAACATTTAAGAGGCATCTGGATGGGTACATGAATAGGAAAGGTTTAGAGGGATATGGGCCAAATGCCGGTAAATGGGACTACATTAATTTAGAGTATTTTGTCAGCATGGATGAGTTAGACCGAAGGGTCTGTTTCCGTTCTTTACTGCTCTATGACTCTACTGAGATGCAGAAGAGACAAACGTAGTTTCTCAACATATAAGCAGAGGAGAGGGACGATAGTCCTTTGGGGGACATGGGTTACTGCAGGGAGAGTGTCATCGACAATCAATGTTTGGCATGACCAAGCGAAGGACTAAGGAAAGAGAAGCACTCCCTTAGACTGGCTTCTAAGAAAGGATAATACCAAGGATAGGTAACCTGCATAGCTTGTTTCTTAAACAGTAATACACTTACAAATGTGCACTTGGATTTGCAATGAAGTGTCAGGATTGCCACACATGTGACCTGAGAAGCATTTCGTTTTTGTGCTCCTCCATCCCACTGCTTGCTCAGTGATGGGCAGCTCCTGGCTGACAGGGCTGGACCTGGTGCATGGCTGGGTTTTAACAATGGCGCTGGCAATAGGAATCCTGGGTGGTTCTGGCAGTGTCAAGTACTTCAGCCTCTGCTAAGAGGAAAGGAAGTGGGGTGCCATAGAGGCACAGTGCACGGCTAATGTGGCAAGATTTCAGAGAATCATGTGAGAAATCTCCCTAGGGCTCACGGAGGGAAATTCTCCATGAAATTCACCAAAATTGACACCTAGCCATAATATATGCCTCAGTACTATACTTGATTTATTATCTGCCTCTGAGGCGCATTGAGGCTCTTCATTATATAAAAAGCATGATACAAATAAAAGTTGTTATCGATAGGTTAATGGTGTAAATTAAAAATAGTCAATCAGCATCTGTAAAGGACAAAGAATTAGCAGGAGAAGAAAACCTTGCATTCAAATAGAAGCTTTCGTGATCCCAAGATGTGACCTATGAAGTGAACTGAAATGAATGATTAGGAGACCTGTTGTCAACCTGCATACAGCAGGGTCCTGTAATCAGAAATGAGGGAAATTACATGATTGTATGTTTTAGTCCTGTTTTGATGCATAGATATTGGGCAGGACTTTGGAAGAATCCCTTTGCTCTTCTCTGAAACTGTACCACAGGATCTTTTGTAGCCATTACAGACAGTCAGCATCTCATCTGAAAGTCAGTACCTTTGACAGTGCAGTACTCCTTCTACACAGCAGGGAAATAGGTCAGATTTCTCTAAGTCACAATGCTTTGTTATTACCCATTCACTGTGTGCAAGTGTGACCACTAAGGTCAGTACGAAGAGTTGATGGTCTGCTTCATAATCCACAGCAATGTGTTAGACAGTTGAGAGACAGTCATCCACATTGCTTCTGTTGGGACACAATTATACCTCTTCCTACATAGAAACCAGGTCAGAGGAATAATATCCAACACCAGCCCGCTGGCCCCGCCCACTCATCTCAGTCCAAGGCCCTCTGACAAATAGAAACATAGAATATAGGAGAGGAGTAGGCTATTCAGCCCTTCGATCCTGCTCTGCCATCCAACAGGTTCATGGCTAACCATCCAACTCGGTATACTGGTCCCACTTTCTCCACATACCTTTTAACCCTGTTAGCCCCAAGAACTATGTCTAACTCCTTTTTGAAAATATTCAACATTTTGTCCTCAACTGTTTTCCACGGTTTTTAACAGCCTCTAAGTGATCAGATTTGCTCACTAATGGACCTGTAACAATATACCTGTAGCACAGCACAGAAACAAATAAATAATCTTAGGTTCTATCGCCTCATTTCTACCTTAACATGGAGATAAGGGCAATATTCGCATTGCTTTAGTTGGCAATGTTATTGACCACTTCAACACAAATGAATGAAATGACAAAGCAAACAAAATGCATAAATAAAGGGTATTGCTGAAATAGTTAAGCACTGTCATCCAAAAACTGACGGAAAAGCATACTCAGGTTTTCATATGTAACATGAAATTTCAAAATATCCTTAACCAGCAGTTACTGAATTACCTTTCTTTGTTAATAACAGTTATGCGCTTTGAAGGTTAAATCGTGAGCAGCTTGTTACCCCTTAAGGTTATTTTCAGTTTCCCCCTAATTGACTGCTAGCATTTCCAGCAGTTCCAGTAACTTTATGTTCCTATACTCTTTCCACTGCTTCAATGACAACGGCATAACGATGATAACCTTAAAAGCATGAAATTTCTTTTTCTTCAATGGGACCTGCCACGGCAGATGGTGGAAGTTGAATTCAATAAATATCTGGAATTAAGAATCTAATGATGACTGTGAATCTATTGTCAATTGTCAGAAAAGCCCATCTGGTTCACTAATGTCCTTTAGGGAGGGAAACTGACATCTTTACCTGATCTGGCCTACATGCGGTTGACTCTGAACTGCCCTCTGGGCAATTAGGGATGGGCAATAAATGCTGCCTAGCCAGCAATGCCCTCGTCCCGTTAATGAATACAAAAAAACTTGCTGATTTTGAAAACTGTTGCAGTCTTTTATTTATTTGAGGTGAAGAGATTGAAATGAGCAAATCAACACAGACTCAAGCTGGTGTACCTGAACAGGGTCTCGCATATTATTTGCAACACTTTGTTTAGGAAGCCTCATTCTCAGCACTGCCACCTGTCAATATCCTGCCTCTCAAAGCCATCTGAACTTTTTGTCTTTCTCCTGAGGATCCTGTAAGGATTTCCCATAAGACACACTTCAGAGGGGTACAATCTTTCTGAGGATGCACTACGTGAGATTCCATCCTTCTCAGACATCAGACATCTATGTGGCCTTGGAAAATGAGCAAATGAACTGCAACAAGCATTAGTGGCATGATCAGGCCCATTCTTACCAGCAAAAGCAAAATGCTGCAGATGCTGGAAACGCTCAGTGGGTCTTGCATGCAGCTTTCAGGCCCTCCTGGGTACCTACACACTGTGGCCTCAGACCACCCTGTGGAGGGGTGCTCCCTCAGTGCTAGTCTTGCTTCCAATTCCCTTCTGTTTTGTACTAATGGTTGAAAGATCTGGAGCTGTCATGATGGAAGATGCCCAGTTTCTCTCTTACCTGACGGAGAAGGCAGCCCCTCCTTCCAAATTTGGCAGTGGAAGGGAAGTGCTTCTACTATTTCAACATTTTTGGGAAATCACTTCTGGGTGACTGATCTCCTCACAGTGCAGGGTTTTGACCCCAACTGGACCCTGGCATCCAATCCTGACCCCAAACCCAAAATCCCTATCCAGCAGGCCAACTTTACTGGGAGATTAGATGCTGGAGAGGGCTTCCATGATTTTGCATCGAAATGACACAGGGGTCCTCTTTGGACTTGACTCATAGATATTCATCAGGTCTTTATTTACCTTTGGCAGGCATGACAACGGGTTACAAAAATGTGTGATTAAAACATTGGCTGCTGGGAACACAGCAGGAATGAAGCACTCTGTAGAAATAGTAATACCTGTCCGCTCCATTCCTGCCAGACAAGCAGGGTTAAAATGAGGCTAATATGCCAAATTATATTTAAATATAATCCTTTACCTTGAATGAGAAAAATGATTGCTTCACAGAAAGAATGTACACTTTCAATAATTATCCCTGACTAAAATTAGTTGTAGAATTTTACTGAGCGCAGGAAAACATCTTTAAAACACAGTATTCCACAACTGATATAATAAAAACCATGTCACAGAAAGTGCACTGCGTGCTGTAAATTTCAGAATGCTGAAACACTCTGTAGTTTCTGTAACTGATGAATGCATGTAAAACACACAAAATAAGGAGTAAGAGTAGGTCATTTAGTCCCTCAAACCTGCTCTGCCATTTGATAAAATCATGGCTGATCTGTTTGTGGCATCTCCTGTCAAACCCCATTAACTTTTACCCCTCCTTGTCCGTCAAGCACGTAGCCAATGCAGCTTCAAATTATTCAATGACTCTGCCCATACTTCTGGAGAAGAGATTTCCACAGACTAATGAACTTCAGAGAATAAAAAATTCCTTATTGTCTCCATCTTACTCCTTATTTTTCAATGTTATGCCCTAGTTCAGGTCATTTCCACAAGGGAAAATGTCCTTTTAGCCTCTATCCTGTCAGGTCCTTACAGGATCTTATACATTTCAACAAGATCATCTCTCATTCTTCTAAATTCCAATGGATGCAGGCCCAAAATAATAACATGAATTGAGACAATGCCAGCATTCACAGATACTTCTTTGCTTCAATGAGTCTTGTCATGAGAGCGGCAGTTTGAAGAGCCTAATGTCACCAGGGGGACTACAAACAACCAATCAGATGGCATGCTCCAGAGGTGATTAAAGAACATTTCTAAGCTGAAGATGCATGGCGTTGCACCAACTGGGCTCCCCTTCACTTTTGTCAACAATATAAGCAGAGTGATGGCAAATCAAAATGCTGGATGGTAGAGATGGAAAAAGGATGGCCAATCTGATACCACCACCTTATGCTGTTTTCAAAGGCCAATGGTAACCTCAATAAAATCATTCCTGCACTGTGCAGAAAGTTACCCAGTGCGTGTCAAGTATGAGAACACTGACAAGCAGGGTTCTGGTGAGACAGTAGGCTGAATTTTACCAAAAATCAGCTAAGAGTCAATTTTAGTAAGTTTCATGGCAGGTTTCTCTCTACAAGGCCTAGTGAGTTTCTTCACACAACCCCCTCGCACTCACCGCATTACCCTCGCCACCATGTCCCTATCGCAATCCACTCATTCTACTTTTCCACTCACTGCAGCACTGCTGGGACCTCCAGACAGCCTGAGTGCCAGTGTCACTATTAAAGCCTGGCCACGCACCCGCTCAGGTGCTGTCATTCTGGAGCTGCCTCGTACGGCTCACGTGAATTGCCCCAGACACAATGGACAGAGGGAACTTGGTACTGCTTTGCCGACAGGTCTCTGAAGGTCCTTGTTGACAGGCTGGTAGAGAGGAGGGGAGCTCTCTTTTCTCAGAACTGGCAGAGATCATGCCACCAGATGCTGCCAGCCTAGTCTGAGGCTGCCACTGGGTTAGTGCTGTTTCGATGGTCCAGTAATGCTGCAAGAGAGGCAGTGAACTTCTGTGAGGGTCAGTGACACCATCTTCTCTCTGATATCTCACACTCACTCTACGTCTTCCACTGCACTCACCTTCCCACCAAGGCTCATGCTCTACCAATCTCATTAATGCCTGCAATGTCTTCCCTCACTCACTGGAACCCAATTCTACTCACCAGATTGCGAACTCTGCATGCCCATGTGCTGCCTACTCTCTCAGCCAGCATACCTCATCACCTTTCCGTCACCTGTTTCAGCACTAACAGCTTTGCCAGCCATTTTCATCTCATTCAGTGCCTTCTTTTGTCTCATTCTGGGAGTAAAAACCCTAAAATTGGGCAGAAACAGCCAAGATTGGTAGTGGGACGTCCAACATTTGGCTCATTGGCCATAAAGAGGAATCTGTGACCGTGACAGTGACTGACACAAGCGACTGACTGGCTGTTCCCAAGCCCCTGGATTGATATCGGACTTACAGCTCTAAGAATCCCTGACTGATGGATGTTTCCTTTGACTTGATTGAGGGCTGTTCCCCAGGCCTTTGAAACATGCCTACTTGGTTGATGCTCATTCTGTGTGTTTTCTGTGTACACTGCTGGCACAGGGTGTAGATATGAGTTTGGCATAGCACAGTGACATACAAGGAGATCTTCACCCCTGGACTGATCTCTGCCGGCCAACATGACAAACTGCTTGCTTTGTAGCTGTGATAAAAGGCCAGTCAAGACAGAAGTATTGAGAGCCTGTAAGAGGAGGTTCACGACAAACAAGCAAGGCAAGGGTGGCGATGCTTGGCAGGGCAAGACAGAGATGTTGGATCATCGAAATAGGCTCAAAGGGTCTAAGAGAGCAAGCGAGGAGCCCTAAGAAGCAGCCTGGTCGAATCCATGAGCAGCATGCCTGTCTCAGCACTGCAAGAGTCCAGGAAGCAGAATTACAAGGAGAGGTGCTAGTGCACTCCAACATACAGCAATGAAGTGCAGAACCTTATCGTAGCTGGGTTGCAGAGTGCATAAAGGTGCAATGAGCCTGGTTTGTGTCTGATACCAATATCTGTTGCTGGGGGAGTGCATGCGTTCACTACTATGGAGCATGCCGTGAGATATTGGTGACTGTTGTTCATGATGGAGGGCCAGAGGAGCAAGCAACAAGCTGAAGTCGCCAGGAAACTGCTTCTACTTTCATATCAGCAATTTTCACTATCTTGTTTCTAACTGGCACTTGGTATATCAGTGAGGCATAAGGAGATGTTAATGCATGCTAATTCAGGCGAATAGACCACCCACCACTCACTGGTGAGAATCCCATCTCATTTAGTTTGGAACATAGGACTCTTTTCTCTCGATGTTGAGAGAACTGCCAACTTTCTTGCCAATGCCCATATCAAACAGTGCTTGAGAAGAATTTGCCCAGAGCTTTCTACTGCAGTGGAGCAGAACGAGTTCTTCCCCTGGTTTTTGAAACAGAATAAACTGTGAAAATGCTGAGAAATGTCATGTCATGTCAAAGCTTTTTGTGTCTCATTCATTAGGACAGTCGCTGCCTCCAAGACTTCATTCTGAGCTCAGTATCAAAGACTTTTGTCGAAGGTGCAGAAAAGCACAGATCAGCTGATCAGAAGTTTAAATTTCCTGGGCATTTACTGTGCACGCCTGTGCTTCAGGACCTTCACAAAGTCTTGACACATATTTTCCAACTTACGTTCAGATTTAGTTCATAAATTTTAAGAAAGCAATAACTAGCATGGCCATGGTTATCTTCAATGTATTCTACAGAGCATTTGGTGCCTTCAGTTAGATTTGCCCATAAAAAGAAAAAAAACTTTGGCAATGTGATGAGATCAGACCACTAAGAAGTTGCCGTATGCTTCGGGCAAATATTTCAAAATACGCAAAGAGATTGGATACTGACATGATGACATACTGCAACATAATGGCAATGACATAATTTCAGGGTAAGACAGAGATGTTGGAGCATCGAATGCTATTACGTTAGGTTGACACAGTGGTTAGCACTGCTGCCTCACAACACCATAGACCCAGGTTCAATTCCACCCTTGGGTGACTGTGTGCGTCTCTGTGAGTTTCTGTGTCATTGTGGGTTTCCTTTGGCTGTTCTGGTTTCCATCCACAGTCCAAATCTGTGCAGGTGAGGTGGATTGGCCATGTTAAATTGCCTATAGTGTCCAGGGATGTGCAGGCTAGGTAGGTTAGTCACAGGAGATGCAGGGTAAAAGAGATGGGGTGGATCTGGGTGAGATGCTCCTCAGAGGGTCAGTGTGGACTTGATGGGCCAAATGGCCTGTTTCCCTACTATGATACCCATAACATAGCTCAGGCGGTGAAGTGATAATGAGGACAGAAAACTCCCTGGACATTGGTCATAATTAGCTGTTGATTATATGTATATTTTTGAAGAGCTATCCAGGGTCTCTTTTGGGGATAATGTGACTCCAAGTTGATTCAAACTTCCTGAAATTAGGGGGTTCCACTGTTGTAGGGAACGGTTAAATTTGTCAATCAAACTGGCTCACCTTTCCGAATATGAAGCAGTGGGACTCAAATATGATTTGAGGCCATGATTCTTCCCAATTGGCTTCAGGTAATCCAGTACGTCAATTTCCAATGGGAACATGATTCTCTTTGCGCCAACAGCATGAAGTAAACCTTATAAGCTCCAAAAGCTGTAGCTCACTGAAGTTCAGCAATGACTCTGTGCTCATTTGGAGGGTCTCAACTGAACTGAACCTATGTTCCCTCAGCTTGGTTAAACAGGCCAAATCTTACAGGGAGACCATGTGCAATTCTTGTTGGGAAAACAGATACCTGCGGGTGTTTGTCGGTTTTTCAGTAAGTTTGATTTGAAGATTGCTGGGCGGAATTTAACGTTGGCAATGGAGGTCTCATCTGCCAGCTGGAGAACTAGTCGAAGTCTGGTGACTGCTCAACTGGGGAAGGCCCACTGGAATTATATACCCATCAGATAATTAACTGGTGAATGTCAGGCCTTCTCTGGAATTTAGGATCCCCACCGGTGGAAATCTTACCTTCCCATGACCAGCCAGCTACATGACATCTGGCCATTCTCTATCGCCCACTGGGACAACAGGGAATGATGGCTGCTGTGCCTGTCAGTGGCCTAGGATTGACCAGGGATTGGCCAAACTAAAGGTGTGTGAGGATATGGGGTAGGGGCTGTCTGTGAAGGGAGGAAAGGGCAAAAAATAGGAGCAGGGTGGCTTTCATCAGTGCTACCCACTTCCAAATGCTGGATCCCTTGATCAGACGTTGAGTCGTTTCAAATGCCATGCAACCTCCTGCCAATTAATTGCCACGCCCTATCTCCCTTAACTCTGACCTGGCGCTAGAGCCTGAAGTCAATAAAGAGGTGAACTTCACTGGAAACTCTAGGAGTATGAGCTTTGCTATTCCTAGCAGCAGCTTTTCAAGAACAGAACCAGTTTCTCAGCAAGTTGGTTGTTCTTTCATGGTTCAGTGTTGACAATTTCAAACCAGACACCAACATCAGACCATTGACCAATATCAAACCATTGACCAATATTAAACCATTGACCAACATCAAGCCATTTGCCAACATCAAACCATTGAGCAACATCAAATCATTCACTAGCATCAAACCATTGAGCAACATTGAACCCCCGATGGTATTGTGGTTCAGTGGTTAGCACTACTGCCTCACAATCCCAGGCTCCTGGGTTCAATTCCAGCCTCAGGCGACTGTCTGTGTACAGTCTGCACATTCTTGCTGTGTCTATGTGGGTTTGCTCTGGTTTCCTCCCACAATCCAGAGATGTCTAGGTTAGGTGGATTGGCCATGCTAAATTGCCCAAAGTGTCCAGGGACAAGCAAACGAGGTGGATTACCCATGGGAAATGCATGGGTTACAGGAATGAGGTAGTGGGATGGGTCTGGGTGGGATGCTCTTCGGAGAAGCAGCTGGGAATTGATAGGCTGAATGGCCTGTTTCCATACTTTAGGGATTCTACGATTAACTGAGCAGCATTCAACCAGTCACCTCACCTACAATGGGTTTTAGTTCAGTCCACAAATAACAAAGAAAGCTACTACTACCACCTAAGAACGTGGTAGACATGGGTGAGTTGCTATTTTAAAAATGCAAAAAGAAATTGAAAAGCTTCTTTATTAGAAAAATACAGTATATCCCTGAGGTACATACATTTTACTGTGAGTTTTCAGAGTCTGGCCTATTTAAATCATAATTCATGTTCATTAAAATTGTTTTTTTAAAATTTCAATAAATTAAAGAAACTTTATTAAATTATCACTGTAATGACCCAAATAGGTTGCTTTTCATACTTTATCAGGAACATTTCTCAAAGAATCCTCATTTGGGAAAATGCTTTATTTTGTTGGTTGCTATCTGCTTTTCAACTTTTCAACTCCTTTATCTTTTTGTAGATTTCTGAAGATTTCAAAGAATGTGGGCAGAATTTTCTTCTAAGTTTTCAAAGTGTGGTCGTTGGAGTGTGCTAGGTGACAACTAAGAGCTGATAGGCACGTGGGGGAAAATATTTCACCTTATCACAGACCTCAGCATTGCAGGCCCAGCGGCCAAACAGACAGTCTCTGGATTGTTCAGAAAGTCAGCCAGTCAAGGCTTACTCCTTGGCAGATTCAACGATGAGGAGGTAAGATCTTTTCTTCTCACAGGATGGAGTTTGTGGAAAGAGGGTGGAGTTGACAGGATCAGAGGCAAGGCTGGAGAATGGCTTTCAGACGTCATTCCCTTGCCTGCCATTTGTGCCTCCAAATGACCCCAGCATTGGATCAGTTTGAGACCCCACCCCAAACCAACTCAGCAGGCAGCTTGCCATGGCTGCCAAGTCAGGAAACCAGCCATGTCTCATACCTGCTGGGAAGGCAGGTCATCAGGACGGTTATAAGTAGAAGTCCTTATTACCATTAATTGACCACTTAATGGCTTTAATTGCTGGCAAGATAAGAAAGTTGCCCAAGGTCCTTTCCACCCAGCATTCAACTGCTGAGGTGATAAGAAGGGGGCAAGTTTCTCCCCAGGGACGACTTGCTGGATTATTTCCCCTTCTCATCACCTCTTTTGCCATTTTCAGGGTGGGGAAAGTTGTGCCCTGTATATCTTGTTAACAGGTAGGCATATGCTGGCAACTAGGTACAAGTTCTTTGCTGGATTTCCAGCTTTTACGCAGATCTGAATTCTAAAAATCTATTCAAGGCTGACATTTTGCAGATCACCTTTGCTGTTGCTAAAGCATTGCAGCAGAAACTTTCCTATTGAGGGTGGAGTCACCTCTAACTCTTTTACAATGTTCTTGAATAATGCTTCCATCCAGTTTCCAAAGTCCTTGGTGCCAAAGACAGTGTATGAGTGCCAACTGAAGCAATGCACTCTCCCCCATTTACTACTTACAGACAAAACACCAGCAAGGATAAAAGTACAAACAATAATTCAAAATAAAACAATAAACATTTATTGAATGTCAAAAACATCCAACCAAAAAAGAATCTGCAAATGTTATTATGAAGCCATTAATTATCCTCTAAAATTGCTTCTAGTATTAACCTAGAAAAAAATGAACAGATCACATTTAAATAGAAAAAAACAGGGTAAAACATCCATCGACTCAACTAGCTTGAGCCAATACTTATGCTTAACATGAATCTCTTCTAATCCACTGAATAAATCAGCACCCAACAGGCAGTCCAAGAGATCCAGCTCACTGCTGCCTTACACTCAGAGGTCTGGTACTTTGCCAATCTTGCTGTAAGAACTGAATTATCATGCAAACTTCAAGAATCCTGTTTGAATTTACTAACTGTGAAGCAATTAAATAAGCATTTAGCTATCCTTCCTATTTTCGCCAAATTTGAATAGATGTCCCAGTTAGTTATATATTTTTGTAACCTCAAATGCCCTCATGTTGCGGAGGAGGAGTGTTGGAGAATCAATTTCACATTCCAAAAACAAAACTGCAAACTGAATGAAAGATAAAACACAATGTGCTTGAGGAAAACAAATACTTCTGTGCAATAATGCACTGGGATGCAATAAATTCTCTTTCCAGCCTTCTTTTCCAAAACTATTGTTCTACTGGAGGGAACAGATTGTTGGACTAACCTGGTAATGATTAAAAGTACAATAATAACATTAATGTGCCATTCTCCTAGGTTCCAGCTTTTGAAGTAAGTCACTTTGAATGCTGATGTCTTCATCTTCCACCAAATTCTAAGTGCTGAATCAAATATTTTTAAGTAACCATCAGACAAATTCCACGTTAAAAAAAATCCAATATTATAAAAAAAACTCCTGCAAGAAAAATTTTCTCTATGGCCTCTGCACATTTATTATAGGGAGCTGTATCTTAGAATAGGACAAAGGTAGCCAGCATTGACATTTAAAACTGATACATGTCGAAGCATGGAATTAGCAACAGTATTCAACTCAAAGTCTGTTTCTTCCACAGCAATGATTATGGACATTGCCCATTTAATTTCTACGACTACACCAGGCAAAGGCAGTCCCACACATCTGAACAATGCAGTAGAACCAGTGGTGAAGGATGTCAAGATTGACTATGAAAGGCATGTTTGAGGAAGAAGACTGTACCACAGCCATAGCCATTGACAAAAGTGATGTTGATTTAGGGCAATTAGATGCTGTAGCAGGGGAAGAGATGCGATTACAGAAATTCAAATTTGTAGGTTTCTTTTATTCATTAATGCGAAAAAGATGGATCCTAAGTTTACAATGTGGCAATGAGGGTGCTGGGGGAGGTTCTTGTGGTGCAGTGGTAGTGTCCCTGCCTCTGAGGCAGAAGTGCCACCTGTTCTAGAAAATGTTAGAAAATTAAAATTAGAAAATATCTAATTGTGCTGGGAAAATAGGTTAGTAGTTCATAAGGATAGAAAGATCAAGGGAGGGTTTTGTTTTCAGAAGTTTTGAAAGAGAAACGAGTGTATGAGGTGAGGAGGAAGTCATTTGCAAATCAGTGAATGAAATACCTTGAAGCAATTATTAGGGCTTTGTGAATTTAAATATTTCTAATAATTTCAAAAGGAGCTGTCAAACAAACATACGTTGAAAGAGATCCTGTAGAATGTTTACATTTTGATTGAATAGCTAGCAGACTAATTATTTTAAAAAAGGAAACTAGCTCAGCAGCTTAGATTTCCCTGCAATAGCAGGATGATCGACAAAACCTGTTACTTTTGCCATGTGTGTGCCAATGTCTGATGACCCATCAACAGGATTTTGGGCAAGGACCTCGCCAATGGGATCAAGTAAGGGTCAGGACCAATGAGTAGCCAATCAAGCACAGCAGGTGGCATCTTAGGGCAGGTGAGTCCATGGGAGGCCCTTAGCTTGAAATGTCACTAGGAGGCCCTCCATATTGTAAGGATCAAAGAGGAGGGGGTGGGGGGTGGGGGAAGGTTGTGGGGAGTGCTCCTCTATCTTGAGGCACTCTGCAATTTTTAAAAGAAACAATGGGCTCAGTAGCCACGGCCCCCCTCCACAGCACAGCCTGTATGGCAGGCAGACAGAAGGGGGGCACTGGCCTGCTTGGAAAGCTGGCTTTTTGGTTTGTTGCTGAGAGGCCATCTCCAGAGTTTAAAAACCAGGCAGGAAAACACACTGACACTTGATGAGAGGCTGCACTGAGGATGTTACCAAGCATGGTAACGAAACGTCTGCGGAACAACAAACCAGCTCAGCGAGCCAACCAACATCAACACCCATAACCCGAGCTACAGATCTACTCCAAAACCTTAGAGGCCATCTCCAGCTAACAGGTCTGGTCGTCACTCCAAGGGAGTGCTCGCTGACTGACAAGAACTTTTCAATTGCCCTCTGTAAATAGCCATATAACATAGCGCACATGGCTACCTGCCAATGGGGGGGGGGTAACTCTTCTGACACCATCCCACCTGTTGATGCTTGGCCTGGGATCGGGATGGTGCTGGCCTCTAACTAGCCCCTTACATTCCTATTTTTCTAATTGGAATTTGGACATAGCAATGAACTAAAAGTTGCATGGACACAGTCACCGTATTTTATATCACTCCATAGATAAGCCACATTTTCACATTCTGATCGACTGAATACGTAGTGATTGGAGCCAGGTTGACCTTGTTTAGATTAGGTCATTGATTGGAGTTGGAAAGTAGGTTGTTAAGCCCTGGCTGACCAATATAACCAGGAGATGGACATGCTTTGGTGCTCCCATTTGCCACTGGGCAGCAGTGATCCCCAGTGGAGGGCACTCTACACAGGAGTCCTCTCTCTTTCTCTTGGGGATCTGGGGTGGAGGGTGTTGCATGCAGCAGTCTCATGTAGCTGCAGATTTGTGGCAGTTCATGGACTCTCAGCCCAACTGTCTGTTTTGCGGCGCTGCAGAGTCCGTGGACCATGTATATATTGGTTGTGGGAACTTGCAGTTCCTTTTTAGTTACCTCAAAGACCTCCTTTTGTGTATTTCGTCGCACTTCAGCCCCACGCTCCTGATCTTTGCGCACCCGTTACGGAGAGGGAGGTCATTTCAGGTCAGAGGATCTCCTCGTGGGTCTGTTCCTGGGCCTGGCCAAGCTGGTCATTAATAGATCCAGGCTGTGGACCATGGAGGGGGTCATTATGGCTGACTGCCTGAACCTCTTCCATGGCTACATCCGCACCCAGGCATCCCTGGAGAAGGAGCACACGGTGTACACTGGCACTCTCGATGCCTTTTGGGAGAGGTGGGCACCGCAGAGGGTGGAGTGCTTTATTTCCCCCACAAACTCTATTTTTATTTGATCCCTATCCTCCCCTTCACTTTTTCTTTCACATAGGCACTGCCCCTACAGGGGCTCTCCTTGATATTGATACTTTGGTCACACGGGTGCTTTTTTCCTGGTGGTGGCTTGTTAATAAAGTCATTTGCACAGCACGCTTGGCATTTTTTTACTGTGTCTCACGCCTGCACACGCACAACAAGGGTGCTGGGGAAAAACGCACTACTGCTGGATGGCAGTAGTGTAGGGGTTTTTATAATTAAAAAAAAACCAAGAGATTAGAATCTCCTCAGTTAAAAAAATATAACCAGGAGATTAGAATCTCCTCAGTTCAGGTGACTAACTCTGAGCTGGCTGGTCACAGTCAGTGTACTGTACACATGTAAATAAAGGGAGACTTGGTGATGGGTCTCGGCCTCTAGGCACTTATTTCAGAAACAAATATTTAGAATAAAAGTCCTGAATTAGAGCCGTTTACTTTTTTTTAATCAAATACTCCAATATTTCCTAAGTAAAATAATTTGGATGACTACAGCTGTCAGTAAAAGCTTGCTCTCTTTGCTGATATAGTTGTATGGTTGTCAGGTGTCATTGATGGTGCCCGCAGTAGAGTCTGTTAATACATTCTTTAAAAAACCTAAGAAATGGGAACCTAAGAAATAGCCCCTTCAGCCTCCTCTGCCATTCAATTGTGTCACTGATCTGATTGTGGTCTTAATTCTACTTTCCTCCCTGCCATCAAATCCTTGACACCTCTTCAATTAAAAAAATTGCCTTACTCAGCCAGGAAGGGATTCAGTGACCCAGCCTCCACTGAATTACAAACAATCACTAATCTCTGACAGAAGAAATTCCTCATCTCCATCTTAAGTGGGAATGATCTATTTTTAAACTGTGTCCCCTAATTTTAGATTCGCCCATGAAGAGGATCATGGCCTCAGCAAGAAAAACCAAGTCCACCCACCCGCAAAAAAGATTCACCGAACTGTGAAAGCACAGAAGGGAATCTTAAAAGTTTCAGTAAGATCAAGCCTCACTCTTCTCAATTCTGATGAGAACAGCCCAAAGCGGCTCACATTTTCCTCTTAAGACAAACCCTTCACACCAGGAATCAGCCTAGTAAAAATCTTCCCTGGGCTGCCATGTATGTTCCACATTAAGTATGGCGGCCAAAACCACACACAGTAGGATTTTAGGCATGGTCCCACCAATACCCTGGAAAGTTGCAGTCAGCTTTCCCTACTTTTATATCCTATTCTGCTTTGAAATATAGGCCAACGTTCCAACCACCTTCTCGATTACTTGCTAACATGCTAATTTTTTATGATTCATACACAACAACACTCCTACGAAGTGTCCTGCAGTCTCCATTCACGCGTTCTGTTTTTCTATTCCTCCCAGCAAAGTAGGCAATCTCCCTTTTCCCACATTGTAATCTTGGCAATATTTGTTTCTGTTGCTGCCATGCTCAGGATATCACTTTCTCATTGCCCATCACCTTTGAACATTTGAGACAACTGGATGATTATGGAAAAATAAATCTTTATCAGATGCTGCTAACCATTGCACACTGAAACAGCGATTCAAAGATTCTTTCAGATGGGTCCCTGGTGCCTTTCTGTGCTTGCACTCTTTTCTCAGGGCTTCGCTCCATATAGTTTGTTTTTCTAAGACGACACACAAGTCAAACATGTCCAATCTTGCTCAATTTTAGAAAAAAGGCAATGAACTTCTTAAAATAATTCCCCTTCCCATATAGATTTCAGTAATCCATACTACAAGCCAGTATCTTACCACTATGGGGTTTATCAATTGAAAACGTTCCAGATTTGCTTTACTATGTAGTTTAAACGTCCAACTGTTCAGATAAATCTTAATATTAAAACCAAGTTTATTATGATGCCTCTCTCCATTTTAGTTGCTCCTTCCTGGCCTTTGACCATCACATTCAATTTGAGACCTTTCTTGCAGAGGGCAATAGTTACTGGGAAGGCAAGTCAAATTGCAGTTTGATTTTTAAAATGACAAATGGAATGGCATTTCAATGTGTTCAAAATTAATCAAATTTTCATCACTTTGAGGGGCCAGATTACTGCAATGAGATCAGCAAATTGTAAGATGCATTGAAGAAAATTTATGGAGAGAGAGGTGTGTGTGTTGGGGTTCAGGTAAGGGGGATGATACAGAGGAGGCTGAACAAACAATTGAACAAGTGTGCATGGCTGGGGAAACAGAGTTTCTGTTGAAGTTAAAGACAGCTTTCTGTTCTTATTTTTGATTTGTTCCATTTCTTCCCCCAGACAGCCAGTCAAATGGGCACCTGGCCAACACTTTGGTGAAAGGGAAAGCCAGTGGCATGAGGCAACAGCCTTGGGGACAGATCCTGGCAATTGAGAAAGAGCCTACAACAGTGATATCTGGGTTGTGAGGAGAAGCTGGCTGTTCAGTGGCTGCTGGGGATGGAAGCGGGTGGGCAGGGAGCACGGCTGAGGGAAGGCAAATAGAAAAGTGGGCTGTGAAGTTTTGTGAAGAGGCCAAGGGTAGCAGCATTGTGCCCGTGATGTGTTGAAAGGGCAAGGGCCTTGGGGACCCAGCAGTGAGTTTTAAACTGAACTTCCACTTGTGCTGCAGGAGACCAAATCTACGTTTATTTGTGATTATTTCCGCTATCTGAAAACTGACAGCGCGGATGTGTATGGCAGATAGGGTTCACATTTCTCACAATCAACTGATGATTGCCTGTCCCCTCCCTCTTGTATTGGTGAGGCTTTGTAGAGGTGGTCAATCTTGAGGCCTTAATAAGGATGAAACAGTTACAGGGTCTTCGAGCAGATGATACAATAATGTGCAATATATTTGTAATTTCCACCTGCCAGAATCCCAGGAATAGGATTATTCAATTCCATAACAGGCATTTAGATTAGGCTTTTCTAACTATTTAAATAACTTACTCTCACAAAATTGTAGAGGTGTGACAGCACTGAAAGAAGCCATTTAGTCGATTGAGTCCCTGCTGCCTCTCTACAAGAGCAATGTACATAATTCCACTCATGTACCTTTACTCCGATTCTTTTCTCTACAGAGAATTGCCTAATTCTCTTTTGAAAGCCAGGATTGAATCTTACCACCGACTAAAGAAACAATCACCTTGACTCTGGTTCTTTTTGTTCTCTCCCCCTCTGTTTCTCCTTATTTACACCATCCAGTCCTTGTGACTTTCAACAGCTTCACCAAGTGTCCTCTTAGCCTTCTCTTTTTCAAGAAGAACTTTCCCAGGTTCTCCAATCACTCTCTGTAACTGGAGCTCCTATTGCCTGCAGTAATTCTCATTCATCTTTGCTGCTTCCTTACTTCTTTCAGGAAGTGTTCTGGCCAAAACTGAACACAATATTCCAGCTGAAGACTAAATATTGCTTTGTACAGTTTTATCACGATGTCTTCACTTTTGTACTCTATGTCCCTATTGATGTAGCTCAGGGTCCTATGCACGTTACTAATTGCTTTCTCAATCTGCCCTGCCATAGCCAATGTTTTATGCACATATAGTCTAAGGTCTTCTGCAATTCACCCACTTTAGAATTGTACCATTTAGTTTACATTGTTTGTCTGGAGACATCTCACCAGAATTAATCACTTCACATTTCTTGGCATTAAATTTCATCTGACACTTGTTCACCCCTATTGTCCCAATCCACCTGTGCCTTCTTGAAAGATTAACACAATCCTCTGCACAGTTCACAATACTTCCACGTTTTGTATCATCTACAAAGTTTGAAATTTTGCCCAGTACTCACATGTCTGCGTCATTACCAGGAAAAGCTGGGACCTTATACTGATTGCTGGGGAAGCCTACATTTTAATTTGTTTTTTTGATTTGACTTGATTTATTTATTGTCATGTGTATTTATTACAAATACAGTGAGAAGTGTTGTTTAGTGTCGCCACTCTCTGGTGCCAACTTAAAACAGAAAATAAACCAAAACACAGAATATAAAGCCAAAAGCTAAAACGATAAAGTTCATCCTCAATAAACTTATCTCAATAAACTTAGGTGGCCTTTCCTCCATCCTGATCCTCGCTTTCCTGCTGCTAAACCGCTGCCCCTGCTCGAACAAAGCATCACCGCACTCCGGTGCCATCTCACCTGCACCAATACTGCTGTAGGCATGAGTTCACACTGGGCCCAACTCGCTGATGCCACAGGGACCTGCACTGGCACGAAACCCACCACCATCGCCACCTATGCTGTCAGGCTCCCCAGCCTAGCCACAGATCGGCTGAGCCTGTGTTTGGACCAGGGGATTAAGCCTGGGACTTACTCCTCGCTCGCCAGGGAACCTCCAGCTGTGATGGAGCTGCATCCACCTCACCCTGGTATTGCTGCTGTCACCACTGGATACCTTCGCCTTCAACATTTGGAATAGGGCTTCCAACAGAATCAGAGATCCCTCTCACCCCGGTTACACTCTCTTCTACCCTCTTCCGTCGGTAGGTAGCAGAAGGTATAAAAAGTTAGAATACTCGTACTAATAGATTCAAAAACAGCTTCATCCTCATCATTATCAGACTTTTGAATCGTCATCTCAAATGTTAATGTTGATCTTTCTCTCTCTGCACCTTTTCTGTGGCTGTAACACTATATTCTGCACTCTGTTCTGCTACCCTGATGCACTTTGTATGGTAAGATCTGCCTATTTAGCACTCAAAACAACACTTTTCACTGCATCTCAGTACACGTGAGAATGATCAATCAATCAATCAATCAAACAGAAGGAGGTGACAGTGATGGAGGGCAACTAGAACAGTCAGATGGACTCTTGTTGGAAAGAGGATATCTTTGGAAGAGGACTGATGGGATAGGGAAGCAGACAGACAAAGTAATTCCTCAGCTGAATGTAATCCACTATAATGTCGTTCCATGTAGGTACTGCAAACAGATCCTTGTTTATCTTTAATTTCCTTTCTTGTTTGTAATGACATGATGCCAGTGGAATAAAGGCTGCCTGCTCCTTGATCTTTGGTCTGTCTGTCTGTTCAAATCTCATGTTACATTTCTGGTGTAGTTGGCAGGATTCCACAGTAAGGCTTCAGGTCATGATGGATTTGGTTTAAAGGTACTAAGGTAGCAGGCTGGAAATCAAGCCTTGCTACTTGGGGAACTGTCACAAAATCACAGATTTTAAAAGGTCCACAGAAATCCCCAATCATATAGTATTTAGCAGGTAGAAGGCTTTTGTCATCAATAATTAGTCACTAGTCCACAGACCAATCAGTTATTAGCTCCATCTGTACACCATCCCCCCAATTCATCTGTAACCAAACTTTAATCACTGCTCAACAAGTGGTCGTATAAATGGTACTTACAATCAGTCTAAGGTTGTTTTATAGATTCATGGGTGTTTTATGATACAGAATGGGGCCATTTGGCCCATCTTGCCTACACAGTTCAACTGTCAATCTCCTGCCCTTTCCCCCATATCTGTGCACACCCGTTTCTATCCAAATAACCATCTGATGCCCTCTTGAGTGCCTCAGCTGAACCTGCCTTCACCACATTTCCAGGCAGTGCAATCCATACTCTAATAACTCCTTCCAATCGACCAGGGACAGGAAACGGAAGGATTGCCTCGCAAATGCAGTGAGGGAAGGAGCATCTAAGATACCATTAATGACACTTAATAGTGACAAACTTCAATTATCTTTCTGTGAAATGCAGGATCACATCATCCAGATCAGGGTAATAGATGGACTCCTAAGACCAGGAAGGAGACAACTGCCAGGGGGAGTTGACTGTGGGCATAGGGAAGTTAACCTCAGGCTGAGGAGGCAGGTCAGAATAAACTGTTGCACAGCAATTGCAGATCCAAGCCTTGCTGTCCTGTCCCAAAGTGATGCTGGAATTGTGACAGGGTTGGAAATTCAAACGAGACTGCTAGTGACAACCACGGCCACCACTGCTTCCAAGCACAGAAATCCCATCAATGCAACAGCTTTCCCTTCCTGTTAGAAATCAAACAAGTTGGGTCTCCCACCAAGAACCAGGATGGGCAAGGTGCCTTCAAGAAGAGGTTCAGTTTTATCTAGAGTGATAAGGACTCGCCCTACAATGAGACCTTGCCCTACAGGCATGTACTTATTTGACATAGGAGTGGAGGTGTCAACCTTTACTTCTCAGTTTTTCTGTGGGCATCTTGTTGCAGACTTTGAGCTCTTCCATCATGCTCTGCTTCACAGGAGTGGGACATCTCTACCACACTACATCGAGTTCTCCTCATCTCAGAACATGTTTCTGAGGAAGGGTCACCATACCTGAAACATTAACTCTGATTTTTCCTTCACAGAAGCTGCCAGACCTGGTGAGCTTTTCCAGCAACTTTGTTTTTGTTCCTGATTTACAGCATCCGCAGTTCTCTCGGTTTTTATTCTGATAGTCCGTGACCTGATCGATACTCCAGTGGAAGTAAGGAAGTTGAGAAAAAGTGTGCCATTGGGGTCAAACATGATAAGAGGTACCTAGGTAGCAGGAATGGTGACAGCCATGAATAGCTCACCACGAGGTCAATAGACAGGGTGTGGGACTCTCTGACTTTGATTCCTGTGCTCAAACTGTGTCAGCTTGTATGGGACTCCAGAACTGTTCAAGCATAAGGAAATGGCACTGCTCCTTTACCTGCCGAACTGTTATCTCCCCAGCAGCTGCCTCTATTAAGCACAACCTGTCACTCTTCCCGTTCCCACAAGAATGTTAGGCGCCATATTTGGGATGAATATTCTGAATATTAGTCTCTTCTGCAATTTTCACAATGATGAGAGACACTTGGTCATTGCAAAAATCCAGGCACAGTTTTCTTTGGGAAAAAGTCCAATTTTCCTCCAAACTGCTGACCATGTGCCATTTTCGTCCAGCCATTTTTGGATCAGGAAAGCTACCGTGTATACATTATCCTCTTTTGATGCTGGGTTCCCCGTTTTATATTGGGCACAAGACTCGGATTACCTCTTGTCCAGCATGTTCATCTGGTGATGCAGTACTTTTGAACCCTATTAAAAGCACAGGTGTTTCAGAGTTTGTGAAGAATGTGGAAAGCTTATTGTAGCAACTGCAACATCCTGAATGCTAAGTTAAAATGTTCCATGTTTTGCAATACTTTCCAATGGAAAGAAATGCCATAATTTAGTGGAATATGTTACAAAATGTCATGTCACTGTGATTTACTATGACGTAAATGGCCCTAGCTGATTTTTTTTTCAAAAAGCTGTACATTTGGAACAAACTGACTACACTGCAAGAAAATTTACCCTTAGAACAATATATCTAACTCCTAACCATTAACTGAAAGGCACTCTGCTTCAAAACTGAAATGAGTATCTGATGTTTTTTCTCAGGGAGTATATTCCATTGTTTGAATAGCTGAGGCCATTACAAATGTTTGGCTGAGTTTCAAATGTTGTTGAATTTCAGGACAGTAGGTGTTCCATTCATTTCAGAATGAATGGAAGTTTCAAGAGGTTTTAACACAGATTGCCCCACTGGTCACCTCCACTTATGTCTAATTTTAATGACTCAGGTTGACAAAATGCATTGTGCGCAGTTTAGACCTGGTTGCAATAATTCTGAGTTTTGTGGATCCGTTTACTTAGCCAGGATGCCCTTTTGGAAAACTCCTTTGGATATGATCACAGGACACCTTTGGGTGAGGTGGTGCACCATTTAGAGAAGTTATGGTTCCCTTTGGGATTGTTAAAAGTAGGTAAGTGTGTGTGTACAAAATGCAGAAACTCATTGGAACTGTTGGAAGTGTCAAAACAGAACCGTAAAAAGGAACTGTCAAACTGCCAAAGCAATAAAAACCTCTGCTCTTTTCCATCTCTAATGAAAACAACAAACATCTGTAGGTTAAAAAGAAATCATTGCTTGTTATTTCACCTTGTCTGTTAACCTGGAAGACTACTGTCACTGGATTCCTGTTGCACAGTTGATTTTACAATCTTCTATTATTACAGTCGGAAGCCTGCCATTTTAAAATTTGACTGACAACTCCAAATGGTTATAGACTCTTTGAAACGTGATTATGAATTCCAATAGTTAGTTTTATATGGAATGATTACTTGAATGGAATCTTTATTGATAGAAGGAATTATGTAGTTAAAGGAACTGAAATGTAGTGAATGTGTTTGGGTGTTTGAATTTTAAAACCCCAGAATAAACACTTAGAACTTTATTTCATCTCAGCACGGTCCTGAGGTCTGGCAATGTTCAATACTGGATGAGTTTGCATGGTAGCTGTGAGGATATAGGGTAGTGGATAAAGTGGGGGAAACGCATTGGCATGTTTTCACACCAACTTGGCAGGGCTGCTATAAAGTGTCACTGAGGTTGTACAGAGAGGTATATGTTGGCATGGAGGGCATCTGAGGGATGGAGATGAGGATGGGGTTGGGGCATGATGCAGCATTAATTTGGCATGAATTGGCCACAGGCAGTGCATTAGTGTTAGGGAAGGAGTGGGCTAAGATCTGGAGGGCAGTTTTATGTTTTGTTGACTGTTGTTGAGAACTTTTGACTGTGTTGGGATACCAAGACTTCCACCGAGACTACTTCTGCACCTGGCCGTCTCTCCACTCATTCTAGGATCTGATCCTGGAGAGAACTTGTCTACCCCACATTGAAAATCCCAACCTTAGGATCTTCCAGGCTGGATTTGCAGAGCTGGGAGATGTCCTAACACAGGAGCAGAGGTCCAAGCCTATTTGTGGCTATTTGTACACCAAAATATATTCTAAATGAAGATTCAAAGGATTCGGAGGAACAGACAAAAATAAGGACACAGCTACTTTAATATTAAAAAAAACGAAGAGGTTGATTAACCAATTAAAGAGAAGCATACTGGGTCTATTTTCATATAAAAATAGCAGATTTGAAAAGCAGGGAATTGCTCAACTGTACATGTTATTGGTTAGGTTTTGGGAATAATGTCAAGACTAGGGAGACGGTTTAGAAGAGATTCACTAAGATGATATCTGTGATGAGAAGCTTAAGTTATGGCAACAGACTAGAGAAACTCTGCTCTTTTGAAAACAGAAGGATAAGTGAAGATCTGGCAGAAGTACTGACAATTGTGAAGGACTTTGATCAGGTCAAAAAATAATTAGTGTGTATGAATTTTAAGAGCAACACCAAAAGAATGAATCGAGGGGTTGTGACAGATCTGTTTATGAAGAGATTTATTTATGGCAGGGAATGTCCTCCCAGTAACAGTGATGACCTCCCATGTTGTAGTCTCTGTAAACTTGAGCTTATTTGAGACTCTGCCACGAGTATCCTCACTCACACCATGTCCTGTTCACCGATCACTTTTATACTTGCTGACCTATAATGGCTCCTATTTCATCACTGCCTTGACTTTAAAATTCTCATCTTCCTTTTCAAATTCTTCAGTTACCTTGTCACATACACCACACTACTTCATCTTTGTAACATCCTCCGTCCGTACTGGCCTCTTGAAATTCTTTGACTTTTATTACTTTGCTTTGGGAAGCTGTCCCTGAACTGTTTGGACCAAAAGCTCTTAATTGCCCTTCTAATCCTCTTGGCCTCTCTACTCTCCTTCCCACAAGAGGATACATTAAAAGCTCTGTGTAAATGCAAGTTATTATTGTTAAAGGCAGAATCTGTTGTACGTGCAGTCAAATGGTGTCTGCATTTCAGTACGTGGCAGTTTTCCTACCCCCATCCGCTTTAAGTGTCAGGAGCTACAGGGCCTGCTTGGTGTAAGATGGTAGAGGAAAACCACTTCCTGGTCTAACAAGAGAAGGCTTTTATACTGAATAAGAAGTAGATTATTGCACATCAGCAACTAGTTACATAGGAGAGATATTAGGATGGAGATTAGATGGAGGATCTTTCTGTCAGGTTTTACCCCTTTGAAATCCTAAACTCTTCTACCACCAAGTCCATATAATGTTATTTGTTGTCAGTGCTGTTTAAGATGCTCCTCAGTATTAACTCTTTCAGACTCTAATGACCTTACATAATAGAATGCATATTTAACAGGGATATAAAAGTTAATTTCTCAGGCAATATAATTTTTTCAATTCTAGTGGTACAGAAGATTTCTTCTCGTACCTATCATAACATTTTAATAATGGATTTTGCATACATTTTTCAAAAATTCATAGTTAAATTGCCTTTTCTGTAAAATAGTGCACCTTACATAAGAAATTTAATTTAAAATTGGTGGCAAGCCATTTGCAACAAAGATAATTGGAAACATTTATCCCTAGTGGACAACTGTTCAGATACAACTTTATCAACTCTTACATTCATAATGAACTGCAGAAAATGGTATTGTAAAAGGATAACACTGCAGATACTGGAGGTCTAAAATAAACACCCTGGAAACAGAGAAAATATTATTTTTAAAATGTAATCCATTGAGTGACGTTGCAGTGAAATGCAGATCACATGACAAAGAAACAAAGGATAGGACAAAGTCCCAAACCCAACTTTTCAATTTAGTAAGTGAGTAATAAATCTCAATGGTCTTTAAGCTTTAGAAGTAAAGAAATCTGACATTCCAATCTATTTCCTTAGTTCCACTTACAATAGAATTCCATTACCTGCTTTATCATACAGGCAGATTTTGACAGGACATTGACTTCTATAAAAACATCAGCTTCTTTTGCTATTCGTGATTAATGCTCTTTCCCTTTACTGCATAAAGCTACATAGTGTTTCACTTACTGTATTCCATTAAACTTTATTCTTCTGCCTAGGTTGAAGCTGTACCTTGTTTGTGAGACAATTATTTGAGGATACTTGAAACACACCAATTGCCATTATTCACCGCAACTGCCCTCCATTATGGCACACACCCTTTTCTCAGTTGGTTGGATGGCTGGTTTGCAATGCGGAATGATGCCAACAGCATGGGTTCAATTCCTGTACTGGCGTAGTCCATGAAGGACTTTCCTTCTCAAGCTCTCCCCTTACCTAAGGTGTGGTGGCTGTCACGTTAAACCACCACCAATCATCTCTCTCTACTGAGCGAAGAGCCCTATCGTCTTGTAAGACTATGGTGACTTCATATCTTTGGAAACTGTGGATAATAGTCAATAACTTTGCCTTCAGCAGTAGCTTAAACTGGATAATAGCGAATCAGCAGCCTATTTTCTACTTATATTTAACCTTGATAATTTCCTGTTGCCTATTTTACACTATTGCTCAAGTTAAATTTATACACGTTGCACGTTTTGTAAAAGCAAAGTAAACCTGACAAACAAATAATTGCTAACACTTGATAGCAGACTTCTGGATTCAATCCCCGCAGCTTGCTTATGGCATAATCTTTTGAATAGGAAATTCATTTCCTTTGCTCAGATTTAAACTACAGGTTAAAAAACCACATTATTTGCCTATAGTCTGCCGTGATAACTTCATCATTGAGGCAGAATGTTTAAGTATTGTTTAATCAACCTATAACCTACCCACGCTGTCCTGTTGATCATGATCTCAGTTTCCATTCCTTCCTCCAAAGTGGAATAAGGATGAATTAACATGTAGTTTACTGGCAATCTGCCTCACAACAAGTAGCAGCTGCTGATCATTCACAGCTCAGCTTTCCTCACCTACACACATACTTACTGGTATCCAATTTTATTCAGTGTGCAACAGAAGAGTATGTAGCACGATCCAAATTACTGATAAATGTGTATGTTTACAAAAAAAAGTTCTTGTTCTTTGCATTTGGAGACAGATGTACCTTTAATATTTTGCAATTGTTTCCTTATGCAGCCAAACAACACACTTCTAAGTCTGCGCACTTACATTATGTTAAAATAAACGCTTTTTCTATGATTCCGCCACAGAGGCTTTCCTCCCAACATTTTACTGAAGCAGCTACGTTCCATTCACAATGGTACTTCAGGAAGAGGAGTCCAAAAGATGTATTTCAATTTATTTTGGTAATAATTGCGATATGCAAAACCTGTACTAAATCTTTAGTAAAGGAAGAATAACAACATTGTTGGAGAAGCTCAACTCAGCTGAAAAAACAGCAGCTAGGAGTTAAGTTAGCAGGGATCACTGTGGTCATGCTATTGGCACTCAATGTGCCACATTCAGGCATATATAAACGGGTAAGCAGACTGTTTAAAAAAGGCCCAGATGATTTCTGTGTGGGGTTCCTGCTTCTCCTGGTCACACAAAACTCTCTTCTTCAGCTCCATCACTAGCTGGTTGGAATTGGTTGGTGTGTTGACTGGCACCCAATGTAGCGCTCAGGAACCTGATTTGCATATTAAAGGAACTTGAAATTTGGGCATCAGGTGCATTGTCACACAGGGTTAAGTACCTTCGAAAGCACATCCATATAGAATTCTGTAGAAATGTATCCAGACAAGAAATGGTGTGCCACTCTTTGCTAACCATTCAAGAATGACTAGTCCATGTACATAACCCAGCATATTCACAATTAGTTCGATATCAGGCAGGAGTAGGGTGATTGCTTTACATTCAGGAAACAAAGAGGAACAAGTTGCCCACAGGTCCTGTTAAATTTGATGGCATAATCCATTTAACACTTATAATCTGTGTTTTCTCTGGCCTCAGACAGGCAGCTTGTAAGGCCCGTTGGCATTCGGGTGGGCAAGCTGTTAGCACCAGTGGAATAAGAAGAAGGAAGAGAGAGGTCAGAGATCTCAGTGGGGTTGGTGGTGGGGGGCTCAGGAGGTCTGCAGATTCAGGGGAGAGGGAGAGATCTCAAGAATTGGCGATGGGAGATCAGGAGAGTTGGGGATGGAAAAAGACAAAGAATCCATGGGGGGACACTGGAGGGCTGGTGGTGGAGGAGACCAAAGATCCTAGGGGAGGGGGTGGAGTTTGGATGGAGAACGGTGTGAGTGGAAGGAAAACAATTCAATGGATCCGAATGAGAGCTGAAGAGGAATGCAGCAGTGGGTGGAGGAGGTAAACTGGATCCAGTATGCATGCGGAAAAGGTAGTATGGTCCTGGAGTGGATAAGTCCTCGCCTCCCTTTAGTTGATGTATTTCCTGAGGCCTGGAAAACCTGAGTGGATAGGGTTAAATTTTAAATCATACTTAATCCTGAGGCACACATTATTACATGCCACCCAAGTCAGAACAACCTATCTGTGGGGTTAATGTATCACCGTCGTCCACATACCCAATATCCCCAATTCAGTTATTCAAATTCAGTTGTGGGACACAGTTGCCACTGGCTGGTCCAGCATTTATTGTCCATCCCTAGGTGCCCTTGAGAAGGTGGTAATGAATTGCCTTCTTGAATAGCTGCAGTCCATATTTTGTAGGTAGACATGTTAGAGAGGGAATTCAGTTTTGTCCAAGATGAATTGATTCATCCAGACACATGCATCCAATACATTTCATCACATTAGACAATAAATACCTAAAACTCTTACAGTTACTCAAGGTGGGAGTGGTACAGAAAGTACCACAGCATACAGGGCTGCAGACCTAGTGCTAGAAAATACGATTAGAATATATCGATTGGCGTCTGATGACCAGCTCAGACACAATGAGCCAAAGGGCCTCTTTCTGCGCTGTACAACTTTATGACTCTACAACTCTACTGCTTGATCAGGAAGTAGTCTGTAGAAACAGAGGAATCATGCTGCTAACATCAGTTCCGATGATGCTTACCAACTCCTCATATTCCTCCTTAATATAAACAGTACAAATACCTATCTTTCAAGTTACAAGATTGATATTCATTTGTTCTGCCTCCTTTAGGTAGAGATTAATTTAAAATTCAATATTTAGTCTGGTTTACAAACATTTTAATTTTACATATATGAACAATGGTGTGTGTCATTTATGTATTGTATGTGATCCTTTGAACATGAATGAAGATCACAAACGAATTATATAAAGTTATATTAATCCATGAAGAAATGTAGAAACAAAGCTGACAACCGCTCATGGTATCACACACTACGTTGTTGTAATTCCAGCTGATGCTATCACTGGCCCGATCAGATCGCAGACTGAAATCAGCTTGATAGATCATATTTTGTTTTTAACAAGGTGGTCTCCCAGGACTGAGATGCAACAGAAAAAAAAACAGAAGTTTCTTCCGTGAAATAAATTATGAAAAAATAGAATAAACCAAACTACTTCTATATGAGCACAATTTTAAAGGTTTAGAAACACATAGTAAAATACAATTACTCCCAAAAGAAACAAGCTGTTACAGATTCCATAAACAACACTCCTACACTGAAATCAAAACTCTTCTTTCCAGATCCCAAAGACACACTTTTACATTACTCATTACAGAGACAGAGACAATCTCCTTCCTATCACCTCTACAAACTTAATTTAGTTGTAACTTCACTGATCAAATAGGTTTTTTTTAAAAAAAGGTTTTTTGCTTTGTGAAGACGACAAAGGAATCGTAGGATCCTATACTGCAATCCTACATTGCAGTAATTTAGAATTCCATGTTTCATCACAATCATTTTAGAATAAGATGAGGAGAGATTACTTCATTCAAAGGGTTGTGAATCTTTGGATTTCTCTACTCCAGAGAGTTGTGGATGCTCTGTCATTGAGAATATATGAGGCTGTGCTAGATTTTTAGTCCCTCAAGGATTATGGGAAATTGTAAGAAAGTGCAGTTGAAGCAAAGATCAGGAATGATCATACTGATTAGTGTAGCAGGCTTGAGAGGGCATATTATGTGTTTCTGCTCCTAGTTCATTTGTTACAGTACAAGCTAAAATAGACCAAGCATTTTGAGCCATTAATAGCTGGATCTTAGGGACCAAAAGATCCAATGTTGGATTCCTGGTCTAGAGTTAGCCAAATTCAGCAGGATTCAGGAGTAAGAGTGTTAATGATTTGCCTCAGCATCCTCGATGATCAACATTTCTACTCTCTCCACAAGCCAAATCTCAAAACAAACTTAGTGCTGGTCAATGCCATGAATATCCAAGCTAGTGCTGAGCTCCCCAGTAGGGTGCCTCTTTAAGTAATCCATAATCAGCTTTCTTACTTTTGACTCAGTTGTATCCATGTCTCCACTCATGAAGGACCTTGCAAAGTTATCCAAGAGCAGTCTTCTGCCAAACTTAAGTTAGTTTGTGTATCCCAGACCACAGCTGGCTGCAAACTTCACTAGTGAGTCATTCTGATCAGTGACAAGCCAAATCTAATCCTGTCAGCATTTCCCCAGGGTCTGAGTATAGTACTCTTGTTTCAAGTGACTGCTTCCAATTACTGTACTCCCAGAATTGATGACATTACAGCCTGGGCTATTTCATGCACAGAACTCTTACTCACCTCACTTTGAAAGAAGAATTGTATTGCTCTTGGGGATAATGAGTACATGCACACTGAGCCCTGGGTGCAGAAAGCATGACAAGAACAAATATTTCCACAGCATTACTCACAATGTTTCAGGGTGCTTAACAGGGCAGTTGACAAAAAAAGAATGGACAGCAAACCATTGAGTAGAAAGGTCTTGAAGGTGAAAGATGTCTGGAAGTATGGTCTTAGCCGATTTTTCAACGCCAGACAGAGGTGACAAAGTGGAGATTTTCAGGAAGAGGTATCCAGACACTGAAGGTGGTTGTTAGATCAACCAAGTAGGTTAATTCAAATGTTATAAATTGAAATGCTAGAGATGAATCAATTGTTGCTTTTACTATTATTAACAGAAAGTACGAAGCGTCTATATATTGACATGTTGGATATGCATCAGGGAAGTCATGGTATAGCAGTAATGTCACCATATTAGTAATGGCCCCCGACTGAAGTTCTGGGGTCATGGGGTTGAATCCCATATAACGGGTAGTGAAACTTGAATTAAAAATGAAGTTAGTTTATTGATAACCATGTAGCCATTGGTGATTATTTTAAGAACCTATCTCACGAATGGCCTTCAGGAAAGGAAATCTGCCATCTTTACCTGGTCTAGCCTATGTGTGATTCCAGATCCACAGCAATGAAATGACACTTAACTGACCTTTGAAATGGCCTAGCAAGTAATTTAATTCTAAGCAATTAGTGATGGGCAATAACTACTGGCCCAGCCTAATTGCATGAATGAGTAAAAACATAGACATATTCTCAGCAAGATTGTCAAATAACTACTAAAGTCAATGTAGATAAACATCTGATGATTTGGTCTGAATGTATCAATTCAGGGAATATTGTCATGTTCTTTAAAATTGGTGGTATATTGGTTCTTCGTATACAGTGCAATGGGATCAAAGAGGGCTTGTTTCCACTCCTGTTCAATGGGTTCTGAGAAATATAGATAAGTTCAATGGGCAATCTGCAGACTCTGCCATATGCAGGGCAGGTGACTAGCTAGTGCTTGGAGGATTGGTTGATGAATTTATGGAGAGTTTGCATGCTCTCTCCAATGTCTTGACTTCATCTCTATATGTTCCGAGCTAAGCCTCTCAATTTATTTAGTACTTTTCCGTATGAACAATTTGTTCTGGTCAGTCACAGGCCAGGACATCCGTGACTTAGCAGTAAGATTTGAATTCTTCAGGGATGCCTTGGGGGCATCAATAAACAATTTCTGTTGTTCTTTCTCCATAGCAAAGCTTTGACAAAATAGAGGACACTTCCCAATCAATTGGCATCTTATTTCCCATGTAGTAGAAACTGCTGTTCTCTTTGAAATGTGCTATTCTTGCATCTGCCCTGATGAGTACAAGATGAAAACTTTGATAGTGGGTCTTTTCAGTAACATTCGTCTCCAATGCTACAAAGCAGCTAAATATGTATTTCCCTAAGGAATAAAAAGTGCACAAGATAAATATTCTAGCTGCAGCTAATAAGAGATGTTAAAGGTAGGAATAGATTAAAGGAGGTGGCTTGTGATGTAGTATGAAAATTGGGAGGATTTTGGAATTCAAAAGGATGGCAACAAAATTGATGCAAAAAGGAAGTAACTAGTGAAAGTAAAAGTGGGTTGTTTCAATACAGAGACAGACAAAACTATAATGGGAAAGAGGAAATGGCAAAGATATTAAACAACTAATTTATTTTTGTTTTCACAATGGAAGATACAAAACCCATTCTATAAATAGTGGGAAACCAAGGGTCTAGCAAGAATGAGGAATTTAAAAGAAACATGGACTTGTAAGAAAACAGTACTGGAAAAAATGATTGTGATTACAAGTATCAAACCTGCACTGAATGGCCTGTATCCTAAGCGACTATAAAGATGCTGAATACCTGCCACTGATATTCCTGGCTTCTGTTGATTGAGATGAAACAAACATAATCCCACTTTTCAAGAAAGAAAAGGCAAATATGGGATAGACCATTCTGGCCTGACATCAGAGTTAGGGAGCATTTTAAAATCTATTATTTGGGATTGTTAAAGGGAATACTTAAGATATCTTCAAATGATGAGACAGATCGTTCAAAGGTTTATGAAAGAGAAGTTGCATTTGAAAAGTCCACTAAGAACTTTAAAATTCTCTCACTAGCAAGGTAGAAAATTAGGACAGGACTTATACACTCAATGGTAAGGAGTTGCTGGGGGAGTTGTTGAACAAAGATAGTTTGGAGTGCAGATTCATAGTTCCTTGAAAACTGAGTCACAGGTAGATAGGATAGTGAAGAAAGCATGTGGTATCCTTAGCCTTACTGGTCAGTGCATTGAGTGTAGGAATTGGGAGGTCACGTTGAGGCTGTACAGGACATTGGTTAGGCTATTTTCAGAATATTGTGTACAATTCTGATCTCCTTGCTATAGGAAGGATGTTGTGAAATTTGAAAGGGTTCAGAAAAGATTTACAAGGATGTTGCCTGGGTTGGAGGGTTTCAGCTATAGGGAGAGGTGGAATAGGCTGGTGTTATTTTCCCTGGAGCGTCGGAGGCTGAGGGGTGACCTTATTGAGGCTTATAATATCATTGGGGGCATGGATTGGGTAACTAGACAAGGTCTTTTCCCCAGTGTGGGGGAGTCAAAAACTAGAGCGTATAGGTTTAAGGTAGAGGGGAAAGATTTGAAAAGACAACTTTTTCATGCAGAGCGTGATCTGTGTATGGAATGAGCTTCCAGAGGAAGTGGTGGAGACTGTACGATTACAACATTTAAAAGGCATCTGGATGGGTATATGAATAGGAAGGGTTTGAAGGGATATGGGCCAAATGCTGGCAAATGGGACTAGATTTATTTAGGATATCTGGTTGGCACAGATGAGTTGGACCGAAGGGTCTGTTTCCGGGCTGTACATGTCTATGACTCTATGAATCAATACATGTAATTTTTTGGAACTTCAAAAAGCATTCAGTGAGGTGATCCACAAAGCATTAATAAACTAAACTAGAGGTGAGGAGTTGGGATTACCATATTAGCATGGATTGTGGATGAACAAGTGGAATCAGAAAATAGGAATAGTGGCTTGGATTTTTCTGTGGCCAGTCATTATTCCAGTTTAGGTGGGAGTTGCACATGGGAGACCCTGCAGATTCCCACTGTTGTCAAAGGAATTGACCATGAAATTGAACATTCTGCTGGTCAATTCGTCTACACTGATAACCGTTGTGGAAGTCTTTATTTAAATTGGAGGGCTCTGATTAACTTAAGTAAATAGTTACTCAGGAAAAGTGAGACCATTGAATACATAGTCTACTCCTGAGTAACTATTAAACTGACTCCGTATTTATTTCACTACATCTCTGTTGGACCACATACATCACCCAGTCACTGACCTGATACCTCCTGGAATGTGGCATTCTCTTTCCGCAGTTTGGATCTGATTCCCAATTTCCCCAACTGTTGGACATGCTGCACCCTTCTGCCACTCTGCACCAGACCCCCATTTGCCTCACTGTTAGACATGTTCTCCCTTCCTCTGCTCCACACTTCCTCTGCACTCCCCAACACCCAACACTCCCTGCCTCTGCCAAACCAACACTCAATGCAGCAAGTCAGGAGTTACACTGATAGTGGGGGATTCAGTGATGGTAACGCCAATGAATGTTAAGGGATGATGGTTAGATTGTCTCTTGCTGGTGATGGTCTTGTTTGGCACTTGTGTGACTTTGTCAGCCTAAGCCTAAATGTTGTCCAGGTCGTGCTGTTTTTGGACATGCACTGTTTTAGTATCTGAGGAGTCCCAAAAGGTCCTGGACATTGTGCAATCTTTGGTGAACATCCCCACTTCTGATCTTATGGTAGTGGGAAGGTTTAAGAACGCAGTTCACAATCACCTTCTCAAGGCTAATTCATGATAGGCAATAAGTACTGGCCCAACCAGCAACACCACATCCCATGAATGAAAAACAGAAATCTGAATGCTGGAATGTAGTCATGGTCAAAAGGAATTAAAACAATGGAATCTGAACCAACATACAAAACTGAGAATCTTGAAATCGATAGTTCAACTATCAATGTCAAGGCTACCAGTAACCTCCAAAGCAGTGGTCACAATATTGAACTATTATTCTTCTTGAGAAATTCAGAGGTTTGGTGTATCCCATTCAGGTCTGAAAAACTGCAGAAGCTCGTCCAGGGTCTGGACATATCAGATAATATGAGTCTATTCGATACTGAGATTGTTAGATTTTTGAGCACTATGTGAAATGAGAATCAAGAAGGCACACAACTAGTAATGTTCTGCAGAAGTGCAAATTGTCAAGGTACATTAGCCAGTGTTGCTTTATTTTGCTTTGCTATTTTATTCTGTAATGTGTGAGTAAACAAGACGATGCAAATGTGCATCAAGTGATAATGGCTTCATTGCTCTCAAAAGGCTGAGGAATACTATTACTTTGGAATAGAAATTATGAGTGCTACAAGGTGATGATGTCAATAAGATGACATAGCCACAGCGAGTTAACATTGGCTTCTACTAACGACTGTGTCCACCATCAAGAAAAACAAAGCTAAGCTAAAAGCTAGTGGTTAAAGCGCTAATCCTTTAAGTGCTACAAAGATTACCTGTACTAAGTAACGTAAAAGTAAAGTCACCACAGTCCGACAACACCACAAGGCTGCCCTCTCATTAGAAAGGTGGTGGTTTAACCAGAGGGTCACCATGCCTCAGGCAAAGGAAGAGATTGAAAAGGTCAGTCCTTCAAGGTAATCTGTACAATGTGCAATATGTTAGAAAATGTTATGGAGTGTAGAGATCAAGAACCAAACCAAAGGAACCTCACAGAATCACAGAACTGTTCCAGTATAGAAGGTGCCACCCTGCCCATCTTCAAATGAGCATCATTACCAAGTGTCAATCTCCTGCTTTTTCTCTGTACCCTTCCTGTAAAGATGCTGCGCATTCAAGGAAAGGCTGTGAATTATATATAAAATCTGAAACAGCACTTTTTTTCACACTAAGCATTGAAGGCATTAATTGTGCGCATAAATAAGGTGTATTTCACGTTTATCTTACATATTAGTGCTGAAAACCTGGGTTTGGGAATGTTTTTCCTTATTGCATAAAGGGGGAAATGCACCTCAAAAATAATAACTTTGATTTAAGATGTGGTTTCAGAAGCTTCTGTTAAAATGACGGTTTTGGACATAGGTGGGCCAAGTACATAACCTAAAACCAGATAAATTCTCTCTGATAAAAACCGAAAGAACTGCAGAAGCTGTAAATCAGGAACAAAGACAAAGTTGCTGGAAAAGTTCAGCAGGCCTGGCAGCACCTGTGAAAGAAAAAACAGAGTTAATGCGTCGGGTCCGGTGACATTTCCTCAGAACTGATGGTGGCTGGGAAAACGTCAGATTATATGCAGAAAATAAGGAGGTGGGTGGGGTAGGGAGTAAATGATAGGATAGAGCCCAAAGAAAGAGAAAGACAGTTGGACAGACAAAGAAGTAGCTAACAATCGGGCTGGGAGGGTGAATAGTTGTTATAGTTAGAGGGACTGTCAGGGACTAACAACAGGGGGTGTGTAATGGCAGGCTATGTGGTAACAAGGCCTGGTGTGTGGGGTAGGGGGCTGGGACATGGGAGAGTTTAGGCCCTAAAATTATTGAACTCAATATTGAGTCCAGAGGCTGTACGGTCCCCAAGTGGAAAATGAGGTGTTGTTCCTCCAGCTTGCATTGGGCTTCGCTGGAACACTGCAGCAAGGCACAGACAGAGATGTTGGCCAGGGAACAGGGTGGTGCGTTGAAGTGGCAGGCAACAGGTAGTTCAGGGTCTTTTTTGCGAGCAGAGCATAGATGTTCTACAAAGCGTTTGCCAAGTCTATGCTTCGTTTCCCCAATGTAGAGGAGACCACATTATGAGCAGTGAATGCAGTAGACTAGATTCTGGGAAGTGCACGTGAAGTGTTGCTTCACCTGGAAGGTATGTTTGGATAGTGGGGAGGGAGAAGGTAAATGGGCAGGTGTTGCACCTTTACCGGTTACTGGGGAAGGTGCCATGGGCTGTGGGGGGGTGTTGGGGGTGAAGGAAGTGTGGACCAGGGTGTCCCGGAGGGAACGATCCCTGCGGAAGGCAGACAAGGGAGGAGAGGGGAATATGTGTCTGCTGGTGGCATCTCGCTGGAGGTGCAGGAAATGGCTTCTGATGATCTTCTGGATGTGGATGCTGGTGGGATGGTAGGTGAGGATAAGGAGAACCCTATCGCTGTTGCGGGAGGGAAGAGAAGGGGTGAGGGCAGAAGTGCGGGAGATGGGTCGGAACTTGTTGAGGGCCCGCTCGACAAAGCAGCTGGGGAATTCTCAGTTGAGGAAGAAGGTGGACATTTTGGAGGCTCCCTTGCCGAAGCTGGCCTCATCTGAACATACACAACACAGACAGAGGAACTGAGAGAATGGGATGGAGTCTTTACAGGAAGTGGGGTTCTGAGGAAGGGTCACCGGACCCGAAACATTAACTCTGTTTTTCCCTTCACAGATGCTGCCAGACCTGCTGAGCTTCTCCAGCAACTTTTCTTTTGTTCCTAAATTCTCTCTGAGGCTGGAATTTCTGAGTTGTTATGTTTCAAGCATTTTCTGTATAAATGCCTAGAAGACACTCTCAAGTAAACACATTATGTTCAACGCAGGTTTTGCTTTACTGAAGGTTTGTTTTTATAATCCAGGCTGAACAATTAAACCATATCACAAAATGAATTATTTAAAGATGGTATCTAAGTAAACAGAATCTCAATAGCCAAACACTTTAGTAAACAAAAGTACGATGACTCAGATTGTTATAGTTCATTTCTCGATATTTTGTACTGAAGATGCTTCATTATTTTTTTTAAGATTGGCTCATTTGCCATGTCAACAACATATCGGAACCTGCTTTTTTTTCAGACAGATCATGGAAATAGTGACAATTTGATGTTCAAAACCACATAGAAATCATATGACTGAAGCAAACTGAAAAGTCAAGCCTGTGAGACTGCCAGTTACTTGTCTTCAGTTTACTGCTAGATTTACTGGAAATCATCTGCCTGGGTTCATGGCTGTCAAATGCTTTCTGATATTGTTGGGAGTGCAGTTAGGATATAGCCAGCTGAAAGAGAGAAGCTACTCAGTCCTTTGTCTTTCTGAAGAAACCCTTTTTTTAAACGAGTACAGCATAATATCTAAAAAACTGATGCAGCTGTCCTCTAAAAAAGCCTCTGAATTTGTGACAATTCCAGTTTGGACTGTGTCTGCAAAGGTCCCAATGATAATTGCCTAGGTTCAGTGACACCCCTCCACTTTTACCAGGACACTGGCTGAAAGCCACCTTGATCATTTCATACATTATCCTTTTTTCCTCAAAGAAGTAACAAGTACTGACTAAACTAGTTTCCACTAAATTAATCTTTGCAGAGGAAACTCCTCTTATGATCGGTGCATGTGGACATCTGTGGGGCTTATATAGAAGGATAAAAAAAATTATACTTCCTTATTTCAAGCAATGTGTGGTTACAGTGCACTCGATCCAAACTTGGCCACAACAATATGAATTGACTCTCACAGCGGGACATTTAGAAGCCACATGTTAGTCTGCATCATTACACTTAGCCATAGAACACAGCAGCTCAGTAGGAGGCTACTCAATCCAACAAACCAGCATCAGTTCTTTAGAAGAGTAATCCAATAAGTAATCCCTTTCCAAATCCCTGCCATTTCCCCCCTTTGAAGATTTATCCAATTCCCATTTGAAGGTTATTTGAAGGTTATATTGAATCTGTGCCCCTATTAGGTAATGCATTACAAATCCTAAACACTCATTGCATAATAACTCTTGGTCCCTCTTGTTCCTTTCCTAATCACCTTAAATCTGTGCCTTCTAGTTATTTCCCCTTTGGACATTATAAACAGTTACTCTTTATTTACATCATTGAAACAATTCAGGCCTTGACCTCTATCACATCTTTTCTTATCATTCGCTGCTTTAAGCAGAACTTCATTCTGCAGAGATCCAGTCGACATGGAAAATACATATTTCTAAATCAATCTAAGAATTTAAGAAATAGGAGCAGGAGTAGTCATTTAGATGCTCAAGCCTGCTCCAATACAAGGTCACGGCTGATCTGTCCCAGGCCTCAACTTTTCTTACATATTAGCTCATTATATCTGTCAGCTATTTCATAAATTTATCTATCTCCTCTTTAAGAACTTTCAGTGATCTAGCCTCCATAGCTCTCTGGAATGGAGAATTCCAGACATTCACTAGCTTCTGGCTGAAGAAATTCCATAATATCTCAGTTTAAAATGAGCATCCTCTTATCCTGTAACTATGTCCAGCATTCTCTCTTAATTGTTATTCTGGCTATGCAGGCCTCCGAAGTTCATAGCAACTTCATGAACTGGAAGTCAATGCTGCGACTGATGTGCCGTCACTGATCACCATGTGCAGGATTTTGCAGTGGCTGTGCGTGCATGTAGCCATGTAGCTTGGTGGAAAAATTGACTATATCCTCGAGTTTGAGATTCTCCTACTAATGGAAACACCTCCTCAACATGTACCCTGTCAAGCCCCATCAGAATCTGTATGTTTCAACAAGTCATCTCTCATTCCTCAGAACTCTAATGAATAAATGCATAACCTGTTTAGCCATTTCTTGATGAGTAACCACGTCTTCACAGGAATCAGCCTAGTGAATCTCTTTTGAACAATTTCCCATACCAGTATATCTTTTTTTAAATACAGGAACCAAAACTGTCACAATACTCCAGGTGCAGTCTCAATAACACCCTAGAAGGTTTTAACAAGACATGCCTTTTTGAACTCCAACCCCCTAGCAATAAAAGCTAAAATTCCATTTGCCTTCTTAATTATTTGCTGTGCCTTCATGCTAACATTTTGTGTTTCAAATACAACAACACCTAGATGCCTCCATGCTGCACTTTTTTGAGTTTCTCTCTATTTAAATAATAGCCTGCCTTTTCATACTTCCTACTAAGGTGCATGACCTCACAGTTTTGTACATTGAACTCCACATGCCAGTTTTTGCTCAACCTACAGAAATTCTTTTTGCAGATTCCTTATGTCCTCATCACAACATGCCCTCCCATCTATTTTTGTTTTATTGGTAAATTTGGTCAGTCTGACCCTCTTACCAGTCATTCAGATGGATAGTAAATCATTGACGGCCTGGGACTGATCCTTTTGTTACTCCACTCGTTACGTCTTTTCAACCTGCAAAAGATCCATTAATCCCAACACTTTGTTTTTTGTGTGTTAACCAATCCTCAATCCACACTAATACATGTCCCTGCTAGCGTGAGCTCCTATCTTGTGCACTAACCCTTTAATGTGTCACCTTATTGAATGGCTTCTCTAAATTCACATATGCCACATCTAAGGCTCCCCTTTATCAAACCTGCTTGTTATACTCAAGTGCTGTAACCAATTTGTCAAACATGATTTCCCTTTCACAAAACTACATTGGCTCTGTTTGGTTGTGCTAAGATTTTCTAAACATCCTGTTTAATAGCGCACTCTAGACTTTTCCGGACGTCAGATGTTTGGTTAATCAGCTTATAGATGCCTGTTATCTGTCTCCATCCTTTCTTTAAAAAGGGTGTTACATTAGCAGTTTTCCAATCTGCTGGAACTGTCCCAGGATCCAGTGAGTTCTAGGATATTTCAAACAATGCCTCCACCAGCTCTGCAGCTACTTTCTTAGATGTTAACCATCAGGTTCTGCTGACTTGTCTGCTTCTAGTCACATTAGCTTGTCAAACACTTTGTTTCTTGTGATAGAGGCTGTTACAAAGTCTTTTCTCCTGTGAGCACACTGCTTACCTTTCATTTTTGGGATGTTTATAATGTCCTCCACTGTTTGCTGTTATCAATTCCTCAGTTGCATTCTCCAAAAGTCCCACACTTACTTTAGCTATTCTCTTTCATTTTATACACCTGTAGAAGCTTTTGCTGGTTGTTTATCTATTTCTTGCCAATTTACTTTCATAACCAATTTTCTCCCTCTTTATTATCTTTTCAGTCATTTGCAACAGGTTCCTCAAACATTCCCAATTCTCTGGCCTTAGTTCTTGATCGGACACTTTCCTTGACAACCTTTGTTAATCACACGTCGTTTATCTTTCTTATAGAGTCCTTCCCTTTGAGTGGAATAAATTTTTGTGAAGTCTTATAGAAATTTAGTTTGAGACTTGACTTGCTCGCTCTCAAACTGAATTTGAAATTCTACTGTGTTGTGATCACTACCTCCAAGATGATCCCTAACAATGAGACCCCTTATGAATCCTATCTCATTACGTATTGCTAGATATAAAGTAGCCTGTTTCTCCAGTACGTCTGTAATATACTGCTAAGAAGCCATCCTTGATGCACTCCAGAAATTCGTCTCCCATGTTGCCCTTGTCCATCTAATCTGTCCAGTCAATATGCAGATTGAACACAGAACATAGAACATAGAACAATACAGCACAGCACAGGCCCTTCGGCTGACGATGTTGTGCCGAACTTTTACCCTAAACCTAAGGTCTACCTAACCTCCACCCCTACCTTATACTATCATCCATATGCATATCTAATAGCCGCTTAAATGCCCCTAATGAGGCCGACTCCACTACCCTCTCCGGCAATGCATTCCACGCCCCTACCACTCTCTGAGTAAAGAACCTACCTCTGATGTCTTCCCTATATCAACCTTCACTCACTTTAAAACTATGCCCCCTCGGAATAGCTACCTCCACCCGAGGAAACAGTCTCTGGCTGTCCACTCTATCTATACCTCTGATCATGTTGTTCACCTCTATCAAGTTACCTCTCATTCTTCATTGTTCTAAAGAGAAAAGCCGTAGCACTGTCAATCATTCCTCGCAAGACCTTCCCTCCATTCCAGGCAACATCCTGGTAAATCTTCTCTGCATCTTTTCCAACGCTTCCACATCTTTCCTGTAATGAGGCGACCAGAACTGGACACAATACTCCAGATGTGGCCGAACCAGGCTTTTGTATAGCTTATTGAAATCACTCATGCCAACTTTAGTGCCATTTTTACGTGTCTCTATTATTTCCTGATGTATACTTTGCTCTACAGTGAGGTAAGCCTTCAGCTTAATGACTCCGACCCATGACTTTTTTCCCTTGCCATTCCTTATTTCCACTCAACCAATTTACATTCATCACCGCACTGATACCTTCCTTTATTAACAAAACTACCCATCTCCATTTTCTTTTTGACATTCTTTTGGAATGCTGAATACCTTGAATATTGAGGTCACAGTCCTGATCGCCCTGCAACCATGTCCCTGTAGTATCTATCAAATCATATTCATTGATTTCTACTTATGCTGTCAACTCATCACTCTTCTTATAAATGCTGTGCGCATTCATATAAACTGCCTTAAGCTTTGACTTTTTACCATTATTACTCTCTCTGGTTCAAATTTCTGTAGCATTTTTCTGTGTATTTTCTACCCCTTTCTGTCACATCTTGATTATTTTTCCCTCTTCCCTACCCTGCCTCTCGGCTCTCCTGTTTCTTTTTGATTTATTAAACTTCCCTTCAATGGAACCCTCCCTCCCACCAATAACTAATTTAAAGCCCCATCTACACCCTATTTATATGATTTGCTGGACCGCTGGATCCAACATGGTTCAAATAAAGCCTATCTCAATGGAAAAGCTCCCTATTTCCCCCACTGGTGCCAGCATCACATGAATTGAAACTCATTTCTCCCACACCAAACTTCCAAGCCACGCTTTTGAATCTCAAATCTTATTTATCTTATGCCAATTTACATATGGCTAAAGTTGCAATCATTATTATTACTTTTGTGGTTCTGCTTTCTAATTTAGCCCCAAGCTGGTCATAATCCCTTAACAAAAACTCTCTCCTACGCATATGTATGTCACCGGTACCATGACAACTAGATCCTTCCTCTCCTACTCCAAATTCTTCTCCAGCCCAGAAGCGATGCCCTGAATCATGACACCAGGTAGGCAATACAGCCTTCGGGACTCTCTGTCTTTGCTGCATTGATTCCCCTAACTATGCTATCCACTATTACTGCTACCTTTCTCTTTTCTCCCCCCACTTAAACAACGTTCTGGACCATGCTGCTATTGTCAGTTTGCTTATCCTGACTGCAGTCTTGCCCTCATCCACACCAGGAGCAAGAACCTTGTACCTATTCGATTAAGGAACTGGCTGAGGCTCCTCCAAAGGTAAGTTCTGGAGCCCAATATCTGCTTCACTCATAGTCATACCCTCCTGTTCCTAGCCAAGAATCAAATTTAATGTAATTAATGTAAGGGTTATGACTGTGTGCTGAAACACACTACCCAGGTACCCTTTCCCCTCCCTAATAAGCTGATGTTTCTTGAGCAGCTAACACTTCCTGCCGATGTGATCACCATGGATTACCCCGGCATCCACCAATTCCTACATACTACAGCTGCAACACATTACCATTACCCAGCCATTTCTAATCTATTCAATTAATGAATTTGGAAGTTAAATGTTTTAAAGATGAATTTTTAGACTGTAGTGTTAGTTGTAATAATGTTTCCTGATTGAAACCAATTGCCAATTGAAAGACATGGTCCTATCAATTACCTATTTTCTTGTGATGTCAGACATGGGCTGTTACAGGAATAAACAAGGTAAAGGGGCTGTCTGTGAGCAGTTTTTATCTCCCACTATTGCTGTCCTTCTTACTCAGGTCTTCATGAGGCTGCTGTCCCACTCTCTCTTGTTATTTGGGAAGGTGCTGACTCTACTCTCTCGCCTGCTTTTTACAAAGCTGCTGTCCCTGCTCTCTCTCACACTATTTCAGAAACACAGGCTCCTCCTTTCTCTTGCTCAGTCTGCTTCACAGTTATTCCAAGTGCTACACTATCTTCCCGGAACATCCAGGAAAATGGATGCTGTCACATTTACAGCTGCAGTTTCTAATTTACTTTGGAAAAGTTAGGTTCGAGTTAATGATGTGGCTGAAATTATACAAATTTTCACATGGGACCTAATGCCACAAACTATGCTGCTGGTTGATTTAAAGGTCCAAATATCTAAGTTTCATCCTGCATTACTGTAGGGCTAACATTTCTTCTGTAATGAATGATCCATATTTGTGGTTCAATAATGAACACAGTACTATAAAGCCATCTTTTTAATTTTCTTTATTTATGAATAATGATGCTTGCTACAGTTTTATTAGTATCAAGAAGACTGTAGTATCTTACACAACATCTTATTTATGATAGTGGGCACAGTGAATAGTGATTGACTATTCCAGAATTTTTAGCCTTCATTCTTAGAAAGTGAGCAATATGGACACAACAATGTTTTTTGATCATCACTAAGTTCCCTGAGCACATTAGAAGGCAACAACATGCTGGGAAACAGAACTAAATATCAAAACAGTGGGAAGTAGTGAGGATGACACAAGGAGTCTACAGATGCCAGACAGGTTATGTGGGTGGACAAAGACTTGGCAGACAGCATATAATGTGGGGAAACGTATGGTTCTGTACTTTGGCAGGAAGAATAGAAGAGCTGAATATTATTTAAATGAAAAAAGTTACAGCACAGAGGAATTTGGGAGTCCTCATGTATAAATTACAAAATGTTAGCATTCAGGTTCAGCAGGTAATAAGGGAGTCAAATGGTATATTGGTCTTCATTGCAAAAGGGAATGAAGTATAAAAATGGTGTAATCCTGCTAAAACTATACAAGGCACGAGTCAACCCATAGCTGGATTACTGGGAATAGTTTTGGGCCCCACATCTCAGGAAAGATATATTGGTACTGGAGACTGTACAGAGAAGATTCACTAGGTAGATCGCCTAACATGGAAGGACTTTCTTATGTGGAGATGTTGAGAAACTTTTACACATTGGAGCTTACAAGAATGGAAGGTGGCCTTATTGAAACATATAAGAGTTTTAAGATAGATGTAAAGATAGAGTTTTAAGATAGATAGTGACAAGATAGATGTAGGGAAGTTGTTTCACCTTCTGGGGAAGTCCTCAATCAGCTAACATAATCTCAGAGCAAGGGCTTGCCCATTTAAGACAGAGATGAGGAGGAATTTCTTCACTCAGAGGGCAGCGAATCAGTGGAATTCTTTACTGCACGGGGATATCAAGGCTCACTTGTTAAGTATATTCAAGGCTGAAATAAATGGGTTTCTAATCCTTACAGGAATCAATGGTTATAGGGATAGGGCAGGAAAATGGAGTTTAAAATGATCAGATCAGCCATGATCTCATTTGAATGAGGAAGCAGACTTGATGGGCTATGCTGCCTATTTTCGCTCCTGTATCTTATAGTCTTACAGACTAAGACCAAAAAAAGCTGTCAGGATCACATCCCTGAAAGGTATTAGTCAAATACTTGGGCTTTCATAATCAAAAGTAAAATTCACGGTAAATTTCCTGGAGCTTTTCTTAAGATGTATGGTTAATTTGGTTCCCAGAAATTCATGGTGAGCCCTGAAGTTCTAACCTCATAGTCAAGACAAGAGTATCCTTACTGGACACAGACAAACAGGTATACTCTTTCCAAGAAAGATTATCAGATAGCAATCGAGACCAGGAATGTTGGCTACTTTGTCTATTCTATACGCAGGGTGCAGTAACCAGTAATGGACCACAACCCTGGAATAAAAACCAGAAGTAATTTCAATCCAGAGCGCATAATCTGTAAATCCTTAAACAAAGACACTGATGGCGAGGTAGCAAAAGCTTTATATATATATATATATATACATAAAATATATTATATACACACACACGTTATATACATTATATATAGAATGTAGAATGAACAAAACATTACATGAAACAAGATAAAGCATTTGGAATTTTAAATTTTAAACTCTGCATATTGAGCTTGTAAATAAAAATCTTACCTAGCATGCGAACACATAGGGCATTCTGATCAGGACTGTCAAATGAGGTAGCTCCACACCTCTGAAAAGAAAGCAAAATCCTTTATTATTCTGTGAAGTATATGTCATTAACCTAAGGACACAGTCCTTTTTTTTTACAGAACACAAGGTTAATATTCTCAACATGATTCAAAATGAAGTCTAGCTATTAAAGCTTTTTTTAAAAAGAACCTAAAGGCTCTGTAGGCATAGGTGCCACTTAGTCACATACTGAACTAAACTGAACTCAAGGTTTTGATTTCAGCACAGATTTCATGGTCCCAATATCAGCACCAAATGGGGTTTCCATGCCCAGATTTGCCATCAGTAGATCTGAAGGTGCAAATCTGAGTACCAAATCTAACAGTGCACCAGAAGATAGTCAGTTAGCAGAAATGGTGAAAAGTCAGAATTAAAGGCTTATTATCGAAATGCACAAGAGCATTTGTATCAAGAGAGCTGTATTAATGGCACTCATTGATATGAGTGAGTATTGTAAGTTCATTCTTTCATGGAAGGTGGGCATTGCTAGCAAGGCCAGCATATGCTGCCTATCCCAGCTGCCCTTGAACTGAAGGGCTTGCTTCGCCAATCTACAGGGCAAGTAGAAGTCAACCACATTATTGTGAGTCTGCTGTCACACGTGGGCTAGGACAAGAGAGGATGGCAGATTTTCCTTGCCTAATGGACATTAGTAGAGCAGGTTGCTTTTTACAACAATTGATAGCTGTTGTGTGGTTACCATTAGGCTCATTTTTCGAAAATTTTGTATTTACTATTTGAATTGAAATGTTGCTAACAGCCAGAGATGATTCAAGCCTATGTCACCAGAGCATTAGTTTGGGTGTCTGGATTACAAGCTCCGAGCCTGTACCACCGAATCACTGCGTCCCATGAATTAACATGAGAGCCATACAGAGACATGGTTGGAAGTGACTAAAGCTGACACATGAATATTGGAAGCTATTTGACACTTCAGAAGGTAGCTCTGTTAATAAAGAGTGAGATCAGTACAATGGTGAGAAGTGATTTTGGTTTGAAGGATCAAAATGTAGAAACAGTTTGGGTAGAGTTAAGAAATAGGAAAGAAAAGAGGTCACTGGTTAGAATGGGTTATAACACCCATGATTGTAGCTACACTGTAGGATACAGTTTAAATCAAGAAACATTGGTGAATTGTAAGAAAGATACTGTAATAAATGTGGGCAATTTTTATTCTCATACAGATTGGACATAGCAAATTAGCAACAAGACCAAATTAAAGGTTGGGAATTCTAAGTCAATGACTTGGATGATGGGACAGACTGCATTGCAGCCAAATTTACTTATAATGTATAACAAATATGAGAACAAGTTACGAGAAGGCCACAAATGGTCTGTAGAGAAATATGTAAAGACTAAGTGAGTTGGGCAAAAATTAGCAGTTAGAGCATAATGTGAGAAAACGTGAGATTTTCCGCTTTGGTGGGATTAACAGAAACAATATATTATTCAGATATGAAGAGACTGCTGAATGCTGCAGGATCTGGGTATTTTTGTGCAGATATTAATTCAGAAGATTAACAGATTGTTCATTTTTCTTGCATGGATGATACAGAATAAAAGTAAAGCAGTGCGGTTTCAACTGTAGAGGGTATCAGTGAGACTACACCTGGAATACTGTGTATGGTTTTGGTCTCCTTATTTAAGGAGGATATAATTGCATTAGGAGAGTTCAGAGAACGTTCATTCTGCTGATTTCTGGGACGAAGAAATTCTTATGTGGATAGGCTCATCAGGTTGTAACTATACTTCTTGGAGTTTGGAAGAATGAGAGTTGACCTTCCTGAAACATAAGGGAGGACTTGGCAGGTAAAATGCTGAATGGGTGCTTCTTTTCATTTTGGGGACTCCAGAACTGAGATCCAGTTCCAAAATAAGCGAACTCCCATTTAATACAGAAATGAGGAATTTCTTTTCTCAGATTGTTGTTAGTCTTGAGAATTCTCAGGAAGCAATGGAGGCCAGGTCATGGAATATAGGATGGGAAGACTTTTAAACAAAAAGGGAGTTAAGGGCTATTGGTTACAGTCAGGAAACTGGGACAAATGTCACAGCCATGATCTTACTGGATGACAGAGGAGGCTTGATGGGCTAAATAGCCTACTCCTGCTCTTATTTCTTATGAAGCTGAAACAGATTGATCATATTGTGAGAATTACTGGTAAGAGGATCACACAACCACATCGTATCATCAGCGGCTCAGTTGATAGCAATTTTCTTAAGCCGCAGTTTTGGGATTAAGCCTATCCCAGGACTTCAGCAAAACAATCTTGGCTGATGCTCCAGCACTGTACAGAGTTATTGCACATTAGTGGAGGAGCTGGATTTCAGGTGAGACACAAAACCCAGGCACTGTGCACTACATTAAAGAGGAGGAGGTGAGTTATCACCAGAGTTGTACCTAATACTGATTTCTCAATCAACATCACAAAAACAAATCCTTTCATCAACACATATCTGTTCATGGGAGTTTGCTATGTGTATATTAACTGTCACAATTCCTATTGTAGAACAGCTACCACAAGTTAAAAGTAATTCACTGGTTGTAAATTGGCACTCTGAGGCATCTGGTATTCATGAAAGTCACTATGTAAATGTAAGTGCAAGAGGGTTCAAGCACCAGAATAGCAAAGACTTATTTGAATCATATAAAACTTTGGTTAGTCTGCATCATGAGTATTGTGTGCAGTTTTATTCCCCTTACTTTAGCAAGGATATTACTGCCATTGACGGTGTACAATAAATGTTCATCAGAAATTTTCCCAGGATGAAAGGATTATCCCAGGAAGATTGGGAAAACTGGTCTGCATTTGCTAAAGTTTAGAAGAATGAGAGGTGATCTTCTTTACACTCACAAGATAGTTAAAGGGACAGACAGGATAGATACAAATAACATGTATCCCTTGGCTGGGGAGTCTAGAATCAGGTTTTAAAATAAGGGAGAATTCACACGACTGAGGAGAATTTTTCTTTTACTTAGAAGATTGTGGACCTTTGGAATTTTCTGCCCTTTCAGGCCGTGGAAGCTCAGTTATTGAGTATATTTAAAGTGGAAATGAACAGATTTCTACGGGAAAAGGCACTAAACATTTACGATATTGAATGGTGAGGCAGACTCAACGGGATAAATTCCTTGCTTCTACTCCTATTATTGAACAATTCAAAGGTGAGTTTGGATTCTAATTTCTTGCTTTTACAGGCAAAGTAAAGTGAACAGTAGTGGAACCTCAGACCCTGGACCAGAGGATGATCTAAAGACATGGAAGGAAGGGAGACAGGAAAAAAGCAGGAAATAGATAGAATTGAATGTACATAATTGAAGGAAGAATCCCAGGAAGAGGCAATGGTAGCATCTCTACCCCGGGAAGCAGGTAATACTGTTTTGTTTATTCCTGTATGTGACTGTTGAAATAACTGCATTTTCATTACTTATTCTATATTAAGAAAATCACAACATGGCCAATATGGAGTCTTTTGCAGCTTTATATATGCTAAATATACTCGAAGCAGGTTTTTTAAAAAAATGATTGCAGTTCAGATTCTTGTACTAATCGTATTATACATTGACATTTCTGCCATTTTCAGGCGAGGAGCAATAACTCAGACTTAAACAAGACTGTGCAATTGACTTGGTTTGCGTATGACCTTTTCCAAATTTGAATGGGCTGACATTCGACATCCAGGAAACTTTAGTCATTCTCTTCCAGGATATCATCTCAATTAAATCAAGAGAGGGCTGAGAGTTTAATTAAAGGGAAGAACCTTTTGGCCTGAAACTCCTTAAAAAGGCAAAAAGCAAAACTATCTGAAATGTTGAAGAACCAATATGAAGTCCTTTCACAGTAACAACAAATGTTGAGTTTCTCTTGGGTTTTGCACATCTAAATTACAGCAGTATGCTGTGGCACAAAGGGAGCAGAATGACCTACAGGTTCCCCTCCAAACCTTACACCATTCTGGCTTGGAAGTATTTCACCCTTCACTGGGTGAATTTGGGTCAAATTCTGGGACTCCCTTCCGAACTGCCCTGTGGTGTGACATCCACACTCCCCCAACCCCGGCAGTTCAAGAAAGCAGCTCTCTACTACCTTCCCAGCAATTTGAACTGGACAATAAGTGCTGGATTAGTCAGCAATGCCCACATCAATGAACAAAGAGAAGAACATACTATGGGGTATACATAGCACCTTTTTTCCTTCATCTTCCCTTCTTTCATTAAATTGACAACAGTCATTCATGAACCACTATACATTCTGTAGTCATTGTAACAAGGTCAGCCAGAGGGACCTCAAACAACATGAGTTTCCTAATTGTATCAGAGATAATAGGTACTGCAGATGCTGGAGAATCCGAGATAACAAGGTGTGGGGCTGCATGAACACAGCAGGCCAAGCAGCATCTTAGGAGCAGGAAAGCTTGATGTTTCGGGCCTAGACCCTTCATTGGCCCGAAACGTCAAGCTTTCCTGCTCCTATGATGCTGC
>JAHRHZ010000040.1:7714581-7733177 GCA_024137785.1 Ginglymostoma cirratum
GCTGCTTGGCCTGCTGTGTTCATCCAGCCCCACACCTTGTTATCAAGAGTTTCCTAATTGATTTGATTTAATTCTATTTGATTTATTATTGTCACGTGTACTGAGGTACAGTGAAAAGTAATGTCTTATGTGCTTTACAGATAGATCGTAGTATCCAAGTGCCTCAAGGTAACAGAACAGGATGCAGGACACAAAGTTACAACTGTTAAGAAGGTGCAGAAAGAGATCAACATTAACATTAAAGAGGTCCATTCAAAAGTCTGATTACAGCGGGGATTGGGGCTGTTAATCTGGCCAATCAGGGAGCCCTGGTTGATAGATAAAAGCAGCAATGTCAGACATCCTGTTCATTCTGAGAGCTGGCTCTGAGGAAGCTGGATCAGGGTCAAGGGTTCTCCATGTGTCAATAAAGGGTGGCTTGGTGACAGGATACAGGCCTCTGTAGAATTATTTCAGTGATGACGAGAAAAAAGCATGATCCTGAAGAAATTCACTCACAACAGCCGTCTCTGAATTGTGTTAAGCATTTCTGGCATCATGCTGTTATTAGGAAAGCTTGACTCGTTTGATCCTGCTGCCAAAAACTGGGCCAGTATGTGGAAAGAATGCATTATTTTTTCTGGGCAAATGACATTCGAGCAAATGAAAAGCAACAAGGAATTCCCTTGGCAGCTTGTGGGCACACAGCTTTTTTTGGTCATTAGGAGCCTAGCTTCCCTGAGACATCAGACACTAAAGCCTTTCAAGAAATGACAGATTTGGTTAAGGAATATTATGACTCCAAGCTTCCTCTAATTCTGAGATGATATTGGTTTTACTCAGCAATTTGAGAACTAAGTGAATCCATATTCGGATTTTTGATTCGGTTAAGATGACTGGCAGAGGCACATGCCTTTGGTTTAATCCTTAATGACATGCTGAGAGACAGTTTGGTACGTGGAATTAATGATTTAGCTGAAGTCTACTAGCTGAAGTCCAACTGGACGTCAAACAGGTGCTACAACTGGCTTTATCATTGGAAAATGCAGCAAGAAGTGTAAATGCATTGCAGGACATTCCAATGGAAATGGACACCCTCGCCAGGCTGAATGGGCTTGGAGAACACCACTTGAGGGAAAGCAATTGCATAGCCTCACTCAGGGCATATTCTGAACAAAGGGATTTTAGGTCAATCCACCACAAAACCTGCCAAAACAAAGTCATCCTCTTGGCCAAGCAGTTAAATATTCATCAGGGTCCAGACCAGCAAGCCATTGTAGCAGTATGTGGTCTCGAGACAGCAAAAGAGGCCCACTGGACCTAAATTGAATAAGATAACTCATAGGCTGGTATCAGGGAGCGTGCACACCCTGAAAATTCCACCCATATATGGTTTGGAACAGTTAAATGGCTAAGCAACGTGCAAACCAGAATCAATCAAAATAAACGTCTGGTTGAATGGTGACCTGGTTCGAAGGGACACCGACACCTGCGTGGACATTTCAGTGTTCGCAGAACCAGTCTTTCACAAAATCTGTTCTGGACTCCAACCTTTAGGTGTGCACAAGATTGAGAATCTATACTGGGGAACTTTTATAGATTAAGGGCACAACTTCGGTTCCAGTGTCTTATGAAAAGCAGCTGGTTCAGTTACTGGTGATTGTAGTAAAAGGCTCAGGCCGAAGCTTGATTGGGGCGAAATTAGTTGAGAAAGATTCACCCGGATTGGCTCAACATTTTTCACTTGGAAAATGGCTGCCTGAGAATAGTCCTAATTAAATATCTGGAAACTTTTCAGAAAGGTCTAGGGGTCATCAAAGGAGCCAAGTAAACCTTGCATATTGACCAGGAAGCAATTCCACAATTCTGCAAGGCCCACCCAGTGACACTTGCCTTACGGGCTAAAGTAGAGGTGGAAATCAGAAGGTTAGAAAGGGAAGGAATCATCAAACCAGTGCAGTTTGCAGAATGGGCAGCACTGGTTGTACCAATTGTGAAGCCCAAGAGGATTGGTTTGCTTTTGTGGAGGTTTCTAATAAATGGTAAACTGCTTTTTTCAGCTGGATAAATACCCAATCTCTCGCATAGAGGATTTATATGCACAGCTGGCAGGAGGGTTGTCCTTCACAAACTTGGACATGAGTCATGACGAATTGAAATTGTGATGAAATGAGAATTCCCAGAAGTATGCTACAATTAACACCCATAAGGATATGTACCAATAAAGGAGACTGCCATCTGAGGTATTGTCAGATTGTGCAATTTTTCATCAGACAATGGAGAACATTTTACAAGGGCTACCCCAGGTTGCCATTTATTTAGATGATGTACTAATAACAGGGAGACCAATAAGGAGAACTTAGAGAACATGGTCCTTAGACATTTCTCCTGGGCAGGCATTCACCTCAGAAGGAAAACATGTGTGTTCCAGGCACCCCAAGTGATTTGAGCTATAGAGTTGACAAGACCGGCTTACACCTGTTGGAAGATAAAGTGAGGGAGATCAAAGGTGTTCCAACTCCCACGACAGTACTGGAGCTTAGGTCTATCCTGTGCTGGTGAATTATTATGGAAGGTTCATACATAACCTGGCCTCCACCCTGGCATCTTTGCTTCCACTCTTAGAAAAGTGTCAGCCTTGGAAATGGTCTTGTAGCCAAGCCATAGATATCATCCTTCAAGGTGTTGGCACACTATGATCTGGTACTGACATGCAATGCCTCCTACTGTGGCATCAGGGCAGCATTAGTTCATAGGAGGCCAAATGGAGAGGAACACCAACAGTGTATGCTTCCAGGACTTTGACTAATGCACAGGGTAAATACATCGGAGAGAGAAGGAAGGCTTGGAATCAGGAAGTTCCACCGATACCTTTACGGATGTAAATTTGTAATAATAATGGACTACAAAGCCCTGCTAGGTCTACTTAAAGAGGACAGGGCAGCGTCGCCCATAGCTTCAGGCTGAAGTCAGCAGTGGGCTCTAATACTAAGTGCGTATAATTACAAGTTGGAACACCATTCGGGTGGCAAAGTAGTAAATGCAGGTGCATTGAACTGCCTCCTGCTGGCAGATACACCATCCCTGGTATTGCCACTGGAAGAGTGTGTAACAGAAGACACACTTCCAGTCACAGCTGAAAATATCAAACTTTGGTGGCAGACAGATCTGTCCTGGCAAAACTGAAACACCTCGTGGTGATGGGGGAGACCAAAAGGCCATCACTACCAGAATTGAAACCTTTTTGCATCCAGAGAGACCAGATCACAGTAGAGGACACTACATTACTTTGCTGAGCAAGAGAGATTGTCCCAAGTCAAGGTTGCCACGAAATACAGGCTGAACTCCACCAGGGTCATCCAGTGGTTTCCAAAATGCAGATGTTGATGGGAATTATGTCTGCAGTCAGGATTGGGTACAGACATTTGTGCGTTGGTGGGGCAGCACCCAGAGTGTCAACAAGGACAAAATTTACTGCCAGCAGCTCCTCCACATTTGTGGGAATGGCTGGGTAAACCCTGGACTCCGTAACACATCAACTCTGCAGGTCCTTTCATGGCTCAATGTTCTTAGTCATTGTGCACTCCCACTCAAAGTGACTGGAGGTGCATGGAGTTCATTTGTCAAACACAGGGACGATGATAGGAAAACTGTGTGCATCTTCTACAATACACGGTCCCCCTGAAGTATTGGTCACACATAATTGGCCACCATTTACCTGCAGCGAATGTGAGCATCTCCTAAAGTCAAATGGTATTCAACATATAAGGACCGCCCTATATCATCCATTATCCAATGGTCTGGCAGAAACAGCAGTCCAAACTTTGAAGGCAAGCTTAAAAGCAACAGCCTACAGTTTCACCAGATGCCAAACTGTCCCGGTTCCTATTTGATTCTAGGACCATCTGTCATTCAACTACTGGGGTAGCTCCAGCAGAGTCGCGAATGGGAGAAGCATCTGCATAAATCTGATCTTCCAGGACCTGGTGGAGAGGGGGTGAAACGGCATCAGGAACACCGATGCAGGACACAAGACTCCCCTAAGCTAGAGAGACAGTTTCCTTCAGGGGACAAAGTTTGATGTAGAAACCATGGGAATAGCCCTGCACGGGTAAGAGGCATGGCTGACGTGAGGTCAAGTCCAGTGGCGCATAAGATTTTGGTAGGTGTGACGGTCCCGAACAAGCACATTGACCATATGAAGGCTGAAAACTCACAAACGGTGCGTGAGCAAAATGTGCCTGTGAGTTATCCCTCTCCATCAAGTTTGACAATACTTCGGAATTTGAGATGGACATGGTGGATGTCGCTGCCTCAAAGCCTTCGCTGCCTGAAGAAGAGAATGAATTTCTTCTGAGATGCTCCAGGCGCAAGAGGCAAGCCACTGTGCAATACACAGCGACCGTATGAGAGGCAGAGTTGGAGGAACCTGAGCCAGTGCTAAAACACCGCAGGAGGAACAAAAAAAATAACCGGCATACGTCCTCAGACTCAGAGGAGGAGGGATATAATGACTGTAATGAGGTCAGCCAGGTGGACCTCATAGAAAATGAGCTCCTGATTGGTGCTATTAATCTGTTCCAATCAGGGAGCCCTGGCTGACAGATACAAACAGGAGCGTCAGACCATCCTGTTCACTCTGAGAGCTGGCTCTGAGGGAGCTGGATCTGTGTCAAGGACACCCCACGTGTAAATAACAGCTGACTTGGTGACGAGAAACTGGCCTCTGTGGAGTTATTTCACATTCCTTCTGATATTCCTTTCCACTGCTCAATAGTGGTTGATTAGCTCAGTCAGCTGGATGGCCACTTATAGTGCGGAGTAATACCAACAGTGTGAGTTCAATTCCAACACAGGCTGAGGTTACCAGAAAAGACTCTCCTTCTTAATCCCTCCCCTTGCCTGAGGTTAAGGAACCATCAGTTGCCTCTCTCCAATGGGACGTCATCCCTGTAGGACTATGGCAACTTGACATTTACCGTACTCTCAAAACATAAGAGGATGGCCACTGAGTTGCAGCAGAATTATGCCCCATTCTATTTTCCGGTCCTTTATTCAAACTGCTGCTGAGATTCTGCCTTCACTGTGATTACAATTTTAACTTGGAGATTTTACCCACACCTGTCACAGAGCCTCATATTTCACAGGTTAAGATAAATACATTTTGCGGAGGATTTTTGGGGATGCCAAGTGCAAGTAACATACGAGGCATATCAAGTGGCAAGCAATGGCCATTTCGAACAAGAGAAAATCTTGATATTCAATGTTGTTACCATCGTTAAATACACCACTATCAACATGCTGGGGGTTACCATTGACCAGAAACTGAACTGGACTAGCCATGTAAATACTATAGCTGCAACGGCAGTTCAGAGGCTAGAACCTCTCAACGACTGACTCACCTCCTGACTCTCCAAAGCCTGTCCACCAACTACAAGTCATAAGTCAGAAGTGTTCCAGAATACTCCACACTTGCCTGGATGAGTGCAACTCCAACAACACTCAAGAAGCTTGACACCATCCAGGACCAAGCAGCCTGTTTGATTGGCACCACATCCACAAGCATTCACTCTCTTCATTGCCAACACAAGTAGCAGCAGTGTGCACTATTTAAAAGGCGCCCTGCAGATATTCACCGAGGCACCTTAGGCAGCACCTTCTAAATGCACAACGACTATTACCAATAAGGCCAAGGACAGCAGATACAGGGGAAACCCACTACCTGCAAATTCCCCTCCAATCCATTCAACATTCAGAATTGGAAATATCTCATTGTTCCTTCTCCTTTGCTGGATCAAAATCCTACAACTCTCTCCCTAATGGGTCAGGGGCTTGGGTTTTGGAGACCAGCTGCATAGGAAGTGGATTTTTCCTGATGCATGAAGGGTTTGCCCCACTGAAGTACGTACCCATCCTTTCCTTCCTACACACTCTTTAAATACTACCTTTTAAAACAAAAATGGCCTACCATTCAGAGGGTGTGCAGCATTTTATCCAGGTTGACTGAATTGGTAACAAACTCAATTGACCCTTAATGATATATATGGCACATCACTTTTCTTTAAAAAATCATTTGTGGGACAGGGATGTCACTGGCTGGCCAGCATTAATTACACATCCCTAGTTGCCCTTGAGAAGGTGGCAGTGATCTGCCTTCTTAAACTGCTGCAGTCCACCTGCTGTGGGTTAACCCACATTGCCCTTAGGGAGGGAATTCCAGGATTTTGACCCAGCAACAGTGAAGGAACGGCTATATATTTCCAAGTCGGAATGATGAGTGGTTTGGAGAGGAACATAAAGGTGGCATGTTCTCATGTATCTGGTGCCCTTGTCCTTCTAGATGGAAGGTTCGTGGGTTTGGAAGGTGCTGTCTAAGGATCTTTGGTGAATTCCTGCATTGCATCTTGTAGATAGTATACACTGCTGCTCCTCAGCATCAGTGGTAGAGGGAGTCAACGTTTGTTGATGTAGTGCCAAACAAGTGGGCTGCTTTGTCCTGGATGGTGTCAAGCTTCATGAGTGTTGTTGGGGCTGCACTCACCCAGGCAAGTGGGGAGTATTCCATCACACTCCTGACTTTTGCCTTGTAGATGGTGGGCAGGCTTCAGGGAGTCAGTTGGTGGTGGCCTGGGCACCCACCATATTATTTTGTGCGCCAGTGAAGGAATGGTTATATAGACGATGTGCAACAAGGTGGTAGATTTTGCAAGTGGTACCCCCACACATCTGCTACCCTTGTCCTTCTAGGTGGTAAAGGGTTTGGTTCTGTCAAAAAAGCCTTGGCAAATTTAAATGGAGTCTCCCAGTAAATTCCATAAACAACACAGCCAGAATAATTCAGGGCCACAGCTTCCAGTCCATAATAGCTAACCAGCATTACTTTCCATTCAGCATTATTATAACACTGACAATAAACTTTATTTGTTTTAAATGGTTTATGCCTGAATTGAAATTTCAAACAGAAAATCCAGACTATTAAACCAAACAAATCTATTTGTTATCATAATTGTAAGTTTAATGAGGTAGTACCACTACATCAAAGCAAACAGCTGTCACTGGTTACCAACAACCATTATTTAACCAGCCCAAAGGCAGGAAGAGAGCTCAACCCTTACAATGACTCTTTTTCCACAGCTAATGAGGATAGTTCATGGCCAGAATCTGAAAAAAATTATAATTAGAAGCCTTTCAACAGTTGCACAATTGCTTATCAGTTGCCATTGCTAATGTAGCATATCCACCCTACTCCACGAATGAGGCCAGTTCCATAACACAGGGGAGCAGGACAATAACAAACCAATTCTACACAGAAGTTATTCTGTACAGTGTCAATGTGACAAAGCTGGAGTTCAACACTTTGGCTGCGTGCCAGCCTCATCACATTTACAATGTACAGAACATCAGCATCAAAGAATGACAGGCAAAACTTTAATTCACTCCACTCAGTTTTAGATTTTAGCTGCTGAAGGACTAGGCATTGAAATAGTGATAGAACACTAAAAGCACGCAATGTCAAAAGAATCTTCTGGTAGTTTTCTGGTGATAGTAAAAGATGAGGTAGCCCCAATTTCACCCAAACCCTTCCTACAATTAAGATTAGATTAGATTTATATCTTACACGGTATTGTGCTCCAATAGCCTCATTAATGTGAATAAACATCAGCCAAAACATTCCATGACCGCCCAAAAGAGGCATAAAATGGGAGCAGCAAGTAGCATGGATGTCCGATAAGATGGACAAGAGGGCAAAAAAAAATTAATGTTTGTGTCTCATTTCTGCATGAGGGAAAAGCTGTCAGCTGTCAGCTGCTGGTTAGTGGCAGCTCACCCACTAGATAGTGGGAATTTAGGAAGTACTGATATTGATTAAATGGAACCTCCAACTTTTGAGGATAGATACACATAGTCTCTGCTGCCTATCCTAATTTCAAACTTGGAACAGAGCAGATCCACACCGAATCCTGCAGGGCTCCTTGATTCTCCTCATTCACTTTTCCACCCGGGGCCATTGCACGACAAACCCAAGGGGGCAAAGAAGGGGAGGATAACATTTATGAAGATAAACTGTTACTGACGCTTACTCTTGCAAACATCAGCTAAAAATCAACACTTTGAATGCTTTAGTTAGAGGAATATCTGTTTAATGAATCGTAGCTGACTACATGTCACTGTGATATATGCAAAAAACATTTCATTATCAAAGATTTATTTATTTAAAATGCAACTTCTGCTGCTTTCAAGGGTCAAATTGAGGTAAGTTTTACAAATAATAATTCCAAGTAAATATAAAACACAAAAAATAATGGAAAGATATGAAACAATATATTGATCTTTAGATTCAGGCTTTTACGTTACTAGGTTTCAAACTTCAATAATTGTTAGAGTTTGTTCATTGTGCAAATGAGTTATGCAAAATCTGAAGGTCTATGCTGCTTGTCTGCTCAGCAGCCACATATGCAGGGAATTTCATCAGCTAGAGGTACCTGAACCTTATCTTTTGGAGACTGAATTGCAGCCAGCATCACTGTAGTGCAACTATGAAGTTCAGTGTTTCGTTGATGGAATGGTTATATATATCATCATGTCTGCAGCTTGATAGTGAGAGCAATAGTTCAAATAAGGAGTGTAATGACAGCTAAATTTATTTTCTAGAAGTAATCAGCAGTGAGTTTAATTTTTCTCAAGTTCTAAACATCTTGAAGTCTTTAACACATTTTTTCTGACCTGTGGTTGGCTGGCTGGAGTCAGCACCTGATAAAACTCAATTCATCAACTATCTATAGGGATTTCATTACTTTCTAATTTTACAGATGTTAGGTATTTAATTTCCATCCTTAAACTACATATATTGTGTGTTTTATTTGCCATGACATGCTAAACAATTGAAAATACTACAATAATGTCGTGGAGACATCAAGTATGCGTGTAAGAGACCATTTTAAATTACTGGGCTTGGTATAATATAGCTACAATTTCAATTCTTAGCAACTTCCCTGCTTCAGGTGTCTAGGCTTTTCTTCTGTTGGCATGATAACAAGGGTCAGTTTCTTTGAAACAAGAGAATTTTATTTCACGTTGCATATCCTTATGGTATCCCAAGAGATTTCACAGAAAACTGATTACTTTTGAATTCACTTGAATTTTATATTCACTGTAATTTAATACTCAAATAAGCATGCAGCATTTTTTGTATTTCCAACATTTTCAACTCATATGATTATTTTTAGAGGGAAAAGCATACCAAAGAATGGATGAAAGAACATAACCTAGTGAAATCACTCGAATTAAATGTCAATAAAGATAATCAGTGCTCACTAACATCAACAGCGCTCTGCCCAAATTTCAGAGACTAACTACCAATGAAAATCATGCCTTCAATTCCAGTTGCAAACCTCTTTTGCAATTTTCAATACAAATGGACACGGCATGCATACTTTGCTCTATCTCTGGATTAAACCCTTTTAAAGACATTCAGTCAAACAACATGCTGTGGGATTCCTCTGATATGTCATTGTTTATAAGATTCACACATTACAGTGGTGACAACATCTATTGACATAGCTTCACATTCAGCTAGGCTACAACAGAATAATGAACAGATAAGGGGTGATGCTATATTTGTCCAAACCAGTCAGTCTACTTTATGGCTCAAGAGGTGGTCAAGGGAGAAGGCCAGAGGAGCACATCAGGCATCCAGTATATAATGATATGCAATTAACAGTTGCAAAGTTATCTAGTGACCAAGCACCAGGAATTACTTGGGGCCTCATGCATCCCATGAGGCTTCACTTGACAGTCAGAGGTCTTCCACCAAACCTAGTACTCAAGGGAGAGCCTCACTTAAAAGACACAATGGATTATATATGATAGAATACAAACCATACACCATCACTAAATATTTGTTGCATTTATACAATTCACAGAGAAATGAAATGGTGGTACTTTAGTGGCACATAGTCCTGAGAGTTGAGTTAAGAATTGCATTTCGAAGAACTGGCATGCATGGCTGTTGAAACAGACTGTAAAATATAGGTCATGACATTCACCCACTGCTTTCTGCACAGTTGGAGTGAACTATTTATGTAGGATGCAAGTTAGTAAGTAAGGTAAATGTCAACTAGCAGCACGTGCACAAGTCTTTCAAGCTGCAAATCTCCTTTATCTCATCCATTCTCAACTGCCAATGGTCCTAACTAGACGGCTGGGCATTATATCTGCTCACTGGGTATACAGATCTTGGGGTTCTTGGCAGGGCAAAGATGCGGTGCCAACCCCAGCCCATGTGCCCCCAACATCTCACTCTCCACTCTGAGCATGTCAAGGATATGTTCAACAGAACACAGAAGGCACATTTTCTAAAGAAGGAAAAACACAACTTTAAGAGATAATGTCAGAGGCCTGTTCATTACAACAGACATAATTTAGAAATAGGGGAGCTGTGCTCTAGAAGATCTGGAAAATCTCACAAAATTCAACAAAGACCCAATCGAACTGTACAATATTTTACATAATATTGCGAAGTAAAATTATACTCTTCCAACACTTTTGGCCAAATCTCATAAACATGTAAAATGTTCCAACTCTTAGAAATACATCAAAGCAGTAAGATGACACATTCACCTAATCTTTCAATTTACTCTTCAGTCCCTTTTACTGAGTTTCAAAAACAAAATGTGAAGAAAAGCCACAATCAGAAGAAAATAATTCCACCACCATCATAAACGTCTCATATCACCATTAGCACATTCTCATAATTGCATGTATTTACAACTATGTATCTGGAACTACTGTTAAAGCATTCTTGCTTGCAGGAGAAGTTATACAGAATTGTAGTTACATTAATACCATGACTTATATTGTAAAGTGTCCCCTGCAACTGAACTCCCCCAAAGAATGCATTTCAGAGTGGCACAGAATTTTCTTAAAACATCTGTCAAACCATATATGTGTGGTACAAAGATGCTTTGAGGACACTTTTAATACTACGCTGAATTTCCTGAACAGACCAATTGCAACAAAACTTACATTTTTTTTCACCTTGTAGCCCTCATTCTTTCAATATTGACCAGGACAGCATCAACTGTGGTTAGGTAGCACCTTAAACACATTAAAATTCCCAGGACATTTTACTGGAATAAAACATAAATATGACATTGAACCACATTGAGAGAATTAGGGCAGATGACCAAAAGTTTGATCAAAGAAGTAGGATAAAGGAAGGAAAATGATGAAGAGAGAATTAGAATTCCTCAGTCTAAGGCCCAGCAACAGTTAGCAGGGCCGTGAATGATGGATCAATTAAAATTGGAGATGTGCCCAGAATAATGTTAGATATGAGGATGTTCACAAATGGTTGCACAATGTTAAATACCATCCACAACTCAATTACATCCACAATCTTAAAAATGTAATCTTTCCACCAGTGTGCGTAAGAAACTATATGCAATGACGGAACCTGGGAAGCTTGCTTTGACAGCATCTTTAAAACTTACAATCTAGAGAAAATAAATGCAGCAGACACAAAGGAACACCATCATGTGCAAGATCCCCTCTAAGCAAACACTATCCTGACTGGGGATTATATTGCCATTCTTTCACTGTATCCGGCTCAAAATCCTGGAGCTCCTTGTTTAAGCGCTGAGTGTATACCAACACAAGGTGTACCATAGTATTTCAAAGCACACTGAGAGCAGCCCAGCTGGCAGCCCACCTTCTCATAGGCGATTAGGGATGGACAGGAACTGTTCTTCTTGCCAAAAATCATGATTTTTTTTTGATTACTCAAGCAGACAGATTTAAAGGAATGCAAAAACCTTATCACATGAAGGTGTGGAGCTCCGGGAGTTTGCAGCAATTGGGAGGGGCAACACCATGGGAGGATTCGTAAACAACCTTTTTTTGGACAGAGGCAGCAGAGAGCTTGATTATTACAAGTTTGTAGTGTCATCCACACACTTCAGAGTGCAATACTCAAAACATTTCCCATCCAGGATAGCAGTCCTTGTTGTATCTAATTCAATTTTAACAACTTGCCACAGGTGGATATGAACCCATAGACTTATGATTGCTAAGCCAGAGCCATGACAACCTCACTACTGTTCATAGAATCCTTACAGTGCGGTGCCAGGCCATTCTGCAGATCGAGTCCACACCGACCCTCCAAAGAGCATCCAACCTAGACCCACCCTATCCCGATAACCTTGCATGTCCCACAGCTAATCCCCCTAGCCTACACATTCCTGGACACTATGGGCAATTTAGCATGGTCAAGCCACCTACCCTGCACATCTTTGGACTCTGGGAGGAAACCGAAGCACCCGGAGGAAACCCATGCACTCACGGGGAGAACAGATGGTCACCCAAGCATGGAATCAAACCTGGTTCCCTGGCACTGTGAGGAAGTGGTGCTAACCACTGAGTCACAATGCTACCTCTGCTATTTACATCCATTTTGACTTGAATTGAAATGTCTTTCAACTGAACATCAAAAACACCAAAATTATAGCTTTTGGTAACAGTTGCAAACTCTGTGATTCCTTGCCACAATGCCATCTGTTTTTCAATCTATTTGCTTGATTTAACATGATAGATCCTGAGCTGACCTTCATACCTCGTACTTTCTGCACCATCATGTCTTTACATTTACTTCCACAGCCACCGCTCCCAAAATTTCAGTCTGTGGTAGATGAGGATATCTATTAGTTTGGGGCCATAAAGGTGTATGAGTAGGTTTCCATTCAGTTAGAGAGTTTTTGCACTGGCAAACGCACTATCAAGCTTGGTTATCATGCATTCCACAGTTCAGCATTCTGCTACAATAACATTAATTACCCAAGTTCTAGCAAACAAAAAACTTTGCGCACCAGTTATAAGGAAAGCTATGATAGTCTGCAGAACCTTAACCCAGCACCTTCAGAAAGGTGGACAAGACGAAAGGAAAAGCCCTATAATAATGGGTAAGTGCCCTCATTACAATGTAAGCTCTTTATAATACTGCAATTTCGTACAACGGAACAACTTTAAATAATACACATACATGTCTGAAGAAACATCTTATTAAGATGTTCCGAATTTTCTGAAGGGTCCCGACCCAAAAAGTCAACTTTCCTGCTCCTCTGATGCTGCCTGGCCTGCTGTGCTCCTCCAGGTCCACACTGTGTCATCTCATGTCAATAAAGTCTTTTTGTTTTGATCATGGGAAACCAATCCAATGATAAAGAGATGAAAGATTTCATGATATGCACCTTTCAGACATTTTCTGACAACATAGCAATAATTCCTAATCATGGACTATTTAAAAATAGATGCACCTTCACATCAATAACCTAGGTTTTTCTTCTGAGCAATTCCATCAGATGAAAGCCACCTATTTCACAAAGCTATAAAATCCTTGCGTAAAATCAATTTGAGTACCATTAACTTAATTTCTAATAAACGTAATCATCTCACTCACGAATCACAAATGTTGCTGCCATAGGAATTGCAATAACAATCACTAGAGAAGTACAGAAAATATAAACAAGAGCACACCCAGAGCTCAATTACCTGCGTCCATGTTCACATCAAGCCCCAATCATATATCAGTACTTTGTTCACTGATCTATACTGGTTCCTGATTCAGCAATGCATTAATTTTAAAGTTCTGATCTGTGTTTCCAGCTTTCTGAATGGCTCTTCCCGTGTCTATGATATCCTTTGGCCCTACACTGGCAACATTTTCCCACTTTTGGCCTCCCAAGGCATGTGCAAAATCGTGCAGAGTTTCATCTGAATAAACCTGGTGAGCTCCAGTGTCTGTTTGAGGCAGCTAACAGCTTTGGCCTGGCAGTGCTGCTTATAGCAGTTCCTGGGTGCCCGAAAGCCAGACACTCACAACAGTGCTCCACTTTAAGGTAAGGTAAAAAGAAGTTTAACCTTATAATTTGTGACCTCCATCAAGAAGTGGAGTAAATCAGAAAAACATGAACCCCTTATATTTTGCAGCCAACAACCGGCCAAAGTTCATTTGTTATACCCCCTATCAGGCTCCCAAATCTCTTAACCAGAAAGATTTTAAGCATTTTAGATTATTGATGTCATGTTCTAAATAATTAGTAAAGAAACCAGTAACTTGGAATGATTCTGTAAACTTAATACAGCAACTGAGTTCTCAACATAACTCAAATAATTTTCTGCAAATGATTAAGTTCGGTGTTACGCAATGGTTTGAATTTCAGAACTCTAATGTCTAAGCCCTTTCCAATATTGTTCTCCTTAACTGACACAGATTGGATAAGCCATTGGCTGCGCCAATTCTGTGGTCCCTGAATCTCTATTATGCTTGCTCAATGTTTTTAAATAACAGAATTTTTGCAGAGGGTTCACTTCAAGAAAATAAGCGTCACAAAACAACAAAGTAATGACAGGCCAAGCTGTTCCAGGAAACTATGGTTACTTTATATATAAAGTATAAATTGTGAAGATGAATACTTATTCTAATTCAGTGAATATTTTTGTGAAATTTACACTTAAGGCCAGGAACACTGGTGTGAAAGATTGCATTTTTGGCACTTTGGCCAGCCGCAACTAGCACTTTCTTTTCAGATGTAGCTTATGTGAAATGCACAGTAGAGCCCTCTCTACTCTGCCTCAGCGAATATATCTTAACCCTGAACTCAAAAGGATACCCCTACAATAACAATGTAATCTTTTCCCCTCATTCTTACAAAGCTCAGAATTCCAGAGGAAAATTGTATTTTATTTCCAGCAGTGTCGTAAGAGTCAATTTTATGCAACTGACCTACGAATAAGATTCAGGTTACACCAATGTAAGATCTTGATAGTTAACAGAGAAAGGAAATACAATTCCATTAAATTGCATTGTATTTGAAAGCAACTGAAAGAATAGCAAAGTTATTACGCTAATGAGTCCCTTCTTTACATTTAAAACTTCTGCTTTATACAAAAAGGCAATATTCTTTGTTGGATTCTGCAGTCCAATAACTGTAGTTAAAGCCTAAACAATGATCTTGATTTCTCCTTGTTAAAGATCTATATTAATATAAAATAAAAGCAAATGCTTCACATTTCTGAAATATTTAAACAGTATATATTGTGGCATATTCAGCATTTTGAATTCTCAATTTTCTCAGCAAAATGTTGATTTTGTTTTCCACTTATGAAAGGATTAAATCAGAATCCCAAATGCATTAAAACAATACTGAAATTAATCCCACTTATTTCAAAAACAAATCTGTTCTCCAGCCCCACCACACCCGGCACTTTTCCCTGCAACCGCAGGAAGTGTTACACCTGCCCCCACACCTCCTCCCTCACCCCAATCCCAGGCCCCAAGAAGACTTTCCACATCAGGCAGATGTTCACCTGCACATCTGCCAATGTGGTATACTGCATCCGCTGTACCCGTTGTGGCCTCCTCTACATTGGGGAAACCAAGCGGAGGCTTCAGGACCACTTTGCAGAACACCTGCGCTCAGTTTGCAATAAACAACTGCACCTCCCAGTCGCGAACCATTTCAACTCCCCCTCCCATTCCTCAGACGACATGTCCATCCTGGGCTTCCTGCAATGCCACAGTGATGCCACCCAAAGGCTGCAGGAACAGCAAATCAGATTCAGCCTGGGAACCCTGCAGCCCAATGGCATCAATGTGGATTTCACAAGCTTCAAAATCTCCCCTCCCCCAACCGCATCCCAAAACCAGCCCAGCTCATCTCCACCTCCCTAACCTGTTTTTCCTCTCACCTCAAGCCACACCCCCATCTCCTATCTACTAACATCATCCCGCCCCCTTGACCTGTCCGTCCTCCCTGGACTGACCTATCTCCTCCTCACCCCCCTACCTGCACTCACCTTTACTGGCTCCATCCCCGCCTCTTCGACTTGTCTGCCTCCTCTTCACCTATCTTCTCCTCTATCCATCCTCTATCCGCCTCCCCCTCTCTCCCTATTTATTTCAGAACCCTCTTCCCCTCCCCCATTTCTGATGAAGGGTTTAGGCCCGAAACGTCAAGTTTTCCTGCTCCTATGATGCTGCTTGACCTGCTGTGTTCATCCAGCCCCATGCTTGTTATCTCGGATCCTCCAGCATCTGCAGTACCTTTTATCTCTGTTTCTCCACTTATTGAGAGAATCTCAGGCAAACATACTTTCAGAAAGGTGTACAGATTAAGTAGCAAACAATCCCCATAAATTTCCTTTCTAAATCAGTAGACAAGATTGAATGACAAGTCACAGCTGCAATTTTTATGATTGATGTAACATTAAAAAATGGTTGAAGTATGAGTTACTCCAGTACATTAAAAATGTGTGAAACAATTATATATATGTTATTTTCATGTTATGTATCTGTTAATATGCATCAAAAGCTATAACATTATGAGGAAATGTGCCCTATTGAAATGAAAGAAAAACAACTGTTTTCGTGTCAGACAATGGAAGGCAGTTAAATATTAAGGAAATCCACATGTATTACAGCACGCTTTGTGGTTAGGTCAGAATGTGTGAATAGGATAAATTAACATATGCATCACAGCTCTTGAAAGGCACCATTCCAATAGTTTTTTTCTTTAATTTGTTATTTTGAACACAAGTAGTCTTTCACCCTATGATCTGACGTTTTGTTTTGTGTGATTTCCTTTCTCTAGATCACAATAACTTTCCACCAGCCTTTGGGATCTGTCACTTTTTGGGTTCGTTTTCACTTATGCTCCTTGTTATTGTCTGATAGATGGTTTTCAAGGAATTAATCAACCAATCAATAACCTGAGATTGCTTTCAGCAATCCATGGCTCTGCTTATCTCTCAATAATGTAAACAGTAAATGGGAACATAAGAACACAAGAACATAAGAACTCTGAGCGGGATTAGGTAAATCAGCCCCTTAAGCCTGTTCTACCACTTGATACTACCATGGCTGGTTTTGTTTTGACTTCAAACCGACTTTACTGCCTGCTCCCCATAACCCTTCAACCCATTACTAATTTAAAAATCTGTCTATCTCCTCCGTAAACTTATTCAATATCCCATCACCCATTGAACTCTAGGTTAATAAATTCCACAGATCTGTGATCCTAATAAGGAAATGGGATAGAATGACACCAAAGAGCATCTCAAAAGTTTCAGAGATTGCTGGAGGGACAGCTGACATATTCATGCAGAATTGAAATTTTAATATAGTTTAAAATATTAAATAAGTTTTACAAAAGAGATAACTAGATACAACAAGAGATAACTAGATACATCCAGAAGTAAAGCCTGGATTATTTATATAACAATACATTCCATACAAACATGAGTGAGGGTTATGGGGTGGATAATGAACAGGGAGGACTCCCCATCCCATTGACCCCCTCACCCATCTCCAACACTCACCCTCCTAGTCCCCTCTCTCTGGTTTCTTACCTGCAATCAACCTGTTCATCGAGAATTGTTGATGTGACATCAGTAGTCCTAATCTCTTTGCCACTCTCACCTAATCAAATCTATCTCCCTTTGAATTTACTGATCTCCCCATTCTCAGATCCAACCCTGCCTTTGTAATCAAACCTGCTGACAAGGTTAATGCTGTTGTCATACGGAATATCTACCTCTACCTTACCAAGGCTGAATGCCAACTGGCAGGCACCTCCTCCTTTCTCCCCTAGCCCATTGCGCACCATCGAACATCAGACTTTTGTTCCACGACTGTCAACAACATCATCATCTGGGATCTCCCCACAACAGTTTTCTACCTCACCATCCCTCAATCCTGCACAACCCATTTCTACCTTCTTCCCAAAATCCTCAAACAGGACTGCCCGGGCAGACCCACTGCTTCTGCCTGTTCCAGCCCCTTGTAACTTATCGTTTCCTAGCCTGACTCAATATTTTTCTCCCCTTGTCCAGTTCCAATCCACTTTCATCTGGGATCGTTTTGGCACTTTACATCAATTTCAAAATTTCTGCTTTGGAGGCACCAACCATCTCCTCTTCACCTTGGACGTTCAATCCCTTTACACGCTCATCCCCCATCAGGATGGGCCGGAGGTGCTCTGCTTCTTCTCAGAATAAAAGCCTGAACCATTGCCATCCACTCCCACCCTCCTCTGCCAGGTTGAGCTTGTCTTTACCCTGAACAAATTCCCTTTTAACTCCTCCCACTTTCTTCAGGTTAACCATGTGGCCCTGGGTACCAGTAATGGGCCTCAGTTATACCTGTCTCTTTCTGGGGTATGTTGAACATTGTTCCAATCCTTCTTGGGTCCCTTTCCACAACTCTTTTTCTGGTACATCATTGACATCGTTAGTGCTGCTTCCCTTTCTCATCTGGAATTGGAAATAATTAGCAAATTTTTTGCTCCCAATTTCCAACTTGCTTTCGCATTCACCTGGTCCATTTCTGAATCCTTACTTCCTTTCCTTGATATCGCTGTTTCCATTTCTGGGGATTGGCTGGTCACAATATCCACTACAAACCTACCGACTCCCACAGTTACCTGAACTATACATTCACACAGAGATAAAAGGTACTGCAGATGCTGGAGAATCCGAGATAACAAGCATGGGGCTGGATGAACACAGCAGGTCAAGCAGCATCATAGGAGCAGGAAAACTCGACGTTTCGGGCCTAAACCCTT
>JAHRHZ010000040.1:7733577-7759060 GCA_024137785.1 Ginglymostoma cirratum
TTCGGGCCTAAACCCTTCATCAGAAAAGGGTTTAGGCCCGAAACGTCGAGTTTTCCTGCTCCTATGATGCTGCTTGACCTGCTATACATTCACACACTCTGCTTCTTGTAAGGACTCTATTCCATTCCCCCAGCTTGTCCATCTCTGTTGCATCTGTTCTGAAGATACTACCTTCCATAGCGGCACCTCAGAAATGTCCATCCTTCTCCTCAACTGAGGATTTCCCATCACTGTGATTGACGGGGCCCTCAGCCCTATCCAACCCATTTGGGCCTCACCCCTTCCATTCCCTCCCACAACAATGATAGGGTCTTCCTGGTCCTCACTTTCCTTCCCACTAGCATCTGTATCCAAAGGATAATTAGCTGCCATTTCCACCAACTCCAGTGGGATGCCATCACCAGACACATATTCCGCTCCCCTCCCTTGTCAGCATTCCATAGGGACACACTTATCCACTCCTCCAATCCCAACATCTTCCCACCCCCCCCACGGCACATTTCCTTACAATTGCTAAGGTGCAATACTTGCATGTTTACCTCCCACCCCCTCCTAACTATCCAAGAGCCCAGACACACCTTCCAGGTGAAGTAGCGATTTATCTCCACTTTGTTCAATCTACTGCATTCGCTGCTCACACTGCGGTCTCCTCTATACTAGGGAGAGGAAACGCAGACTGGGTATCCGTGTTGCAGAACACCCACATTCTGTTCAAAAAAATGACCCTGGGCTTCCAGTTTCCTGCCACCTTATAACACACCACCATGTTCCCATGGCAACAATCCTGTCTTGGGCCTGCTGCAGTGCTCCAGTCAAGCTCAACGCAAGCTAGGGAAACAATTCCTCATCTTCCACCATAATACCTTACAGCTTTCAGGATCAACAAGGATTTTTTTTAACAACTCCAGAACATGAACAGCCTCCTCCATGTTTGTTACCCCGTCCAACCATGCCCATAGGTCCTGATATGTATGGGTTTCTCTCAGCACAGCCAACCCATTTCCCAACATTTATCTCTCTCTAAGCTTATCATCAGCAATCTCTTTGCATGGCTATCCCTGTTTTCCCTCTCTCTCTGCACACCATCCATGTACTGTATTCACACCCTCACCTTCACCATCATTACCATAAACACTACCCCATCCCAACTATTTTCAGTTCTGACGAAGGGTCACTGGTCTCAAAACATTAATTCAGCTTTTCTCTCTACAGATACTGCCTGACCTGCTGAGTTTCTCCAGCACTTTCAGACTTCCAGCATTTCTACCATTTTCTTTTATTTTCCCATGGGTCTGCCTCTGAATGTCAGTTCACTGATCAGTTCTTCATCACAGCACAACATATTAATTTTGTTTGTTTTTTAGTGCCAATGGTACAAGCTCCATTTTATCCTCGCCCTGCACTGTCACATTGCTACGCGTATTTATTGCTAATCTTCTTTTGATCTGCCTTCATGAGTTATAGAAAAATCTGAAGTTGATTTATATCGAACACTTTTTATAAACAGCAGCACTAAGTGCTTCTTTTATGCCCACAAATACTAAACGAAGCAGGCCTTTATATTGTAAGAATCACGTGGACACGTACACTCTTGTTACTATACCTACAACCAACTGGATTACCCCTGTGCTGTGTAATTCCATAAAGTTTATCTCTCTGAACACCCTTAGCCCAGATCTTACTTATTACTGGCCCAGATCAACTTTCTTTAAAATCAGTAATGTGGCACCAGGAAGCAATCTGATTATTCAAAAATGTTAATGCCATGCTGATGTATTCAATTAATTAGATTACCTAGTAGACCACAAACATTACTTTAATGTGAATTATTCACAAAGGGACAAGGTGGACACTTATGACCAAAAAAGTCTTGTTTGACAACTTACAGGTACAAAGAAAAATACTACTTTGTCAAAGTAATGTGTTCTGTGAGTGGCCCAATATGTTTTTGGACTGCAAGGAAGTTGCCAAAACAGTACGTCATGATGTCAGGAAGTACGCATGTGAGGGGGGAGGCAAGGGAACTAGCTGTAGCTTCCTTTTATATATAAACAAGCTTTCTAGTCTCTTTAACCTGTATTCTGAAATATATTGCAGAAATCCATTTGTGGCAGAGCAGGCATTTGGTTTTCAAAAAATGTAAACTGAATGTCAGAACTAATGGCAAATTATTTACACCATCCAGCAGTCGTGACTATTAAATTTAATGTCACAAGATTTGTATGTAAAAGTGTGTGACATTTAAAAAATGATTATTCACACATTCAGGAAAACTTAAAATAAACAACACTTCAAACTGGAAATGATAGGAAAGAACTCTCTTGCATCTCTGGCTTGGGCTTTGCAGAATTTAAAAACAAATCACATGAATACTGAATCTATAAAGGAACTGGTGGCAAAATGGATCCTTAATTCAAGAAAGTAGATTCAACTCCCACCCAGACTATTAAGAATAAGATTCTCTCTGTCAGGGGTATTAAAGGGCCAATAGAAAATGAGTTTGTTCAGTCTTGATCCAACTCCCTGTGGGTTCAGATGAATAGAACAGAACTGCACATAATTCAACACAAATTGGCACTTTCACTCAGGGGGTCACAGAGACGGCCAGTGTGGGAAATTATAAAATAAATCACACTGATGCAATTGGAGGTGATCTGAATTTGGAATTGCAGCATACATTTGAAGTATGGTTTAGGGAATTTTATTGTATCTCTATTTATGAGATAACTGACAGGGATAGGCTGAAATGAGGATTTTTGAAATGTCACTAACAAAACTAGTATTTACTGTTCATCCTTAACTGAGTGGCTGGCTAGGCCTCCTCCAACTCAGATTAGGAGTCTGCCACACATTGAATGGGAAAAGACTGTGCATTTCATTCCTGAAAGGATAATCGTGAACCAGTTGAACTTTTAAAACAAGTCAACAGCAACAGTTACTTTTATGAAGCCTACATTTCTAGTTCATTTGCTTTTAAATTGCATTCAATTGCTCAAACTGCTGGGGTCCAAATGAACTCAAACATTTATCGTTAGTCTAAGACTTTGGATTACTTATTCTGTAACTGTTACATTGCTATTCCTTCAGCAGTTTTCCATAACCAACAGTGAATAGTTGCAGAATTACTGGCTTATTATTAACATGACTTGTTTCCATGCAGAGTTCAGAATTCTCTGTCTTCATCTGGTCCAATGATTTATGACAGTACAATGGCTTCTACATGATTCCAGAAGATATAATTCTGACAGAATTTTTGCAGTGATCTTTGTTTCCCTGAGTTTGTATTTAAGACTCAATTTTACAGGTATTTCTTAACACCTTTAACGGCAATATCTAAAGATTTATTTAAATATTTAATTATGAATTATCTTAATGAAGTGTGAAACACAACCATCTCATCCTCCCCTTTTTTGACAAGTAACATGCTTGGAGCAACGATGAGAAGAAGAAAATAAAGATTATTTAAATAAACTGTAGTCTGATTAAGATTGTAATTTCAAAATGTAGTTACAATAGACAAAGAGTTACAAAATACACAAAACGACGGCTGTAAAAATGTTAACTTGAAAGAGAACATAACCCATGAGTGCTGTGGGCACAAGTTAAAAAAATACTTTCTCAGAAGCAAAAAGGTCAATAAATTGCTCCTTAAATTATGCAATATTGCATGGACATTAGTAGAGTGGGATTTAAGTTCAATCCAACAAAAAGCACATGATACAGGGGAGATTTTTGAGGTTTTGACATTTTTTTCTTCCTCCAAACTCTAAGACATTCACTACCCATTGGTGAGTGACTAATCAGATTATCTGCACAGAGCTGATCACTTTCAATTGAGATGGCCCTGGGGAGTGAGAAGACTAGTCCCAGGCCACTACCTCATCTACTGTGGGTCTTTCGAGGAGTTAAGTCTGGTTTACATTTGGTACCTCCTTACAGCAGTGTAACTAATATTGATAGCAATAACATTGGAAGCAAATCTGCATCCCTTTACTGTGAGATATTATGTCACCCTATGCTAAAGATACAATGCTAGAGAGTTTTAAAGTATCCATATTTAGTTTCCTTTCGCCTATTGTGCACTACCTCTACCAAATACTCAATCGGTGTTCAGGAATTTAAAAAATCAGATATACTTAATAGCAACATACAGAGAGAAGCGTGAACCACTAGCGCAGTTTTCCAGTGTCACTCCGGGATTTGGCTTCCAATCTCTCTCTAGACAGCACTGGTGTGAGCCCACCAGGGTTTGAGACTGCCCATAGATTATAGCTACTGTACAGTCCAAAAATTAGGGGTGGAATTTTCTTGCAGAGTTGCGAGTTTTACATGCTAGCTGGACAGCCACCAAGGGTTTGACAGTGCCCATCCAGGTATGGTCTGCTGAACCACACAGTAATCAGGCAGTAGCAGGGCCTTATGAGGGACCTGAAAGACCAGGGGCCTGGACGGAGTATCCTAACCAGTGAGAGCTGCTGGTCAATCAGCAGCACCAGGGAAGAGACACGGGCTATGCTGGAAGAGCATTTCCAATCCCAGGACACTGTAGGAGCCAGGACAAGCTCAGGGGGTGGGAAGGGGTGCAGAGGGGGACTGAGAAAAATTGTTTTATGAGTTGGCAGCCATGGGGAGAGGAAGTGAAGTGTGGGTAGCAAGGGCATGGAGGGCTGAAACAGGAACCTTGTGTCTAACGTCAAGTCCCTTGGTTAGGCACAAATTAGCTTTGAGTAAAGGATTTCCCCTTCCAGCACTTCCCCCCAACCCAGCGCAGATGACTTACACAGTTGACCTGTCATACACAGGGAATGGTGACAAGCTCACTTGCTGCTTGGTTAATCTCACCGGTGCCAAGATGAGCCCTTTAAATTGATCCTTAACTCATCACTTAAGATTTTCAATTGGCAGTTGGGTGGGAAGGTCAACCAGGGGCCTTCGCACCCAGAACTTGATTCTGGTGGAAGTGCACCATAGTCCACGAATCTGCTGATTAAATGCCCTTCTCACCTCCAAGCTCTCCAGCTCCAGGAGCAGATTATCCCCCTGGGTTTAAGAGTGCCCACTGCGCAAATGATCAATCTAATAAGAGCTTATTAAATGTCTAGGAAGTGAGGGCACTGAGTATATAGCAACTACAAGACGAAGCTCTCTGCTGGGGAGGATTAGAATTGGTGTTAGGTGCTGTAGCACAGTATAAACAGTGTAACCCACCCCCGTACAGCCAAGTCCAGCGGCAAACCATACTGTGTTCTCATATCAGTAGCTACAGTGTAAACACACCCTTAGCTGTGCATCGCCTGATGACCCAATGATAATGGTCATCTCCTGACAGGGAAAAGTTGAGAAGAGTTTTCAATTCTCGAATTATTTCTGAACCGTTAACATTCATAAATTTACCCTGTCCCCTAGACACGGTGTTTTAGCTGAAAAGACTCATGTCATTCACACACAGTTCTGTAAAATAAACTCCGGTCAGTGCATCACATTCAAACATGTATTCCATAAGTTAGCAAGAATAAAAAAGCAGTTTTAGTAAGAATCACAACTCTGTACCAGGGTTTAGGAATTATGGTGTATCTAGCGTATATGCCTCAAAAGGGCAAACCGACATTGAAGCACAGCGCCCTGAGTAAACCTTCACTTCAGTACCTAGCGCACTACAGAACAAACTAAACACGCTAAAAATTTCGCACAGTCGTGCGGAGGAGAACAATCATGGAACAGGGAGACAGTTCTTGTTGAAGGGTGGCCTCAGGCTGCTCCTGCCTCTCCTGACTCAGCGAAGGCACAGACCCAGCAGCATATTCTGACTTTAAAACTACGAATAGCGCCAGGGCAGAGCTCCTGCCGCCCCTGGCTCAGGTCACTCGCATACAGCTCTTACAGTCATCTGTTGATCTTGTTAGTCCGGGCAGATGCATTCCCCTGGAAACCTGACAGATCCACAAATTCAACTGCAAACCTGTTCAGACGTCACTTCAAAAAGCAATCGGCAGCAAAAACACAAACCTCCCCCCTCCCTTCCAACATTCACACACACACATAACGACAAATGCATATTTACGTGCCTCTCCTTCACCTCAAAGCTTTCCAGAATACGTACCTCAACCATTAAACAAGACATTTAACCATAGTGGCAGACTGGTGACCCGGGAATGCCTTGCAATCTCTAATTGGTGCGGATCGTTCATGAAGACTCGCTCTGCAGGATCCAGCAACTGCATCCAGGATGAGAAAGCTCACACAGACACACACACACCTCCCCAAATACAGTAATTTAACAAAAAAAAAATCAGCGGACACCAACTGACTCCAGGAAAACACAAGCTCCGCCAGTGTCTCTTGTTGCTTCTATTTTCTCTCTCTGTGGGTCTCAGTTGTTTCAAGCTTCTCCCCAGCCCCCTCCCCCTTTATTGCTGTCAGGAGAAGGAGCGAGTAGGGACGCTGTGCAAGCGAAGCCCTGTCTGGATGGACAGGACACACACACATACACACCATGTGAGGTAGGTGTGCAGGAACAGGGAAGCAGACAGAGAGAGAGAGAGAGAGAAGGGGCAGCTCCAGCTCCGGCTCGCTGCGGGGTGGAGCGAGTGACGCTGGGCCCGGCCCAGCCTCATGTCCCTTCTCCCCGCGATGACTTTCCAGCCTCCAGCACCGCCCGCCCTGCTTACATTAACCAGCTCTGCTCGCAGGAATCGGGGGCAGCTTTTTAAAAATAAAAACAAAATCCTGTGCTCTTTACACTTTTTTTTAAATTGCTCGGCTGCCTCCAAATTTTTTTAAAAAATTCAACACTTGGGTTTGTAGAGCTGCTCACTCGGCAGACTTTGTGTTGGTGTGGTTAACCCACTGGCCAAAGATTTTTCTTTCTGCAATCCAAACAAAGCTTGTGGTTGGGACGCAAGTTAATATTTCAGGTCTGAGACCTTGCATGAGAACGCACATCTGAAAGGCTAATTCTCCTTCCACAGACACTGCCAGGTCAGCCGAGTATTTCCAACATTTTCTGATTTTATTTCAGGTATTCGACATATACAGTGTTCTGCTTTTCCACTCTGTTAGATTGTCTGATCGTCTCTTGGTTCTGAGCTGTTTGAAATGATCACACTTCAGGCTTGGCATCATAAAAGTTCTTGTTTACATCCACCTCTGCATGCTACCAGGTTCAGAGACGTCCTTAGATTCTGTGTTGGATCAGCTATCAAATTGAACAGGCCACTGCATGCATGAATGTGGCCCGGCTGGAAAACTTGCACAGAAAATTGAATCCTGGCTATTGCATTACCAACTCTACCAACACTAAAACACTACCTCACTTACTCAAAGAAAGTTGTTTGCTTCTGTGGGCAAAAGAAAGAGATAGCTATCTTCTGTAACTGGGATTTTCAACATTTCAAAAGTTATCGGTTTCAGCACGAAATAGATCCTTTTCTCTCCAAAATGTATTATTCCACGAATATTTTTATTCCAGTTTTGAGTCTGTTCCCTGTTAAATTCAGCACATATATCCTCTATTTTTTGTTTCCATACTGGGCAAATGTATTTTCAGATCCAGTCTCAGAGACACTAGCCTCCGCACAACACGCCTGTACAATGTGACTCACATAAACCAATGGACTGGATTTCAAATTAATGCCCTGAAAAATGTATTCCATTCTGTGAACATTGTTCTTTACAAAATAAAAACCAAAAGGACTACGGATGCTGTAAATCAGAAACAAGATCAGAAATTGCTGGAAAAGCTCAGCAGGTCTGGCAGCATCTGTGAAGAGAAATCAGAGTTAATGTTTTCGGTCCACTCTGATTTCTCTTTCCAGATGCTGCCAGACCTGCTGAGCTTTTCCAGCAATTTCTGTTATTGTTCTTTACATGATAGTTCTGAAATAATTAAACCATTGACCATTCATGGTTTATTGTTGTCTCGACTGTATCTGAAGAAAAAGAGGATTGAGTTTTAATTAACACTTGGAAAATCTATTTGACAGAAGGAAAATAGAATAGGCAGAATAATTCAGTCACTGACATTTTTGTGTTTTTAACTTATACCGCATGTGTCTTGGTTTATGCTGAAAGTGGGTGAGTCATGTTGTGGAAATTGAGTCAGCTGTATGGAGGGTATTTTGCACCTTCGCCCTTGGGTCAGGAATGTGTCAGAATAGATCATCTACCTGTCATGGAAAGATGTACCTTGATGTTTGTTCCATTGATTCCAATGGCATAAAAAGTGGGCAGACACACTACTGCACCAGATTACTGTCTCGACCATAAAGGTGAACTTTTATTCCTTGCTATTTTACAACAACAGGGATGTAATGACAGGTAGCACACAACATATTATCAAGGTCATTGATTTACTGTGATTGAATAAGTCAAAAACTTCAGTGCTTTTATTACTTGATGTTCTTGGATTTTAACCAATTCTTTTAGGGATTGAATAATCACAACTGTCAGATTTCTATGACACTTGCAAATCAGAGTCCTTGACTGTTTTATGTCCCTTTTCCAATCTGTACTCCATTGTTATCTATCATGTTTTATAATGATAAGATACACAGGAAGGTTTAGCAAGATAAGGGGAGGGCCTGTGGAATTTTGGGATTTCTGGGCTGGGTTAGAAATAGGTAGTAGTGGGGAAGGAGGTGCAGAGATTTGGGGAGCACTGATGAGAATGAATCTTGGCAATGGGGAGAACCAGAGGTGTAAAGTCACATATTGCAGAGGCACTGAGAAAATATATGAACAGTGTGGAAGGACATTTGTTCATCTGGAATGGTGCTGTTGTCTGAGAATATGGAATACAGCTTAAATATAGAAGTCCAGCCCGGGATTTATGGCATGTAGGGAAAATGAGAGGACTGTTCCCATGGTTTGGAATAATAGGGCTGTTATGGAGGTGAGACTCTCTTCTGTTTTTGAGCAGTTTCTCTAGTCTATGGAAGAAGTGGAATTGATCATAGGTATTGGACCAAAGGAGTGGTGAACAAACACATGACTGCAATGGAAGCTGGGTTCATGTTATGGGAGAAGTGAGAAGATATTTTCATGACCTGAGGACAAGTATCCGTGTCGTAAAGTCAAACAACATTGAAGAAATTGAATCCTTGAGTTTCTTAGGAAGAAACTGAGATACTTACATTCTAAAGACATTGAAAGGGGCAATAATCTGAATCAACTGGACAGCAAGGTCTTAGGACCCTTGAGCAATTAACATAGAGGCAGAATTTGATAGCTTTAGAGAGGCAAGGTCTGGGATCATTGGGAACAGGGGAATTTAAAGGTAAATTGGTTCCTTTGCTTTTGGATGCTCCTGATCACCTGGTAGATGAGAATTAATTTAAATGGAAAAAATTGCCAGCCTCCATTATGGACAAATGATGTACCTACCTGATTTACTTCTGTGTGTATCACTTGCTTAGTTATATGTGCCAAAGTGCAAAGAGATGAATGTCTGCCCAAATTTCCCTTTTCTTCAGGAAAAAAAAATGACATTTAGAAGCATATATATTGTAAAAGCTGACACACTTGTGTGACCAGTGCGGTCATATTTGAAATCTGTTTGCTGAGTCTTTCTCTTTCTTTCTCACACACATTCACATGCATACAGTCTGAAAGTCCCTCCAATTTACTAAAAACTATTTTGAACCACTACGGTAAATTAACTGGTATCATTCACTAATAAGGCTTAAAACTGGATGGTCTCTAAACCAAACATTGAGCTCAGACATGTCGTGTTCTCACTGGGCAATAAATTTTATCTAAGTCAAACTCTTGAAATGTACTCTCTAGCCTTTTCCCATAATTGCGTTAATCAACCATATATACTGTTGAAGGCTGATGCGTAATATATTTTTAGTTGGGTCAACAACATGGTGACTAAAGAACTCTGAGAACTTACATACACCGTTTCGGCTCAATTACAGAATTTCTCATTAGGTAACAGAACCATAACATTCAATAAAGAACATTAAGTAAAATTAAAGGCACTCAGGAGAGCCTCAGGCCTTTAGGTAAGAACATTAATCTAGGTATTCAAAGAGAATAAAAAGGTAATTCAACGGTAATATAATCATGTCATTGTAAAATAGACATTTTGTGATGTTTTAATTTTAAAAATGTAATTTATAGGTTTATTAACTATCAAAATTTCAATTACTGGGACAAGAATAGAATGGCTGATAAAGAAAGAATTTGTGTTTATATTACACCTTTGTAGACCTCAGAATATTCTCAAAACACTTCACAGTTAATTAATTGTTTTCAAGTTGAATTTGTGACTTTAGCTCACTAGATGAAAAAGGCGTAGCTTCAGATCAGGCAACTGTTTTTCACCGGTCCAATTTTCATCTCCATTGCCTTTCACTGCCAGTAGGTTAGGTTGAAAGCAGGGCTGGAGTTTGTCGCGGTATTTACATATCTTTCTTGTTTGGTTTAAGGCCCTCATCAAATCAGACTTTCATCATCCTGAGGTCAGTCAGTCTATTATTATTGTAACTGTAGATTTTGTGGTTAAACAAATTTATTGAATGACTACAAAATATCTAGTCATTCTACCGATGTGAATGCTATAATATTTCTACAATTTCTACATTAATCTAACAAACTGTATTCATAAACTAAACAGACTGGCAGTTTCCAAATCTGGAGGGCACTAAAAACGCAAAACAATTTAAACTTACTGTGGATAGATTGCTTACTGGCCAAACAGCAGGGGATGCTGGGTACATTGGCCAAGTAAAACTTTGAAATCACAAAACCCACACACCAGACACACCGCAAACACAGCAGCCAAGTGCTAATGACATTAACATAATGCAAAAGGCAACAGTTATTCTGGATAGACACCCCCTACAACTTGTCCACTAAATGAAGGAGAGGTCAAACAGAAAGGCACCAGGTCCTGCTACACGTAGAAACTGACAGTAGCACGCCATCTAAATGATTGACAAAGCCTAGGTTGTTTCAACCTACTAAGTGTATCTCCCTGATTCGCCAGAACTATAGAAAGTTTCAGAAAACCATCTAAAAGGTATAAAAACAGAGTTCACCTGTAAATCTTTTTCTTGGAACCTCTCTTGGAACTGCTCTCAGAATCTTTGGAATCATCTGAGGCCTTCCAAGGAGACCAGCATGACCAGAGGCAGAGACCATCTAGAGAGAGAGAGAGAGAGAGAGGAAGAAAGTAACTTTACAGACTCAGAGACTGAGCCACAGAGAGTGCAAATGCATAAATTTACAAGAGATTCAGGAAGTATTGTAACCTAAGGGGCCAAATAGGATTAGGGATAGTATGTTTAGTATTAAAGATTATTGTAATTTTGTTCCTAATGAAGTGGGACTGTTTTGCTTTGGTACTGGCTTGTGTTCATATTGATTTGACCGCTTTGGTATTGTGGCATCCCTGGGCAAATTCATTCTTAACATTCTGATCAGAGTTGTCTAACTTGTTTGAAGAGTAACCAGACAACAATACCCTACAGCTGGACAAAGAGGGGTGGTCAGTTCCTGTCTTTTTAAAACCCCTTGGTGATTGCAACAAATATTTTTAATTCTTTTTAGCACACAGCTTTCATACTTTAATGAAAACTTAATCACTATACCAAAATGAAGGAACCAGTTGTAATATTTTCTCTATTGAAAGAAAGTAGAATTTTACAACCTTGAAAAACAATCAAAAAAACGCAAAAGCAAATGCAGGTTATAAACATCAAAAAGAAGTAGGTGGGGAGGGTGTCTATACAGACAGGAAGGTAAGGTAGTTGGAGTTTAGGGTTCTTTGGCCTTTGAATTGTGAGAAGCTGTTGTCTTATTTATTCAGAAGTAGTAAAGCTTACAGTTCTTGCATTCTCAGTAAATGGTTGTTGTTCCAAATTGCTTGATCACTGGATGCTGGATGTTGAAGTTAAGAGAGAGTGAGGAAGATGAGCTTTCAGTATCTTTGCCGTTATCAGTCCATGTTACTTTCTCTCTTTGCTTCACAAGTGCAAGCAACTGAAATATGGTTCACTTGCATTTTCGAAGTATAGCTCCATTGTCTTTTTCAAATGGAATTCTCTGCAGGTGACCTCTTACCTTTCAATATGTGAATTTAATTATTCAAATTTGAGTAAAACAAGAGAAAGATACGTCTTGATGTCTCACTATGTTCAAGTACCTCTTGATTAAAGTGGTAATTCTAATACAACTGGTTTCGTACATTCCATGTGGGTTGCCTGGGCTTTACAGGTGATCACAGCCTCAATTTAGGCAAATAGTGACCTTTTCATTTCAAAATCATTTTTAGTTCACGAAAGTCTCAGGTATCAAACTCAAGTGATGAAAGTTGAATGTTGATAGTTGATTTTCAATATGGTTATGTTTGATGACACTGAGAAGCGTGTGCAGTATGCTCTAGGGAGATGATTCTGTATGCTTGAGTAAATGAGATTTATTGAAAAGTTTCCACATGTGATTTGTGTCACTTGGCTAGCTGCCAGTGTGAAAAAGGTTGATCCACAGATGCTTTCTGTGGCTTGATGCTTAACTCCTTTGCATTTTGGCTTCTCTATATCTTTGTCTTTTTCTTTGAAACTGTACAGTTTTACACACATTCAGATTTTAATTATACCTTTGAATATTTTTTGAATATATTGTTTTAAGTATTTTAGTCGTTAATGATCAGGCATAAAGACTTCAGACAGGGCCTGTTTTCTCTCGTGGACCCAGTCACCCTCATAACCCTGTCCATTCTCTCTCTCTTCCCCACCCTCCCCACACGCCTGGAACCATGTGCTTGTGTGTTGCCATTTGAACACGTCACCCCAAAGTTCCAGTGTCACCAAACACTACTGCACAATATGCAACTAATTAAACAAAAAAGCCAAGTCTTGGCCAAACAGTTACAATTTTCTTCAGGATCCTGCCAGTAAAACATTGTAGTTGTTTTTGATACGTGGATTTGGGACAACAACAGAGTCCTACTAGACCTAAATGGAGTAAGTTAACTTGTATGCTAGTATCCAGGAGGGTATCCAAGAGAATGCACACTGTGGAAACTCCACCTACATCAGCTTTGGAATAGTTAACTTGCTCAGCAACATCCAAATCAGAACCAATCAAAATAAACGTCTGGTTAAATGGCCATCAAGTTCAAATGGAGATCGATACCGGGCCAGTTGTATCAGTGATCATTTAACCAGTTTTTAATACAATTCGATCTGGACTCCAGCCCTTTGCCCAAGACTTGAGCCAGGCTGAGAATTTATACTGGGGGAGCTTTTACAGATTAAGGATACAACTTTGATTCTGGTCTGTTATGAGAAGGGGCTGGTTCAATAACCACTGATTGTAGTAAAAGGCTCAGGCCCAAGCTTGATGGGATGAAATTAGTTGCGAGAGATTGACCCAGATTAGCTCAACGTTTTTTGATTAGAAAATGGCTGCCTGAGTGATGTCCTAATTAAATACTCAGAGCTTTTCCTGGAGGGTCGAGGGACTATCAGAGGAGCCAAGGCCACCTTGCATGTTGACCAGGAAGCAATTTCATGATTTTGCAAGGCCCAACCAGTGACATACAGGCAAAAGTAGAAGCAGAACTCAGAGACTGGAACGTGAAGAAATCATCAAATCAGTCCCATTTGCGGAATGGGCAGCACCAGTTGTACGAATTTTGAAGCCCGATGGGTCAGTTCACCTTTGTGGGGATTTTAAACAAACAGTAAACTTTTTTTTGCAGTTGGATAGATACCCAATCCCTCAGATAGAGTATTTGTACGCGAAGCTGGTAGGAAGTTTGTCCTTCATGGAACTGGGCATGAGCCATGCTTATTTACAATTGCTTTTAGTCCAGCATTCTCAGAAGTATGCTACAACTAACACCCACAAGGGCTTGTACCAAAATATGACACTGCTATTCAGTGTAGCATTAGCCCACTCAATCTTTCAGCAGGCGATGGAGAAATTTTGCAATGTTTACCTCAGGTTGCCACTTACCTAGATGACATCCTGTTAACAGGGAAAACTGATAAGGAACACTTAGAGAACTTGGATATAGTCCTAAGGCATTTTCCGAGGCAGGTGTATGCCTAAGAAGGGAAAAATGTGTTTTCCAGGCATCCCAAGTAACCCACTTGGACTACAGAGTCGACCAGACCTGGTTACACCTGTTGGAAGATAGAGTGAGGGTGATCAAAGGTGCTCCAGTTCCCATGTCTGTCCAGGAGTATAGATCATTTCTGGGTTTTGTAAATGATTTTGGAAAGTTTATGCACAACTTCGCATCCATCCTGATGTGATTGCATTGACTTCCAGAAAGGGGTCAGCCTTGAAAATAGTCTCAAAGACAGACCCTAGCTTTTGATGAAGAGAAGAAACAGCTTTCATCCTCGAAGGTGCTGGCACAGTATGATCCCAAGAAAGATTTGGTATTGACATGCGATGCCTCCCCACATGGCATCGGGGTGCTATTAGCTTATAGGTGGCCTATTGGAAAGGAACACCCAATCGATTTATGCATCCAGGACTTTACTAATGCAGCGGGTAAGTACGCCCAAATAGAAGAAGAAGGATTGGCAGTCATACTTGGAGTCAGGAAGTTTCATCAATATGTCTATGGGTGAAAATTCGCAATAATCATGGACCACAAACCTCTACTTTGTCCACTTAAAGAGGATAAGGCTGTGCACCCATAGCTTCGGGCTGCATTTAGCAGTGGGCTCTAATATTCAGTGCTTATAGTTACAAATCAGGACACTGTCTGGGAGACCTAGTGAAAATCGCAGATGCACTGAGTTGGCTTCCATTTGAAGATATAGCACCCATGGCATTCCCAATGGAAGAGCCAGTCATGACATTTAATTTTTTGGACACGCTACCGGTCACAGTTAACAATATTAGCCTTTTAACACAGAAAGATCCAGTCCTTTCTTAACTGCAACAATTGGTATTAGTGGGGAAAACCAAAGACAATCATAACTAGAATTTAAACCTTTCTGGACCCAGAGAGACCTGTTCATGGTAGATGACGATATATCTGTATGAGAAGTGAGAGTGACTGTCCAAAGCAAATATCGCCATCAAATGCTAGCTAAACTCCACCAAAGCTATCCAGGGGTTTCCAAAATGAAGATGTTTTTGAGGAGTTATGTCTAGTGGCCAGGATTGGGTACAAACATAGCCACAGCAGTGGGACAGTGCCCAGAGTGCCAACAAGGACAAAAATTATAGACAGCGGCTCCCCACATCCATGGGAATGGCCAGGTAACCCATGGACTCAGTTTCATATTGACAATACAGGCCTGTTCATGGGTTCAATGATTTTAGTTATTGTAGACATCTACTGATAGTGATTGGACGTGCATAGAGACCATTGTCAAACACTGGAGTGATGATAGAAAAATTGCGTGTGTCTTGTGCAACACATGGAGTCCCGGAGGTATTGGTCGCAGAAAACAGGCCATCGCTTCCCAGCAGCAGCTTTAGTTACTTCTTAAAGGCAAATGGAATTTGCAATATTATGACAGCTTCGTACTAACCTTCACCTAATGGCTTGGCAGGAACAGCAGTCCAAATTTTGAATACTGGACTGAAGAAACAGTTTATAGCCTCATTAGATGCCAAGCTGTCACGATTTGATTACAGGACCACCCCATGTGCAACTACAGGGATAGCACTGGTAGAGTTGCTAATGGGTAGAAGACTCCACATCAGATTAAATCTGATCTTCCTGGATCTGGGGCAGGATGGTAAAATCGCATCAGGAACGCCAGTGCAAGACCCAAAACTGTACAGGTGAGAGACATAGTTTGATACAGGGGACAATGTTTGATGCAAGAATCATGGAAATGGACCTGCATGGGTAAGAGGCATGAATGACATGAGATCAGGATGAGTGACTAATAAAGTTTGGTGGACCATTTGACAGCTGCAAATTCACAGACTGTGTGGGAGTAAAACTCGCCTTGCCCCTCGGAGTCTTCAGAAAAGCTTCAAGGGCCCATTGATTCACCCTCTCCATCAAACATTGTTGAGTTCTCTGAATCAGAAACAGACATGATGGAAGTAGCTGCCTTGACACTTCTGCCTCTGGGAGAAGGGAGTGAAAGCCTACCGAGGTGCTCCAGGCACAAGAGGTGAGCTACAATTCATTACACACCCGCTGTGTCAGATTCCCAGCTCGAAGAACCTGACCCAGTGTTAAAACATCCCAGGGGGCTCTCAAAGGAATCAGACCAGCTCACGACCTCAGACTCAGAGGGGGATGGATATAGTGATTGCAATGAGGTCAGCCAGGTGGATCTCATAGCATATGAGCTCCCTGATTTGGGCTGTTAATTTGGTCCAATCAGGAAGCCCTGGCTGACATGAAAGGGTGAATATCAGGGATATTGAGCTGTACACGCCTAACTCAGTGAGAGGCAGTTCTATTATCAAAGGCTATGCATTTATAAATAAAAGGTGATTGGTGATAGGATGCTGGCCTCTCCGGAGTTATTTCAGAACTAACAATGTGGGTGGGGGATTGCCATGGAGATTAAGAGGCATCAGGTCTCTGTGGACCAGCAAGCAAATGATAAAACTGTTTAATTCCTGGCCATTGAATTCAAATTTGCTTCCTTTTAAAAATAAAAATCTCACTTCCCTGCCTTTGCAAACTGTTCAATGCCAATATGCTTACTTATATCATCCAATTCTGACATTCCAAACATTTTAAAGTCTTTATTTTACATCTTTTTCCTTTGATAGTAGGGGCTGGATTTTCAAGTGCTACGAAAGACAGTAATGAGTGCAAATGTGATTGGAAAATCACTTTTCTGGATTCCACTGCCTCTTCACTGGGATGCAATTTCCAAAGGTAGGATGGGATGGAAGATTCTGAAACATGCGTGTCTCCAGTCAATGTTCGCCAAGCTCATTGATGAGCCATTAACAAGCTTCAGGGGAGCAGTTTTGAATTTTCAATTGGCAGCCATGAGGAACACACCAGGACATGCCGGGGCTAATAAGGGGTACTGTCAGGATCAGTGGTTGGACTCCAGCTATTTAAAGCACATAATCAATGATTTACCTGAGGGAATTAACGGTAACAGCCCCAAGTTTGCAGATGACACAAAGCTGGGTAGGAGGAATAACTTTGAGGAAGGCACGGAGATGTTGTAGTATGATTTGGACAAGTTGATTGAATGAGCAAATGCATGGTGGATGATAAAGTATAATGCGGATGAATGTGAGTAACAAAAACAGGAAGGCAGATTATTATCTGAATGGCAACAGCTTGGGAGAATGGGAGGTGCTGTGAGACCTGGGTGCCTTTGTACACCAGCTTACTGAAAATAAGCATATAGGTGCAGCTAGCAGTGAAGAAGGCAAATGGTAATTTGGCTTTCATTGCAAGAGGATTTAAGTACAGGAGCAGGGATGTCTTGCTGCAATCATACAGCACCTTTGTGAGATTGCACTTGGAACATTGCGCATAGTTTTGATCTCCTTATCTGAAGAAAGATGTTCTGGTTTACCAGACTGATTCCTGTGATGTCAGAATTGGTGTTTGAAGAGAGACTGGACCAGTTAAGGCTATATTTACTGAAGTTTAGAAGAATGAGATGGAATCTTACCGAAATCTAAAAAATTCTAACAGGGCCAGGCAGACTAAATGCAGGGAGGATTTTCCCGATGACCAGGAAGTCCAGAACCAGGAGTTACAGTTTAAGGATTTGCGGTAGGCCATTTAGAACTGAGACGAGGATAAACCTCTTCACCCAAAGAGTGGTGAGCTTATGGAATTCTCTGCCATAGAAAGTGGTTGAAGCTAAAACATTCACTGTTAAGAAGAGTTAGATTTGGTTCTTAGAATTAAAGGCAACAAAGGGTATGGGGGAGAATGTGGGAGGAAGGTACTGAGTTGGATGATCAGCCATGATTACATTGAATGGTGGAACAGGCTTGAAGGGCTGATTGGCCTGCTCCTACTCACATTTACTATGACTTCTTACAGCTTTTCCCTGTTAGTTAACTAACTGTACAGTTTTCTACAAAGATAATAAGGGACTGCAAGATAATTTGTGCCTGCATTGAAGATATGTATGATATCGTAATCTAATGATTAATATTGTCCCAAATGACTCATCGATACATGTAAATGTCCTAGAGAGTTCCAGAACCTATCAATATATTTTTGTTAAAGAACCACATGTTAAAGTCCTTCCTTTTCTTTTAGATTTCCTTGTTACATTCTCTGTCACAATGTCCTCTCTTACCTCCCTCTACTCCAATGGCACTGCATGCTCTTTACAGTTTGGCAATTAGAAACACCATTGTTCTGGCATTCCCACATTCTGATCACTTAATCTGCACTCTACAAACCAAACCCCACTTTTGCATAACTGCTGCCCACTCCATACTTTATGTCAGTTCTGATGAAGAGTCATCTAGACTTGAAATGTTAGCTTGCTCTCTCTCCATGGATGTTGCCTGACCCACTGATCTCCAGTATTTTTTGTTTTCAGTACAGATTCCCACATCTGCAGCAATTTGCTCCAACTTGTTAAAGTGTGATCTCTGTGACTGCTGCTGTAGAGAATAAGTTAACTCAAAGCCACTTGGAAAGGTAGTACTGCTTTCTTTTATTCTCCAGAGAGATAGGAGCTACACTATCAAAAAGAAACCCTTACCACTGCCCTAAACCTGCACACACTAGGTTTTCGTCACAAATGATTAGATAGAACTATTGAAACAACTTAATTCCAATGTAATGTATGTATGTAGCCAGTTTACATTCCTTAGAAAGAAATAACCAAAACACGTGTCTTCAAACTAAAGCTGTTTCACTTCAAAGTGAATGTGCAGTTTAAATGGAGTCATAAATTAAAGTATCTCTTTTACCACTGAGTTATGGTAGCCTGGGACCATATGGTTAATCTCACTCAACAGCAGCGATACAGAACAGACAAAAGCTGACATGATACCAGAGTCTTATATTGACCACAATAGAATATTAACACCTCATTTGCTTGGTAATTATATATTTTGAAAAATAAATTCAATCCTGCAAAATGAGCAACATAAATGGGAGTTGGCCGTAAATTGAACAGAAGGTGCAACAGAGGGAACCCTTTTGGTCAGCAGCAGACCAAAGGAGCACACTCAGGGGCTGCAAGGGGCAGAAGATACCTACCCAAGATGCTGCATTCACTGAACAAGAGTTAGCCACCTGCAAACGAGAGAGCACCAATGGTGATGCCAAACAGGTGGTTTTGCAAGTCTGCAATCTGGTGCAACCACCTGATGTTTTGCAGCCCCTTTGGTAGTCCCCTACCTGCGGCAATCAGGGTAACTATCTTCCTGAGTTTCTATGCATCCAGGTCATTTCAGGGATTGGATGTGGACCAGCTTGGCATCTCACACGCAGCAGCTTATCATGTCATCAGGCAGACTGATGCCTGATACCTTCTTCCACAGGGTGGGAGAATCAGTCCATTTTGAGCTAGATGCACCATTGTAGCCACAGAGGGCATTGGTGTCTGTCTCCATTGATAGTCTTCCAGCTATCATTGGTCGCAGCCTAGCAGCCACCATGGCACTGACAAACAAGCCAGCCAGGAAAGGATTCCATTCACTGAATATGCCGCTGGTCTGTGACCGCAGAAAGTGTATCACGCAAGTGTGCACATGATTCCTGGGCAGTGCCATGATTCCCAGTGTGAGAGCTGTAGTTGCAGCACATCTTCAGGTTAATTTCCAGACTCTGGAAGCTGCTGGGCAATTGGAGTTATCTTCCGAGGAAGAACTTTTGACACCTGACTGGCGACGAGACACAGATACAGAGATGCTGGAATAATCAATAGCCATTTACTAAAACATAACTGCAACATGTAGAAAGTTGGAATTTGCCATTGCCTTGACAGATTGGATGCTACTCTCCAATATATGCCAGCCTGGGTGACTCATATTGAGCTTGCTAGCTGTGTGCTGCACAGCATGACTATACAAAGAGGCCTGGACCTGGAGCTGGATTGGGAGAAGATCCTGGAACATCATTCTCCCTTAAAGGGGATTGGCAGGAAAAAGAAAAGAAGCATGAAGAGGATTTTGCAGAGAAATGTGCCCATGCTTTGGTAGAGAACAGCTGAGGCCATCCCAGGGATCTTGGCAATTGGCTGGGGACTTCATTGCCAGAGCGCTGTTGGTTCACCAATAGTTTACTTGACCTTGCAGGTCTATGACAGATCATTTCTGAGCTCACCCTCTCTCAGAGCAAGAAGAATCTCATTGCCACTCAATGATATGGAGCCACCATCCAACTGCATCTATCCCCTCTCATGATCTCTGTGTTCCTTTCCTCAACAAGCTTTACAAAGACACAAGTCTGATTTAAATATAGGGAACGAGACTTGCATTTATATCGCACCTTTAATGATGACAGGAAGTCACAACTTATTTTGCAGACAACGAAGTATGCTTTGAGGCATAGTCCCTATTGTAATGTAGGAACCATATCAGTTAATTTGCACTCAGCAAACTCCCATGAACAGTTATATGATAATGATCAGATAAATGTTTTCGGTAGCGACTGGGGGATAAATATTGGCCAGGATACTGGGGAGTAACCCCTTTGCTTTTCTTCAAAATACTACTGTGGGATGCTTTTGTGGCAAATTAAATGGCAGAGCAGGCTTGAGGAGTTGAATGAGTTGAACTCCTGCTCCTAATTTGTGTGTTTGTAAGTTTGTATGTTCTGCAGGAGGGAGCTGAACATTTGTTTTGATTTGATTCAGTGTAGTGCATTGTCAGATTGGTTTCAAAAAGTTTTCACGCAAATCAGTTGCCCCTTCTGAACACTTTGTACATTCATTCAAAATATAGTTTAATATATTGGCAAGGCGGACCATGCTCTCTGCATCTTAAAAATATTTAAAATTTAATAATAGGGAATGGAGCCATGTTCTTGTGTAATAGAATGCTCTTTTCTGGCCAGGAAATTTTGAATTGCAACAGCCAAAACCAAGCTATGTGAATCATGCATTGCCTAGTTGGAACCTATACTGGAGCTACTGGTCTCCACCCTAACCTACAAGTTGAAACAAATTGCTGTGCTAAAGATGTTAGCACAAACAAACTTGACCACAATGAATTAACTGCTTTAATAAAATAACACGACCTTATCCTCACCAATCTACCTGTTGCAGATGCATCTGTCCATGGCAGTTTTGGTTTGAATGATTACTTCACAGTCATTGTGGAGACAAAATACTAAATCCACATTGAGGGTCCCCTCCGTCACATCGTGTGGCACTACCACCACACACAATGGGACAGACCTTGAACAGATCTAGCAAATCAAAACTGGGCATCCATGAGGCACTGTGGGCCACCTGCAGCCGCAGAATGGTTCTGAGTCACAATCGTCAACCTCATGTGCCAGCATTTCCCTCACACATTCAGACCATGGGTCAATGTTTTTTCACCGAAGTGTGCAGGATTGCATGGCAGGCGCATCACCAGCCATACCTAAAAATAAGGTGTCAACCCAGTGAGGCTAAGTGATTTCGCAGTCAATGGACCAGATCTAAGCTCTTCAGTTCTGCCATGTTGAGTCATGAATAGTGGTGGACAATTATATACCTCACTAGGAGGATGAAACTCCACAAACATCACATTCTTAATGAGGGGGGAGCCCATAACATCAACACAAAAGATAAGACTAAAACATTTGCATCAATTTTTAACAAGGAGTGCCAAGTGGATGATCTTTCTAGACCTGACCCAAGCATTGGTCTTCAAACTGATTTGATTCACTTTGCATGATATTGAGAAACAGCTGGATATGGAGAACATGTGGAGCTGACAACATTCCAGCAATATTCTGGAAGATTTGTGCTTAAGATCAGGTATGTCCATAGTCCAGCTGTTCCACTACAGCAACAAGACTGCCATCTACCCAAAAATGTGGAAAATTGCCCAGGTAACTCCTGTATACAAAAAGCCGGACAATCCAACTCAGCCACATTACCACCCTGTCAGTCTGCTGTTGATCATCAAGTAACCTGCTCACTGACAGGCAGATGGTGTTTTACCAGGTCCACTCAACTCCCAACCTTGGCCCAAACAAGTACAAAGGAACTGAATTGGTGAGAGGAGATAACTGCTCATGGTATTATGGTTGCATGTGCTAAAGTGTGGCATCAAGGAGCCCCTTCAAAACTGGAAGCAATCGAAATCAGGGGGAAAAGTCTCCGCTTGTTACATTCATACATAGCAAAACGAAACGTATGTTGTTAGTTGTCTGTCATCAGGACATCCCTAGGTCCTAGGTCCAACTATCTTAAGCTGCTTCATCAATTACCTTTCCTCCATGATAAGGTCAGAAGTTGGAACGATCATTGTGATTGCACAATATTCATGCACCATTTGTGATATCTCAACAACTAATACAGTTGGTGTCCATGTGCAGCAAGGCTGGACAACAACCCGGCTTGTGCCGATAAATGGCATATAACATTCATGCCACACAACTGCCAGTCAGTGACCACCTCCAAGAAGAGAGAATCCAACCGTTGCCCTTCGATGAGTTAAGGTCATGTGTGACTTAGAGGAGAGCTTGCACTTGGTGATGTTCCTGTTCGTCGGTGGTTCTTGCTTTTCTACGATGTTGTTAAAGGAGGCTTGGTAAATTGCTGCAGAGCAAATTGTATATGGTACACACTGCTGTGTGTGTGGGTGCTGGATAAAGTAAATGGTGAAGCTGGTGGTGCGATGCTAATCAAAGAGTCTGCCCTTTCCTGGAATGTGTTGAGCCCCTTGAGTTTCTTTGGAGCTTCACTTATTCAAGCAGGTGGAGAATGTTCCATCACATCCCTAATTGGTGCCTTGAAGATGGTGAGTCGGATTTAGGGAGTCAGAGATGAGTTACACTACAGGATTCATTGTTACTGTCTGACTGATAACAGGAGGTTCTTTACACAAATACAGGGCAGTAAATTGCTTCTGGGTATAATTGTGAAGTCAAAAGCCTGGAACCATTTAATTAAAAATAATTGCTTTAGTAGCTACTTGTGTAGGGTCTTTCTGCTTGAATGAATGAACTAAGACAGCTGAATGGTTTTCCAATCCATTCTGGTGATCCTGTGAAATAAATTGGTTTATGTAGAGCAGTAGTTTCTGCTACTTTGTTGTTGCATATCACAGCATCCAAATTCAAACAATATAGAAATACATAAAAGGAATAATTGATCTGAGTCTGTACCCTCCATACAAGGAAAATCCACCTACTTTCTTTCTTGTAGGTGTGATTTCCAACATTCATTGCACTCGGACTATGCAATGGAATGGAGTGCAGGTTCAGAAAAATCTCTGCTGTGAGTTACTTGCTTTCCTTATTGAAAGAAAATACTTGGTGAAAGTGAGATTGGCCATGTAGAGTAATGTGGAAGAAATAATCAATTAAAATAATCTTGAGTTTTGCCTTTAATTTCTTCAAACAGATGAAGACAAGGTGATACTGCAAGAAGAACAAAATGAAAAGAAACAGATCAGGATAGACAGTGACTGAAGTTAGAAAAAATGGAGTGAGCGAGAAATTATATACCTGGTATAGGTAACATTTGCACCATACAAGTACCAGATAATGATCATTTTCAGCAAGAACGAATGTAACCATCACCCTTGACCTTCAGTGGTTTTCCTGTTGTTGATATCCCCATTATCAACATCTTGCAGGGGATTACCATTGACCAGAAACTGTTAAGCCATATAAAAATAGTGGCTATGCGAACAGGTCAGATGTTGGGAAACTTACAGTGAATAACCTACCTCCTGACTTCTTAAAACCTAGCCACCATCTATGAGGAATAAGTCATGAATGTGGTGGAATACTCCCTGCTTGCCTCGATGTGTGCAACTCCAACAACAGTTATGATGAGAGGTTGAGTCAGTTGGCTTGTACTCATTCAGAGGCAATCTTAGTGAAACGGATAAGATTTTCAGGGGACTTGTCAGGTTAGGTGTGGAAAGGTTGTTTCCCCTTGTGGGATGGTGTAGTACCAGATGACAATACAATAAACAGTCATACTTTAAAGGCAGAGATGAGAAGGAAATTATTCTTTCAGAGCATAATAAATTGTTGGAATTCTTGAGAGGAGTGTTGAGATTGGGCCATTAAGTATATTTAAGGTTGAGACAGACAGATCTTTAATTAATCAACACGCTCAGTAAAACCTACTTTTGAGTGCTTAGCCCTCTCTTACTATTTGCTGGGTCTGTGCAAGTTCACCATGTAAGTGTTCTTGTGTAGTAGCTTCACCAGTATTAACTCATTAATCATTTGTTTACATTAGCATTTTGTGATCTTATGTATTAGTTTCACATAGTTTTGATGTTCCAAGCAGCTTTTCCATTTTGTTTTGTTTTAAAAGTGAAGCAACTTGCTCCAGGAACACGCAACCACGGAGATGAAGACATGTAACAAGTAGCCTCTAAAAGAAAAGGCTCAGTGATAGGCTTTAATTCACAACAATTGAGACAGCAAGCTCAGACTATCGGTCATGGTGGCCTGACAGCATTCATTTCTCTATTCTAAATAAATGGGCAAAGAAGATATTATCAAATATGCACATATCTCAGCAAGCAGTCATAAAAGTAATAACAGACCATGATGAACAGGATGGATTCCATGGAAAATCGACATTTAAGGAACCAGTCAGGAGACAGTGGGAGATAACATCAGTCAATATTCATCACTCTTATGAGCAAATTACAGACTGATCATTCACCTCAAGTAGAAATGAGCCTCAGCTCATTTAGGCCAATCAAAATGCTATGTCATAATTGATCACCCTGTGAGTTGTGGTTTGTAAAGGGTTAATAAGATCTACTTCCTAATGTTTGGTTGCAGAAGAAGATGGAAGTAGAAAAAGTGACACCCAGCCAACTAAGGATTGGTTTTCCACTGTGGAGTGGCTGAATCCACTGCCAGGTTAGATGTAATTTCTGGTGCACTCATTTTGAGACCTTCATGAAGTGATGCATCTTGTCTAAACACCCTCATACTTAGAATGGCCTTGTACTTATTTGGAACCTGAATCCCATAATAAAACTTAAAATAGATATCAGAATCCATCGGTAATACTGAAAACTTATGTTCCATAATTAGTTATGCCCCTCGTCTGGTGTTCCAGTACGGCTACAACACTGGCACCTATCCAAAAATGTGGAAAAGTGCCCAGATATATCCTGTTCGCAAAAAGCAGAACAAATCCAGTCCAGTCAATTACTACCCTTTAGTCTACTCTTGATCATCAGCAAGGTGATGGAAGGTGTTGTCAATACTGCTAAGTAGCACTTGCAAAGTAATATCCTACCTACTAAAGCTCAGTATGGAGATAGTAGGATCTGCAGATGCCGGAGAATCTGAGATAACAAGGTGTAGAGCTGGATGAACACAGCAGGCCAAGCAGCATCAGAGGAGCAGGAAGGCTGACATTTCGGGCCTAGACCCTTCTTCAGAAGAAGGGTCTAG
>JAHRHZ010000040.1:7759460-7782245 GCA_024137785.1 Ginglymostoma cirratum
GTTTCGGGCCTAGACCCTTCTTCTGAAGAAGGGTCTAGGCCCGAAATGTCAGCCTTCCTGCTCCTCTGATGCTGCTTGGCCTGCTGTGTTCATCCAGTTCTACACCTTGTTATCGCTAATGCTCAGTATGTTAAGCTCCTGACCTTACTACAACCTTGGTCCAAACAAGGTCAAAAGAGCTCAGTTCCACAGGTGAGTAACTGCCCTCAATATCAAGGCAACATTCAACTGTCAGACTTCCTGCAGTAGGATTATTACAGTGTTAGTGATGAAGACCGATCAAGCCCTCAAGCCTGCCCAATTCAAGCAGGCAGACTAGCTCAATAAGACAAACAAATGTGCTGTAACTCAAAAGGCGGGTGAACTTAAATGGAGCATTAACCTAAATGGGGATGCGACAGTAGCAGGGGTGGATGTTAATGAACAGTCAGCCATGCAGAACCACAGCCCCTCTAACGAAACCTAGGTGCCCTCATACACCAGTTGCTGAAAGTAGCACAAAGGTGCAGCAGATGTTGAAGAAGGTAAATGGTATCTTGGCCTTCATAGAGATAGAGCTTGAGCACAGGACTAGTGATGTCTTGCTGCATGGCCACGTACATAGCCATGGTGAGGCCACACCCTGGAGCATTGTGTGCAGTTTTGGTCTCCTTATCAATGGGAGGATGTTTTAGCTGTTGAGGGAGTGCAACAAAGGTTTACCAGCCTGATTCCTGGGACAACAGGACTGACCTATAAAGACGGACTGGATCAGTTAAGACCACATCTGCTGATCACAGTCATATGTGCCACAATTAAATATGGATGTGGGTGTTGGAGGTCAGTCTTCTCAATTCCAGCATATCTTTGCAGGAGTTCCTCAGGATAGTGTCCTAGGATCAACCACCTTCAGCTTCTTCATTAATCTTCCCTCCATGAAAAGGTCGGAGTGGAGATGTTCGCCGAGGAGTATACGATGTTCACAATTCACGACAGCACAGATACCGAAGCAGTCCATGTCCAAATGCAGCAAGACTTGGAAAATAACCTTGGGCTGAAAAGTGGAAGCAGCTTTTGGACCACACAAATGCCAGGCAACAACCACCTCCAACAAGAGGACATCTAATAATTGCCCCTTGACATTCAATGGTATGACCATCACTGAATCCCCTATTATCAACATCCTGGGTTTACCACTGACCAGACACTCAACAGGACTAGCCATATAAATACAGTGGCTATGAGATGAGATAAGAAGCCAAGATTACTGCCTGTCCACCATCTACAATGAACAAGTGAGGAATACTCCCCTTGCCTGGATGGAGGCAGCTCCGACAACAGTCAAGAAGCTCGACACCATCCAGGGCAAAGCAACCTGTTTGATTGGCACCACATCCCCAAACATCTATTCCCTCTGCTACCAATGCTTAATAGCAGCAGTGTGTATCATCTGCAAGATACACTACAGAAATTCACCAAAGATCCATAGACAGTACATGCGCTACCACTACTGTCTAGCAGGCCGGTGCGGAGCGTGGCAACAGCCAATGGTCATACCTATACTGGTCTGCTGCAGAAAGCCCTTGGAGAGAGTCTGTGATGTTTGTCTTTTTAACCTTGCTTCTTATTTTTCTGACCTACAGTTATACAGTGCATAGCTGTAATATAACATTTTGTCTTCATTTCTCTATTCTGTAAGTAAGGATTGTACCTAGTACTCGATATCCAAGATAGCGTTGTAAGTGGCGACTTATAAACTTTACATTGTTTTAATTTGAGTACCTGTGACAATAAAGCCGATTCAATTCAAGGCCACCGCCTGCAGGTTCCCCTCCAAACCACTCATTAATTATGACAAGATGCCAAATGCAGATCTCATACGTGCTACGCATTCTCAGATCAGTAATTCCTTGCCTTTTGTTGAATCACGGACCCATTCATTTTATGAGGCCTAATAAGGAGAAGCAGATAAAAATGGAGGAGAAGAACGAAACAGCAAGGACAGCAGAAGCAGAGACATGAGATCCCAGGGCTTGCAGCAGGTGGCACCCAGAGAGAAACCAGGATTTTCAGCATCATCGAGATGTCTACAGAGAAATGGCATACAGACATGTTCAAGATGCCTTCAGGTGAGTGAATAATAGTGAAAGAAGCATTTACACATGACTAGGGACCACCACCTACATCTGCCACCTCCTACAGGCCGAACTGAAGCTTGTTTTTATTCATTTATAGGATGGGGGCATCACTGGCCGGCCAGCATTTATTGCCTGTCCCTAGTAGCCCTTGAGAAGGTGGTGGTGAGCTGCCTTCTTGAACTGCTGCAGTCCACCTGCCAAGGGTTGATCCAAAATGCCTTATGGAGAGAATTCCATGATTTTGACCCAGCAATAATAAAGGAGTAGTGATATATTTCCAGGTCAGGATGGTGAGCAGCTTGAAGGGGAACTTGCAGGTGGTGGTGTTTACATGTATCTACTGCCCTTATCCTTCTTGATGAAAGTGGTCATAGTTTTGGAAGATGCTATCTGAGGATTTTTGGTGAATTACTGCAAAGCATCTTGTGCATAGTACATATCACAGCAACTGAGTGTCAGTGGTGTTGGAGAGAATGGATCTTTGTGGATTTAGTGCCAATCAAGTCGGCTGCTTTGTCCTGGATGGTGTAAAGCTTCTCGAATGCCATTGGAGCTACACCCATCCAGGCAAGTGAGGAGAATTCCATCTCATTCCTGACTTGTGCCTTATAGATGGTGAACAGGCTTTGGAGAGTCAGGAAGTGAGTTATTCATCGCAGTATTCCTAGCCTCTGACCTGCTGTCATAGCCACTGTGTTTATGTCATGACTCCAGTTGAGTTTATGGTCAATGGTATCCTCAGGATGTGAGAGTGGCAGATTTAGAGATGGTAACATCACTGAACTTTAAGGAGCAGTAGTTAGATTGTTTCTTATTGGTGACGGTCATAGCCTGGCATTTGTGTGGCATGAATGCTACTTGTAACTTTCAATCTAAACCTGGATATTGTCCAGATCTTGTTGCATTTGAACATGAACTCCTTCAGTATCTGAGGAGTTGCAAATGGTGCTGAACATTGTGCAATCACCAGCAAACATCCCCACTTGTGACCTCATGATGAAGGGAAGGTCATTGATGAAATAGCTGAGGATGGTTGGGCTTAGGACACTACCCTGAGGAGCTCCTGGAGCTGAGATGACTGACCTCCAACAATACGACCATCATCTTATGTTGTTTGACTTGGGAGGATGCACTATGCCTCTGCAGTTGAAAGTCACAACAGCACTGAACATCTTCTCTATTGGCTCCTTTCAAACATCAACTAAGGACCTGAGTAGCCAATTAGTAGCCCACAAGTGCATTTGTGAGGCTATCAATGCCTTTTACAGGAATGCAATTTGGTTTATCCAGTTCACCACAGACCCAGGCAGACAGGGTGTCTGAGTGCCTGGGATGTCTCATGACCCCAATGCAAGACACTTTCACTGATGCTGAAGAATGCTACAGTGCTTTGCATGTGTTCATTAGGGCAATCTCTGAACAGGCTATTAGTCAAGTGAAGATCCATTTCTGTTACCTAGACCTCTCAGGAGAAGTCCTGTACTCGCCAGGCAGGATCTCTAGAGTAGTGACTGTGTACTGCATACTGCACAAACTAGCTGAACAACAGGGTGAAAACTTAGATGGGAGGAAATGGACAGCCACCTGACTCCTCAGATGAGAAAGAAGGGTGCAAAAACAGAAATCACTGGAGAAACACGACATCGGAACCAGGGGTCACTGGACTCAAAACATTTATTCTGTTTCTCTCTTCACAGATACTGAGCTTCTCCAGCATTCTCAGTTCGATATTTTATTTGAGAAAAAGAAGGGGAATCTGAGAGGGATGCTGAAGGAGCCAACAAGGATGCTGAAGATGCTGAGAAAGTAATGAGATGAGCTAGAGATGCCCATTATAAGCTGATTATAGCTAGATTTGAGAGTGATTTACTTTGCGTGAACATTTGTAGACATTCAGAAATTATCAGCAATTGTGACACTGAGGTTTTATTGCTGTCAAGGAAATGCTTATTTGGTAATATTGTGAAATGTTACAGACTTAGTTTATCGTGCATTTGACATCATATACATTCCCGCTTTCCAGAGGCTGGGATTCTCCCAGCCAGCAGCTCTGAATGAGAGATTCAGTGCTTTTCACTTTGCTGCCCATGGTGTGGATGTGTGCATATAGGGTCCACATGGCTTTTCAAGATAGTCTACAATGAATCAATAAACAGTTAAAAGTTTTAACAGATTGAAATAGATCAAAAGAACGTAGATAGAAGTGTTTTATTTGTTTCCAGTGCAGTGCAGTGCAGACAGTTGATACTTGTGCACCCAAAGCACCCAAAGTGCACCCAATGTACTTTAAACTTTCTCTTCCTTACACTGTGACATTTTGTCACCTCAGCTGCTGTAGCTGAGCTTGTGGAAGCATTTTCTGTCCTGCCTCAGATAACTGTGATGGTTGTCCTCAGATGGTTTGGTGCCTAGGGGTTCTGGCATGCTAGGGATCTCCTGCATAGATATACTGCAACCTCTTTGGCCTGAGCTGATGGAGTCCTGGCAGAGGGGAAATGGTGCAGCAGGGCAGCTCTGCAGCATGTCCGTGTGACATTCCTGCTCTCTGTCAATGCACAACAGCATCTGCCTCATCCTTTAAGCATTGCGGCACCCAAATGGTGGTTGAGATCCCTCAGGCTCCTCCTGCTGACCTGATGAAGTAATGGACAATGACTTGAGCATATCCACCAACTCCACCAACCTTTGTGTCATCGACAAACTTACTAACCCACGCTTCCACTTCCTCCTCCAAGTCATTTATATAGATCACAAAGAACAGGGGTCCCAGAACAGATCCCTGTGGAACACCACTGGTCACCGAGCTCCGCTCCAGGCTGAAAACTTTCCATCTACTACCACCCTCTGTCTGTCTTCTATTGGCCAGCCAGTTTTGTATCCAGACAGCCAAATTTCCCTGAATCCCATGCCTCCTTTCTTTCTGAATGAGCCTACCACGGGGAACCTTATCAAATGCCTTGCTAAAATCCATATACACCACATCCACTGCTCTATCTTCGTTGACATGTTTTGCCTGTTTCATGCTGTCCTCACAAATGTCAAGGTCCCTCTCACTGGTGAGTACTGAAGCAAAGTACTCATTAAGGACCTCCCCTACCTCCTCTGACTCCGCGCACAAGTTCCCTCCATTATCCCTTATTGGCCCTACCCTCACTCTGGCCATCCTCTTGTTCCTGACATAAGCATAGAACGCCTTGGGGTTTTCCTTAATCCTACCCGCCAAGGTTTTCTCATACCCCCTTCTAGCTCTCCTAAGTCCATTCTCCAGTTCCTTTTTGGTTACCTTATAACCCTCTAGAGCCCTGCCCAATCCTTGCTTTGTCAACCTTAAGTAAGCTTCCTTCTTCATCTTGACTAGGTGTTCCACATGTATTGTCATCCAAGGTTCCTTTACCTTACCATCCTTTCCTTCCCTCAGAGGGACAAACCTATCCAGTACTTGTAGCAACTGCTCCCTAAACAACCTCCACATTTCTGTCGTGCATTTCCCTGAGAACATCTTATCCCAATTGGTGCTCCGTAGTTCTTGCCTAATAGCGTTATAATTCCCCCTCCCCCAATTAAATCCCTTCCCATACCATCTGTTCCTATCCCTCTCCACAACTATAGTAAAGGTCAGGGAGTTGTGATCACTATCAGCAAAATGCTCTCCCATTGAGAGATCTGACGACTGGCCTGGTTTGTTGCCAAGCACCAAATCCAATATGGCCTTCCCTCTAGTCGGCCTATCTACATATTGAGTCAGAAATCCTTCCTGGACACACCTGACAAAATCTGCTCCATCCAAACTATTTGGACTTAGGAGGTTCCAGTCGATATTAGGGAAGTTGAAATCACCCATGACAACAACCTTATTACTTCTGCACCTTTCCAAAATCTGCCTCCCAGTTACCAGTTCAATGGCTTATTTCATGAAAGGGGTGAGGAACCTTATGTCAGGCCCCCAACACAGCTGTCAGTCTGTTCACGGGGACCTATTAACTGCCACTCCGTATATGTACAAGATGTATAAAAAAATCCTTAACTCAAATATGAGTGTATATGTTTGAATATTCTCAAGGGTTTTTCAATTATTTCATTTATAAATTGACCTGGACCTCAATCAATTCAATAAGAACCTTCTAAATCTGAGGTATCTCATGTAAACATCAATGAAGTCAACAATACCCCGTTAATCACCAAGTCTGGGGAAACTGCATCCTCCTAAGACTTGCACAATATTTCATACAGTGAGATGTGTTCAGGCATGCGAAACCTAGGTGGTAAACTGGAATCTAGATCAACAGGAATTCAATGCATCATGCAGGCTCGAGCTACCCACAAGAAGGCTTTGTGCACTGTAGCCCTGATGTTGACCAAAATAGGATCTGCATTTTTCAAAATATGTTCTTTGGTTGGATTTATTATTTGGTTTGTGTTTGGAGATGGCCCGTAATCCTTACCATGTACACGAAGGTCATCAAAAAGTTAACAATACTGGCATCATCCAACTAAATAGCAGCCTGGAGGTTCAGATCAAATCATAAAACTGGAACCCCCTTTGGTAGATTTTTAGTCAGTTTGGCCTTTGTCGTGATGCTAACTCGAAGCATCATATCATTGGCTTCTATTATAAAGTAGCCAGTGTGCAACAGAAGCGTTTCTTGTCCCCGAAATCAAGGCAACAATAAATGGGGACCCAGTGGAGGCATTTGAGATGTCCTTGCAACTGTCCAGCAGTTACGAGGTTCTTGCAAGCTGTGCAAATGAGAATTAGGACTGCAGGGAAAATAACTGAACTGATCATAGCACCTTAGTACAGAGAGCCATTCAAGTGGGAGAGGAAATATGAATGTAGTAGTGGTAGGGGACAGTACAACTAAGGGACGCTGAAGCTGTGAGTTTGAGTCCTGAAGACTGTGCTGCCTGCCCAGTGCTGGGATTAATGACGTCTGCTTGGGGCTGGAGAAGAGCTTGTTGTCACTATCTGCATTGGTACCAAGGACATTGATAGGACTGGAAAGGAGGTTCTGCTGAAAGAATTTGAATGGAAAGGAGCTAAATTAAATGCAGACCCTGCAAGGTAATAACCTTAGACTCACTACCTGAGCCATGGGCAAATTGGCAAATGGTAGATAAAGTCAATGAGTTAAATGCATGAAAATTGGTGTGTCTGGAATGGTTTCAGTTCATGGGGCACTGGCACCATTACTGGCATACAAGGAAGCTGTTCTGGTGTGACAGGCTTCACTTGAACCCTGCAAAGATGAGTGTCCGAACAAACCAAATAATTAAGACTGTAAAGTAAACTATTGAAGCAAACAGGAGGATTCTAGACAAGGGATATGTAGTCTTACAGAACAAAAGGGTATGGCAGGTTTGAAAGGCCACAAATAGAGGTGAACAGGCGTAATCCAATTGACATCATGGAGTCATAGTTATAAGGAGATCAAAGCTGGGAACTAAACATTCAGAGATATATGACTTTTCACAAGGACAGGCAAGAAGAAAAGGGTGGTGGCTTTGGTAGAACAAGATGGAATAAGTACTGGAGCAGAAGATTGAACAAGTACTGAGGTAGGAGGGAGCTGTTCTGCTGGAATGGACTTCACTTGAACATTGCTGGGACCAGGACCTGACAACTCAAATAATTAGGAACTGATGGAATGCATCCTAGGATAAGAAAGCAAGTACCTACAGGGATGATGGATACACTAGTAGTAATCTTCCAAGATGTCTTAGATTCTGGAAACATCTTGGGCGATTAGAATGCCAAAGTAAACACTCTTAATCAAAAAAGGAGGGAGTAGAAAAAAACAGATAGCTATGGAACAATTAACTTAACATGTTATTAAGAAAATGTCTATTGTGAAGGATGCAACGGCTCAGCATACGGAAATACATAGTATAATCAAGTAGAGTCAGCATATGATTGGATGTCATACATAGGCTACTTAATAGGATAAAAGCCCATGGTGTTAGGTCAGTACATTGGCATGGATAGAAGATTGACTAATACAAGACAGAGAGTTGAGATAAAGGGAACATTTTCAGGATGACAACATGTGACGAGTAGAATGCCAGAGGGGTCAGTTTTGGGGCCAAAATTCTTAACAATATGTATATATTAGGGGTGGTGATAGCCTGGTGGTATTATCGCTGGACTGTTAATTCAGGCACCCAGATAATGTTATGGAGACCCTAGTTTGAATTTCACCATGGCAGATGGTAAAATTTGAATTCCATGAAAAAATCTGGAATTAAGAGTCTTATGATGACCATGAAACCACTGTCGAATTTTGGATAAATCCATCCAGTTCACTAATGTCCTTTAGGGAAAGAAACTACCATCCTTACCTGGTCTGGCCTACATGTGACTCCAGGCCCACAGCAATGTGGTTGACTCTTAACTGTCCTCTGGGCAATTAGGGATGGGCAATAAATGCTGCCTAGCCAGCGACACCCTCATCCCAATAAAGAAAAAAGAAATGGAGCTCATGAGCTGTAGGGTATTCTGATGGAAGTGGACGCTGCTGCCAATCCGTCTGAGCTTGGGGAACACTCCTTGAGTGAAGGCAATTGATTATCCTGACTGAGGACATGGTATATTGGTGAGACCATGCAGGTGCTACGACAACCTTTAAATGGTCACCACGCAACAATCGCCAGACAGACATGTTCCCTCCCAGTGGGGGATCACTTCAGCGGTCAAGGACATTCGGCCTCGGATCTTTGGGTAAACATCGTCCAAGGCGGACTTCAAGATACACAACACAGAGTCACCGAGCAGAGGCTGATAGCCAAGTTTGGTATCCCTGAGGACGGCCTCAACCAGGATCTTGGGTTCATGTCGCACCACAGGTGACCCCATACACACGTGCATACATACACGCACACTCACTCACACAGACACGCACAGAGATCCTTTCTCATACACACACTGCCTCGCAAGCGCACGCGTAGACACACACACACAAACACACACACACACACAAACACAAACACACACACACACACACACACACGTGAATCTATGGGGTGAAGTTGTATTTGCAGATACATTCTATTTTGTTCAAAAAGCACACAATGTATAGACAGTTGATGTGGCGTTTTATAAATTTCTACTTTAGAAATAAAACCAGTCTGACTCCAAACCAAACACAAACAGATTCTAAACAAGGCCTCACAACTAACATGCACTGTCTGACCTAAAATGTTACCTCTTCTTTACATTGATAAAATCGTTATTTCTCACAGGACAGTAACTGGAGAGGAATTTGGGGATTTACATATACATATTAATCAATTAAACCTTCTAACTGATTAAAGATTTAACAGCATCATAGGTTTGTTTAGTACACCCTCATCAGTGGTGTGACCCTTTGATCTTCTACTTATAAATTCTGTGTCTGATACTACCCCTCTCACTAACACCTGAAGAAGGAGTAAGGCTCTGAAAGCTTGTGTTTTCAAATAAACCTATTGGACTACAACCTGGTGTTGTGTGATTTCTGACCTTTTCCACCCCAGTCCAACACCGGCACCTCCACATCAGGACATATCCTGAACACAGGGACTCCAGGTCAGCCCACAGTAAAACCCCAAAACAAAGCCAAGCCTCGACCAAACAGTTAAAATTTTCTTCAGGATTTGGGCCGGCAAGCCAATGTAGTTGCTGGCAGAACGCAGACCTGAGACAGCAAAAGAGTTCCACTGGACCTAAATTGAGTAAGAAAACTCACAGGTGGGTATCCAGGAGAGTGCACACCCTGGAAAGTCCTCCAGCATCTGGTTTGGAACACTTAAATTGCTTAGCAACATCCAAATCAGAACCAATCCAAATAAATATTTGGTTAAATGGTCACCCAGTTCTAATGGAGGTCGATACCAGCACGGCTGTTTCAGTGACTGCAGAGCCAATTTTTAACAAAATTCACACTGGACTCCAAACCTTATGTTTGCCCAAGACTTGGCTAGACTGAGAACCTATAACGGGAAACCTTTACAGATTAAGGATACAACTTTGGTACTGGAGTCTTATGAGAAGCAGCTGGTTCAGTAACCACTGATTGTAGTAAAAGGCTCAGGCTGAAGCTTGATGGGATGAAATTCCATCAAGAGAAAGATTCACCTAGATTGGCTCAACATTTTTCAGTTAGAAATTAACTGCCTGAATGAAGTCCCAATTAAATACCCGGAAGTGTTTCAGGAAGGTCTCGGGACTTTCAAACGAGTCAAGGTCATCTATCATGTTGACCAGGAAGCAATTCCACAATTCTGCAAGGACCACCCAGTGCCATTTGCTTTATGGGAAAAGGTAGAAGCAGAAATCAGAGGCTGGAAAGTGAAGGATTCATCAAACCAGTCCAGTTTGCAGAATGAGCACTACCAGTTGTACCAATTGTGATGCCTGATGGGTCAGTTTGACTTTGTAGGGATTTTAAACAAAAGCTGGATAAGTACCCAATCCGTAGCAGGGGGCTGTCCTTCACGAAGCTGGACATGAGTCTTGTGTCCTTGCAGTTGCAGTTAGATGAGGACTCCCAGAAGTATACTACAATTAATGCCCATAAGGGTTTGTACCAATATACAATACTGCTATTTGAAGTATTGGCAGCCTATGCAATTTTTCAGCAGATGATGGAGAACATTTTATAAGGTTTTCCCCATTTACCCAGATCATGTGCTAATAAAAGGGAAGACAAATAAAGAATCCCTAGTGAACTTGGACATAGTCCTTAGATATTTCTCCCAGGCATGTGTAGACCTAAGAAGGGAAAAATGTGTGTTCCAGGCACCCCAAGTGATTTGAGCTGGAGAGTTGACAAGACCAGGTTACACCTGTTGGATGATAAAGTGAGGGAGATCAAAGGTGCCCCAACTCCCATGTCAGTACCTGACCTTAGGTCTATCCTTGTGCTGGTGAATTATTATGGAAGGTTCATGCGTAACCTGGCCTCCATCCTGACTGGATTGCATTGACTCTTAAAAAAGGGGCAGTCTTGGAAATTGTCGCTTAGCCAAGCCATCACTTTCAGGGAAGTGAAGAAACAGCTATCATCTTCTAAGGTGTTGGCACACTATGATCCCGAGCAAGATCTGGTATTGACGTGTGATGTCTCCCCGTATGGCATCAGGGTAGTATTAGCTCAATGAAGAGGAATGCCCGTTAGTGAACGCATCCAGGACTTTGGTTAAAGCAGAGCATAAATGTGCCAGATAGAGAAGGAAGGTTTAGCGGTCATATTTGGAGTCAGGAAATTTTACTAATACTTTTATAGACGTAAATTTGTAATAAAGCGGACAACAAATGCCCGCTAGGTCTAGGTAAAGAGGACAAGGCAGTACCGCCCATAGCTTCAGGCTGAAATCAGTGGTGGGCTCTAATACTAAGTGTGTATAGTTACAAGTTGGAACACCGTACGGGAGGCAAAGTAGCAAATGTATCCACATGTATACACCACCGGTGGTTCTGCCACTGGAAGAATCCTGAATGGTTTTAAATTTTCTGGACACACTTCCAGTCGCAGCTGACAATATCAGACTTTGGACACAGAAAGATCCAGTTCTGGCGAAACAGAAACAGCTGGTGATGATGGGGGAAACCAAAGAGTTGTCACAACCAGAACTGAAACCTTTTTGGACCCGGAAAGACCAGATCACAGTAGGGGATGTCATATTTTTATGCAAAGGAGGAGAGGTTGTCTCGAGCAAAGGTCACCAGCGGATACTGGCTGAATTCCACCAGGGTCATCGAGGGCTTCCAAGATGAAAGTGTTGGCGAGAAGTTATGTATGGTGGTGAGGTTTGGATGCAGATATAGCTGTGTTAGTTAGGCAGTGCTCAGAGTGCCAACAAGGACAAAAATTACCACCAGCAGCTCCCCCACATTTATGGGAATGGCCGAATAATCCCTGGACTCGGTTACACGTCAAGTGGTCCTTTCATGGGCTCAATGTTCTTTGTCATTGTGGATGCCCACTCAAAGTGGCTGGACATACATAGAATTCATTCGTCAAACATGAGGACAATGATAGAAAAACCGCATGTATCTTTTGCAATAAAAAGACTCCTGGAAGTGTTGGTCACAGATAACAGACCACCGTGTGTCAGCAGGGAATATGAGTATTTCCAAAAGTTGAATGGTATTTGAAGATAAGAACAGCACCATGCCATTCATCTTCCAATTGTCTGGCAGAGACAGCAAACTTTGAAGGCAGTCTTAAAGAAACAGTCTGCAGCTTCACTAGATGACAAACTGTCCCAGTTTATATTTAATTATAGAACTATCCCTCATGCAACTACAGAGACAGCTCCAGCAGAGTTGCTAATGGGGAGAAGTCTCCTCATCAGGTTAAATCTCATCTTCCCAGACCTGGGGTGGGGGCAAGGTGAAACAGCTAATGCCAGACACAAGCCTCCGCTAAGTGTGAGAAACGGTTTAATTCAGGGGAAGAAGTTTGTTGTATGAATGATGGGAATGACCCTGCACGGGTAAGAGGCAAGGTCAACCTGCAGTCAGGTCCAGTGATGTATAAAGTTTGGATAGGCGGACAGTCTTGAACAAGCATGTGGACCATATGAAAGCTGCAAATTCGCAAATGGTGAGGGAGCAAAATGTGCCTGCTTCCTCACCAGCCTTTCCGACTGTTCTGGAACCCATGGGTTCTCCCTTTCCATTAAACATTGAAGATACCTCAGAATCTGAGATGGACACAGTGGATGACACTGCCTCAACATCTTTGCCACCTGAAGAGGAGAATGAATTTCTCCCGAGATGCTTTGGGCACAAGAAGCAAGCTACTGTGCATTACACATTGCCTGTATCAGAGGCAGAGTTGGAGGAACCTGATCCACTGTTAAAATGCCTGAAGAAGAGCTACAAAATAAAGGAACAGCCTATGTCCTCAGACTCAGATGGGGAGGGATGTACTGACTGTAATGACGTCAGCCAGGTGGACCTCATACAATATAAGCTCCCTGATTAGGGCTGTTAATCTGGTCCATTCAGGGAGCCCTGGCTGACAGATAAGAGCAGGAGTGTCAAAGGTTCTGCTCACTCTGAGAGCTGGCTCTGAGGGAACTGGATCAGTGTCAAGCACTCTCCATGTGTAAATAAAGGGTGACTTGGTGACGTGACACTGGCCTCTGTGGAGTTATTTTAGTTTACATCTGTCCCTCCCTTTTAGTAAACAGTATCAAGTCAATTGTTATTTGTGCATCCTGTTTATAATGCGTAATAAGCAGTCACATTGGTAAAAAGAAAACAAAACTGGTAATGTTGAACTTTTGAAGTAAAAACTGAAGATCCTGGAAATACAGTATCTGTAAAAAGATAACTTAGCAACTTTGGAGCATGAGTAGGCCATTCAGCCCATTCAGGTTATTGCACCATTTAATTCGATCAAGGTTGATGTGCATCTGAAATTAATTTACCTGCTCTGATCCAATTTTCAACATTGCTGTGCAACAAAAACCAATTGACTTCAGTCTTTGCAGTCAGAGGTTTGTGATCTCCACTTCTACTCCCGCTCTTCTATGTCCCAAATACACTTGTTGGTACATAACTGTGCCAAAAGCTCATATTGTGGACTTCAGGATTTAAATAAGGACATTAGTAGCTGAATTTGCATTATAGCCTCACAGTAACATGAAAAAATGATGAATGAAAGACCGTTCAGCTTAACAATATACAATATACTTCACAATCAAATTACAAACTTTAACACCTGACTTTCTTTAATTTTCTGCTTCACAGAAATTTAAATGCCTGCACCTTGAATTTCCCCTGCATTTCATTCAGTTACAGCAATGGAACCATTCTTCATCACTATTTCCCATCACTCCCTCTGGAAACTAATGTGGGATCGCAAAAAAGAACAGCAGTAGAAATCTGCTACAATGGCTGTAAATATGACTGTATCCCAGATATGCTGGGTCATGACTGCAGATTCAAGTTTCTGACTAACATGTGAGAATTGAAATCCTTCCCTGCTTCTTGGAAAACCATTAATCAGGAATAGGCAGGATCCATGCAGAATATCAATATTCCAGACTCAGTCAGAATTTAGTGTTGGGGCGGTAATTTATGGTTCCAAACAAGGAAACCACCTGGGATCCAAATTGAAATCAGAGCCTGGACTTTGGAAAATGATGGGGATGAGAATGTTTTAATTGTTCAAGCATGATCCTGCTCATCATATTTGTAGTGAGTCGCTCTTCACATTTCCAATCAATTGTCAATCTATGCCAGGGATTGACAAATTAATATCTCCTCTAAAGAACAATCAGCAGTGCTCTGCGCAACAATTTTACAATAAACAGCCCATTTAAAAAGTTGTAGAATGTGAGATTCTTGCCTTAAGGCCAAGAGAACCACAATAATCTGGCTGCACTTTCAAGTTGAACCAAATAAAATTACAGAATTCTTACTAAACATCAATTACTGAGTTTTCTATGTTCAATTTTAACGTACTACTGTGTTTTTAATATACATTTTGTTATGTTTGATAGGAGAAACTGAAGCTTTGTCTTTTCTTCTTCCTTTGCAGTTAAGTTGCAATGTTTATTTTGTTCCCTTGTGTAGAGTGCTTGTACCAGTGTGAAATTTAATCACACAGTGTTGCAAGCAATTAATTCCTAGCACAATATAGTTCTGTGGAAAATTGCTATCACATTTGTCAAGGCATCACAGCTGTTGTATGAATAAAATTGTCAAGGAATTATTTTGCAAGCCTGGCTGATCAACAGCACAGGTTGTAAAATCTGGCATGGAAACCTGTGCCTGATTCACAGCACAACCAATTCTCTGAAGAAAATATTTTACCTTTTTTTCAAGGCCTTTCTACCCTGAAGCATGTGCCTCATTACACCTTCAGCAATGACATATTAATATTTGCTTTTGTATCAAGTTGTCTTATTCGGACAAAGCCTCCATTCCCACAGCTTTATCCATCTGCAGGGAGTCAACTGATGGCTTAAATGATCTTGTCACATTGGAGTTAGCGTTTAAAGGCTTATTACACTTTTCAATTTAACTTTTTGTCTTGTTACCTCAATTCATGTGTATTCTCTTTCGTGTATTACTTTTGTTGCTGTTTGAGCTTGTTTTTCTACTGGATCACGAGTCTTATTTTTATTGTTCATTATCCTATTTCACTTCACTTCTGGTGACTCACTTCCAGCTGGTTTCACACACACGGCAAACAAATTGAACAGGATTAGAACATCTTCGGTGATTCCAATTGTGCAGCTGTATTTGATGGAAGAAAACTGATTAATAATGGACAACAAAGGTATTATTTAAGCATACATTTTTACTCCATACCTTGATTTAAAGATGAATAATGATCCGCCTTGATATTTTGAAGACTGTTCCTTTCCATCTTCACCTCAAAAGGGAGAACATCATAAAATTAATTCATCTCCTTCAGGTCTTCCCACTCTGCAAACAATATGGCACTTTCTGTGGCTGCAATGATCAATATAGTATTAAATTTTAAATGTGTGGGTACAAATCCAACAGCACCATATAAAATAAGTTGATTTGTTGTCCATGGAACATAAGCAATAGAAGCAAGAGTAAATCATGGAGCCTGCTCTACTATTATTGAGTTTTTGTTGAATTTTGACATTAATTCCACTTTTTTGCTGGATTCCATCTTTTACCTAGATTTCTGTAGTTCTTGAATATTTACAACTTTCTGGGCAGAGAATTCAAAAGAATTACAGCCCTTTATATGAAGAACTTTCTTCTCATTTTGTTGCTAAATGATCAGTCCCTTATTCAGAAACTATAACCGCTTGTCGTAGACTCTCTGACACAGGTAAATAGTTTCTTAGCACCTACCCTTAAAACTCGTTAAAATGTTTTATATATTTAAATTGGACCACTTCTCATTCTTCAAAACTTTAATGAATATGGCCCCATTCTACTCAATTTTTATTCTCAAAACAGATCTTTCATCCTAGTATTCAATCTAATGAATTATCATCACACCCCACTAAGGCATGTACACACTTTCATCGCAAGATGTGATGAGTAAAGACCCACTGAAGTCATACTGGGGCCTCAACTTTTACAATTTACTCCAATGACTTTGATGAGGGGAGTTAAGGTATGTTAGCTACATTTGCAGATGTCTTGAAGAATGGTAAGAAAGTATGTTACGCAGAAGACATAAGGAAGTTGCAGATAAATAAAGATAGGTTAACTGAGTGGGCCTCAATCTGTCAGATGGAGTATAATGTGGGAAAATTTGAGGTCGCTTACTTTGATAAGAAGAATAAAACGAAAAGTATTACTTATAAAGAGAACAACTGCAGAAATCAGAGGTGCAGAGACATTAAGATGTTCTGGTTCATTAGTCACAAGATCATAGTATGCAGATGCATGCTATAAATTATTAAGAGAGGAATGGAACATAAAAATAAGAATGCTACACTTAGGAGAATTAGAACTCAAGTGACCAGAATCCCACCTGTTGAGAGCTATGGTTAAATCCGAGACTGGAAGCTCTTCAGTACAGGCCACGTGACCCGGATTGGTGGCTGCTGTAGGTGCTACACTCACACCTTCCCGAGCAATGACCGTGGGATCCCTGGACAAACAAGGTGGGCTTGGAGCTGCAGGGATGGGATCACTGACATGAAGTTTATTGGCTGGTGCACTTATTTGCTTTTTTTTTAAAGTACGTTTTGCCCCTTCCTGTCACACTCTGGTTATTATTACCCATATCATTACTCTGCATATTTGCCTTTTCCATTCTGTTTAACTTTTCAAATCCCTCCCCATGTGAACCCTCTCCCTATTATCAAATGTGCTGCTTCTCAAGTAAGATATTAAGCTGTAGTTCATCCTGTTATAGTTGACATAAAAGCTCCCATGGATTTGAAAATTGCGAGGGCTTATTTCTCGGCAGGAATTGTGACAATACTATGGTTTTAAGAAGTTATTTTGTTCTTTTTGTTGAAGACAGGTTTCAAGGCAGTCTACCAGAACCATTAGAGTAAACACTTTGTGAGGCCTTCAGATTTTTATTTTAAAGTTGGAACAATAGAAGCAGCCTGAATGGGTGTGGTCCATCTCCGCAGAACCAGGATGAATAAGGTGTGTTATGCTTCAAATCCAGTAGTTTGACTAATCAAATTGCATCTGGAATGCAATATCTTAAATCTGCCTTTAAAATAAGAAAAAGTTAGGGTCTAAACAATTTTCTGAATAATTTGTGGGGGTTTGGTTTGATCTATGACAAAATGAAGCTGAAATGATGCATTGGGACTCTTCCAATATCTTAGAACAACTGCTCCACATAACTCATACTAAGATACACGCAAGAAAATGACCAATTTCTACACTAGTTTCATTATTTGAAAAACATTGGGAGTCCTCATCAATAGTTATTCCCCAGCCTCGGATAGCTTCCCTGGCATAACCATCTTCAGCTGCTTCATCACTGACCTTCCCTCCATCATAACATCAGAGGTTTGCTAATAATTGTGTAATATTCAGTATGATTTGCAACTCCCCATATTCTGAAGCAGCCCATACCCATTTGCAACAAGGCCTGGACAATGTCCTGGCTTGGACTGATAAGTAGCGAGCAACATTTGCACCATGTAGGTATGTGACAATGTCCCTCTCTAACATGACAGAATCTAACCAGTGTCCTTTGACATTCAATGGTATTACTACTTCGGAGTCTCACTTTAACTAGAAACTGAAGTGCATCAGCCACATAAGACTACCAAAGCAGGCCTGAGGCTGAGACTCCGCCAAGCCTGTCCACCATCTACAATGTATTAGTCAGAAGTGTCATGGAATTCCCTCCACTTGCCAGAATAAATTCAGCTCTAACTACATCCGAGAAGGTTGACACCATCCAGGACAATTTGATTAGTACCCCAGATGGGGACATACTTTGTTCAGTTTAATATTCATTTCGGGGACATATTTATAATGGGCTTTAATTAGCGTAAGTTAATGAGAATCCCACTTACATAAATGTTAACTGACTGAGAAAAAGTAGTTTATCCACTCCATGTCAATTGTCATTCTGTCTAGTGGAGAGTTAACATCTAAGTTTAAGCTCTCACTGCCGGTCACCCTCTTTGCCTCTTCTCTAAACAGTGTCCAATGTTTTAATAACACAGTGTGGAGCTGTAGGAACACAGAAGGCCAGGTAGGGTCCCGACCCGAAATATCAACTTTCCTGCTCCTCTGATGCTGCCTGACCTGCTGTGTTCCTCCAACTCCACACTGTGTTATCCTTGATTCCAGCATCGGCAGTTCTTACTATCTCCAATGTTCTAATGATTCTTCTGTGTTCTTACGCCCAGAATTGGATACAATATTTAAAATGAGGTCTGACTAGTTTAACCTCAATTTCTTCTAACGTGTTTTGTACTGTTCTGCCTACATCAATGAAAAATCTCCTTTCATTGTTCATTACTGCTCTGCAAAGGTTGAACATATTACGTACCCTCTTGAATAAAACCTTTAGATGTCTTTCAATTTTACCCATATCTATTTCAACACTATTCAAGGAATACATCTGTTATTCATATTTCTCTCAAGGTGCCTTTAACCTCATAAAATTTTATTTGTAATTTTTTTCTGAATGTTATTTTTTATTGTCATAGGGTACGTAGTCTGATATCAATCATTTATCCGTAATGACAGATAACTATTAATAAAGCTATTACAACCTTGGCTTTACTATAATGTATTTAGTGATTTGAGTAACAGTGACCATTGCTTGTGCATGTCAGCATGTGATGAGCTTTGCTATTTGTCCTGCTAGGCCAGCAGGTTGAAAGCTAGTATTGGAATTTATTTTAGAACTTCATTTATTTCAATCAATCAACAAGGTGAAAGAAAGTGTACGCAGGTGGTTAGGTGGCTGAGGGAGGGAATGGTATACAAGCATCTACATGGTGGAGAAGAGAAAACATTTTTTAATATTGATTCAAAACTGTTCTATCAATCCATCTTTTGATATCTGATTAGAATTTAAATTAATCCATCCATGACTAAATAGTTTATCAGTGGGAGACTTTTGTTAATTGACAACGAGTCAATTGTTTACTCCACAAGATGCTGTTTTGGTAATACTATAGTCACATTAGGACTAATACTGCTGCCGCAATAGGATTCTAATATTTAGGCTCATGTCCAGCGACTGAATAGAGATCCTCTTTCACTGTGACCCTCAACATGATCCAATATGTCAGTACCATACAGCTCATATCATAACATGCCTATTCTCACTGCTCTGTTTCAACTTTATCATCAGACATCAAAGGTGAAAAAGAGCCTGTTTGTTGGAGGCTGCTTTTAGGATCTCCCTGGAGGCTGTGAACTGGACAGGGTGAGTTAAACTGCTATGTACAGCTAATACTAATATAAATTTCAGTGTTAGCAGTTCATGTTTAACGATAAACCTCAGTATGATTACTTTCAGAATCAGGATAATATTTATCATACGGAAAAGGAATGTCAATAAGACACAAATTGGTTTATCACATAGTGAAAATTAGAACAAACAGAGATGTACACTGCTATAGTGTAATTTATTCACGGGGATTTGTATGTTTTTAATGTATTGATAAGTTTGAAATTTTATTATTCAGTTGTGTGTTAAAGCCCAATTGCTGCCTCTTGGCAAGTAGTTATCACTTGACAACATTTTCTGAAAAATCTTTAAATAGAAACAAATAAAATTCTGAGACTAAACCAACTTACAATTGCAATGCAATATAATATTGGCAAACTGAGCTTGAGATGAATCAATAGAGAGAGAGAGAGAGAAAGAGAGCAATAGCCCTTTGAGGATATATTTCAGAATACTCAGAATAAGTATATCTCTTATATAAAGAACATTTCTAGAGGGAAGACTCCACCATTAGTGATTAATTTAAAATGTTAAGAAAAGTGTGAAATATGATTTAAAAGCATATAGTTAATTATAAGTGGCAGGTCAGATGATTGATCAGAATATAAGGAACAGCAGAAAATGACTAAAAGATTAATTTGGAGGGGAAAGTTTGAGTCTGATGGTAAGCTAACTAGAATGTAAAAATGGACAGCAAGACTTCCTTCTTATATTTAACAAGGAAAGAAGCAAATAAAGTGAATGTTGATTCTCTTGAGAATAAGTTTGGGAATTAATAGTTGATAATAAGGAAATGAAAAATGAAATGAACAAATATGTTGCTTCTGTCTTGATAATAGAGGATACAAAACAATTTCTAGTAATAGCTATAAATCATTGGATAATTTATAATCATCACGAAAATGGTACTAAACAAACTGTTGGAGTTGACATGTCTCTAGGTCCATTTGGACTTCATCCTAGAGTCTTAAAAGAGGCTTAAAAATGTGTTAGTTTCCAAATTCAATTCAGGAAAGAGTTCACTAGGTGAGAAAGTAGCAAATACTATAAATCAATTCAAGAAGGGAGGAAGACCGAACCAGGAAACTAGGCAAGTTAACTTGATATCTGTTGTGGGGAAGATGTTAGAATTGATTATAGCTGTGCACTTAGAAAAATTCAAGGTAATCAGGAAGACTCGGCATTGTTTCACCAAAGGGAAGTCCTGTTTAACCAACTTATTGGTTAACAATCAGGATGAAGAAACTGAGGGCATTGGTGCCAAGTTTGCAGATGACACAAAAATAGATGGAGAGACGAGTCGTGTTGATGAAGTGGGGAGGCTGTAGAAGGACTTGGACCAAATAGGACAGTGGGCAAAGAAATGGCAGATGGAATACAATGTTGGAAAGTATGAGTTTATGCATGTTAGGAGGAAGAATAGAGGTGTAGACTATTTTCTAAATGGGGAAAGGCTTCAGAAATATGAGGCTCAAAGGAACTTGTGAGTCCTAGTCAGGTTTCTCTTAGGTTAACATGCAGGTTCAGATGGCAGTTAGGAAGGCAAATGCAATGTTAGCATTCATTTCTAGAGGACTAAAATGCAAGATCAGATATGTATTAGTGAGGCTATACAAGTCTCTGGTTAGACTGCCTTTGGAATATTGTGAGCAGCATATCCTTCTGGCCTTGGAGGGGTAGAGAGAAGGTTACAAGAATGACTGTGGGGATGAAGATCTTGTCATATGAAGAGCAGCTGAGGCCTCTGTGTCTGTACCCTATGGAGTTTAGAAGGATCTCGTTGAAATTTATAGAATTCTGAGAGGCCCAGATAGAGTGATGTAGAGAAGATGTTTCCACCAGTAGGAGAGACCAGAACCCAAGGGCACAGCTTCAGAGGAAAGGAATAACCCTTTAGAATTGAGATGAGAAAGAATTTCTTCAGCCAGATGGTGGCTAATCTATGGAATTCATTGCTACAGGAGGCTGTGGAGGCCAAGTCATTGAGTGTATTTAAGACAGAGATAGGTTGGTTCTTGATTGGTAAGGGATTGAGGGCCATGGGGAGAAGACAGGAGAATAGACTTCAGAAATATGTCAGCTGTGATCAAATGGCAGAACAGACTTGATGGGCTGAAAGGCCTAATTCTCTTCCTATATATGGTCTTACGGTTCTTTGAAGGGGTAACACATGCTGTGGATAAAGGGGATCAGGTGGATGTGTCATATTTGGATTTACAGAAACCATTTATTAGGGTGCCGCATTAAAGATTAATGTGAAAAATAAAAGCTCGTGGTGTAGGGGGAAGCATATTAGCATGGATAGAAGAAAAAAAAAGTTGCTGGTGAAACTCAGCAGGTCAGTCAGATCTGTGAGAAAGCAGATTTAATGTTTCATGACACATCAATAGAACTCTGCTTATTTTTCCCCACAGATGCTGCTAGATCTGCTGAGTTTCACCAGCAATTTCAGTTTTTGTTTCATATCTCCAGCATCCAAAGTTCTTTGTTTTATTTTAACATGGATAGAAGATTAGCCATTGGCACAAAACACATAGCATGTGTAAGTGGGGCTTTGTCTGATTGGCATGATGCAATGAGTGGAATTCTGCAGAGGTCTGCGTTGGGGCCTCAACATTTTAAAATTTATATTAATGACTTAGATGAGAGGAGCAAAGATATGATCATCACAGATGACACCAAGATCAATAGGAAGTATGTTGTGAATAAGACATCTGGTGATTGCAGATTAACATGGATATGTTGAATGGTTGGGCAAGAATCTGGCAGATGGAGTATAATATGGGAAAATGTGAAGTTGTTCATTTTGCCAGGAAAAATGAAAAAAAAAAGCAGAGTGACACTTAAACAGAGAATTGTTGCAGAACTCCAAAGTGCCAAAGGATAAAGGTATTTTGATGTATTAATCACAAAAAGTTAACCTTGGGTCACTGCATGTAGTGAAAAATGCTCATGGGATGCCATCCTTGATAATGAGAAGAATTGAACGTGAAAGTAAAAGTTTCGTGTTTGGCTACACAGGGCATTGATGAAACCAAATTTTGAACAGGGTGAGAAGTTTTGCATACCTTATTTAAGGAATGTTGTCCATATATTGGAGGTGGCGCAGAGAAGGTTGACTAGATTGACACCTGGAATGAATGAGTTGTTTTCTGAGGTTACAAGCATGGGGCTGGATGAACACAGCAGGTCAAGCAGCATCATAGGAGCAGGAAAACTTGACGTTTCGGGCCTAAACCCTTCATCAGAATACCCGTTGTGGCTTCCTCTACATCAGGGAAACCAAGCGGAGGCTT
>JAHRHZ010000040.1:7782645-7808481 GCA_024137785.1 Ginglymostoma cirratum
AAGCCTCCGCTTGGTTTCCCTGATGTAGAGGAAGCCACAACGGGTATTCTGATGAAGGGTTTAGGCCCGAAACGTCAAGTTTTCCTGCTCCTATGATGCTGCTTGACCTGCTGTGTTCATCCAGCCCCATGCTTGTTATCTCGGATTCTCCAGCATCTGCAGTACCTTTTATCTCTGTTTTCTGAGGTTAGACTGGACAGGGTGGGGTTGTTTCCAATGAAATTTAGAAGAATAAGTTTTTTTTAAAATTCATTCATGGGACGTAGGTATTGCTGGCTGGGCCAGCATCTACTGTGCATCCCCAGTTGCTCTTGAAAAGGTGGTGGTGAGCTGTCCTCTTGAATGGCTACAATCCATTTGCTGCAGAAACATCCAGAATACCATTAGGGAGGGAGTTTTAGGATTTTGACCCAGTAACTCTGAAGGATAGGCAATATAATTCGAAGTCAGGAGGGGAATTCGAAGGTGGTGGTGTACCCCTGTATCTGCTGCTCTTATCTTTCTAGATGGTAGTGGTTTTAGAAGTTATGTCTACAAGCTTTGGTAAATTTCTTGTAGATGGTATGCACTGCTGCGACTGAGCATCAGTATTAGAGCACGTGAATATTTGTTGATATTGTGCCAATCAACCAAGCTGTTTTGTCCTGGATGGTGTTAAACTCCTTGAGTTTTGTTGGAAATGTAGTCATCCAGGCAAACGGGGAGTATTCCACCACTCTTGACTTGTGCTTGAACAGGCTTTGGGAGTCAGGAAGTGAATTTCTCACTGCAAGCTTCCTAGTCTCTGAGATAACACGGTGTGGAGCTGGATGAACACAGCAGACGAAGCAGCTTCAGAGGAGCAGGAAAGCTGACGTTTCGGGTCGAGACCCTTCTTCAGAAATGGGGGAGGGGAAGGGGGTTCTGAAATAAATAGGGAGACGGGGGAGGCGGATAGAAGATGGGTAAATGAGAAGATAGGTGAAGAGGAGGCAGACAGGTCAAAGAGGTGGGGTTGGAGCCAGTAAAGGTGAATGTAGGTGAGGAGTTAGGGAGGGGATAGGTCAGTCCAGGGGGGACGGACAGGTCAAGGAGGAGGGATGAGGTTAGTAGGTAGGAGATGGGGGTGGGGCTTGAGGTGGGAGGAATGGTTAGGGAGGTGGGGACTAGCCGGGCTGGTTTTGGGATGCAGTTGGGGGAGGGAAGATTTTGAAGCTTGTGAAGTCCACATTGATACCATTGGGCTGCAGCGTTCCCAAGCAAAACATGAGATGCTGTTCCTGCAGCTTTCGGGTGGCATCATTGTGGCACTGCAGGAGGCCCAGGATGGACATGTCGTCCAAGGAGTTGGAGGTGACGTTGAAATGGTTCACGACTGGGAGGTGTAGTTGTTTGTTGCGAACTGAGTGTAGGTGTTCTGCAAAGCGGTCCCCAAGCCTCCGCTTGGTTTCCCCGATGTAGAGGAGGCCACAACGGGAACAGCGGATGCAGTATACCACATTAGCAGATGTGCTGGTGAACATCTGTTTGATGTGGAAGGTCTTCTTAGGGCCTGGGATTGGGGTGAGGGAGGAGGTGTGGGGGCAGGTGTAGCACTTGCTCCGGTTGCAGGGAAAAGTGCCGGGTGTGGTGGGTCTGGAGGGGAGTGTGGAGCAGACAAGGGAGTCACGGAGAGAGTGGTCCCTCCGGAAAGCAGTTAAGGGTGGGGAGAGAAAAATGTATTTGGTGGTGGGGTCGGATTGCAGATGGCGGAAGTGTCGGAGGATGATGCGTTGGATCTGGAGGTTTGTGGGGTGGTATGTGAGGACGAGGGGGATTCTTTTTTGTTGTTATTGCAGGGATGGGGCGTGAGGGATGAGTTGCGGGAAATGCGAGAGACACGGTCGAGGTTGTTTTCGACCACTGTGGAGGGGAAGTTGTGGTCCTTGAAAAACGAGGACATCTGAGATGTCTGGGAGTGGAATGCCGCACCTCGGGAGCAGATGCGGCGGAGGCGAAGGAATTGGGAATAGGGGATGGCATTTTTGCAGGAAGGTGGGTGAGAAGAGGTGTATTCCAGGTAGCTGTGGGAGTCGGTAGGCTTGAAATGGATATCGGTTTCCAGGTGGATGCCAGAGATGGAGACAGAGAGGTCCAGGAAGGAGAGCGAGGTATCAGAGCTGGTCCAGGTGAGCTTAAGGTTGGGGTGGAAGGTTTTAGTGAAGTGGATGAACTGTTCGAGCTCCTCGTGGGAGCACGAGGCGGCGCCGATACAGTCATCAATGTAATGAAGGAAGTGGTGGGGGATAAGGCCAGTGTAGCTTTGGAAGAGGGATTGTTCCACGTATCCTACAAAGAGGTAGGCATAGCTTGGGCCCATGCGGGTACCTATGGCCACCCCCTTTGTCTGTAGGAAGTGGGAGGAATTGAAAGAGAAGTTGTTGAGGGTGAGGACGAGTCCGACTAAGCGGATAAGGGTGTCAGTGGAGGGGGACTGATTGGGCCTGCAGGACAGGAAGAAGCGGAGGGCCTTTAGGCCATCAGCATGGGGAATGCAGGTGTATAGGGACTGGATGTCCATGGTAAAAATGAGGTGATGGGGACCAGGGAATCGGAAGTTTTGGAGGAGGTGGAGAGCGTGTTTGGTGTCATGAACATAGGTAGGGAGTTCCTGGACCAAGGGGGAGAAAATGGAGTCGAGATAGGTGGAGATAAGTTCGGTGGGGCAGGAGCAGGCAGAGACAATGGGTCGACCAGGACAGTCAGGTTTGTGGATTTTGGGAAGGAGATAGAAGTGGGCGGTATGGGATTGGGGAATGATGAGGTTAGAGGCTGTGAGTGGGAGGTCACCTGAAGTGATGAGGTTTTGGATGGTGTGGGAGATGATGGTTTGGTGGTTGGGGGTGGGGTCATGATCAAGGGGGCGGTAGGAGGAGGTGTCAGAGAGCTGGCGTCTGGCCTCGGCGTTGTAGAAGTCAGTGCGCTAGTCTCTGACCTGCTTCTGTCGCCAAAATATTTATGTGACTACTCCAGACTGAAGTATCCTGAAAGGTGGTGACAAGGTAGACATGGAAAGAACTTGTAGATCAGTCCAGAACTAAGAGGCACTGATTTAAAATTGATATCATACTGTCAGTACAGAGATGAGGAGAATACGTTTCTCTCAGAGAGTTGTGCAACTTTGGAGTTCAGTGCTTCGGAAGATCGTGGAGACTGGGTCATTAAGGCAGAGGTAGATAGATTCTTGTTAGGCAGGGGAATTAAGGCTTATCTGGGTGGATGGGAATCCAACAGATCAGCCATGATCTTACTGAATGGCAGAACACCTTGAGGGGCTGAATGGTCTACTTCAGCCCCTATTTAATATATTCATATATATTTGTATCAGAGGCATACAATTACCATTAAATATTCATTAAACAAAACAAATCTCTCAAGGCATTAGTATAGCAGTAGTTTTCTACAGATAAAATACACAAACACACTCACTTGTGCACTTTCAATGTAAACATATTTGTCTTTTAGGATCAAAAACAGAACTTGCTGGAAAAGTTCAGCAGGTCTGGCAGCATCTGTGAAGCCGAATCTGAGTTAATGTTTCAGGTCTGGTGACCCTTCCTCAGAGAGAGAAGAACAGTTGGACAGATAAAGAAGTTGATAATGATCTGGCTAGGGAGGTGAATAGCTGTCAATGGAGACTGTTAGTGACTAAAAATGGGTAGTCTGTAATGGCAGACTATGTGATAACGAGACCTGGTATGTGGGGTAGGGGGTAGGAGATGGGACAGTTCAGGTCCTAAAAGCTGGAAATCTTGCACTGGAAGAATAGCACCTCTTTTTCTGCTTGGGGACCCTGCAGCCCACCGGACTCAATATCGAGTTCAATAATTTTAGGGTCTGAACCCATTAACAGCTATCCACCCTGCTAGCCAGATTGTTATCAACTCCTTTGTCTGTCCAACTGTTCTTCTCTCTCTTTGGGTTCTATCCCTACATATCGTTTACTCCTTACCACCCCCCGCCACCCTATGTTCTTCATATAAACCAACATTTTCCGAGCTACCATCAGTTCTGAGGAAGGGTCACTGGACCCAAAATGTTAGCACTGATTTCCCTCCCAAAGATGCTGCTGAACTTTTCCAGCAACTTCTGTTTTTTGTTCCTGATTGATAGCATCTGCAGTTCTTTCGATTTTAGTTTGTATTTCAGGATGTAGTTTGTGGACAAAATGTGAATTAAAGTAACTCTGTCGCCTGTCCTTGTCTGTCTCTCACTCTGTTGTTCTATTTAACTTCTTTTCTCTGTGTGTCTGTTTATTTTCATTCTCTAATTCTCCCATTTTTTTTCTCATCTCTATGTCTTCCCATTTCCCTCATTTTACTTTCCTTCCCTTGCTCCAATTGATTGGAACCACAATGGCAACAATTTAGAATACTGTCATAAATTATGCACATTAATCCACAACTGTTACCATACCTGACTTAACTCCTAAATATTTTCCTGGCAGTCGCACTAATAAGTTTCATGCCAATTGAATCATCAAGTGGAATATCTGTTATTGTTCTATGTTTGACTTTTCTGTAAAATAGAAAAATATCCTGAGGAATGGGATGAAGGCCCATGTTTAACTCCTTGCTATTTTCTTCATTTTGGTTTTCTATGTGTCGTGTTAAGTAAAAGCATTGAAACAACCTTAAGCAGTAATATGATTAAACACAAACTCATCGAGTTGCCTCTCCACTAACATATCCTGAAGTGGGAGGAGGGAATTGTAGTAGTACACTGTGGAGTCCATCAGGGTTATTTCTGGTCCTTCTCTGCTGTACCATCAGGCTATATTGTCTGACTGTTCCACCCAGTAGGCAGTTAAAGTAACGTTGTGACAAACCTGTGTCATATTTATAGGGCTGAGATCTACATGGATTAATGAGATTTCCAGACTAATTTGAGTGTACCAACATCTTGGAACTGAATAAAGATTCAAAACTGTGGGTTTCATTACAGCTATGGTATTAATCAACTACAAACCAACTTGCAGAAGACATATTTAACATTGCTTGAAGGCCACAGGAAGGATATATAATGAAGATAGATTGGGACATTGACTAATTCATAGCAGAAATTATATTTAGAAGCTGTAGGATGTCTCTGTTTAATTGTACTTGTCAAGTTATGTATCTCTTCATCCTCTAAAAGAAATCAGTTTATTGGAGAAAATTTCAAAGTCCGTTCATATCTCTTGATTCTTCTGAATTGTAAAAGCATACTTTGTAAATGACGGTTATTTATACACAATGACAAAAGTGAATCACAAATGACAGCCAGGCCCCAATTCCTGGATTCCCATCTCCATTCTTGGGGTTTCTGATTTTCAGGTATGCCTTTTGAGGGTTTGGGTAGCTTCAAGGCACATGTCCACGCCCTACACACCTGACCTGGCTGGATACATTACAGAGATAGGCATGGCCTACTACTCTACAATTTGTATTTAGTTTGCCTAACTTTTTAAAAGAGGTGGTTCTTTGCACTTTAGAGATAACATGAACCACAGCTGGCTTGAAGAAACATGTGAAAGATAAGTTTGAATGTCCCTCATGCTCCCATGCTGGGATAGATGGCTCCATCCACTCTCTGGTCCCTCATTTTCTCCACCCCAATCCAGGCTATGACACTGAAATATCTATTCACCCACTATTCGCTGTTTTGATGCAGTGAACACTACAGTGAATGCAGGATGCAAGGAAAGTGCTTTAACAAAGCCATTCATCAATAACTTTTCACTGTGTTGATGCTTTTACCTATCCCATGCTTCAACAGGAGAAATGATGTTATGGCTCTCAGCCAACACACATTATATATTATTGATGATTACAATTGCCCTGAATGGACAATGACCCTGAATTATTTCTTTTAATGTAGAAAGTGGCATTTCAACTTCACTAATTGCTTTAACTTAAATTAATAATGTTGGAGAACTTTCATAATGGCAAAACAATTACATTATATTCTGTGCAATCTCAAAAAGGATTAATGTGTAAAAAGATCTTAGAAATAGAAAATTTAGTATAGAAGAAAGTTAAATCAGTAGCTTATGTCTATGCCACTCCACAGCTGTATTATTAGATGATGTAGGCCTGATCTAACCCCACTTTAACATTCCCCCGGTGTACAAAATCAGGCAGGAGTAGGCCATTCGTCTCCTGACGCCTGATTCACCATTCAATAAGTCCATGGCTGATCTGTTGGTTTTGAGTTTCACATTCCCAACTCCCCCTATAAGTTTTGGCTCCCATGCTTAGCAATAATCTATGTATCTCTGCCTTAAAAATATTCAATGACCTCACTTTCATTGCCCAATGAGACAGAGTTCCAAATTCACACATGCCCCTGAGAGAAAATATTTCTTGTCGTCTCTGTCCTGAAAAGACAACTCCAAATTTCAAAACAGCACACTCTGGTTTTTGATCACATTGCCCCCATGTCAAGGTTATTCAGAATTTTATACACTTCAATTAAGTCACCTACCAACTCTTGTACACTTCAGTATATACATGGCTAGCCTGTTTACCCTATTCTCAAAAGACAACCAGATCAGTCCAGGTACCAAACTAGTAAACCTTCCCTAAACCACCTCCCACGCATTGACATACTTCCTTTAATAATGAGTCCAAAATACATACAGTATTTGAGATGTGATCTCACCAATGGCCTGTAACAAACTCCCCATTCACTAATCACAGGGATTTGCACCATCTTCCACTTTTGTACTTATTTGCCTTTGGCCTTACCAAAGACCCCTGTATTTGTAGACAACTGAATTGGGGATGGAGAAAGTAGACTTACCCAGTTAACTAATTAACTACTGAAATCTGTACATTGGTATGTGCCTACACTGTCTAAGCTGCAAGAAAGAAAGAAACTCATTCTTTTTAAACAGCACTTTCCATTTATTGCCAAATTATAGGTTAGAATTTCTTGCTCCTTGCCTCTTGTTAAACAATGCTCCTCAAAAGCAATTTGCTCCCCATCAGTCCAATTTGAGCTTACACTATCTCCCTTGCTGCATATCTCTTACATGCAATCATGAATCTAAGGGCATGGATTGCTTGACCTCACAGAACTTAATTAGGGAGGGGAGTTCTGGTGAGATTGCCTTTTAATGAGCATACATGACATGCAAATGCATCCAAGAAGGCTTCCGAACACATACCACAGAGAAGGGAAGCTCAACATAGCATCAAACTTTGGAGAATTTAATGCCTTGGTTTCATCTTGCAGTGTGAAGCTGATTTTTAGCCTCCCATTCAGTTAGGTTTCCCCACTCTCCTTCCTTCTCACTTCAGTGTAAGATTCCACCCTTGCTTTCAGCACAAAGAGGATGGAAGCAAAATGAAGAGCATACAAATGGACCTGGACTTCAAAAAAAAGAAGAAATAGCTGCAACAGTATCGATGCAATTCAGTGAGGGGAATGGAATGATGAATGGGACAGGCAAGGTGAAACAGAGGAAGCTTTGATGGGTACAGTTTGCATTGGAAGAATTAGAATTGGGAGGGTGAAGAACTGCTAAAGGAGAGACAATTGTTTTACCATAGAGAAGGCATTTGCAAAGTTTCAGAAAGGGATGGCAGAATCAGCCATGTATGCAATGCAAGTCTTGAGCCTATAGTAGCTCACGTAGTCTATTTTGATGGTAAATGAAGATGTTAGTGAAAACGGCCTTATTATGAATCTCCCATTTTCAATAGGCGAGGATCAGCACTCAGAATGGGAGGTGGGTTTTTGAAGAATTGACCATAGGAATGGGTCTCCAGTGCAAAGCTCATGCCCTGCTGGCTTCTCCAAATATCTGGGTGTCTGAGTGCCCTGCCATGGAACCAGTTGAATGACCACTACTCATTCCACATGCAAGCACTGGTCTCCTCTCAAGCCCTGATACCTGCCATTCCCAGATACTTATTGTCAGGTACATGATACCACAAGCGACCTGAATCTGGCCTCCTGCCTGTAGTGTTCCCTCTATCTTGCCTGCCAGCAAAGTTGTCAATTTGGCCAGTTGCTAAGGAGGAATTTAAATAAAAACGTGTTCATCAGGTCTTATCAGCTCATCTTGCTAGGTTCAACAGGAACTCCTTGTCGTCATTCTTGTAAACCACTAAAGAATTCTACACGTTGCAATTAGATCATGATTCTAAACTCCAGCGAGGAAAGTTCCAAACTGTTTAACCTTAGCTCATTTGGCAATCTCCCCTTGTCCTAGTGAACCTTCTCTGAACTATTTACAATGAAATAATATCTTTCCTTACATCAGGGGACAAAAACAGCCCAAATTACTCCAGATTTGGTGTCACCAGCACCTAGCGCAGCTGCATTAAGACTTCCCTACTCTTAGACGTGATGGCCGAGCAGTATTATCACTAGACTATTAATCAGAAACCCAGGTAATGTTCTGGAGTGCCTGGGTTCAAATCCTACCATGGCAGATGATGGACTTTGAATCCAATTTTAAAAAAAACTGGAATTAAGAGTATAATGGTGACCATGAAGCCATTGACAGGAAAAACCCATCTAGTTCATTAATGCCCTATAGGGAAGGACCGTCTTTACCTTGTCTGGTGTACATGTGACTCCAGGCCCACAGCAATGTGACTGACTCTAACTGTACCCTGGGCAACCAGGGATGGGCAATAAATGTTAGCCTAGTCAATGAAGTCCATGTCCCATGAATAAGTTAAAAAAAATCTCCACTCCCCTTGAAATAAGGGCCAATATCCCATATGCCTTCCTGATTGCCTCCTGCATCTGTGTGCTAACTTTCTGTGTTCTCTGCACCAGTACACCAAATCCCTACATGTTGTAGCTTTCTATAGTTTTTCTCCATTTAAATAATACTCTGTTCTTTTGCTCCCCCTTTCAAACTGAGCAACTTCCCATTTTCCCTCATTACACTCTCTTTACCAGGAGAGAATTTTCTTAAGGTCTTATTATTAACAAGGATATTTTGAAGATTTTTTTTCTCTTGTGCTTTATAGTAAGATATTGCAGAGCAGCAGCTCAGTAGCCTGAAATGTACCACTTCACCTTTGTCAATCAGTATAACTTAAGTTTCCAAGGTGTCAGCTTTGGCTCAGTTCTTGTCTGAGTCATAAGGTTGTGCATTTAATTTTCACCCTTGGGATTTAGTACATAATCCAGGCTGCCTTCAATATGATGTACTTGGAGGTGCTGTTGTTTAGTGTGCTGTAAATCCAAAATTAGGCCTTCCCCCTGAGGTGGATGTAAAAGATCTCAAGATGTAATCCAATGAAATCATTGGGAGGTTTCACTCAACTTCTCCAGAAATTTTGTTTGTGCTTAAAAATTGTACAAGTGCGTTTTCCATCAGCATGGCAAGCTTTTGCCTTTCCCATTGAAGAATGCACTGAAAAGACTACATCAGGCATGAAACGGGTGTTTACTGTGGACTGAGCAGGAAACTTAACTAACTGAAATCAAAACAAGTTTTTTAAATTCACTCATGGGGTGTGGGTGTCGCTGCCTGAACCAGCACTTATTGCCCTTCCCTAACTGTTTCGAGTCAACCTCGTTGCTGTGGGTCTGGAGCCACATGTAGGCCAGACCCAGGTGAGGATGGCAGATTTCCTTCCCCAAAGGGCTTAAGTGAACCAGATGGGTGTTTACAACAATTGACAGAAGTTACATGGTCACCTTTTTATTCCAGATTTTCATTGAACTCATATGTTCACCATTTGCCATATTTGCATTTGACCTCATGTCCCCACACCGTTAACTCAGGGTTCTGGATTACTAGTTCAGTTGCATTCTCACTATGCATCTCCCCACATTGAATTGAAGGATTCCAGTGGGCTTGCTCTGATTGGCAGAGGGTACAAATTAAAGCAGCAAGGTATAAAACAATCTCTTGAGACAGAGATGTAATAAAGACTGTTGAAGATTTGCAAGATTCTCTGACTGAGCTAGCTTCAGGCAGCACCTGTATTTACTGACAAACACAATGGGATGCAGGATTAGCACTCAAGTATCACTTGAAACCAGCAATATCTGAAGACTGGGTCTGTGGTTGTAGCTAAAATAGGCCCATGGGAGGAGAGCATGATTGAGTCAAAGTCTTCAATGTATCTGAGCCATTGAATACAACTGGTGTTGAACACGTGGAAGTAGTGAAGAAAGATGAAGCTGGGGAGCTGAAAAGGAGATGGTTAGTTATGTGTTTCTTTTGTCATATCTCCTCTGCTTATGCATAGATTATTGGACACAGGCATATACTCACGCACAACTCTACTATATACCACGTCAATATTATTGGAAGGGAATTCTTCTGACTAGCATTGAAAGATACATAATTATCCTGTTTTTGTAAGCTATGAAATGAACCAGCACCTCACAGCACCCTGAGTCATTTCCATCAACTGTTGTAAGCACAGGTGCAATGACAACTACACTCACCTCAGGGAATTTCAATGTCAAACCTGAGGAAATAACATTAGATAAAATATAATAATCATTAAACTGCGCTGTACAGATTTCCTGGACATGTAGAGTATGGCGTTGTGCCAAGGGGCGTGGATAGCCACATGGGCACCATCAATGACGCCAAACTTTGGAAAATCTAGCAATGTAGTGAAATCAGAGTGATGTTGTTGTGTCCAGTGGGAACAAAGACATAGGTCTTAGCACTCTTGGGCAATGCATTTGTAATCTGTTTACTACAATTGTGCACAGTAAATTGGTTAATAAAATGTAATAAAAAGGGAAATTGCTGGAGCAAAGCAGAGAGAGAAATAGGGTTAACATTTGGTGTCTTGATGTGACTCTTCAACAGAACTGCTGAGTTTTTCTTGCATTTTGTCCTTTTTTATTTCAGATTTCCAGCATCCACTACATTTTATTTGAATGGTCAATACTGTGGACATTCTCAATGGTGGCCTAAATGCATTGGAGCACTAAAGGAGAGCACTGCTTTAAATATATGGAGGCAACAAGCAAGATCACCATCATTAGTTGTTGAATCATTCAATAAAATTCGCTCACAGGGTTACCAATTAGAAACAGTTTGCCCCTGTGAGTAGAATAGATGGGTCTGGACAGACGAATCACAGGTTATTTCTCTCATGTGCAGTACACCAGGAGAGAGCCTGTGATAGAAGGAACAAAAAGCAGTTTAAGTAAGAGAAAGAAAAAAAAAGAATGTGAACCATTGGATTGGAGGATGAAGGTTGCGGTGGGTCGGGGGAGGTGTTTAAAGAAGCCTTTTGCAGTTTGTGGAGGGCTGCCTATCTGAGGTGGGGTATGTAGAGCAGGAAGAGTCTGTAAAGGGGTGTGAGCAACTTCTTTGGACTGCAAAGAAAGAGAGTTGAGGGAGACTGCAAGGATAGGAATAGGCTGCTAGTCAATTAAGGGATCTGCAAAGGTGGTAGATTCAGAAGTTGCATGACACCAGGTTATAGACCAACAAGTTTATTTGGAATCACACAAGCTTTCATAGTGCAGCTCCTTCGTCAAGTGCAGTTAGAGAGCAGGGCACACAGATACGGAGTTTATAGGCAGAGAGATCAAGGGCAGAAAGATAAAAAGATCATTCAACTGGTGTGAGTGGAGTATCAGATGATAAGTCTCTGCAGGTGACCAAGAATGTTAGACAGTGTGTAAGGTGTTTATCAAGTCGATGTCAGTGCTGTGCTGTCATGACAATCAGGCAGAGCCATAGGAATATACAAAAGGGGACATCTCAGATCAGACAGTGATTGTAGGTGAGAGGCTTTGTTCAGAATCTATCTCAAAGTTATAACCTGGGATCAGGCTGGTTTTATTCTGAAAGCAGGAACTTATAAGATGCCACACTGACTGATTGTGACTACAAATTGTGTGTTTTTTGAACAAAATAGAATGTATCTTCAAATAAACAAACATCTTGAATGAAATGATTCACTTCACAGATTTGTGTGTGTGTGTTTGTGTGTGTGTTTGTGCTAGGTGGGGAGACTAGGAGAACATGAAGAGGGGAAATGGCAAAAGTGTGAAGAGCTGGCTATGGGAGAAAGGGTGGAGGCTTCAATAGGCAGGGAGAGAGATAACCTACAGGATGTATGGGGGAAGAGAGGGAGGCTACAAAGGAGAGAGAATAGTTTTAAATCTGTCAACAAAGAAATAATCAGCTGATTAGAAGCCAAGAAATAATGAATTGCTTGCAAATCAATGTGAGATCTCAAACTTAAAACTGCATATGTTCAGAACCTACTTTATGGGGAAGAATGTACTTGTTATTATAATAAAAACTATGTCAATGGTTCAGTTTAAATCAGAGACTGAGATGTGAGATGTATTGAAGATGGTAGTAACTGCCCGGTTAAACCTTGAGTGTCAGCTATGCAAACATATTGCTGTGACTCACTAGTCTGCGGAAGGAATGTTTAGGATTTAAAATTTTAGCAAAGATCTGTAGCTTGGGCTGTGGGTGAGGTTGTTGACTTGCTCGCTGAGCTGGCTTGTTTTCGTTCAGACATTTTGTCACCATGCTAGGTGGCATCTTCAGTGTGGCCTCCCATGAAGCGATGTTATTCTACTCCGCTTGGAATTTATACTGTCTGGTCTGTTACAGTGAGTAGTGTCATTTCCAGTTTTGATCTGCATGGGTTTGTATATGGGGTCCAATTCTGTATGTTTGTTGATTGCATTATGGGTGGAGAACCATGCCTCTAGGAATTCCCATGTGTGTCTATGTTTGGCTTGGGCTACTATGGTTACCTTGTCCCAGTTAAACTAATGGCTTTCATTACCACATAGCCTGTTACCACATAGCCTGCCACTACACACCCCCTGGTGTTAGTCACTAACAGTCCCCATTAACATCTATTCACCCTCCCAGCCTGATTGTAAGCAACTCCTTTGTCTGTCCAACTGTCTTTCTCTGTCTTTGGGCTCTATCCTATCGTTTACTCCCTACCCCATCCCTCTCCCTATTTTCTGCGTATAAACTGACGTTTTTCCAGCCACCATCAGTTCTGAGGAAGGGTCACCAGACCCGAAACGTTAACTCTGTTTTCTCCTCCACAGATGCTGCCAGACTCACTGAGCTTTTCCAGCAACTTTGTTTTTGTTCCTGATTTACAGCATCTGCAGTTCTTTTGGTTTTTAATGGCTTTCATTGTTCGAGTATACTGATATTAAGAAAAATTCATCGTAACGTTTTGCTGCTAGCTGATGTTCATGTATTCTGATGGTTAGTTTCCTTCCTGTCTGTCCGATGTAATGCTTGAGGTAGTCATTACATGATATTTTGTAAACTACGTCGGTTCTGCATGTTGTGGGAGTAGGGTCTTTAATCATTGTAAGTGTATGTTGCAGAGTGGCTGTGGGCTTGTGGGCTACCATGATTCCTAGTGGTTTTAGGAGTTGTCAGTTCTGATATGTTCTTGAAGTAGGGCAGTGTGGCCAGTGTGTTAGGGCGTACTGCGTACTCTTGTTGTTATCTATTTAATAGGCACCTGTGGATGAAGTTGTGGGGATATCCGTTTGGAGCAAGGATTTTGTCTCAGTGCTCTTCCTCTTTCCTGCATAGTTCTGCAGTGTTGCAGTGTGGTGTGGCCCATTTGAATAGTGTCCTAATGCAGCTTTTATTTGTGGACATTAGGGTGGTTGCTGTGGAAGTTGAGGGTTTGGTCAGTGTGGGTTGCTTTCCTGTATACCGAAGTTTGGAACTCCTTGTTGGTCATACGTTCAACTTTGGCATCCATAAACGGAAGTTGATTGTTGTTTTCTTCTTGTGAATTTAATCCCCATGAATACGTTGTTGATCAGCTGGTGGGTCACTTCTAATTTGTTGAGTTTAATAATGACAAATGTGTCGTCTATGTACCGGATCCTCCATAAGAGGCATCATATAAACAAAAAGTGTGGAGCTGGAGGAGCATGGCAGGCCAGGCAGCATCAGAGCAGCAGGAAAGTTAACGTTTTGTGTTGGGACCCTTCTTCAGAAATGGGGGAGGGGGAAGGGAGCTCTGAAGTAAATAAAGAAAGGAGGGATGGGGCTAGGGAAGGTAGGTGGGATGGTGATAGGTGAGTGCAGGAAGGGAGTGGTGGGGATTGGTCAGTGATGCATGAACTTTCATACAGGGACCTGTCACAAGGCACTTCACAGCAACATCATTTAACAAAATTTGAAACTGATCCATGTAAGGAGCAAATAGGGTAAAATGAATTGAATTGAATTAGCTTTATTGTCACATGTACTCAAATGAGTACAGTGAAAAGTTTGCAAGTCACCACTTACGGCACCATCTTAGGTGCAAGGTACCTTGGTAAAGATTCTTCAATACAAGTTCTCAGGGAAAAAAATTTGAAAAATAAAGAAATAAAATGCACAGCATTACAGATCATAGTAACAAATTAGAAAATTAAAGAAGAAGTTCAGAGTAACAGTTCTTCCAAGCCAGTCCATGCCGGCACCTTGCCTCCAGTCCGTGCCAGGCCTTGATTCACCTTAAGGCTGGATGTCCATGCTCAGGCCATGCCAGGCCGAATGATTGGGCAAGAGCATGGCAGACAGGATGTAATGTTGTATAGTATGAGATTGTCCATTTTTGTAAGGAACAAAAGTGAAGAGTGTTTCTTAAATGTCGACAGGAGACAAACATTGATGCTAATTCACCAATTCTGTGGGACCATACAGTTCAATTTCAGTCCATTTTTTGTAGTTAATTTATTGCAGGAGGAAAAGCAACATTTTAAATTGGCTTCAAAATTCTCAAAGTGCAATTGCACGATCAGTGTGGCAACATTGAAATTGCTTCGTGTTTTACTGGCGATACATTTTTTGACCAGCATCATGAGTTCCAGATATATTCAACTTTACTTGCAGTAATTTCATTTCACAGAGGTCTTTGTCTCAAGACGTTATTAGATCATTTTATAACTTGTGACTAGACATTCACTTGATATTTGCTTAAGCTGCCGCTCAAAGAACTATGAGAACAATTCTTTTTATTATAATATTTTATAAAATAAGTGTTTGTAACTTGACCCTAGCACTGAATTTCTAGGCCAGACAGCCAACCCACAAAGAGAACACCCCCAATTGAAAGAAGAAAAGAAACTTTAAAAGGAATAACTTTTTTGTTACAAAATACCTACCTGTTTTATAGAATGAAAAAGTGATCTACATTCAACTGAAATTACCTGAGGCTGGAGTGGGGTGTCACTTTTATTTATTTGATTTTAAGATAGGGAAAGACTGGCTGCCTTACAGAACCTGGCTGCTTTATTTAAATGTCAGTGATAGATCTATGCACAGCATTACAACCCTGAGCTTGACCACAAATAGAACAGAACTTGGTATGTGTTTTTCATTTTTTATTAAAGGCTCTGTATGGTGCTCTAAAGGTTGGAGCTATCCTCAAATCAAAAGGATACTTTGGACACATTGTTGTGGGTATTCCCTCTTCTTAATTATGGATTTAATGACCTCCACCTTAATGAGTTGAGCTTCTGCTGTGAATGTAATCACCAAAAGAATGACACAAGTTCTGCCCAAAATTACAACTATTTTGCAAAGTGATCTTCCCTAAAGTTTCCACTCACAGTTATATATATCATATCAACAATGATATTGGGCAGTCTTATATGACAGATTTTTTTTACAAATAAGTTGCTATTAAAAAAATTTTGATTAATATGGCTTTATCACAAACAATAAGCATTTTTAATCACAGCATAAATGCAGATAACCTAATTCTAAATTACAGAAAATGACCCGTAAAAAATATTAAAAACTATTTTCCAACTAGATTGGGGTCAGTTCCTTTTTTTTAATTCGCTCAAAATCATTCAAGTTGTACCTATTAGCATTTTTGCTCCCAGTTATGTAACTTAATTTTTGGAACCTCCTCGAAAGTTTAAAAATGAGCTGAGTTATTGGAAATGCGCAATGACAATTAGTTGGGATACGGGTGGAGTCTACCTGTAGCATAACCTTTTTTTGAAAACTGTGGCAAATGTTCACAAAAACTCAAGGTGCACAAAAGGCGACTTGCACTTACATTTCTGTTGACCTTATGTGCTGTCGATAGCAGAAGAATTTTTACTTTTATTCTCCAACAGGAAGTGGCTGTACAGCAATCATTAACCCTATCCTTAATTACCCTTAGTGATAGAGTCATGGGTTTTGAAGGTGCTGTTAAAGGAGCCTTGATGAGTGACTGCAGTGCATCTTCCATACAGAAAACACTATTGCCACTGACTGAGTGCCAAACAAGTTAGTATTTAGTTTCGGAACGTGTTGAGACTTTTCAGTGTTGTTGGGGCTGCACCCACACAAGCAAGTGGAGAGCAATCCATCAAACTCCTGAGCTGTACTTTGTGAATGGTGGTACTGGAGAGGCAGGAGATGATTTATTCAGGGCAGAATTGTGCTAAAGAAGCAGCACAGTCGAGGAGAATCTTCAGGCCATTATCTTTACAACTTCATTGTCTTTCCAATTTTCAAATTCCGTTCTCCTATACAATAGGACTTAAACCAGAACACTTCCTAGATATTGCTCAGCAACAGAACAATTCTTCATTTTCAATAGGTAAAACATTCCAATCAATAATAAACCAATAGGAAACAGCACTTTGCTTGTAACCAAAATGAATCCTTCAAGTATCAATGATTTGCTTTTATTCCTCCAGACCTGCTGAGCTTTTCCAGCAACTTCTGTTTTTGTTTTTGATTTACAGCGTCTGCAGTTCTTTCGGTTTGTTCTTGTTTTTGTTGTCCTATTTTTTGGATTTCTTTTTTGTTTTTGACTTTACTGTATGTACAGTACAAACAAGTTATGTTATCATAGACTTATGACCACCTTTATGCATAGTTGCCACTGTCAAATTTACAGGCACCTTCATGCATAGCTATCATCATGTAATCATTATTTTCCCATCAACAGATCTGTTCATCCTGCAGCCTTTAGCAATGGAGGATGTTGACAGATTTAGATTCCTTCTCTAAGAGAGCCACATTCCAGAGTTCCAACTTTTGATAGTGAAAGAACTTTAATGAGACAGGCTTTTGGCTCAGAACAGAAGAACAACTGAATACTGGAACTGTATTATTAACTGACAAAAGCAGCAAGGTAATAATCGAAAATATGAAGATTTCTTTTTCAAAACATCTTATGTAGAATCTGTCCTCTTAACTGTAATTTAAAATAGAGAGCTACCAAAAACAGTGTGGGCAGAAGAAAAATAAATGATTTGAAAACAAGTCTGAGCAGATGGTGACACAGCAACACAATTATTCAATCTTCATCCACCTGTTAAGAAAGATAAGAAGATATTGGAGGGCCCTCATGGTGCAACAGTTTGACCCATTTACTCTATGAACATCCAAGTTGTGATCTGGACCATTAAATTTGAATGATAGTTGATCTGGCTAAAGTAGGTGATGAGTGCAGGCAGCAATGCCCCAGCCATTAATTAGAAAGTTAGACCGGCTCTGAATGACCATAGTTAGTTGTTAAAGGAAATGTTGCTGCAGGTCATTTAGATGTAGCAAGAAAATAACTGAATCAAAATTACTGGTACGGGTGTATTTCTTTTCTTTCACTGAATATCTTTTAGAAGAACATGTTCTTGATAATGCCAGTGAAGCACCTACAAAACACAATATTTTTCTCCTGTGTTCTGAAAGCTGGTTTTATGAAATTGCAATTCTCAGGCTGCATTTTACCAGCCCTTTAGGAATAGTTTGGAAGGCTGGAGAAGCCCACAAAACGGCAGGGGGAAGACCTGACGGGTGTTAGATCATAGAATCCCAACAGTGCAGAAAGAAGCTATGCAGCCCATTAAGTCTGCCTTCCAAAGAGTATCCCATACAGACACACCCCTGACCCTAACCCCGTAACCCTGTATTAACTATCGCTTACACACCTAGGCTGCACATCTCTGGATACACAGGGCAATTTAACATGGCTAATCCCAGCCTTCACCAACCACTCTCAGTCCCATCTCACCTTCTCACTCAGCCCTCTATATATGTTTGATTGTTCTTTATTGCGTACGTTAAGAAGGGGAGACACGGTTTTGTTTCAATTTAGATTTGCTCTGTGGGAGTTGACTGAATGTCTGAAATTTGTTGATATACATTTTTAATGAGGATTTACAGCTTAAGAGTAGAGCTTGAGGTGACCAGTTCAGTGCATTAGAAAACAAGAATAGAAGAAACAATGCTGTGGTTGCCTAGCAGCAGCAGTCCAATATCACAGAAAGACAGAATCACGCAAAACACCCAGGCAATGTGCACAGCTAGCTCAGCAGTCTCCAAAAATTTCTTGACTTGGAGAAAAATCCAGAGTGGCTCTGAAGAAAATTTGATAACCAAAAAATTGCTGGATTCTGAAGGAATGGAAAACTCAGTTGTTTGCTCAGGAAATGTTTAGAAGGCAATCAGAAGAAAGCTCTAGAAACCAATTAAAACTGTGTCAACTGAACAATGAACTTTGTAATGGAGACTAGGTGTTTTCCCTGAGGTTTAAGTATCTGTAAGGTTGTTGTTGAGGGTAAAAAGGTTAAATTTTTTTCTGATATTTGTAATAAGACAATTTTCAATATTGCTTGATAGTGTAAAATAGTTTGTGTTTATTTTCTTTGGTGTGTAATAAACTTTGAAGTTATTTTGTAAAAAGTGCATTGTCAGCCTCTTGTGAATATGCTCAGTGACCGAACACCACAGTTGCCAAACAGCAAAAATAAAACTTTTGGTCTATCAAGCCAGGTTCTGTTCTGGGCATTTAAACAAAAGGGAATGAAATTTTGTTAATAAAGATAACATCAAATTTATTTATATTTTCAAATTCTTCTTTATAGATGGTCAAAACACCGCTGTAACATAACAGCTATTTATATAGTACACTGTATAAAAGAAAAAATTTGTGACAATGTAAGACACTTCCTTTAATCATGCATACACTTGTAACTAATCTAATGTGGACAGCAGTTCTGTAAATTTGGACTTTAGTTTGGTATTTTAGATGTGAATTTTCAGCATGAGTAATACTGAGGTGTCCAAGGTACATCAACTTACAGGTTGCTCATTAAATCTTTGCGTTATTAGCAAATCTCAGATGTCTCTGGCAACCGGCTAACTGTGTGATTTATCCTCCACAGCATCGGACTCATCATCAAACTCCTCATTAGAGTATTAGGCTCACTGCATTTGCTCTGTCATCCCAGGGTGTCCCTCTCTGGAGTAGCAGCTTGTGCAAAGCACAGCATACCATGACCAAGAGTGAGGCTTGAGCAGGAGAGTGGCATTTGTTTTACCAACTCCTTGGCTACATGGGTGGATTCTGGACTGCAGCCTTTAATTTCATGTGTGTGCAACCTATTATCTCTTGTACTTTTGAAAGTCCTGCAATGTTAGCTAAACCTGTAGCTCTGTCTAACTGACTGGTGTCATCATCGCTAAATGATATCTACTCGTGGGCACGTGTGAACCTGGGATCTGTAAAAAAAACCTTGACACAATGACAAGTATCAGGTTGCAATATGCCACAAAGGTCCTCAGAGTTTTTGCCAATATATTCAATTGACAGGATAGTGCCTTCACCTATCTTTGACTATCTGCTACTGCTGTCTTTTCTGAGGCTTTAGTGTTATATAGGCTTGTGAAAACATTTCTAATGGGCCTCAAAGTCATGATTGAGATTGATCATAAACCTTTGTTCTCTTTACTGAAGAAAGATAGTCAGTGAATGGTCATTGTCTTTTCCCCAGGATTTGAATACTAGGGGGTAAGTTTTTAAGCTGAGAGGAGAGAGATTTAAAAAAGACAAGGGACAAATTTTTTACACAGAAGGTGGTTTGCAAGTGGAATTAATTTCCTGAGGAAGTTGTGGATGTGGGTACAATTACAACGTTTAAAAGGCGCTTTGATAGATACATGTATAAGAAAGGTTTGGAGGGAGCAGGCAGGTGTGTCTAGTTTAGTTTGGGAGTACACTTGGAATGGACTGGTTGGACTGCGATGGGGTTGGGGTTAGTGTCTGTTTCCGCACTGCATGACTCTATGAGACTGTGTATGTCCAAGACAAATATCAGGTGGCTGCAGAGAACTTTCCTCAGCACAGTTGATGTAAAATGGTAAGGTTGCCTTAGCCCCACCATCTCATTAGAGAGAGTTGCTGGATGGTGGTTTAACCTGAAGGTCATCATTCCTCGAGTTAAAAGGCAAGACCTTCACAGTGACCTTAGCTAATGTGGGAATTGTACCCACACTTGTGTTATAACTCTGCATTACAAACCAGCTGTTCAGCCAACAGAGCTAAGTGACCCCCACTCTGATGTACTCATATCTGATGATCTTTTTGAGGCTGAATATCCTCTTACACACAGGATACAGCATTAACTTGGTCAGTCTGGAGGAACTTCATCAAGGATGAATTAAAGAAGGATCCTGAGTGTTATATTATGTACAGGTGCTACACCTGGGGATGGCCTGGAGCTCAGTTCACAGACCATGTTACCAATGACATATTTCAAACAAAGGCAGTACTTCTCCATTATTGAGCCCTTACTGGTTTTGATGAGCGACTGGTAACTCTTTGCTTATTACAGAATGCACTTGTGAAACTGCTTAGCGGTCTCAGATCTCTGTAATACATATGCCACACACAGGAACGAATGGCTGGAATCTCTGGTTTTAACACAGGCCCTGCTGAACTGTGGAGTAGTTTCCGCATGGGCATGTTCATGTATGAGATTAAAATATTGACATCAACGGCTGCTGAAGTAGTAGTGAGAACCTTCCGAGGGATGCCTGCCACCAGTGGTATTCTTGGTGTCGTCATTTCCAACAACAACCTACAGTTTGCTAGTAAGATGTTCGAAGCATTACAAAGACACAGGATTTTCAACATTTTGCAAGTTCTTCGAGATATCATCAGTTAAGGATGGGTGACAAAACCTCCTCCACAATAATCCTCAACACTGGAGCCCCACAAAGCTGCCCATTCGGCCCCTTGCTACACTCATTATATATTCATGATTGTGTGGCCAAATTCTGCTCTAATTCCATTTACAACTTTGCTGAAGACACCACCATAGTAGGTGAGATCTTAAGTAATGATGATACAGGTACAGGAAAGCGATAGAAAGGTTAGTGCCATGGTATAAAGACAGCAATCGCTCCCTCAAGGTCAGCAAAATGAAGGAGCTGAGCATTGACTTCAGGAAGTGGAATGGAGAGCAGGCCCCCATCAGTACCAATGGTGCTGAGGTGGAGATTGTGAAGAACTTCACATTTCTAGGTGTAAATATCACCAACAACCCATCATTGACGCTATGGTCAAGAACGCATACCAATGACTCTACTTCCTCAGGAGTCTAAGGAAATTCAGCATGTTCATAATGACTCATTCCAATTTTTACAGATACACCATAGAAAGGATCCTATCCGGATGCATCACAGTTTGGTGTGGCAACTGCTCTGTCCAAGACCACAAGAAATTACAGAGAGTTGTGAACACAGCCCAGTCTATTACGCAAACCAACCTTCTTTCCATTGACTCCATCTATACTTTGTGCTGCCTTGGGAAAGCAGCCAACATAATCAAAGACCTCTCACACCCTGGTTATACTGTTTTCCACCTTCTTCCACCTGACACGATACAAAAGTTTCAGAAGACATACCAACAGATTCAAGAACTGCTTCTTCCCCACTGTTTTCAGACTTTTGAATGGACTGCTCACATGCTAAAGTTGATCTTTTTCTCTGCCTTTTCCGTAGCTGTAACATTATATTCTGTATCTGTTCTATTACCCTGACATACTTATGTATGGTATGCTTTGCCTGAATAGCACACAAAACAATACTTTTCGCTATCTAGGTACGTGTGATATCAGAGCTGCTGGTGGGACATAGGGTAGAAACTCGACTTCTTACATTACTGAACAACTTAAATCCAAGGGACGATAATAAGGCAATTCAGATTGCTCCCTTGTTGAAGGAACATCAACTCAGGAGTAGGCAAGCCCAGAACTGTAACTGTTACTGCACTGAAACATTCTCTTCATGGACATCTGATCTTGATAACGAACCTTCATAGAAAGAATACTATTAGAGAGCACTGTCTGGGCAGCAATAATCATATCCTTTAGATTCAATTGAAGGTTATATCCTTCACATCCATCTACGTTCCTTAACACAGGAACCACCTGCGCAACCGCAACAAAACCTGGATCACAGGGAATGTGCCACAAAGTAATCCCTTGGTTTGTATTATCTGTTTAGGCTATGTGGCCATGCCTCCTATTGATTAAATCTCTGATCCAAAGGAAGCCTGCAGAGAAAAGTAAAGCTGACTAACTTTATCTCAAGTTTCTATACCTTGTTATAGACTTTACTTACCCACCTGCTGATATATACGCATCACATCAAGGATTTGACTTGACTACCTCTGAATGTTATATTTCTGTTCCCATCTATGTGGGCAACATCACATTGGAGTCTAATGGCCTCCAAAAGCTTAGTGGCTTGTTAATTGCTTTTTTTTATGGCAGCACCCACCAATTATTATCCGTATTACCAGAGACTGTTGTGATGATGCCAAGTTAGCAACTCAAATCTAAAATCAGATTTTGCTTAATTACTGAGGTATGGAAGGGGCGGTCTAGGGTGCAATCCCGATTCTTAAATGCAAACTCCCTTTGAGTAAACAAAATTCTTTCATTATCTCAAATTGTGACCCTCTGTTCTCACCTCCCCAGCTAGGGGACACTTCTTCCTGACAGATGACAATCTCCTTAGGAGTTTTATATCTTTCAATGTGATGACCTATCTTTCTTCTAACCTCTAGAGAATGTAGGGAGGATGTTGTCTAATTAAGGTCTCCCAATTTGAAAATTATCTCAATTCAACGATCAATATAGTGAACCATTGTTGCACTCCCTGTAAAGCAAGTATGTCCCTCTTTAAGCAAGGAAACCAAAAATACACAGCGTACTCCAGATATGATCTCACCAAAGTCCTCGCTAATTGCAGTAAGTTTTCTTCACTCTAATTCTCCAATCCTTTACGTAGCAAAAATTACTAAACAGAATTAAAATAGATCTGAAGATCATGATATTCAATTTATTTAACAGATATGCTAATTATGATGTTTACCTCAGCCTGTGCTTGGCAGAGCCAGCAACTGCACTTAGTGCATCGCTACAAACTGTTTTTAACTTGTACTTCACAAGGTCAAGCTAATACACTGAGCGAATCTGAGCAAAACAGCTGTGTATCAGTCTGGCCACCAGCGTGGAGTGAATTTAACACACTTGGTAATTCTAGGGCGTTTTTCCCCCCAAGAAAACATCCTAATTGGATGGTGTTAAACATATTGTAAAATACCCCACTATGACTGAAATATGACCCTTGGGATTTATTGGATTTTGCTGGGAACACTAAGTTTCTGGCTGGAAATAAGCAAACTCCACTCTGCTGAACATGTTGGATAAAACTAAAGGGCCCAATTTTTCCTAATCAAATTGGATTTGTTAAGATTTTTGGCTGTGGTTAAGTTGTTCGTAAACAATGAATCATTAAGGAAATTTTGCTTGTAGAAAACTACAGACTCACGAATAACATTCACTCTTTTATGTTTATCTCTTTGATACTATCTCATGAGTTCATTGCACAGCTATAGTGCTTTGTTAATAGCACTTTTTATTTTGCACGCAAAGCATTGAAAGTCCAATAGAAACAGAAATAAAAAATGGATACACTCCAGGACAGCTGCTTTGAATCATGTGCAATCAGTGTGTGAAAAGTAAGAGGTGCAAACATAACATGATACCATTGAATATGGCTATGAACTTTAAAAAGTAAATTTGGTGTGTGCAAATTAGATTTGTACTTCACAACATTACATAGTGGCATTGTTTCAAAAGAAATTTATTGACTGTAAAAATACAGAAAAAGAGCAAGCATAGGCCACTCAGCCCTTCAGGCCAGTTCAGCCATTCAATGAGAGCATAGCTGCTCTGTTTTTAAACCACAGCTCTGCATTCCTGCATAGCCCCGATCATCTCTCATCCCTTTAATAATTAAGAAGCTATTAACCTCTACCTTAAGAATAATCAAAGATTCTGCACCCCTTGTCTTTTGAGAAAGGGAATTCCAAAGACTTACAACCCTGGGAAAGAAAAGTGTTTCTTCTGATTTAAATGCATGACCCCTTATTTTAATACTGTTAACCCATGTTCAAGATTCTCCCACAAGACGAACCATCTTTTCAACATTCACCCAGTCAAGTCCCCTAAGGATCTTATATATTTCGATTAAGCCACCTCTGACTCTTCTAAACTACATATGATATAGGCCTAGCCCCTCCAGTCTTTTCTCATAAGGCAATCTGCTCATTCCAGGTTATAAATAGTTAACCTTCTCTGAACTGCATCCAATGCAATAACATCCTTCTGTAATTACAATGATCAGTACTGTACACAGTACTCCAGATGCAGTTTCATGAATGCCCTGTATAACTGAAACGTAACCTCTTTCCTCTTGCAGTCAATTCCCCTCACCATAAACCATAACATTCTATTAGCTTGCCCGAGTACCTGTATACTAACCTTCTGTGATTCATTCACTGGGACTCTCTAGATCTCTCTGCATCTGAGCGCTGCCAGCACTCAATATTTAGAAAATACGCTTTTTTTTAATGCTGCTAAGATGGTCAATTTTGTAAAGCCCTGTAGGATGTCATGAGCTTGTAAAGGCACTATATAAATGCAAGTCTTTTTCTCTCCTTAAAACGTATCAAACTACTGGTGTTTATATATCAAAAGTGAAAAATTTCATTTAATATTATATGGGAATTCTATAATATTATAAACCTGAATAAGTCTTTTTACAATGTTGATTCAGTTTAAAGGAGTTTTATTACCAATATGAAGAAATTCTTTGTTCTTGCATAACTGTGAAGTAATGCTTAAAGTAACAGTGAGAATTCTAATAAAAGCAAAATACTGCAGATGCTGGAAATCTATAAAAAAAGTGAAAATGCTGGAGAAACTCAGCAGGTCTGGGAGCATGTGAAGAGATAGAAAAATAGAGTTAATGTTTTGACGTCGATATAAACCTTCTCTAGAACTATGAGAGTCCTTTCTCAGATACAATTTTATGACAGAGACAGAGATCTTTGTCGAATGCTTTAATAATTATAAAGTAGGATTCCAAAGTGAAATTTCAGTGATAATGGAATTTGCGTCAGAGAGCATCTATTTGTTCATTGCTCCTGGGTCGTACTGTTCAGATGTGTACAAGAATTGCAGCTGATTTTAAATGTTAATGAATTTAGGCCCCTTGCTCTGAGAGGAAGTAGTCCTCCTCCAACCTCTAGTTCCCTTGCTGAACTGACAACAATTTAAATGAGGAATTAATCTAAAATTACTGCTTGAGAAAAAAAGAAGGACTGATATCAACTCCATGCTCAGAAGTATTGGTTATTGAGGAAGTAGCTCAATTTGTCTCTGCATTTGTTGCTTTAGGATTCAGGTTTTAGAGCCATCTCCTCCTGCTCTGCAAAAAGAAAAGCCACAGATTTCAAAAACTGCTGCTTATTGTGGTTTAGCCTCAAGCCTCTTTGCTTATGATGTCTAATTGAATAATCCCCTCTCTAACCATTGCTTTTGTTATCTTAATGATTAGTTTATCCCATGAGATTGCCATGATGTGAAAACTATAGATCAGTGCAGGAGTTTCTCTCCAACAGAATGAAAATCCATTTTGCTGTTGATGTCAGTTAAAAAAATTCCTTCAACTTCAAGGCGTATAACAAACTGATTCTGCTTGATTTGGCATAACAAGGTGTAGAGCTGGATGAACACAGCAGGCCAAGC
>JAHRHZ010000040.1:7808881-7861718 GCA_024137785.1 Ginglymostoma cirratum
CATATTCTCCAGCATTTGCAGTTCCTACTATCTGTGCTTGATTTGGCATTTGATTAAAAGTATTTGTCTATTATTCGATTTTTGTCCAGTACACTTCTTTACAGTACTGTCACCATTCTAACCGCCCTCTGGGCAATTAGGGATGGGTAATCAATGCTGCCTAGCCAGTGGTGCCCTCATTCTGTCAATGAATAAAGAAAAAAAATTCTAATCCAGCATTGAGTTCAGAATTGGGTGGATCCTCTAGGAATTGAAGATTAATCTACAGGCTTGACTGTGATTAAACTTTAGGAGTATTCAAAATACTAGGGATTAAATTTGATAGCTCCCCAAAAATGGCATAAAGATTATGAGGCATGATTAATCATATCTGATCAGTACAATGCAGACATCATGCCAACCCTGGTGGTATCTGTTCATGTGAATAATTTCAAGATGCAGATCGATCTAACCTTACTGTTCGTTGGGTGCATTTGCCAGCAAAATTGTAACTTGCGGCAATCCCTAATGTCAATGTGAGCTGTTTAAAAACTAGCCTGTCCCTCATAAATGGGAGATCACTGTGGCTGGAGCAAGTGCTAAGAATCATACTGGTAGTAAATTTGCTGTGTTAAATGGCAAAGAGCTGGGGCAGGGTGGGAGTGACCAGGTTCCAAGGATTTCATATGCTCTACTGGAGATCTTGTTGGAGAAGGTGGAAAGGAGGAGTAATGTCTCATATCCATAAATAGCAAGAAGACCCTCCAGACACAGACTCACAAGAGTGGGACCAGATAGCTGTGCAGTTCGATGTCAGGAAGCAATCGATGTCGGGAAGCAAGGTCACAGGACCCGATACAGTGCTGCAAAATTCAGCAACTTCATACAAGGTTAGTGAATGCATCTTCAAATACCATATCCCATCAATGACACCACTCGTTTCAGCCATTGTTCAATTCACTACATCCTCATCATTCACCTACCGTCAACTGAAAATCAGGCCTCAAATCTAACAGTCATATGCTCCCAATGGCCCTTTAACACTGTTTCAAGCCTCAAATGCATGCATTATTTAACCATCGCCCAAACATGTTGTGTGATACTCACTGACATGCTTCTTTCTGTTTCTCTTGCAGGACACACAATCTCAGAACTGAAGTCTGCAGGTGCTAACCTGAGGAAGATAGGTGAATCTTTAGCTTCAAATCCTTGTTGGCCACTTTTGAGGTGACTGAGTCAAAACATTGATACCAGCCAATGAATGTTTGATGGTTATCACTGTATCTAATCCTCCTTCTCACATCCCACATCCCCTGCACTCTTTTCTTAATTACAAACTGCAGTTGGTGTGAGCATGCAAATGTTATCTTGCAACTTCTTGCACCAGAACCTTGCACCTGTTTTCATTCAGACATGCAAGTGATTCAATGGTGCCAGACAATGAAGGAGCATCATGAATTGAATGGTTTAGAAGCACTGTAAGATAATCTCACATTCACAACTGTCAGCTCATATATTGACACTACAAGCATCTTAGAAGATGGATTCATGGCAGGGTTTGCTTGTGAAAAGGCACCAGATTTAGTAATTGGTAGTCAGATCAGATGGAGGGATAGTGCAGATGTGAGTTCACTAGAGGTCAGGAAATACAGGGAGAAGGGAAGGGAGAGGCACGAGGGAGTTGCTCATTTGAAGAGCTGGCACAGGCACTCTGGACCAAATGGCCTCTTTCTGCCCCATTGAAATTCAGTGATTCTATAAGGAAAGTCTATGGAACCAAGCTGATGGATATGCACAACAGGATGTTTGATGCTTGGTAAACGTGTCAAAAGGTCTGCAATCAATGTTAAGCAGCATGAAGGAGTTCAGCACCAACTTAGCACAGGGCTTTGTGTAGGGTTTGGGACCTGCCTTCACAGTGTGGGATGGCAACCAACTTCATTAGTACTGTGTGTATCCCACCAAGATGTGATCTGGTGTTGCATCTTCCACTGTGGCACAAACAGCAGCCAACCACCTTCAGAGTGTTAGAGTGGAATTTCAGGCTGAAAATCCTTGGTTGTTGTCATGCAAGTTCAGAATGCCTTCATCATGCAAGTAGAGTAAATATTTTACCAGTCTGCTTGAGATGAGTGTGAGGAGGTTGAGGTGGACTGGTCATAAATGCAAGGTAGATTGTTCCTTGCTGTCCCACTGTCATTGTATTTTACCAACAGTGGGTGGGCCAACTGTATGTGGGAAGTCCACCAAGAGAATCCTGGTGGGCTTCCTGTCGACCCGGGAAAGGGTCCCTCCTGATCAAGCCAACAGAGAGATACCCCACCTGCCTTTTGTGAGTATTGTGAGGTCAGTCAGGTGGACCACATAGAAAATGAGTGCCCTGGTTAGGGCTGTTAAGCTGGTCCAATCAAGGAGCCCTGGCTGACAGATAAGAACAGGAGTTTCAGAGATTCTGTTCACTCTGAAAGCTGCCCCTAAGGGAGCTGGATCAGTATCAAGGACTCCCCCTGTGTAAATAAAGGGTGACTTGATGACTGCAGGACATTACTGCCAGGCAATAACATTATAAGGCTGGTGGCTTGCTGATGCCAATTTGTGTGGATGAAGGGCCAAGGTGGATGGTGCCCACGGAGCATGCAGGGACATTGTTCTGAAGAAGCTGTTGCATAATAGCCAGGACAGGCACTTGGTGAGTTGCATCTTCAGCCATCCACTCAGATTTATCCACTAAGACTTTGTATTATCTAGTTTGTTGGTCGGTTGAGGATAGGACAGTTGGAATTGACTTTTGAAGAAGGTGAGTTGGGGCTTAAGTGAGATACAAATACATGGAAACATGATCGTCACTGCTTAATGACAAGATTCTGAAGTCACCATTTAAGGGTTGAGGGAAAAATTATGGTTTTATTTCTCCACATGGAGAACCTGATTTATTCATTTTCGCTGTATTTTCCCATCTTTCTCCTACCACATGCCTTCTAAACACTCCACTTCTATAATCCTGTAAACCACTGGAGATCAGAAATCTATCAATTTCTACCTTAAAATATTTTCAAAGATTGAGCTTCTACTGCATCTCCACGTTAGAAAATTCCAAAGGTTCACATTTCTCTAGGACTTAAGTGGCATTCCTCTATTTACAAATTTTACCCCCGGTTCTAGATTCCCTAATGAGAGGAAACATCTCATCCACATCTAACCCGTCTATCCCTTTAAGTATTTTTTTAAGTTTCAATGAGATCACCTCTCATTCCTTAAATTTCTAAAGAATTTAGGCTCAGTTTGTCCAAAACTGTCTTCAGCTGACAGTCTCACCATTTTGGAACAAGTCTGGTGAGCCTTTATTGCACTCCTATGACAATAATGTTTTTCTTGAATTAAGGAGACCACTTAAGGAGATCTTTTTTCTCTTAGAAGGTTGACAGTCCTTGGAATTCTCTTCTCCAGAATGCAATGAAGGCAGAATCATTACACGGTTTAAGACTGAAGTAGATAGAATTGTTACTGACAAAGGAATCAAAAGGTATCTGTTGGCAGACAGGAAAGAGAGTTGAGGCCACTTAGATCAACCATAAGCTCACTGAATTGTGAAGTAGACTCAAGGAGCCAAATGGAGTAATCCAGCTTCTAATTTGGTTGTTGATTTGTATGTTGGAAAAATAAAACATCTTTACTGAAAAATGGAATTAAAAAAATCTCAAAACCAAACCCATAATAGCTTACAGTGCTGGGCAAATTGGCTGTGTTCTGAAGAAGGGTCACTGGACTTGAAACGTTAACTCTGTTTTTTTCTACACAGATGCTCCACACCTGCTGGGTTTCTCCAGCGGTATCTGTTCTTGTTTGCAAAGTGCTAAGTTAAGCTGGGGGACACTGTTGTGGCTTAACATTTCTGTGCCATAATATTCCTGTTAGTATATTATGTCAGATCTGTTTAAATATTAAGCTGAGTGGGTGGTATGAAGTTCTTTGGAACTCATCATCCAAAATAATACACTATTCCGTGAAATACTAAATCACCGGCCAATATTTTGTGAGCTATATCCAAAACTAATATTCTGCATTAGTTAGAACTACTTTGAGATGTATTCAAAGTGGTCACTAATAACTCTTATAACAATGGAATTGACCATCACTATATGTATGCCAAATGTAAAAGAAAAGGAGTTAGAAAAGAATTGGATTTGTGACTGAAGTTCCAGCTCCAAATTTAATTGCAGAACAGGATTCAGTTTGAAAGAGCAGAATTTTCAGGTCATATGATGGACAGCCATGTTATTTTATGCTCGTAGCCAGCAAGCCAGTTTGTTAACACCATTTGCCCAAAGCGTTTTCCTGGAGGCTGGATCTACACCAATCAAAGCCATGGCTCAGAAGCCAACTATAATTTTACACAGCAGCTGCACAAGGCAGGTCGCCAATGGCAGACTCAGAAGGCAGTTCCAGCCAGACTTTTGGGCCCTACCTACCAGCCTGGTCACAGGAGCAAGTTAAGCATCACCCCCTCCAAAAGCAGTGGCTTGCAAGATGTGGCCCTTCTTTAGTGCGACAGCATTAAAAATGGAGATACCATCTCTCCTCCTTATCTACAATAGCAGGTTTCAGCTCCATTACTTCCAGATGGCCTCTGAACTTCATATTCTGTTATGCCAGCTCTAACTGGAGGTGACTGCACACTCTGGCCATCAATTGTCCAATCAAAGTAAAGATAATTGTCAGCTGACTGTTCTTGACAGTGCGAGTCTGGAAGCACTATTTGACTTGCTTTCGGGGTTGTGACACAAAGTGCAATACACTGTCCATAATTTTGATTCTTTTTCTGAGCCACTTGTTTATGTTTGTCACATATCCAGTATTCCCATTTATCACAGAACTGTTTCAGTGGGATTAAAGGCATACAAATCATCCTAACCATTCAATTAAGCAAACAATTTAAAATGTATCTAAAACCTAAATCCACCAATCTGATCAAGATTGACCCCGTTACAGGAATGAATAGATATCAAAATGACCAGTGAGCATATCTGACTGCGTAATGCTTCGTCATCAATAAATATGAGCCAGGTGCTACTTCTGAATAAATATTGCATCCTGTGAAACTAGTATCAATACTTTTCATGGGTAGAATAAGTTCCACATTAAGCTGGATGAATAAGTTCACTGTATTTTGAGGCAGTACAGTAAGATGTCCCCAAGGAGATAATATTTACTTACAAGAACAGTGAGGTTCTTGATTTTAACCTTGTTGTCATGACTGTGACCATGGACAGTGCTCTCGTTAGTGAGCAGTAAGATTACTTAGGAAACAGTTTCTCACTTTTACAGTATTTTCATCCAAGCCTAAATAAAGACAAGACAATTGGTAAGAATTTATACAGTGGAAATTTGGATACATGGAAAGAGAATGTAGAATTTGTAAAATTTATAACCAATGGATGTCATGATATTGGTTAAGCAATGTTGCTCATAATATAAACTACATTCTACTGTTTTAAGCAATTCTCTCAAATTTCATCTATACAAATTTGCACAATCTGTCCAATCTGACACAGAACAAATTTACTCAAAGAATAAATCTAGAGAGGCAATCCTTACAGATGCATCTGGAGACAAGTTAGTAGCTGTCAAAAGCATCAACCCCATACCATTCTATCAACAAATAATCTAGCACCACCTTCACAGGGATAAGTCACAGCTTAAAATATTTTAAAGGAAGCTGAATTTTCAGCTTCAGATTGTTTCCTTGTTGAAATGTGTGGGTTTGATTCTTAGCAAGTTTTAGAGCAATTATGTCACTGATTTCAGTACCGACCAGTTGGTATCTCTTGTGGATATAAAAATAGGTGGTCTTGTGCTAGAAATGACATGGGGTTTACAGTTCAGAATCAATAAGACAACAAGTTTCCAATGGAAGACTAACTTGGACAAGGTGGGGTGGGGAGGGGGGGCGGTGGTGGCCAGGTTTCATCTGAGTGCAAACAGTTTTAAACTCAGATAAATGATTACACTGTGAAAACAGTAGACCATTGAGAAGCCGCGACAAGACATATTAATAACAATTACAAAAAAATTATGGGAAATTAATGCGCAGGGCACTTGTCATTTTGACAATGCACAATTAAGGTCCATTTGATGTGTGGGTAGAAACACAGAATTTCACAATCTCAGCAGAGTATTTTCCTCCTACGTTTGTAACTCTCAAAGCTTATTGTGCACTATATTATGGACCAACAAAATATTTTTCTTCCAAGTAAAATACCATTTTTTATATTGTATATTAGAGTAAAATAGAAAAAAACAAGTCTGTTTCGAATAGATCTGCCCGTCATGTGTTGAGCACATGATCAGAAATTATGGGGTGAATTTTCAATGGCCTGTGGAAGTGACAGGCTTGAAAATTTCTACATCCATAGGAAATTGCAGGAGTTGGGGTAAGCTTGGGAACTGGCTGCAGTGCATAACCAAGAACACCAAAAGAGGAGACAGCAAGTTTAAAAAGAGCACAGAGAGCAGGGAATGGCTTTATTATGAGCATAGTTCTGAAAGAGGCTGGGTATGAAAAATAAACACAGCTTTCTGAACAAGATGTAGATTTAAGATGCGAGGGAAGATTTAAAAGGGACCAGAAGGGTAACTTTCACACAGAGGGTGATGCGTATATGGAACGAGCAGCCAGTGGAAGTGGTAGAAGCGGGAAAGAAAACAACATTTAAAAGACAATTGGACAGGTACTTGGATAGAAAAGGTTTAGAGGGATACGGACCAAACAGACAAATGGGACTAGTTCAGTTTAAGAAATCTGGTCGGCATGGATGTGCTGGACTGAAGGGCTTGTTTTCATGCTGACTGTATGATCAAAAAGATACAATTAGAGTTCAGAGATAGTAAGAACTGCCGATGCTGGAGTCTGAGATAACAAGGTGTGGAGCTGGAGGAATACAGCAGGCCAGGCAGCATTAGAGGAGCAGGAAAGCTGATGTTTCGGATCTGGGCCATTCTTCAGAATTTCTGACTGAATTCCAACCCGAAACGTCAGCTTTCCTGCTCCTCTGATGCTGCCTGGCCCGCTCCAGCTCCACGCCTTGTTATACAATTAGAGATAACAGGTTGATGTAATTGTCCCTACACAAACATGGCTGTATGGTGACCAGGACCGATAATTGAATATTCAAGGTTTTTCAATGTTCAGGAAGGACAGACAAGAAGGGAAATGAGGTGGAGTTTCACTGACAAAAAGGACGTAGTCAGTATGTTAGTAAAGGAGGTTCTCAAACCGGAACAACAATGCATGGAATCTGAGTAGAACTTAGAAAGAGTAAGGCACGGCAAATATTGGTTGGAGATATTTATGGGCCACCAATTAGCAATAGTAGTTTGGGGCATCATATTCATCAGATGAGAGATGTTTGTAGTATGGACAACACAATAATCATGGGGGATTTCAATCTGCACATAGATTGGGTAAACAAATTGAGCGCTAAAGCTGTGGACAATGGATTTCTGAAGTATCTTCAAGATGATTTCATAGAGTATCATGTTGAAAAACTGACTGGATGGCAGGATTTTTTGGATCTATTATTAAGACTTGAAAAAGGATTAATCGTTAAGCTTGTTGTTAAAGAACATTAAGCAAAGAGTGACTACAATATGAAAGACTTTTACGTTAAGTTTGAAAGTAACATAGTTCAATCTGAAGCAACGTGTTACATTTTAAGAAGAGAAATATGAAAGCATGAGGCACAATTTGGCTGAGATCAATTGGAAAAATACATGATAAGGCATGACTGACACATTCCTGGCTGACAAAAGAGGTGAATGATTATATAAGATTAAAAGAAAAGCTTTATAAAGTATCCAGAAATAATAATAAATCTGAGGACAGGGAATTTTTTAGACTACAGCAAAGGAGGACAAAGACATTGATATGGAAAGGAAGAATAGAATAAAAGAAAAGAGTAATAGAAAAATGCAATCTAGCAAAATTGTAGAAATGAACCATAAAAGCTGTCCACATCTTTTCTACAGATACATAAAAAGGAAATGTTTGGCTAAGACAGATGGGGATCCACTGAAAGCAGAGTCAGAAGAGATTACAATAGGGAAATAGAGACATGGCAGATATGTTAAATGATCACTTTGTGTCTGCTCTCACTGGGAAAGATAAGAAACCTTCCACATTTAGAGATCCAAATGATCAGAGCGAATGAGGAGTTGAAGAAAATTAGTATTCATAAGAAGATTATACTGAAGACATCACTGGGGCTGAACATTGATAATTCCCCGGATCTCATTGCCCATATTGCAGAGTGTTCAGGAAGTGGCTGTAGAAATAGTTGATGCATTCATAATCATTTTCCAATTATGTTTGAATGATTCCTGTAGATTAGAAGTATGCAAATGGTGTCACTCCACTATTTCAGAAATGAACAAGAGAAAAGACTGATCTTTACACCAGTAGTAGGGAAAGTGCAGAATCTATCATAAAATACATGATAAATGACACTTAGATATAAAAGATCTGATTGGGCACAGTCAACATGGATTTGCAAATGTAAAATTGTGTATAACAAAATTATTTGAGTTTTTTTGAAGATGCAATTTACAAAATTGAGGAAGTAAATTCAATGGATGTAGCATATTTGGACTATCAAAACACTTGTGATGAATTCCCCTGCAAGAGGCAGGTTAGAAAATTGAAGCTCATGGTATAGGAAGTAATGTACTAGCATGGATTAAGAATTAACTAACAGACAGTGGGAATAAATTGGTCATTCTTGTGTTAGTAGGCTGTGGCTAGTAGGATATGACAAGGATCAGTACTTGGGGCCCCAGCTATCCATAGCAGATATGAATGATTTGGACGTGTGGACCAAATGTACTATTTACAATGTTGTAGACAATACAAAGCTAATTAGGAATGTGTGCTGTGAAGAAAACATGAAATATTTTTAGGAGAATTTGGACAGGCTTAATGAGTGGGCAAAAACACTGCAGATATAATATGGAAGAATGTGAGGTTATCCACTTTGGCAGGGAGAACAGATGTGCAGAGTATTTATTAAACGGCAAGGGAATGGAGAGCATAGATGAGAAAAGGGACTTGGGTTTACTTGTCAATAAGTCACTGAAGGTTAGCATGAAAGATTAGCAAGCTATTAGGAAGGCTATGGAATGCTAACCTTTAATTGCAAGGGAATTTGACGAAGGAATTAGTGAAACCTTTCTTCAATTATATAAGAGTTTGGTTAGACTGCACCTAGTGTACTGCGTGCAGTTTTCACCTACATATCTCAGGAAAGATATCATTGCCATAGAGAAAGTGCAATGAAGGCTCACCAGACTTGTGGGTGAGTGACACTGTCCTATGAAGAGAGATTGGGCAAATTGGGCCTGTATTCTTTGGCATTTTGAAGAATGAGAGATGATCTTGTTGAAAACTCTCAAAATATATATCGGGATATACAGATACAGGTAAGGATTTTTCTCCTGTTTGCTGAGTCTAAAACTGGAGGATCTATTTAAAAATAAGGAAGATGCCATTCAGGCCCAACATGTGGAGGATTGTTTTTACTCAGAGGGTTGTGAATCTTTAAAATTCTTTTCCTCAGACAGCTGTGAAGTCTTCGAGTATATTTGAAGTCAAGATTGTTAGATTTTTGACTATCAATGGCATTTTGAGAACAGTGTGGACAAAAGCCTTCGAAATGTCTGATCAATTGTAAATAGTACATTTGGTCCACACGTCCAAATCATTCATATCTGCTATGGATAGCTGGGGCCCCAAGTACTGATCCTTGTCATATCCTACTAGCCACAGCCTACTAACACAACTGATTCAATCCAAAATTGGATTGAAACAAAGAGGAGGCTCAATGGGCAGAATGGCCTGCTTCTGTTCCTAAGCCTATACTTTCCTAATGATAAGTGCATTTTCCAAGCCATATAACCCAACACATCAGGAGCCCATCCATGGTGGACGTTGAAGTTGGAGGCTCCATTCGATGAGTAAGATGCCGTTCCAAATTTTACTACAACCATGGCAACAGTAGTTCATGTTTGGAACTTAACCTCCTCATGTGTGATATCCCCACCCCTTTTGGCACTCTGAGTTAACACATCTGAAGCCGATAACCAGGAATGGAGATAATCCAGCAATACTAAGTCCTGATGGCAGGGCTTCTGATCTATAACTATTGCATGGCCTCCTTTTGGCTGTGCGGGCTCAGGAGCTCACCCACATCCTTAATTTGATGGGGCTGCATAAGGTGGCCACTTAATTGGTTGGCTGCTCCAAAACAGCCTCTGGGTCAGGAAGCACAAGACAAAAGAACCAAGAATGTGAGAGGTGGAATAAGGAGAGGATGAAAGAATGTATTGGAAGGCAAGTTAACAGCTCTTAGAATTCAGATCAAGAACACGGTCATCCAAAGTTTAGCAGCATTGTCAGTCAAGGTGCAGTGAAGAGACCTAACTGGACACCTGAAGAGAGCCATAAAGTATTAGGGAATAATGTGAAACATCTGAAGTGACCAGCAATCTTCAAAATGTTGCGATAATCTTTGAAAGACTCGTGTAAGATATCACACATGATGCCTATTATTAACTATCTGTATGATTTCATTACTGGAAGATTGCACAACATAAACATGTGCTGTCTATGGAAGAATAGCAAGTTGGTATATAAGTACAGATTTTTGAAATGTTATAACATTGCGCAGTCAAGAATAATCATTACACTGCAAGAACACAAATTGTGAAATATCTCAAGAATCAATTAAGTTCCAAGTTAAGTGCAATTCAGCATAAAGCTCTCTGATACTGCTTAGATTGAATAAAATAATGATGTGCTTTCAATGCCCATTATGTGTTTATACAGTTTACACGGTAATGTTACCTGAGACAGCAATTTGAGAAGTATTCTTTTTAAGTTGCTGCAATTTCTTTATAGTATAATGGAAACAGTCCAAATAATTCAGCGAACTACAATGTGATGTACTCAGGCGCAATATAATGAAGTTAAACATATAAATTACTGTTACAAATGAGCTTTTGATCATTTGATTACATTCAGTGACCCTAGCAGACTGCTGCAGTGATTGTCTTTTAATGCACCTGACAACTAGAGCATGCAATAAGCCTGGTATACTCTAGAAAGCCAAACGTGAGGGAGAAGTTCATGATCTCTAACATAACATTGCTATCCCATGTCACGTAACATAGCATAACTTTGTTCCAGGCATGAAAAAGGAAGTTATTTTTTAAATGAACAAGTTTAAACATTTACAGTTTGAATAACAAAAATTGCTGCGTTGGCTGAATAAGTAATTGTTCGGAAAGTTTAACATCGAAGGCTGCATCAAGCTTCCCCAGTCTAATGATGTCATGTTGATTTTAGGTGGGAATAAAACTAAACAACTTAGGACCTTGTGACACGATGACCTATAGTCTAAATATTCTCATACTCTTTGTCTTTTTAACGCAACTATTACTTGAGTTTCAAAGCAGGGAGAGTTTATTACTTAGCCCCAAGTGTTCTTGGGTAAGTGGTAGTCCAGGATGTTGACCCAGTGACATGGATTAAATGGTGACATAGTTCAAAGTCAGGATGTGGTATAGCTTGGAAGGGAATGTGCAAGTGATGCACCTCCCGTCCTTGACTTTTGAGTTGGTAGAATCACAGCTTTGGAAAGTACTATTCCAGGACCTTTGGAAAGTTGGTATAGATGGTACACAGGGCTGCTATTGTTTATCTGTGACAGCAGAAGTGACTATTCAAGATCGTGGAGGTGCTGATTAAGCTGGTTGGTTTGTTCTATTGTTGAATGTCTTGAATGTTCTTGATTCCACACTCATCCAGGCAAATGCAAATAACTCTAACTAACACACAGCTGGCTTGTAACAGATGATGGATGGGTTTTGGAGAGTCTGGAGATGAGTTACTCACTGCAACATACCCAACCTTGGATCTATTCTTACAGTCACAGAATTTACATGGCCATTTCAGCTTTGTTTCTGGCCCAGAATGTTTATGGTGGGAGAATTTGGTGCTTACAGAGGTGTAAAACATCAATAGGAACTGGTTGGGTTTCTATGTTGTTGAAGATGGTCATTGCCTGGCACATGTAAGGTACAAATGTCACTTGGCATTTCAACCAAAGTCTTGTGGAATGAAGTCATAGACTCTGCAACTGAGGAGTTGTGAATGGAATCATGTTCTGTTGTTTAAAAAAGATGAATTAGGTTGGGGCGGAGCTTGTGAGGCGTGCAATCGCAGATCTGTTGGGCTGATTGGGCTTTTTTTTGTGCTGTGAATTTGATGCAAGCAAAAACAAAAGTGAATGTAAATTACCTGATTAGAGAAGAGCAGAATGTCATGTTATAGCGCAAAAGAAGATGGATTTAGCAGCTTAACTTGGATGAGAAGAAGCAGGTTAAGCAAAAGGCTTTATTTCAAGGTTATAAAAAGAATGGTGTTATGAAGAGTATTTCAAACCTTTATCTCTTAATATGTTGAAAGAATGTTATGTAGATTGAGAATAGAATTGTTTAACATGGAAGTTAGAGTAGAACATCAGGCAATAAATAAGTTTCCATCAATTAATTGGGCATCCAGAAACAAAGGAGTACTAGGATGTACTGAGGTTGAAAGCTGAAGAAGAACAAATATTGTTAGGGTATGAAGAGGAAACTGAAAAGGGGGTTGTTTGGGGTGTCAAGAGAAGTTGTTAGGGATACAGGAAGCTTTTATTTTGGAGTTAAGGGGATGATAATGTATTTAAAACTGTTTAGACTACTAAAAAGTAATCAGAGCAGTGGAACAAGTCTAAGAGAAAGATGGAGTGTGCTGTTTCCTTTCATTCTCACACAAATAAATTATAGAAGCATCTGAAATCCCCCAACAGACAAGTAACAAATCTATTTTTTGAGAAAGTCAGAATTGAATTATAAATAGAAGAAATACTTCAAATTAGGAGTTGTACCTGAAGATTGAAGGGATGTAAATGTTATAAGAACAAAAGCTCATGGGACTCATAATAAATTAGCTAGCAAGATTGAGAACTGCATTGGCAATGGAAGCAGAACGTGATGATAAATTAAAAATGCTGTCATTACATGCCTATGTCCCAGGTCCCCTGCTGTCTGCACTACTTAGAAATTATATGGAGGAGGGGACTTCTTATATTTAGCTATTTAAATGTAATGAATCATTGGACCTGAGGTTTCATTGGTGTCTAAGGAATGGGGGTAGATTGTTTGAGAGGAACAAAAATTTGGGGTGAAACCTAGACTGGCCTAGTTCTGCTCCATGTAACAACTGGCCAAAATTCTAGATAAGTGGGAGCAGGCAAGTTTCTTGGCTATGCTCCAACATTACAACACAGCTTTGAGAGAATAGCTGGCAATTTGAGCTAGAATTTCCTCTTTAGACCGAGCAGAAGCTGGAATTATTTCTACATTAGGCGATCCAAATTTTCACCAGTTGAGGTAATTGATCCCGAAGAGACTTATTAACTTTGAATGAAGGCTGCCATTTCCCTCCAGGGAACAAAATGGAGATGGTTAGCCTATATCTTGGCACCATAAGGCCTCCAGTCCCCACATTTGGAGAAGCAGGATGATGGTGTATTTTTTCAACTAACAATTGGTTGTGGGGGGATCCATTGTCGCATCTCTATCACCCATTCATTGCCCTCCACCAATCCATTCATGGTCATTGATGATTTAATATACACAAACCCTGTACTTATTTGGCATGAGGACTACGTTGGCTACTGCTAGGTGGCTGGAAGTGAAGCTGGTGGTAGAACAGGGACATCAGAATATCAGGGTCAATATGTCTAGCATGTGTTTCCAGTATGACAGATTTGAAAAAAGTCATTGGAAATACCTTAATTCACATAGGAGCCAGAATGGCCGTAATCCTTGGCTGACCTTACCAATCATGTTTCGAAATGGGAAAGCCGAGATTTTGGCTTATAACCTCAAGAATAATTAATCTTTGGCTTCACCTAATATTTAGTTTTAAGCAGTTCAAGAAAGTTGCCTTAAAGTAATTGTGCTTAACATTAACAGCAGATTAATATATTATTTAAATACTAAATGTAATAAAATTGTTACTTTTGTGAAACAGCACTTTGTGGAGGAAAGCCACAGAAGATTTTCAAATGTGGGAAATGTTACTTACCAGTTTTAGCATGCATCTACCATCCTATACATATGTGTGTTGCAAGCTGTAAAAAAAAACACTCACAACCTGGAACATACTAAACGTTTAACTTCCCAATAATTTGGCAGAATTTCAAATATAAGGCAGGTGGTAACAATTGCTTCAATTTTAATAATTACCATGACAGCTCATGGAACTTAAATACAATTGAATAGAAAAGCATGGAATTGATAGCTAGCCTCAGTAATGGTGACCATGGAACAGTCATCGATTGTCACAAAAATCCATGTGTTTCAGTAGTGTCTTTTTATCATGTTTGGTTTGTTTGTGAATCCAGATCCATAAAATACAGTTGACTCTTAATTGTCCTCTGAATTTGCCATCCAAACCACTTGGTTTAAGGTCAATTAAGAATGAGCAATAAATGTTGGCCTTGTCAGTCACACCACTTCCCATGAAAGGATAAGAAGACATTGCCTATTTAGATCTGTAGGCTTGAAGACAGAAGCTACATTAAGTAAATAGGAGAACCACGCTTCAGACCAAAGATCTTCTCCTAATAAACACTTTGGAGATTCAAGGTTATACATTTTCTGATTGTAGCTATCTATATGATTACATGATTAGCATGAAGTAAAGAAACAACATTCAAAAGCACATACGTGAATAAAAATGAATTTCTTCAGAAACTGCCATTGAATAATACCCGTTATTTTAAGAATTAGACATTCCATTTTTAAAGTGATAAAGCTCTATACTATCATAGGAATAATGCATTGATATAATACTTTTGTCCTATTAATATCAATATCATACAACTCACTAGCGACCTGCAGTATGTTAATGTGGATAAACAAAAGGTAGTATGTATTAATTACTGATATTTAAAATATGTGCGCATGATCTATCCACCATCTAAATTAAAAACACAAATGCTTTAGATATAGAGCTGTATGGTCTGTGTGAAGCAGTTATTCAGAAAGCATGTCAAAATATGGAGTGCATTTGATTAACAGTTTAAAATATGTGAGTTTTGCTTCTTTAGTTTAACAGCAAGGCCACTCAGCATATTGTGTGCAATTCTAGTAAGTGATGCACTGAGGACAGTTCAAAAGAAAGTGACAAAGATGGCTGTGGAATTAATTGAATCTGAATTATGGTGATAGAATCACCAAAGTGCATTACACTGTAGGCAATAGGTGATATGGTCCAGAACTTTATGCTACTGTAAGGCGTAGATCACTTCATGCAAGATATTCTTCAATTTAAATTATAATCGTTGATCATAAGATATAGAACAGGCAATTTCCATGCTGATTCTTCCAATCTCACTCCATAACTTTGGTGATAAATAAAAAAACCCATAGAGAAACTTCATAAACTCCATTTCTGATTGTTCACTGAAGTGCAGGTATTAGGAAAATCTCAGAAATTCTATCCTGAGCATCAAAACATCACTGCTAAGTGAGTTGACAAGTTAATATATGAATTTAGAATAACTATGTTCCTTAAGCATTGATGAACTCCCAAAATTTTGCTTGTTATTCTTTGATGGGTTTTTGGATGCCTAACACTGTGACAAGTATCTGGAAGGAAGAGAAACAGGTGTTCAGAGAAAGGGTTCTGATGTTTGTGAAAGTATAGAAATTGATGTAAATGGAAAAGAAATGTAAATGTAAATCCTGTTTTAGAGTCATAGTATTAAGGAGTCTGTGTTTTTACAGCATGGGAAGAGACCCTTTGGTCCATCATGTCTGCACTGGTCATCAAGAATCTATTGATTCTAACCTCATTTTCCACACATAGTTTATAACCTTGTATGCTATGGTGATTCAAATGTTCACCTAGATACTTCTTAAATGTCTTAAGGGTTATTTTCTCTACCACCCTTTTAGGCAGTGAGTTTCAGATATGAAAAAACTTCAGAGAGAAATTTTTTCATCAAAACCCCTCTAAATTCCCTGCTCCTTACCTTAAAACTGGATCCTCTGATTATTGACCTTTCTACTATGGTGAAGGTTTCTCTCTATCTATCCTGTTTATGCCCCTCAAAACCCTCAAGCAGATGCACCCCCAACCTATTCTGCTCCAATGGGACGGTTTAGTCTCATTGCTGAATCGTTCCTATCCAGGCAACATTCTGGTGTGTCCTAACTAATGTTATGAACAGCTCCATGATAACCTCCATCAACGTCTTGACTAATAAGGGCAAGAATCCCATTTGTCTTCTGAATCATCTTATCTACCTGTCCTTCTGCTTTGAAAAGATCTATGGATATGTACACCAAGGTCTCTCTGATCCTCTATACTTCCTAAGGGCCTACCATTCAACATGTACTCTCTTGTTTCATTTGTCCTCCCAAAAACCATCACTTCAAATTTTTCAGGGTTAAATTACATTTGCCGCTGTTCAGCCCATCTGAGTCCATCTATATTGTGCTGTAGTCTAAGGCTTTCCACCTCAGGTTTCTCCCACATATTTTCATGACTGTTAAAGATTAACTTTACAACACAATATTTAGAAGGGATAACATAGAATAGCTAGGAAAGAAGTATGTTTGGAACAATTTCATGATAAAAACAGAGGTTTTATGGTGTTGGTGAGCCCTAAACGGTAGGTTCAAAGATCAGTTGAAACATGCAAAGGAAATCTGCAAAGTCACTTCAGCAGAAGAACCAAACAATATAAAATAAATTGCTAACAGCACAGCAAGGTATAAGTGAGAATAACTCAAAACAGGATGCAGGTATGCCCACAGAATTCAAAAACAATGAATCACAGTTCTATATGGCAGAATGAGCTAGAAGAGTACATTACCTCCCTCATCTGTACTTATCTTGGCATCTTTGTTAGCTGTATACTACAGGTAAAAGATAAGGTCTCAGGAATACTTTGAGTGCTCATTATGAAACAAACAAAAACAGACAAGCTGCTGCCGAATGCACTGTGCAAAATCAATAGCAAGTTAGCAATAGTTGTGACCAGCTAGATCCTAGCTGTGAAACATAAGTTTCTGCAGATGCAAGGGACAGGCATTGCCCAACAAATACCATATTCCAAGACTATTTCTACGATTATCAACATTGCAATGCTACAATGTCATCTAGATAACTAAATCAGAATGAATTAATGAAGAAGCAGAAAAGAAGTTTTTTGCTCGCTTTGCAAGAATTTTACAGTTATTTTAGTTACTCGTTATTTTTATGGCTACAGATCTGACACGCTTGGTAAATAAGGTACATATCTCTGCAATATCCCTGACAAAGGGAATGGTAAAAGTGGAGGTTGGATTATATTCAGATGTCTATTGTACATCAGAGCTTTCATTAAATCAACTTCTCTTCAATGTACTGTGTTCTTTAATATTAATGCATCCAGTGAAGATTAACAGCAATTTAATTCACAGAACACTGTAAACACTTATTCAATAAGATACATGCTGAATATGTACTGGCTAAATGAGTGGAAAATAAAGTGAGAAGTTAAAAATATTAACAGAAGGAACCTTTTGGAATTTTGAAGATGGAGAGTGCATTGATCAATTGTGTGCATTTTCACGAACAGGCAATGTGATAACTTCATTGCACTGCAAATTATGTAAGCGTGCCACATGTTTACAAACATTCGCCTGACTACTTTGCTTGGATGATATCACCCTTTAAAATGTAGGTAGCTTACTATCAAGATACTACTTTACAGTATAGTAATTGTGTATGACAATCCAGTCTCTCCTGCAAATCTACTCTGCTTATTCTGACTACTGGTACAGCAATGCAAGTAAGCCTTCAGGCTGCTTTACTTTGCTAAAGTGTCAGGGGCTGCAAAGTTCTTGAACTTGGAGGTTAGAGCTGGCACAGGCAGTCCCCGATCCTCCTTATAGGTTTAAAAAAAATTGGTCCATATTATGTATATATCAGGAAGACGTGATTACTAGAATCAAACCAAGAATGTGTGACCTTGAGCATTGGAAAGGCTTACATGTCCCTCTTTAGAAATATCCCCATTCAATTCTACTGATATTGTTAGATAGTCAACTTCCTGCAGTCAGTTTTGTATACATTGGGTACCTCTGAACCAACATCAGTGAGATGAATGACTGATATTTTTGAAACAGAAACAATGATATATTCATCTAAAAACATTTAGAATGAGAGCTACTTGAACTGTTAAACATGGATCCTTCTTTACTATCTTCTTCAGACTCACTCAGTTGGTACATGTGTGTATGGGAGTTTGAAGTGGAAAAATGTGCAATGAAATTTCCATACACCATAATGACCAATAAATCTGCTTTATTGTGTTAACAGTGTTAGCAGATGTCAGACTCTGTACAGGCAATGCATGCATTAGTCATCCACACAGATTGTTTTACTGGACAAAATATTTACTTAGTTGTATGACAACTAAGATTACAAGCAGTTTACAAATGACAGATTTTGCAGTAAAATGTCCTCAGCATCAATGGTGTTTAGCTAGTTCATATCTAACACTTTAAGAAACTAAATGTGTCTATCTGAAAATAAATATTATCTTTAAATCATGATTTATTGATAAATACAGTTGCACAGCCATAAGCCAATGTGCAGTCCAGATGATTTTCATCCAAAGTCCTATTTGCCCACTTTAATTTTTGTTTAAATAATTACCTTTTTCACAGCTGTGCAGCATTTTGTCTATGACATGAAAGTAATTGCGTAAGAATTGAACCAAAATGAAAAAGTCATTCTCAGCCATTAATAAGTAAAGGCAATCATGCTAAATGTTGTATAATTTTGACAGGATCTACGTGATTAGAGTTCTCGTGCAAAGGGAATAGGTGATGATAAGACCATTTGATCCCAATTCCAAATAACCAAATTTAAAAGGCTGGGCGATTTTAGATAAATCATGTGCACTCCCACCCACGACATTTAACAATCAGAGGGAAAAACACTCCATACCAGAAATGAATGTTCATAACATCTTTCAATATTTCTATGTAACTCGTGTTAGTACAGACTCACCATCAGTCATTACAGTCATATCGACATTCTTTGGCCTGATTTGCTGGTAGCATAATATCTCTCAGGTAAATCTACGTGATCATACCATGTTTCAGATACTCAAATGCTAGTAAAAATGTTTTAAAGTTGAGTCATAAGCCACAGCTGCAATATCCCTGCCACTTCTGTGCCAAGCAGCATTTCTAAACTGGGCACCTGCTCTCGGTTATTGCCCCAGATCAGCAATCTATTTGGAATCTTACACTAGGGGGTCTAAAAAATATCCAGATGTAATCATTATGATAACAAGCAATAGAGTGGCCAAATTGTACATCTGTAAAACATTTCTAGTGAACGTCATGTATATTACCATGTTGTATTCCACTTCCAACATTGCACTCTATCCATTGCTTTCAGCATTGAAACAGAAGACATAGTCAGGGATTATATTTAATTGAGACCTGATTCCTTTATAAATTACAAACCAACCAAGTGTAAATTTCCAATACTTTGTCACGTGCTGATTCTGGATGTTTTTCAAAATAGTCCACAAATAGAGAGGTTCAATGACCAGCATGGTTGCTGTTGTGCACATGGACTTTTCAAAGATGTTTCACAATGTACCACAAAATAGATTTGTTGGGAAAAATAAAACCAAGGAATTAAAGTGGACATTGCAGCAGGATATAAAATCAGCTCAAGAACAGAAAGCAGAGACTGGTGGCTGAGGGTTCCATTTCTGATGTGATACAGAGAAGTGATATTCTCCAATGATCAATATTAAGACCACTGCTCTTTTTGTTATATATTAATGACCTGGGCTTGAGTATACAGAATGTAATTTTAAAATTAGTATATATACAAAGTCAGACAGTGGACAGTGAACAGTACCATGTAATATAATTTCAAAGATAGAATTTGCATTTGTTTTACTATCTATGACCAATATGTTTGTTTATCAGCCATGGGCTTTCTTAGCCTCAGCATGGCATTTTGCTCAAACCCAGTTAACCCAAAATGTTAACTCTGATTCTCTCCACAGACGCTGCCAGACTTGCTGAGCTTTTCCAGCAATTTCTATCTTAGTCTCTGTATTTATACATTACCCTTACCATAAATAAAGTGTCTGAAAGCTTCAAACAGAAATGTAATCAAACATAAATGCACCTGAACCAAAAAATGATCTAAGAGACAGTGTGACGAAGAAAAGCCTTAGTGAGGTCTTAAAAATGAAAAGAAGGTGAAAAGGTCAGTGCGTTTAGACAGAAATTGCCTGAGAGTTGGCCCAACTGCTTAAAAGGCAGTGGTGAAGTGAAAAAAGCGAGCACACATAAAGTCATGACCAAATAAATAAATGGCTCCTGGAAGGGACAAAGCAGTAGACATTTGAAACACAAACATGAGTATTTCAAATTTGAGATGTTGTGAGACCAGGAGCCAATGTAAATTAATGACTGCAAGGACATTGAAGTACGAGGAAAGATGGTGTAGTTGAGAGTTAACAACATATTCAAAGACATTGGAATGGAATGAATGCTGGACATGGAATTGTAGTTTGTATGATGAGAGGGTTGAGGCTGGTTATGCGAAGAAGAGGTAGTGGTTTTGAACATGGAAGGAACATTACCTAAGGACAGGGTGCCATTTATAATCTTAGCTCAAATGGGAGCCCAGAAGGAATGGTATATGGCAATTGATCTGCAGGTGTTTGGTTAGCTCAGTTGGCAGCGTGGCTGCTTTGTGTTGCAAAGTGATTCCAACGCCATGGGTTACAATTTCTCCATCAGCTGGAGATCCACCTTCTCAACCCCTGCTTTCATGTGGTGACTGTCAGGTTAAACTAATACCAGTCAATTTTCTCTAATGAGAGAGCAGTCCTTTGGTCTTCTAGGGATATAGTGACTTTACAGGTCAGACTGCCATAACAATATAGGAACAACAGTTGGCCACTCAGCCCATCAAGCCTGCTCTGCCATTTACTTAGATAATGGCTGATCATTTAATTCAATGCCACACTTCCTGAACCCTCTCCATAGCAATTGATGATAATAGTGTCCAGAAATCTATCAGTTTCTCTCTTGAACAATATTGTGTTTCCACAACCATCTGGGGTAGACAATTCCAAAGATTCATAACCTTCTTCTGAATGAAGAACTTCCTCTTCCAAGGTTACATGTCCCTGTCTATTGTCATGAACCAGGAGAAACAACTTACCTCCATCCACCCTGTCACACCTTGTAAGAATAGTGTCAGTTTCAATGAGATCACAGTTCATTCTTCAAAACTCTAGAGTCCTCTGCCTAGGCACTGCGGACCCACCCACGACCTGAGTACAATGTACTCACTAATATATTGCCCCTTATTAAAGGACAACACCACCTCCTTTTCTTTTTTTCTTATCCAAAATAAATTATAAGAATCCTCAGATAAGCATCACCCAGTCCTGTTTATCCTATAGCCATAACTCTGAAATAGCAAGAATAATTTACTTCATTTAATCCTCAAGTCATCAACCTTATTGTGAAATTCAATGTGATCAATGAGCTTCAAGAAGGCTTGAAGGGGATTAGAAAAACCAATAGAGACAAAGATTAATGTTTGAGTAGGGAGCAGCTTTGTGGGAATGGTGATTGCATGGAACAAAAGGAAGGTTGTGTGTGAGTTTGGTTTACTGAAACGTAGCTGCAGCTGTATTGGTCGCTAATCTTGCAATGAAGGTCCCAAAGAAATATTAGGCCCTTTTCCACTGCAGATAGGGCCCCAACACCTGTTCATGACATTGGCACTGCATGCTGATTTTTATGGCCTTGTTTTTATTCGCTAATGGTGGAGCGTCCACTATCAAAATCCTGGGAATTATCATTGATCAGAAGCTGAATTGTAGTATCCCTGAATTGTATTAGGTTAGGAATCCTACAGCAAGGAACTCAGCTTCTGACTCTCCAAAGCTTGTCCACCACCTACAAATCTTAAATCTTGAGAGTAATAGAATGCGCCCCACTTGCTTGAATGAGTGCAGCTCCAACAACACTCAACAAGCTTGACACCATCCAGGACAAAGCAGCCCAATTAATTGACACCACATCCACAGAATTTTTTTGAAAAGATGACAAAGGTGGTGGACAGAGGTAACTGGAAGGATTTTGTTGAAACGGACTTCCAGAGGCTTTTGGAAAAGCCCCACACAAGAGACTGTTACCTAAGCTGGAAGCCCACTGAACTGAGGGCAAATTACTGATATGGATAGGAAATTGGTTGAGTGACGAGAAACAAAATTTGGGATAATGTATAAGCACTCAGGTTGGCAGGATGTGATTAGTGGTATTCCGTAGAGATCTGCATTGGGGTCTCAGGTATTCACAATATTCATCAACGACTTGGATATGGCATAAAAAGTCAAATATCCACATTTGCTAATGACAAAAAATTGGGCAGTATTGTGTTGACAACAGCAGAGGATTATGACAGAATATCGTTAGATTACTTGAATGGACAAAGCTGCGGCAGATGGATTTTAATATAAGCAAGTGAGCGGTTGTCCACTTTGAACTGAAAAAGGATCGATCACATTTTTTTTAGATGGCACGAAGTTAAAGACAGTGGATATCCAATGAGATTTGTGGGTTCAGATGCATAGCTTTTTAAAATGCCTCAAACAGGGCAGAAAATAGTCAAGAAGGCCAATGGAATCCTGGATTCCATATCTAAAAATCTGGAGTATAATGATGTGACTTTATGCTGTAGTTATACAAAACCCCAGTTAGATTCTGAGAACATATCTGGGCAACATACCTTAGAAAGGATGTTCTTGACTCTGGAGGGAGTTATGCAGGCTTACAAGGACAGTACCTGGGCTTGAGGGGTTAAGTTATGAGGAGAGATGAGACAAATTCGGCCTTTATTCAGTAGAACTTAGAAGATTAAAGGGCGATCTAATTGAGGTCTTCAGGATATTAACAGGGAAAGCCAGGGTAGATGAAGATAAACTATATATACTGATTGAAGGTTCTCGAACCAGGGGACATGATCTAAGAATTAGGGTCAGGCCTTTCAGGAGAGATGTTAGAAAGCACTTCTACATGCAAAGAGTAATGGGGGTTTGGAATTCTCTTCCTCAAATGGCAGTCAATGCTAATTCAGTTATTCAATTGAAATCTGAGATAGAATTTTATTAAGCAAAGCTACTAAGCAATATAGACCCAAAGCAGGCATATGGACTCAGGCCACACATCAGCCATTATCTTATTAAATAGCAGAGCAACTCAAGGGACTGAATGACCTACTCCTGTTCCTAAGACTTTATCCATTCCCTCCAACACTAACGCTTCATAGCAGGACTGTCTGTCATTCTCAAGATGCACTGCAGAAAACCGCTGAAGATCCATCAACAGCACCTTCCAAGCCTACAACCACTTCCATCTAGAAGGACAAGGGCAGCAGATACAATGGGAATATCTCCAATTGTAAGATCCCCTCCAAGCTAGTCACCATCCTGACTTGGAAGTATATCACCATTCCTTCACTTCCACTGGGTCAAAGTCCTGGAATTCCTTCCCCAACAGTATTGTGGGACTATCTATAGCATATGGATTGCAGCTCATCATCATATGGATTGTAGCTCATCACCAATTTCTCAAGAGTAACCAGGGATGCACAAAAGGAGCTTTCCTTGCCAACAATGCCCACAACTCATGAGTGAATTTTTAAAAAAAATGTATGAGGGTACCTTTCCCTAGCTGCCCTTGAAAAGGTTGTGGTCAGCTGCCTTCTTGAACCATTCTTTGTCCCATGTGTATGTACACCCACCATGTTAGGAAGCTCCAGGATATCAACCTGGCAATGAAGAAGCAGCAATGTAGTTCTATGTTAAAATATTTTGGAGAGGAACTTGCAAGTGGTGGTGCTTCCTTGATTTTATATCCTTGACCTTTCAGATGGTATAGGCCAAAGATTTGAAGGCACCGTTACAGGGGCTTTGCTGAGTTGCAGCTATGTATTTTGTAGATGATACACACCAGGAATCAACCCAGATTTTTTTTGACAGCCACATTTTCATTATTGGCGGCTACATTTTGGTTTGTAGAAACTCTTTTTTTATCCTTACTAACTCCTTCATTAAGAGATGCAGTCACATAGTAAAAATAACTTCTGCACGTGTGTTGATATAGAGGTGATTTGGACTGGTACAAAAACAAAATTAGAAGAATTGATCAATATCCTCAATAATTATCACAGCTGCATTAAACTTAAAGCAGCAACACACAAGAAAAGCATTAAGTTCTGAGACAGTATTTAAAATGGCACAAGACCACTGCATAGGTTAGTAATTTAAAAAAAAGACTGACACATATTTCTGTACACAAAAAGTTATTAATTTTAACAGGATTTCCATGGTTTAAAAAGGCCACAGCTCAATGATTGTATGTTTTTCTCTTGCACAGTCATTGCACCTCCTGCATTTCACAGTATGTGATGCCCTGAGATGTAATAACACCTAAATGCAAATCTTTAGAAGAGTGGTTCAAAATTAAGTTATCCTTTGATACTATTCATTACAAAAACATCCACCACTTTTCCTACATATGGTGGCTGCTGAACTTCTAAAACTTTAAACTAGAGTCTCTATATTCATTTGCAAAGAATTAATTACCTCAGTTTTCTGGGTGCTCTCTTAGTTGATTAAGGTAAAGTTACCATAGTTTTACCAGAACACAGGGCTGCTCTCTTATTAGACGGAGATGACTGGTGGTGGTTTAAAGGGAGAGGTTGAAAAGGCAGGGTCTTCATGGTAACCCCAGTTGGTGCAAGAATTCAACCTGCACTATTGGTATCACTCTGCATCATGAACTAGTTATCCATCCAACAGAGTTAAACTACTCTCCCTCCTGTGCAGCCCATTTCCTCTCTTTTCAGGTTCTCATTTTCCTTTGCAGTCCCTCTTCTCCTTTTCAGATGCTCACTCTCCTTTGCAGTGCCTTTCTCCCCATTTTGCATCACTTCCTCTGACCTTGGTAGCTCCTTCCCGCACTTTACAGCCTCACTTCCTGCTTAGTTCCTAGCCTCAATCCCTGGGCTCCAGTCTTGCCAACCACACTTCTTGTTCCCCCATAACCCACAGCCCCTGGCTTTGCTACACCCTCGCCAATCTGCCAGCCTTATTCCCCAGGACCTTACCCAGCAGGCTTGCTTGCCATTCCATGCCATCCCAACAGCCCCACATTCTCCAGCTACCTTGTTATTGCTATTACTAATCTTCTTTATACTGCTCCAATCACAGGTTGGTTCTTTGCTGCATTTGCTGCTCAGACACTCAAAGTAAGCCTGTTAGGAGTAAGTATGAGAGAGAGCTAGCCTGTGATTAGAGGATCAGCTTCTCACTTATTCCGTTCATTCTACACACAGCAGTGATTTTCTCTAAACGGTTATGCCACAATTAAATTTTCTGAGGCATTTTGAGGATTTTGGGGTGGATGACACTCTAAACCCCTTTGTCTTTTCATTGTTGGCACAAACAATGATGAGAATTAATTTTTGATGTGGTGGTTGAAGTGCCAATCAAGCTGACTATTTTGACCCAGATAATGTCAGATTTTTTAAATGTTTCAGCTGCACACATCCAAGTAATTGGAGAGTATGCCATCATAAGACTAGTAGATGATGGACAGCTTTTGGGATCTTAAGTGGTAAGTTAGTTACCACAGAGTCCTAACCTCTGATCTAGTTTTGTAGCCATAATATTTACATTGCTAGTCTAGATCAGTTTCTGGCCCATTGTAACTCCCTGGATATTGATGGTGGGGGAATCAGTGATGGCAATGTCATTGCAAATAAAGGGGAAATTGTTATATTTTCTCTTGTTGGAGAAGGTCATAACCTGGCATTTGTGTGGTGCAAATGTTATTTGGTACTTGTCAGCTGAAATCCTTTATCAATATGGTGAGTAATATATCTCTGGTTCAGAGTACCTGCAAGTACCAGAAAGTACCTACATGGCCTCACCACTGCCTATTTCTGGAAGCCTGCATCCCCTCTCTTTAGCTCAATTCTTCCAAGAACAGCAATCATCATTGGATTGTAGAGATTGTGCAAGGTGGGTAGAGTGGCAAAGTGGCCTTGTGAGTAGGATGGATGATTAGGTTGGGGGATAATCTCATCAGGTTGGTGGGAGTTTGGGGGTGAGGACTGTTAAGGGCTTACAGTTAGCTAGCAGTTTGAACTGGTTTTGATTTCTCTAATTATTCCTAGCTAACTATTCAGGTGTTTGAGTCAGTGAGTCAAATTCACAGCTTAGACATTGTTTGGAGGGCCCCTGATACAAGGTAATTGCCCATTGGAAGTTTCAACTTCCCAGGCAGCTCTGCATCGTCAGTGCATCAGGATTTTTGACAGGCTGCTTTTAGGGCATGTCCAGTCTTCAACCATCCAGAAGGTAGAAGATCCAAACTGAACTCTCTTTTCTCATTTGAGATGCTTTTAACCATCTTCTCTCCTAATATCTCGTTACTCAGCTCAGTGTCAAATGCTGTTAATACATCCCTCCTATGAACTACTTTGCGATGGTTTATTTTGTTAAGGGGTTTATATGACATCTTAAAAAAAATCATTCATGGGATGATCGCATCACTGTCTAGAGTGGCATTTATTGCCCAGAGGGCAGTTAAGAGTCAACTACATTGCTGGGGGTCTGAAGTCATGTGTAGGTCAGACCAGGAAAGGATGGTAGTTTCCTCCCCTAAAGAGTATTAGTGAATCTAAGAATTTTTTTTTTTTTTGTTTGTTTTCCCCAGCTATCCCCAGCAGGTTCATGGTCATCACTCTCTTAATTCCAGATTTTTTTTATTTATTGAATTCAAATTCCATCATCTTCTGAAGTGGGAATCAAACCCCAGATCCCAAAACATTATCTGGATCTCTGGATTAATAGTCCACTGATGTTACCACCAGGCGATGGTCTCCCCTCCAAGCTGCTGTCTTGCCTGTCCTGCTGACAATATTGAAGGCTTCAAAGACCATTCAGTCCCTGAAAGATTGACGCATACGGTTTAATTCCTAAGTCCATTTATCTTCTGAATGTTATATTTTGGGATGGCAACTTTACTTTTATGTAATTTTACAACAAGAATTAAAACAAATGGAAGCTCTGCCCTTGAACAATGCCCCATACTCCTGGCAGAGTTCTACACTTGGTGCAGAATCTGACCACAGCATTTAGAAAAGAAATATCAGAGCATTTGAAAATGGTCCCATTTCTCACACTGAGGATAATGAAAGAACATAATATTTGTTTCTTCCCACTCATTTGCGTCCGCCTGAAGTATTATTTTATTATTCTGAGCTTGAATATCCTGATATGGCCATGCATTAATTTAGATTCAAACTGTCTAATCACACAAGAAAGATACTCCAATGCAAACTATACAACCATCTTTTTGTAATAAATGTCACTTTCTGTGTTTCTTTTTGGAGAACTGTTTTACTTTCTCATGCTGTTATGATCTGCCCTTTTCATGCTGCAGCTCCGTTGTGGCCAATTAATTTTGTTGTGCAGCTTCTATCATGACATAAGAAGAGGCATCATGTCAAAAAGAAAGGGGGCAGGATTTTTTGGGGAGCGACAATCATTTGCAGGTTGACATTGTGCACCTTTTATTAACGAAAGAGCCGCACATTTCTGACAGTAGATTCTGACCAGGGCTCCTTCAGAAATGTGGAGCTGTACTTCCATTCTGACAGGTCATAAGTAAAATAGTTCAATCAGGGGAAAGCAAACCATGTCGCCTTTTTCACAACAGTCAGTAGCTGTATTCTGTATTATAATGGTCCAGTATCACAGAGAGCCACTTTGGCAGCTCCTGTGAAAGGTTACATATGTAAGGTAAGTATGAGATTAGGGTTCTGGGAGGGTCTGGTGCCAGGTGAGTAAGGGGACTTTGGTGCCAGTTAAGCAGTGTGCCAGGTGGTTAGGGACCACCAGATACATAGATTGCCAAGTACAGAGGGTGCCAAGTGAGTAGAGTTACTAGTGGGTAGGTTGTCATGTGTTATGGGGTAGGGTGCCAAGGTGTAGGATGCTGAGGGCAGGGGTAGGCAGGCAGCAGTTGAGTAATGTGCCAGATAGGTAGGATACCAGACAACAAGGTGACAAATGGGTCAGGTAAGTAATGGAGTAGGGGCACATAAGAGATACTGGGTGCTTGAGGAGTAGGGCTGTCAGTTCAGCAGTGGAGGGAGAGGTCTGGCTGTGGGGAGGTGAGGAATGTTGGAAACAGCAGCCAGGCTGGAGATATGGTTAGGTCCAACAGCGGGTTGGGATGGATTTCAGGTGTAGCAGTGAGGGAGGGGAATGTGCCCGATCTGGAGTAGGCTGTGGAGGGTTTGTTGGGTCCAGTGACAGGGTCATGTAGGGTCCCTGGGCCTGCAGGGAAGGGGAGGTTTCAGCTTTCATGTTCGGCGTGTTTGAGATATGTTGGGAATCAGTTGAATACTTGCTCAGGAGTTAGATAACAAATTTAAAATCTAAGTAAATGAGTAGCTATTTGCTTAACTCTGGTGGAACCCTCTGAATCTTCCAATTCAAATGGACATTTTCAGCAGGTTCTGGGGAAGGCCATAGCCTAACGGTCTTATTTTTGGGCTTTTATTCCATGAGACCCAGGTATTGTTCTGAGGACCTGGGTTTGAGTCCCATCATAGCAGGTAGTGGAATTTATATTCAATAAAAAAGAAAATCTGGAATTGAGAGTGTAATGATAACCATAAAGCTATTGTCAACTGTTCGGAAAAGCCTATTTGGTTCATTACTGTCATTTAGGAAAGAAAACTCACATCCTTGACTGGGCTTGTCTATATAAGATTAGATCGACAGCATGTGGTTCCAAACCTACAAAAATGTTGTCGACTCTTAGCTGCCCTCTGGGTACCTTGGAATGAGCGATGAAGTTGATGCAGTATGGAGCTGGAGGAACACAACAGGTCGTGCAGCATCAGAGGAGCAAGAGAGTCGACATTTCAGGTGTAGACCCTTCACCAAGACTGGAGATAAATGCTGGTCTAGGCAGTGATGCTCTCATTCCATGAGTGAATGAAAAAAAGGGGAATTGCCCAGAGGAATCTTCAATTTCCCAGCCTGTTCCTTTTGGGGTGTAAATCTGGCGATTCCCCAGGTTCCCCATGTGCATTTCCCATGTACATCTCAGAAACCATTATCTGGCCTTTGGAAAATTCAGGCCATTCCTTTAAGAAGAACAGCTTCCATTCATCACATGATTGAAGCTGCGCAAGAAAATTAAAGAAGCTGCAGCGTGAAAAGGACAGATAGCAGCAGCATGAGATAGTCAAACAGCTCTTGAAGAAGAAACAGAAGATGCCATTTATTGCTAAAATGAATGGTTGTGTGGTTTACACGGGAGTTCTGTGAATTTAATCTTCTGGCCTCTGAAGTTATTTGATCTTCTCAGTTGTGGTGTTGGCCTGATTACATTTTGCCATGCCTCTCTGTGCTACAAGCATCAATTGACAATTGTTTTGATTATAATGTTGTTGTAATTTAAGCAGAAAATTTGAACTAACTTAATTAGTTTTTGCTGACGTAATTCCAAATGCTCTGAGGCTCATCATCAGCAAGCACATTTGCCCTTATCATTATGTTTTAATTAGAGAATTTCCTGTACTAATGTAAACAGTCAGTTTCCAGCCAAAATGATTCATCCGGTTCTGCACAAGATATGAAAATGACACTTGTTTGGCACAGCATTAACAGTAAAGAGCAAATAAGTGCAACTTGACACGTGAATATGATTCTTGGTCGACATTTTTTCTCCAGTACTTCTAATGCAATTCAGTACAGTCAAAGTGATCCAATTTCACTTGTGTGATTTCTATAAATTGATATGCAGCTTCTCTGATAATGGGTTTTCTGATGAGCTGGCGTACTGTTAAACCTCTTACTGCTAACTACCTGTTAAAATGCATCTTTCACCACAAAATTTCAACTTACACTTTTCTTTTGGACAGCTAAATGAGGCAGGATTCTGGCGTATCAAGCTGCAACTTATATTTATTTAATGCTTTTACTAAGATGCCAAGACTCTAATATGCCAAATTGCTTGCCATTACAATCTGTGCAACAAAAAGATGTGATCTTGAGTTGAAAGACCAAAAGTGATTAATCCACATGATCTTCAAATTCAGTTTGGAAGAGGGTAAGGGATTTGGAGATTTTTGACTTTTACCCAAAATGGGCGTGAAAGTTTGAGTGGCCTCACTACTTGTTTGGGACAAAGGTATGGACCATTTTAAAAATCAGAATTGAACAAGAGGTTCAACTGTTGAGCAGATCCTCAGCCCATCTGTACTCTAGAAGGGAAGATTTGGTACCAGAAATAGGCCATTCAGCCCTTCGAATCTGATCTGTCATTCAATAAGACCATGCCTGATCTGATAATCCTCAACTCCATTTTCCTTCCTTTTATTTCCCTTTATTTCCTTACTAATTAAACATCTGTCTAACTCAGTCTTAGATATACTGAATATCCCAGCCTTAACAGTCCTCTGTGGTAAAAACCCCATATATTCACTACATACCGAGAGAAGAAATTACTCCTTATCTCTGTCTTAAATGGATGAACTATTATTCTGACATTATGCCCTCTGATCCTAGACTCTCCTACAGAGGAAGCAAATGTTCTGCATCTACTCATGTTTCAATAAGGTTGCCGGTTGTTCTTCTAAACTCTAATGACAGCATGCCCAACCTACTCAACCTTTCCTCAGAAGACAGTCACTCTATACCTGGAATTAACATGGTGAACGTTCTCTAGACTGCCTCCAGTGCCAATATATCTTTCCTTAGATATGGGTACTATCTTCTTGTTGCCTATTTTTGAGTTAAGAAATGAGTAGACTATGTGATGTGGAACACTCCCCTTTTTTAATGCTGGACTGTAGTACTTTCTTGAGATTCTTACATCTGAAAATATTTGTGATGATGCTGGTATTCTGGAGAGCATTGAGTGTCCAACACATAGTGTGAGATTGGAATCACATGGACAGTAGTAGATTCTTTTTCCTGAGGCACATTCCTAGACAAATTGATCTTTATGACAAGCTGGCTGATATCTCCAATCATTTTCTTCCTGTTGCAAGTACATGGATTAACCAGATTATTGAATTATATATCAGGATTGTTATGGTTCAATTTATGACATTTGGGTTGCTGGTTCATTACCTTAACCACTAAAGTAGTGTACTTGCTATTAGAACCAAAACAGACTATAGATTTCATTGCATTTCACAGGCATGTTGGCATGCTGGTAAAATTTCCATGTTAACAAAAGTCATATGTAGGGAAGATAACATGGTACTGAATGCTCCCCATCACCCTTCCATAACTGATGAATTATAATTACTTTGAAGAAATACTGATGGTAGCAAAGTCACAAACATGTATCTGTCCTTCTAGGCAGTAGCAATCGTGGGTTTGGAACCTGCTGTCTAAGGATCCTTGGTGAATTTCTGCAGTGTATCTTATAGATAGTATGCACTTCTGCTAATGAGCATCATTGGTGGAGGGGGTGAACATTTGCAGATATGGTGCCAATTAAGTGGGCTGCTTTGTCCTGGAGGGTGTGAAGCTTCTGGAGTGTTGTTGGAGCTGTACCGACCCAGGCAAACAGACATTATTCCATCACACTCCTGACTTATGCTTTGTAGATGATAGACAGTCTTTGGAGAGTTAGGAGGTAAGTTACTTGCTCAGGATTCCTAGCATCTGACTACTCTATCAACAACAGTGACTTGGTAGTACCATTATAATCTGAACTCCTTTCCTATTTGTTTATGAGATGTGGATGTCACTGTCAAGACATTTATTTCCCATCCCAAATTACCTAGACGACAGTTTAAAAGTCAACCATGCTGCTATAGATTTGGAGTCAAATGTGGACTAGACCAGAATATTGTATCTATATCCCCAAAAGACATAGTGAAGTAAGTGTGTTTTTGCGACATCATATCTGCATTGACATGGCATCTCAAGCTTCAAGTCCTTGATGGAGTTTGACTTTGGACAGGGGATGGGCTGGCATGTCTCCTTTCCACTTGGCGTATTGCCTTGTCATGTTACTTTGGAGTTTTCTTTCTCCAGTGCATGGGCAATCTAATGAAGGTGCAGATGTTTAGGGCAGATGCAGTCTTTGTGTCAAACAAAGCCTTCTTGAAACATCTGGACAAAAAACAAGATATTGTGCATTCTGGAAATCTTAAGTAATATGATGAAGATACATGAATACTCTTTCAGAGCTTGAAGTCTAATGTAGAGGAATGATGCATAGTTTTAAGTTTCATTTGTATTGCTTTATTGTGTGTTATTCCAATAAATTCTGTTATTTATGGACTACTCGAAAATAAAACATACTTTTAAATGTGCTTTTAATAGAGGATACCTGTACAAGTAAGTTGCCGTTTCAACTGGAATGATTTTTTGGGACTTTTTAAGATTGGAGGTAAAAATGACAGATGTTTTATCTCATGTGCTTCAATGGAAGGCTATGATAGGAGGAGGGGAGGGTATTGGGGTGATGAACAAGCATAGCACGGAGGTGATAGAAATGATGGATCTGTTGAATATAGAGACTGATGAATTGCCTGGTGAGGAAAAAGGAAACAAAACAGAAATTGCTAGAAAAGCTCAGCAGATACAGCAGTATCTGTGAAGAGATATCAGATTTAATGTTTCGGGTCGAGCGACCCTTCCTCAGAATGGATAGTAGCTAGGAAAATGTTGGCTTATATGCAGAACACAGTGTGGGTGGTGGGGGTAAGGACTAAACGACAGGTGGAGTTAGAGCCCAAAGAGAGAGAAGAACAGTTGGACAGATAAAAGAGTGGATAATGATCTGGCTAGGGGGGTGAATAGCTGTTAATGCAGACAGTTAGTGGCTAACAATAGGCTGTGTGTATTGGCCAAGTATGTGTTAACAAGCCCTGATGTATGAGGGTTGGGATAAGGACATGGGAAAGTTCAAGCCTTAAAGGCCCTAGAGTCCCCAAGAGCAAAATGATGTGCTGCTCTTCCAGCTTATGCTGAGCTTCGCTGGAACACCGCAGCAAGCCTGAAACAGAGATGTTGGCCAGGGAACAGGGTGGTGTGTTAATGTGGCAAGCAACTGGAAGCTCAGGGTCCTTTTTGTGGACAGAACATGGGTCTTCTGCAAAGCAGTCACCCAGTCTATGCTTCATTTGCCAACATAGAGTGACACCACATTGTGAGCAGCAAATGCAGTAGACTAGATTATGGGAAGTGCAAGTTCACCTGGAAGATATGTTGGGCCCTTGGATACTCGGGAGGTAAATGGGCAGGTGTTATTCCTTTTATGGTTGCAGGGGTGGGTGCTATGTAGCTGTGGGGGGTATTGGGGTGAAGGAAGTGTGGACCATGGTGCCCCGGATGGAACGGTCCCTGCAGAAGGCAGACAAGGCAAGGGAGGGGAATATGTGTCTGGTGGTGGCATCTCACTGGAGGTGGCAGAAATGGCATCTGATGATCTTCTGGATGTGGATGCTAGAAGGATGGTAAGTAAGGACAAGGGGAGCCCTATCGCTGTTGCAGGAGGGAAGAGAGGGGGTAAGGGCTGAAGTGAGGGAGATGGGTCTGACCCGGCTGACAGTCCTGTCACCTATGGTGCTGGGGAATCCTCGGTTGAGGAAGAAGGTGGACATTTCGGAGGCTCCCTTGTCGAAATTGACATCATCTGAACAGATGCAATGGAGACAGAGGAACTGAGAGATTGGAATAGAGTCTTTCCAGGAACCAAGGTGTGAGGATATATAGTCCAGGTAACGGTGGGAGTCAGTTGGGCCTATAGTGAATATTGGAGGCCAGCCTATCTCCAGAAATAGAAACAGATGTCAAGGAAGCGAAGGGAGGAGTCAGAGATGGACCAGATGAAAATAAGGGCAGAGTGGAAATTGGAAGTGAAATCCGTAAACTTTACCTATTTCGAACGATCAGGGGAAGCAGTACCGATGATATCATCGATATATCAGAGAAAGAGTTGTGGGTGGGTCTGGAATAGAACTGGAACAAGCAATGTTCCATGTACCCCACAAAGAGACAGGCATAACTGGGGCCCATGGCTACTCCTCTGATCTAAAGGCAATGAGAGGAGTCCAAAGAAAAGTTGTTGAGGGTGAGAACGAACTTGGCCAGGCAGAGGGGGCTGTTGGTGAGTGGGGATGGTTCAGGCCTTTGTTCCAGAAAGAAGTGGAGACCCCTGAGAACGTCCTGGTGGCAGATGGACTTGTAAAGAGATTGCAGGTCCATGGTAAAGAAGAGGTGGCTGGAGCCCACAAACTGGAAATTCTGAAGCTAGCGTAAAACATCAGAGGAATTGCGGATATAAGTGGACAGGGACCGGACCAGGAAAGAAATGATTGAGTCAAGGTGGGAAGAGATGAGTTCAGTGGGGCAGGAGCAGGCAGAAACAATGGGTCTGCCTGGGCAGACATGTTTGTGTATTTTGGGAAGGAGGTAGAAGCAAAGAAAAATGAAACTCTATCATAGTTCTGGGAAGGAGGGGAAAATTAAGAGCGGAAATTTGTGAAATAGAGTGGACGTGGCTTCCCTTGGGGGACAATCCTTAGTTGAATCATAGTATGGAAGGTAGCATCAGATGAACAGATGTGTTGGAGATGGAGAAACTGGGAGAATGGAATAGATTCCTTACAGGAAACAGTGAGTGGAGATGTAGTTGAGGAAGCAGTAGGGCTACAATGGATATTATTTGATAGCTTATCCCCATAAAAAGAGACAGAGATGTCAAGGATGGAAAGGGAAGTGTTGGAGATTGACAATGTGAAGACAAAAGAAAGGAGGAAATTGGAAACAAAATCAATTAAATTTTCCAGTTCAGCGGAGAGCAGGAAAAGACATGTTAATACAGTTAGTCATCAATGTCCAGAAAAAAAAAAAGAAGAGGGATGTAGTCTGAGGAAGATTGGAAGAAAAATTATTCCACATACTTTGCAAAAAGGCAGGTACATCCAGATGTCATACATCAGCGTATTAGGAACCAAAGGTGATCTCTACTTGCAGATTTTTTTTCCCCAAGGCAATTGAACCCTCCAACTACTTTCCACAAGGTCACTGCCACCTTTCTACTGATCCTCATTAGCCATAAGATATTTCTAATTCACCTGTTCAGAGATGCTGTTGCTTAGTCATCACCTGCTTCTAAGAGGCTCCTGCAACACAGTGGTAGCATTCGTATCTCCGAACCAGAAGATCCAAGCTTGAATCCCATCTACCTTTGATGTATGTCATTACATGTTCAAACAGATGCTTTTTAAAAAATAGGCTTTTCTTACCTGCTACTATCTTGACTAAGCCCCAGACATTTACTGCTACCCACTATTTCCTCATCAATGCCCTTATGGAGCCATGAGTGTACAATATAGCTTTTCACAAAGCAATCACGGCACCAGCAGCACTGAATGCCAGTGGCCTTATGAGGAACCCTCCAAAGCAACGGTGACTACGTAAATGACCCAGGAGTTAGTGAGAGGTGACATTCAATAGCAGCATGCAACACTATCATCAGAGGCCTCTTGTGGTGCAGTGATAGAGTCCCCACCCCTGGAACAGGAGGCCTGGGTTCAAGTCCCACAGGCTCCTGAGTGTATAATAACATCTCTAAATAGGATAGAGGAAAAATAAGTTAATAAAAATAAATGTAACCCTATCATTCTCTCCCTCACTTTCTGTTGGTTTGCATTGCCCTGAATAGGCTATGCATGTAAATTAACTAACTGGAAAGATGGATGATTTATTGGTGGTGGTTAATTGATGAAAATACCTTTGCTGATGGAAAAATAGCCATTCAGTTACGTGCAAGAGCACTCCTGGATATAAAAAGAGGCAAAAAAACCACAATCATGAAGGGTTCTTGTGGTGCAATGTTAGTGTCCCTGCCTCTGGACTAATAGTCCCAGGTTCAAATCCCACCTGCTCCAAAGATGTGTCATAGCATCTTTGAGCAGGTTAATTAGGAGATATATGTAACACTATCATGTCATGGTGGTACATTGGTAGTGACCCTACCTTTGAGAATGAAGGCCTACTACCATTAGGTGTTGGTTAATTCAATTGAAAAGATGGCTGGTCTGCAAGACAGAGTGATGCCAACAGTGTAGGTTCAGTTCCTGCACCTAGCTGAGATTACCGTGAAGGCCCTGACTTCTCAACCTTGCGAAGGCTTTTGTGGTGCAGTGCCCACCTGGGGACATGGCTTCAAGACTCATCATTGCTGAACAGATTGATAATAAATATTTGTAACACTATCATATCATAGTGGTACATTAATAGTGACTCTACATTTGAGACAAAAGGCCTACCTGCTTCACAGGTGTGTATGATTATACCCCTGAACAGGTTCATTCAAAGGTATCTGTAATATCATCATCTCCACTTTGACTTAGCACTTACCTTTTGTCCTCACCTTTGGTGTTATTGCATTGCCCTTAATGGGATGTGCACATGCATTGAACAATTGGAAACATGGGTGATTTAATGGTACTGGTTAATGGGCGAAAGTTGCCACAGGTGGTTTGGTGGTGGGCAAAACTGTTTGGTTGTTTGTGAAGGCACTTCCGGACATATAAAAAGATGTGTAAGACCAGCACCAGGGCTCTTGTGGCACAATGGCATTGCCCCTGCCTCCAAACCATAGAGCCATGGGTTCAAGTCCCACCTGCTCCACAGGTGCGTAATAACATCCCTGGACAGGTTAATTGAAAGTATCTGTAAAGCTCATCAGCAAGTCAGTTTGGTGAATTATGTAGAATAGCTGATGGTTTATCTTCATTTTGTTGCACTTTACCAGTAGAACTTTTGGAATTTAATATTGCTGACCCAAGTCCTGACTGAAATACTGAACTTAAGTTACTAATTATATCGCTGGGAAAAATCCTAAAACATGCGAACAATCATACAATCTGGAGATGCTTCTGAGCCGCACACAGTGCATCAAAACTAGCTGATACTGTAAAAAAGAAATGAACGTATATCATGACAAGACTGTCAGAGGTGTTGCGCTGTGCAGCAGTTCCAGAAATGAGTCCAACAAGCATTTGGACAAATATTTGCAGCATCTCCGACAGCTGGAACATAGGTTGGAGTCCCAGCAGAAATTATAGGATTATTCTGAGATTTGTCCTCACAGCAAATATTTACAGGTGAAAGGTTTATGAACGGGGTCTGAAAGGAACAGGTCTTTGAAATTCATGGCAATGTGATTTTCTCTTACTATGATGTTGATTTGTACCTGCAGCAAATATCAATAAGTGCCTATGCAGCCAGTCCCCATGTCATTATTGATATATGAACCAGGCTATTTTATCTCTTGGGGCTTATTAACAAAGTAAAGGTTTGGCCTTTACTGATAGACTACCAATAGAATTGACAGCCCACCCATGTGACCTGAGTAATTTCAGACGCCTATTCCAAACCTACTTAAATGAATGCTCCATTCTCTGCCTGAACAGCCCTGCAAGACTTGATGGTTTGTGGTATGAGTCAAATGACTGCCACCAACACTCCCACTCCCCTCTGCTCCCCAGCTTTCTTGATGCATCTATCGAAGTCATTGTGGAGGAAATGAGAGTCATAAAGGAAGTACTGTTTCTCCAGCACTCACAGCAGCAGTCCCAAAGTCATTGCCAAGTTAACCTGGACAGTGGCCAAGTATTGGTGCCAGCAGAGGCACCCAGGACCTCAAGCGAATTGACAAAGACGTTCAATCATCTCATGCCTCTTCACTTCTTTGAACACCACCTCACAACCTACATCTCTGACTCTCAACTATCACAATGCCACTGTCTAGCTCATCCTTTAATGCTCATTTGGAGCATCACATGAAACTTGTTTTTTGTTCATTTTAAACACACGCACTTCCTTTTGCACCACACACTGGCATGATGCTCTGCTTACATTTTATCACTCTGATCACTCCCTGCTCTTTTCGTGTGACACACACTTCCCTCTCCTTTCACAAAGTAGGATAACAAATACTCTTACTCATAATAAGGTCCTAATTTTAAGCAGCCAACAGGGCAGGAATGGAATGGCTGAGGGTATAAAATTAGACCTAGAGAAATTCTTGTTTAACAAGGAGGGAGTCCTATTTATAGAGGCAAAGGACCAGAGAAAAGAAATAAAGAAGTTCATTTTGTGCAGCAGGAACTATTCCATCAATAGCTTGGGTTTATCTCAGTGTGCAGCAGTGCTGAATGTTTTTCAATTGTCCTTGTGCGCAGAACTAGGAGTAAATATCTAAACAGCAGCCTGTCTTTGGATAAAAAAATGAATGAACTGAGCTTACAGTACAAAACTGAATGGACGTTAGGCATTTTGTTTAACACACGTGTAAGGGTAGAAAAACACAAAGTTTTAAGATACCCAATGGCCAGACGAAAATAAGAAGTTATGGGGTGAGAAATTGGACTTGTTAGCATGTAGTCTTGTGTGGTGAATTGTTCCAGATGCGGTTTTGGTACAGATATTAATGCAAACTGTGAAAGTTTGAAGGAAATAAGTAGAAAAGATAGAACACGAGGTGAATCAGAGGCTCAGCACTCCACTCAAGGCCCTCTCTCTTAACCTTCCACAATGAAAATGCATTCAGCAGAAGAGAGGACTACACTCTCCCAAACCACAATTTCCTCTCCGCCTCCCCCCCACCCCACCCTCCGCTCAAACAGAGCTATTTGAAGATGTTATCAACTAATTATTGAGAAGGGTTTTATGCAGGAAGACATTTTCATGCAATGTTCAGGAGGTATTCTCCTTCCTGAGCCACAGCAACTGTTTGAGAGGTCTGCTCTGCTCTTCAGTAAAGATAACCTTGCTGAAATCTGCCATCTGCTGCTGCCATAATTCCAACTTCAGGGAATGGTGAGGAGTGGATTGCCATTGGCCATGAAGGTTACTGGCGTTAGACTGTCATGCATCAGGCCCCTTCCAGGTAAGACTTGGTGAAAATTGCGACATTTCATGGTTTTGTAGGTGTGGTTACAAAAGGCTCTGTATTCAAAGGAAGTCAATCACATTTCACTCTCTATTATCAGAGACAAGCACAGAGCTTTAGCAGGAATGCTGGTTTCTCATGGTGCAGAGTGTTGCTGATTGTCCGTACACCACTTTGCAGGTGTCACATGGAAACTCAGCCTTAAACTGTGATGACGGGAATCTTATTCCGTCAATGCCCAGCTGGTGTGTAACCACAAGCACAAAGTCATTCAGGTCTCTGCTTGAAAGTCATGCTGTTCAAGAAAATATGACACAGCAGACATCTGCTGTGACGACAAAGCGTTTCTGGTGCTTGGGCTACTGTGGGGAGCCCAGCCCCCAGTAGGCCAGCCCCAAGATTCAGGATGCTCTGCTGTATGCTGTACAACCTTACCATCATATGGGATAGCCTTTGCCACCAATCATTCCAGGTGCATGAGGAGGGAGAAGTAGAAGAGGAAGTAACTCAGACAGACCTTTGTTCTGGCTGTTTGTGAAACTCTCATCTGAGTGACTAACAGGAACTATCATCTCAACTGTCTGCTCACCAACAATGCTTTTCCCTTTTATTGATCACTACACCATTCACTTGATCACAATGCAAAAGCAAAATCCACCACAAAATAAACATTCTGAATCAGATTTGTAAATCAAACCAAGGCAAATTATGTACAAAAGTCAACTGCTTATCCTTTTACATATTGTGACTGTCAACTGTGTCTTCCATTGCCCTACTGGTCCTACCCTAGGAAAGTAGCTGACTTTCAGCTGGAGATGGCCTTGGATAAAGATCTTGAGCAGGCCTGGGCCTAGAAAACTTGGCCTCATCTCTGCCTTTGACAGCAGCAGTTTGGCCTGACTGACAAACAAAGAACAGCACCTCGAGTAAAGACAGTAGCTTCTTCCTCCATGTATCCACTGTATCTCCACTGAAACAGCATCTCCGTCACCCTGAACAATGTGTTGGGTGACAGTTTGTCGGAATGCTTTGAGAATCTGCATGCTCCTTGGCTTCAGAATTTCAGAGCGAAGGTCAAAGTGAGAGGGAATCTCATGTGGGAACTGATGGCTACCAGCAGAGACAATATATCATGCACTATTTCACTGGCTGTGCTTTGTCCAAAAGCAAACTATTGTTGCTCAATGTAGCTCAGGAACTGCCACAAACATTATGGATGTCCGTCTCTGGCAAACCACAAAGGATTATTTCTGGGATGTTGAGAGCAACACTTCTTGAATGGCTTCCTGTGCTGGCATACAGTGAATCTACTGTTGTTCTAAGAGAAAATATCCTACTCAAACAACTGACAGCGAATGAATCACTCCCACTGATGCAGGACATCAAAATAAAACACCCATGTTCTCATCTGAAATCCCACAGTCCCTGCTGGTGCAAACTCTGCACTTGACAAACAGACAACAGCCCACTTTTTAATAGTGGATGTCTTGGTTAATTGCAAACAGCACCCACAGACCATGGGGATACATATTGCTCCCTGCAACTGCAAGTGTTCATCCTGAAAACGTGGTGCCTGGTAAACATTTCCTCAGGCTAAAGGGCAATCTGGAGAATGAGGGGAAGGAGCTACTCGCTGAGGTAGACATGGCAACCAACAACTTAGGTAAGATTAGAGAGGAGCTTCTGCTGATGAAGTATGTGTAGCTAAGGATTAAATTCAAAAGCAGAACCAGGAAGTTAATAATTTCTAGGTTGCTACTTGAATCGTTGATAAATTGGCATGGGGAAATAAGTATTGATTATGTGGGAGAAATGATGTGGGAGAAAAGGTACATGTACTGAGGAAAGAGTCTGCTGTACTTGTGGAACAACCTTCATCTGAACTGCAATGGGACCAGGATAGTGGCAAACAGCACATCTAGGTCCATGGAGAGAACTTTAAAGTAATTTAAGAGGAGCAGGGTCATGAAAAGGGAGATTTCAAAAACTGAAAAGAAAGGAAAATTCAATACTATGGGGAAATGGTGTACATAATTATAACCAGTGGGACGGGGGCACACAAACATAAGATTGAAGCAGAAAACAAGATCAGATTTGGGAAAATAATAAAACGGCAAATTAAACCTCCTTATCTGAATGCATATAGCATTTGCAACAAGAATTCTAACAAATAATAGTGCAAATGCAATAGAAATGAATAAATATAAGCCAATACGGAGAAGTGGTTGCATTGTGACCACTGGTAAGACTTTAATATTCAAACAAATTGGTTGAAGATGGAAACCTGGAAGATGAGTTCATTGAGTATGTTCAGGCAAGTTTCTCAGTTTCTGGAACCAACTAGGAAACCCTTTTTTTAGTTCTGGCTAAAAGGCAAGGCAGTTGAGAAACAGTGACTTACAAAAACATAGATATTTCATAACACTCGACAAAGTTATATTCCATTGAGAAAGATAGAGTCATAGAGATATACAGTGCAGAAACAGTGTAGACCCTTTGGTCCACATTATCCATGCCAACCAGATATCCTATACAAATCTAGTCCCATATGCCAGCATTTCGCCCATATCCCTCGAAACCCTTCCTATTCATATACCCATCCAGATGCCTTTTAAATGTTGTAATTGTACCAGCCTCCACCACTTCCTCTGGGAGATCATTCCATATATGCACCACCCTCTGCCTGAAAAAGTTGCCCCTTAGATCCCTTCTTTATCTTTCCCCTCTCACCTTAAATCTATGCCCTCTAGTTTTGGACTCCCCCACCCCGGGTAAAAGACCTCGTTTATTTACCCTATCCTTGCCCCTCATGATTTTATAACCCTCTATAAGGTTACCCCTCAGCCTCCAATGCTCCAGGGAAAATAACCCCAGTTTATTCAGTCTCTCCCTGTAGCTCAAACCCTCCAACCCTGGCAACATCCTCATAAATCTTTTCTGAACCCTTTCTAGTTTCACGGCATCCTTCCTATAACAGGGAGACTAGACTTGCACACAGTATTCCAAAAGTGGCCCTAACTAATGTCCTGTACAGCGGCAATGTGACCTCCCAACCGATAAAGGCAAGCATACCAAACACCTTCTTCACTGTCCTATCTAAATTCAATGAAATGCATGGGGACCATCCATGACAAAATAGGGAATTTAAAGATTGTATTGAATTGAAATGAAAGATAGATATTTCGGGGTAGTGGTATTTCTGAAAATTGGGAAAATTTTAGAAACCAGTAGGGGTATGGCTAAAAGAAAAGGAGAAATTAGAGCATATCAGGAAATGAGCAAGAAGCATTAAAACAGACAGTAAAACATTTACAAGTATAATGGGTCAATTTCAACTTGGCAAAGTATAATTAGTGAAGTATTACACAATTCTGCAGCCTCAACTATTTACGATCTACATTAATGACTTGGATGAAGGGCTGACTGTATTCTGGCTAAACTCTGTACAGAGGATTCTGAATATCCTTGAAACTGTATCACAAAACGTTAATATATTGAGTACAAGAACTAATTAGGAAGGCAAATGGAATACTGGCTTTTATTGCAAAGGATGAAGTATAACAGTAGAGATGTCTTGCTACATCTGTACAGGGCAATGGTGAGATCACACCCGTTTACACCTTCTGTCTCCTTACTTCATTGGGGATATACTTACATTGGAAGCAGTTCAGAGAAAGTACAGCAATTTGATTCCTGGGATGAAGGTTTATCTTCTGTGGAATGTTTGAACAATTTAGGCCTATCCTCAATGGAGTTTAGAAGATTATCTTTTGAACCATGTAAGGTTTTGAGATGCTTGACAGGGCAGATTTTGGGTGGATGTTGCCTCTCATCGAAAAACCTAGAAATAGCAGGCACAGTTTCAAATGTAAGGAACTATTATTTAAACTGGAGATGAGAAGAAATTTCTTTTCTCAGAGGGTTGCTAGTCTTTGGAATTCTCTTCCACAGAGAGAAGTGGAGACCTGAGGATGGAACAGGGAAGATGTGGCCATTTGCTGTATCCATGAAACATGATGGACAGCTCCGATTGTGACTGTGGCCATCCAAGTCAGACCATTGTCGCTTTACTGAGCTGCACCCTTGAGAGATCGCAACTATTCACATTGCATCAGGTAAAGTCATTGAATGGATCTTTAGTCTTGACCTTGAACCACAACTGTTTCTTGGCCATACAAATAAATAATCCACAGCTATGATAGAGCAAAGCTGATCTTCCATGACAACAGCCTAAGTTTTCTCCACAGCACTCAGATGTCGGGTGTCCATTAATTATGGACACAATAATATTGCCCATCAGATATTCCATTGGGGTTGGGATCACAAGAGTATGAACAGCAATAAATGCTGCCCTAGACAGAGATGCCCACATCCCATGGGCAAATTATTTTTTTTAAAAAGCTGGCAGTGTGTGCAAGCTGTGTGATGTAGGTGTCCCTCTTAGATCAATGCTCTGTATGTGACAGCAAGGGTCTGAATATTAGCTATGAGGACTGATTGATAGAGATTGGTGGTTGATGAGTGATGGGACTATATAGTTTGAGCTATGGCTCAAAGTGATGCAGTTGAAGATGCATTTACTGGCCTTGATCTCTTACATAATGTCATTGAACTTATTGTGGCACTGCATTCAGTCTGCGGAACTTGACACTTCACACTGACCTACATGGTTCCAAAACTTTTATCCCTTGGAGGGACTGCTGGCCCACAACAAATATAAGTTATCTCTTCCTCCTTCCCACATCCTCAACGAAAGTCTCCAGTATAGTATCCAAAAGCCTGAGGACTCACTCTTTCTCATGTCATATCATTATTTCTCACTCCTTCCCAGGGCCAAAACTCTCATCAACTGCTCCATCCTCAAACCACCTCACCTTTCAGAGTTGTTGGCTAGCTTTAACTGGTATTAGCCATGATATCGGTCCCCTGCTGATGCATTCAGATGATGAACAATGAACAGTTAGCCCTAGTTGGACGTTGAAATAATTCAAATGAGCAGGCAGCATGAAGTTGGCATGCTGCCTGCAATGTAGTCAACAAACACGGGTTAAGCATGCATTGTGATCCCAGTACCCATTTTCAGGGTCAGTGCAATTTAACCCCATAGTGTTTTCAGCTTTAAAACATTTCAGCTTTACATTAGGAACATATTGAACATGGGGAGAGTACACATGCAGCCTTGCTTTCCTCTTTGAACACAGTGATCACCTGGCCACATTAATTTGGCAGCTAATGTATAAAAAGACCTTTATAACTCAAGGCAGGGTAGCTGTTAGCACAGTTCAGATGCATGCTCATGCAAAGACATGTAAGGCAGTGTAAATTGCCAGCACCACAATAGAGTTCCGCTCTTGGCCACTATCCCAAATGATTTACGTCACTCCACATTAGACAGCATATTTTGCTCTCTCTCTCTCCCTTTCTTAATGCCTGCTTTGACAGGGATCCAAAAACAGGCGTCAGAGACAGCTCACTGAAGTACACAGCTCAAAGATATTTGATCTGATGTTTGTTTTTATTGCAACAGAAGCAAATGTAAGACAGTAAGATGTAGGATGCTGGGGGTAGCAGGGTGGTGTTGGTGAGGGTTGTGTGTGTGTGTGGGGGGGTGGTGGTGGTTGCTGGTTGCTATGGTGGTGGATATATCTTATATTGCATTCGATAAGTCACAGAGCCTGGCCAAATACAAAATGCAACAACTGAGAGAATGAGCGAGAAAGAAAGGAATTGTGGTTTGTGGCAGTATGTGCTTGTTCGCATCAAGTAGGATGGGAAAGAGGAAAAGAGTATTGTGACCAGTACTCTTGGGGTGTCAGACATTGAAGGAAAATTAAACAACTTTTAATTGAAGGAAAATGCCCAGATTAATCTTTCTTTGTGTGTTTGGATTGTACAGTCAGTTGATACATGTTTTCAGAAAGAAGCAACATCAGTGATCTTGTGATTAATTGTATTCCTGTTCCAGAAAGGGCTCTGTGGCTGACCATGGATTGTAACTAACAATGGAGAGCAGTCAGTGCTGGTCCTGATAAATAGTTGAAAATAGCTCTTTGTCACTGACGTTGAACATTGAACAAATATCTCATCACTGGAATAAGCGTAACTATTATAAACATAAGATAGACTGAACCTTTCGCTGTAATGAACATGTCAGCACACAATTTCCAAAGTTAGATCAATGTCCCCTGCTGTCACAAAATATAATTGATGATAATATATGCAAAGCTTGTTTTGCTTTTAGTTCATCCAACTGAAGTAATTTTCTTCCCCTTCTCAAATATGCAGACATATTCCAATAAGGAGAAAGAAAACCCTATTCCATCCCCACCCTCTACTCTGCATTCTCCATAAAGAGAAAAGCCTGACACTTGTTTTTATATAAAATCTTGCTGTACCAGCCGGACTGCTTTTAAAAAAATGAATCAAATTGTGATTTTTTTTCAGAAGTCTGGTTAATATTGAATACAACCTGACAGGTTGAATGATTTCATGACCAGATTGTATATTTGAACAGTATTTCATAGAATCCTCACAGTGTGGGAGCAATCCATTTGGCCCATCGAGTCCACACTGACCCTCCAAAAAGCAACCCAAGCAGACCATCCTCTGTGACCCTGCATTTCTACATCCCTGCACACTATGGGCAATTTAGCATGGCCAATCTGCCTAACATTCACATCTTTGGACTGTGGGAGGAAGCCCATGCAGACACAGAAGAATGTGTAAACTCCATACACGCAGTCGCCTGAGGGTGGAATCAAACCCAGTTCCCTGGTGCTGTGAGGCAGCAGTGCTAACCACTGAGCCACTGAATCAAAACAAGCTCTAGTTAAGTGCAACAAAGTTAAGTTAGTCCAACATCAGTTCCCTTTTTTTTGCGTGGTGTGGAGGTGCCGGTGTTGGACTGGGGTGGACAAAGTCAGAAATCCCACAAGGCCAGGTTTATAGTCCAACAGGTTTATTTGAAAGCATAAGTTTTCGGAGCGTAGCCCCTTCACCTGTCAAAGGGATTATGCTCCGAAAGCTTGGGTGTTCAAATAAACCTGTTGGACTATAACCTGGTGTCCTGTGATTTCTGACCTTTCTTTCTGCATACACATTAAATCCAGTTTATGTTCGGTCTTAACACTGAGGCCCTGTTATGTCTAGGAAGGTTGGGTGGAAGGAGGTACTGGTGGGTCATACAGAGTGGGAATAATTGTAACGCACAGCAAGGTAGACACTTGGATATTGTACAAATAAAATAAATGGACATGTGTGCATTGTGTTGGTGAACCAGTGTGTGGCTCCCCGATTTAACTATTTAAACCTGCCTGTTTCATGTTGTGAGGCCTTTGACTTCCAGTTCATTTCAAGAAATTCCACTCTCTTTACATCTGCAGACGGGCCCAGTTTTACAACAATAAAACTGTTCAGATTTTAGGGGCGGCATTTTACTGATTTTTATTCAACACAAATGTTATTCCAAAAAATGTATAAATAATTCCACTCTATTTTGGAAATGAGAGCCACATTAAAAAAGAATCAAAGACTTCAGGCTAAAAATCAGACAATATCACATATGGTACAAAAAGTATTGTTTCAGGTTGAGTTAAATGTCTATTAAGCTAAATGACCAATTGTGTCGAGATGTCATAACCCTTTCAGATTGCTAATACCTCATGTTCTTATCTTGTAAAATTTAACAGTGTAAAATCATTATCAAATAACCCAATATTTACATCAATTTATTTTAGCCTTATATATGTGGCCATTTGGGAAAAATACTACAACGAAAGATTTTCTCAGAGAAAGCATCATGTTCCACCTTCTGCTGGGATGTATTGAGTAAAGCAGGAACTTGAGGAGTAAAGGATACGATAAGTTATGGTTGATTGAAGAAACTGAATGAATTTACAAGCACTATCCAGAGGCAGACAATCTGGTGACAGCCTCTTCCATTCAAGAGTTGGCAATATTATTGAAGGTGAAAGCAAAGGCTACCCAACAAAGGATTGTTCCAAAAAAAAATGTTTTGCCAGGTAAGTTAAAGTAGCATTTCAAAATGAATGAAATGCACACTTAATTACATTTAATGCATGACCTTTGTTCACTGTTGAAAGTCCTTGCCATTTCAGTCTGCAGTAACCTTCAGGATTCAAGGTTTCCTGATGATCCTTACACCAAACTGTTTCAGGAGATCTTCAAACAGTACAAGGAGATTGTCAAATAATATGGGCAGAATCCTATAGGGGTCTAAGAGCTGTGGGTTATGTTGAGATGCACGGCAGAATTGGGTGAAAAGTTCAGTGAGGTCCATGCTTTATGCTTTTCACAAACGTTGTTGTGAGATTCTCGCTAGACAACAGTAAGATGCTAATTAACAGGATTAATGCTTGTTCAATGCCTTGTTAATGACACAACTTGCTTTACCAATTTTCAGACTCCCATCTTACCAAATCCACTAAACAAGCTTGTGCTGGGAAAACTGAGCAGAGAAACTGTAACAGCTACCTGGCAGATTCAGCTCACTGCTGCCTTTGAATGGCCTCCATGCTGGAAATCAGGCGCCTACACCTCAAGGCATGCTCTGTAGGTACTGGCCACACAAGCCCCATGTCTGCAGACACTGGCATCCTACATCTGCCAGTGTCTAAGAACCCACATGGCGCATCTCAAATTCACTCTAAGGACACTTGTTCACCAGGAGCTGCAGCAGAAAATATAGTTGTGATGCTGCAGCAAGGACACTGTGCTCAGGAATACACACCCATGGACTAGACTAGGCTGCATCTCTCATCCCTTTGCTCACTCTTTTAACGATCACTCGCTCTGATCTTACCTGGATGCTGACAGCATCCCTGCCTTGTCCCCTAATTGCAGACATAGCATCATCGTATTACTGCTGTCTTGCCATACCATTTAGCACAGGCACAAAGTCAGGAAGCTTGTCCTAGTTATCCGCAAGCCTTGGCTAAGTCAGAGAGGGCCAGCTTTTTCTCAAAAAGTACACGATAAGTAAAGTCAAGTACAGCCTGCAAAAGCATGGCTGTCAGGATATTCTCCTCATAATGGGTGAGGAACGACTCCATCCGTCCTGACTCTTTCTTCCTAATTGTGGGCTGTTTTGCTCCTGGAATAAGACAGAGGCAGGTATTATGGAATTTGCATATTTGCTACTTTTTCTAGGGGTGGGGAGGTATCTTGAACAAGAGAATAGGATGTGCAGAGGGCCTGCAGGATGGAGGTGTGTGACGATGAATGAGGAAGATATTGCAGGCAATAAGAGAGTTGTACAGCATATGTCATGATGGGAGATGTGTACAGTAGCAGCTATAGAGTGAGGGTGAGTTATCGGAGAGAAAACAGTGGCACTTATGCAGGACATTGACCTTCTTCCTAAAGAGCTGGGTATTCCCTTCTTCCTAAAGAGCTGGGTATTCCCTCCAGACACTGAGATTGTTTTAACCCAGAAGGCATTCTCTGACTAGGCTGGCACCATCTGGTATCATGGCCTCCACTGCTAGTCCTGGAGGGAGAAGAAGTCCTGCAGGATACAACAAGCTTGGGGGTAGTTTGCACACACATTAATGGGCCAGAAGCTGAAATCATGGGTTTGAAGCTGAACAGCATTGATTGGGCTCACCATTAATATTGGACATTATTTCGACAACAAATTGTTGAGCATCAAACAGCAAAAGTCCGCACAAGTTATTGGGAACTCATGAATGATGTGACTGATGGTCTATCTCCTTCAACAATGAAAGGACACAGTAAAGAAAGAGAATGAGAAATGGGAAATGAAATGGGATGAATGAACTTCAAGTAAAATACCTAATGAGGGAACAGAAGAGAGCAAATTAAGAGCAATAGTGATTAAAATGGATTATTGTTTTTTAAATTCCATTACCTGATTTAATACTTGAGATTTTTTTGGACTAAAATGGTGTTAGAAAGGGAAAAAAAAAACTTAGAATGGCTACAGTAATCAGTTGAACAAACAGGTTAGTCAAGCTTCATGAAACCAATGTGAAAGAAACAAAATCGTATGAACTGAAATTGATGTTTTTTATCAAAAGACAAAGTTAGATGTGAAGACAGCCTAACTCAGAAAGAAAGTGCTGGACAAACTCAGTAGGACTGACAACCATCCAGAGAGAGATAGAGGGAGACAGAAACAGAGTTAACGTTTCAAGTGCCGTGACACTTCATTGTTCTGACTGGTCAGGTCACTCGAGGGGCATTGGTAAGCCGGGTTACTTGAGGAGTTGAGTCATGGTTGTCCGTGGCCTCTGCTTGTAGGAATTAAGGGGACTCGGGAAGGGAAGCTGGAGAAAGGAGGCTGCAGGAAGGGTAAGTGGTCAGGTATGCAGTTGGAGTCATTTGTACATGGTTTAGGTGATAACTTCTGAAAGTGTGAAGCCTGTGGTGCTGACAGAATAGGAACCTAGAAAAGAGAAGGTGACGTTGGGGATCTCAATGGTGTGTTAACACTGAGAGTGTAAGCCACATATAGAGAACAACTTGCTGTTGTCCCAATTGTGAAATACATGGATAGGCTGCAAGGTTGAATAGAATAGCTGGGAGAAGGCTTGCAATGGTTGGGTAAGTGATGTGACTTCCGAGGGAGGGGCCTGCATCTGGAGCTACACACCAGGCCTTCACAGGGAGACAACACAGTCCTGAAATAGTTGTAATCTTGGCAACACAGGTATGCAGAGTCCCTGCCCCTTGTCTATCCTGCAACACTGACCTTCTCTTTATGTTATACCGCCCCGTCATTGTCGCTGCTGGGGATGTCCTTGAGTTATATACACTCGTGTACGCACACAGCCAGTGAACGGTATGCAATGATGGGTGTCTAAGGTGCTAGATTGTGCTGTTACATTGCACTCACATTGCTGTCCCTGTTCCCACATGATGTATTTGGAGCTTGTTGCATACTCCCAACCATTGCGCACCATTAGTGGCCAAGGGATGATGCCACTAGGCACTACAAAGCTACAGGCAAAAGAGATACAGGAACAACCACCTGAACAGTGAAATGCAAAAGTTTATGAAATGTAATAACTATTGAACTATTGAAAATTGAATTTGTAAAATGACAATGTTAGAAAAGTGTATGTATGTGACATTATATGCTAAGTAAAAACTATTTACACTGTATACCACACAAAGTATTTCCATGTATTTCCCAGCCGCTACCTACATGTGCTATTAGTGGAGATTTTGCCTCCTGTCCTTCCTGCCCCAATGAGCCCCCACACTGCACACATAGAGTGGAGGGAGCTGATTGTAGTTCAGGAGGGACAGAAATTTCTAGCAGTTTACAATAGATTGGAACTGATGCCGTATTATATTTACCTTGCATATTACTGGGTATTTTCTAAATTAATGATAGTGTTTGGTATGGTCATTGATATGTGTAGTGGAGCCTGTTGGTCCTGAAGGTTTTTGTCGGGTAATCCCAAGGGCATTTGTGTCTGGACGGGCTGGATATGCCAGGGTCGTCTTACCAAAGGCAGGTTGACGCTCATCAGCTGAAACTTCCAAAGGTCAGAGAGGAGCAGGTGAGGCAGAGGTGGAGGGGCAGGACAGGTTGGAGGTGGAGGAGCAGGCCGGATGGAGAGGGAGGGGCAGGCCAGGTGGAGTGGAGAGGCAGGCTGGGTGGAGGGGCAGGCCAGGTGGAGGTGGAGGGGCAGGTAGGGTGGAGGTGGAGAGGCAGGCTGGGTGGAGGGGCAGGCCAGGTGGAGGTGGAGGGGCAGGTAGGGTGGAGGTGGAGGGGCAGGCAGGATGGAGGCGGTGAGGCAGACAAGGTGGAGGTAGAGGGGCAGGCAGAGTGGAGCCAGAGGGGCAGGCAGGGTGGAGGCGGAGGGGCAGGCAGATTGGAGGTGGAGGGGCAGGCAGGGTGAAGGTGGAGGGGCAGGCAGAGTGGAGGTGGAGGGGCAGGCAGGGTGGAGGCAGAGGGGCAGGCAGAGTCTGGGGGTGAATTGATGGAGTGCCCGCCCTGCTGCAATAACATGCAACATGTCACTGGACCGGCCCCATAGCTCCAGCTTCCCCTGTACTGGTACCTGCCACTGCTGCTCCTCCCTGTACATCCCACATCACCAGTAGCACAGTGTCATCTCCTACTGTGGGCTCAGCAGGTGCCTGGTCTCTGTCAGTCCTCCAAGTGCCAGTGGCCTGGGGCATTCCTGCCCCAGAGATAGTAGGTACTGCAGATGCTGGAGAATCCGAGATAACAAGGTGTGGAGCTGGATGAACACAGCAGGCCAAGCAGCACCACAGGAGCAGGAACTGTGAACGAAGCTGAAGCTGAGTGCAATCTCACAGGGCCCTGACATGTCCTCACCCACGCTGCTGTGGGGTTGGGTTGGAGTGGGCAAGTGGGGTGTGGTATCCAGGGGCAGTGTAAATATTGGTCCCGTCAATGCTGCCCCACGATGATCTGCGGAGATCCGGGAGCCCTGTGCGGGAGGTAGGCTGGTCCTTGGTGCAGTTAAGGATGGGTGGGTGCACTTGGAAGCCATAAGGCAGTAGGTGTTGCAGTTAGCCACGGTGTTTGATGCCTGGTTAATGTGACCATTGCCCTGGAATGACAAGTGGTACTTACTCCGGAATTGGGACACGGATGTCTCTGCTTCCCTGCAGGAGCAGCCACTGTCTTCACCTGAAAGGGCAAGAATCCTCTCCTCAAAGCGGCTGATGGCATAGATATCCGGCACCCCACTACCTGCATGGCATTGCTGTGTCCTCTTCCCCGGTAACGACATAAAGAGGGCAAATGAGTGAGATGCAAGTGGAAGCCCTGCGATTAGGTCAGGTGCATGTAGGGAGAAGGTGTTCCAAGGGAGTGAGGAGGTTGCAGGGTGGGTTTTGCAGGGTTGGTGCTGTAGGAGGATTGGGGGTAACCAGCATGAGTGAAGGAAGGTTTCGCATGCAACAGAGAGGGTGGCCGAGGTAAGCTTTGGTGGGAGGTCGGCATAGTACCTCAGATAAGTGTGAGATAGCAGATAACAGAGCATTGCACTTACTCTGGTAAAGCGGAGAAGGTCATTGACCTTCTTCCTACAGAGCTACCCAGTCTCCCTCACCCTGGAGAAAACACTGATCTGGGTGGTGATCTCTGATGAGATTGGCATGTTATGATGGCATGGTTTCCTCTGCCAGTCCTCTCCTCTCCACCACCCCTTCCACAGGAACTCCAAGTCGCACTTTGCTAAAAGAACCACAAGTTCACCCAAAGAATCCATCTTAAATCCCAAATCCTTACAACTGAACTATTCGCATCCACACTGCTCCACTCACCATCTTCATTCTCCTCCTAACAAGTTCTACCAAACATTACTCATACCTAACATTCATAGCCTTACATCACCTCTCACTTAGCATTGCTTCAAGCATTAGAATTAAATAACTCAGTTATTATGCACTGCCCCCTAATTAAGTTGGACAACTGCATCAGTCAAGTACAGTGCACAACCCTCACTCAAACACTCCTTTCTGTCTTTCAAGACAACCTGGTACACAATGTCAGGCAGCAGTGTGCATTATTGATGGCAAACATTGCTTCTTACACGAGAATGAAGTAACCATGCTGGCTGATATCATGATCTGCCTAACCTGCATACCTCTGACCCACAGTCCTTGTGAGCTGGACCTTCCTAACATGATAACAAGCATGGGGCTGGATGAACACAGCAGG
>JAHRHZ010000040.1:7862118-8069604 GCA_024137785.1 Ginglymostoma cirratum
CCTGCTGTGTTCATCCAGCCCCATGCTTGTTATCTCGGATTCTCCAGCATCTGCAGTACCTTTTATCTCTTCCTAACATGAAGTCTGATATAGTCCATACTGCAAATGTGCCTGAGAGGTACAGATGACATGTTGGACTTTGAGCAGCACCAATGGCACCAAAACTACCAACACATTGGAAATAAAGTTTACATATTTAAATGATTAGCAAGGTAGATACGCAGCATGTACTGATGCCCTTGGCAATGCAGTATGATCACAAATGGTTTAGATTTGGCATGGAGGTGATGTAAATTCTGGAGTTTTTCATCCAGATGGTTTTTAATACTGACATGGCAGTGCAGTTGATCTTTGATGAAGTGAATAGTAAATAGTGTGGGTTATCACACAGCCTTGCTTGACCCCAGAATGAATTTTGAAGGTTCAGCTCTCCCACTCAAAGCAGTCGCAGTCATGGCATCACCAGGGTTGTGACAAAGTTTCTTGGATAGCCAAGTCTTTGGAGACCCATCCATAGGGCCTCTGTAGGTGGCCACCATGTAAGTACTCATTCAGCAGATTGCGGATGAATGCAGTGTAGTTTCCTATTTTTTACCAGTTTGTAAGCCATTCTCAGTCTCTTCAATTTTGCATGAAAAGAAACTCAGCCTTTCCTTGAATGATGCAAAAAACAAGACTCATTTCAGCATAACCCGGTCAGCCAAACCTTCCACCTCCCAAATATGTTGAAGGAGAGATCTGGAGCATTTTTCTAAACCATGGCAGCTACTTCCTTCAAAAAGCCATGGAAAAGGAGATCCAATACTGGATCAGCTGCACTTCTCAACTTCCTATATCTATACCAATGAATATTTGGCACAAAGATCTCACAAATCAGCTGAAGTCTTAGTGTACAGAACAGTTCCCATTATAACATTCTTATGTTGCAGCAAGACCTGGACAATGGATTAGCAATGTAGAACAGCGCTTGAAAAATTTCACTAGTACTGACACTGACACATTTTCCAGATTCAATGGAAGGAAATGTTCAGCAAATGCTGGTGTCCTTTTTGAAGCTGAGTCCACAAACATTCAAGCAAAACTGATACAATTTGACAGACTGGACATTGTATCCAGAGAAAACTTTCTCCCTGATCAATTCTAAAATGATCAGCATGCCAGGGAGCACAGAGAAAATGCTTTAAAGACAATCTGAAGAAATGTGGAAGCATTGACGATAATAGCTGGGAAGAACCAGCTACCAACCATTCAGATAGGTGACATCAAACTGCTGCATTCTTTGAGTCACAATTTCAAAATGATGAGGCAGAAGAGCTGCAAAGGTTTTGGTCAAATAAGTGGAGGTGTGGGACAAAAATAAAGCAAGAAAGCAAATCCTGTTTTCAGTATCATACTATTTTGTGGCACATTCTGTCTCATATGCTCAAAGGTCTGAGAGTTAACTACAGGCCTGTTCAGATACATGAAGACTCATGGCAGAAACTCACAACTATGAGCAGACATTGTCTTCAGAGCAAGGGATAGCTGACAATGACAATGATCAGGAAAAGTGGAATTGTTAATGTGTTTATTTCCACTTTCCTCTAAGTTTTGAAGCTGTTCAGTGTTCTGAAATTGATTTTCTTCCAAAACTATTCAAAATGTAGATGGCAAGATTTGACACAAAGGCATTGCTAGGATAGATAAGAGGTGCTAGAGGCCTTTAAGAGAAATTTACCTGCAGGAATGAGGTGACTTTAGTCCCTTTATGGGTTGCCAAAATTATGTTTCATGAAGACCATAAATCATCTGAGTACTGAGGTCATCTATCATATTAATTATCAGCCCTAAATGACTATGATGGGAATTATTTACAATATTACTGCAAGCCCAGTAATTTCATGATCCCCATTAAGATCAAGTGGTATGTCTTTTAGCAAGCATAAATGTTTATTAGCTTTGGGGCAGCTAATTTTGGAGTGAACTAAATTCCCAGCAGTTTACAGTAGATTGGAACTCATGCTATGTTGCTGAATTTTTTGAATTTATAATGGCTTGCGGTCTGGCCACTGCCATGACATGACTTCTCAGCAACTCATTTTTAATTAGAGGTGTGACTGGACAATGAATGCACATATAGATAAGCTGCAATGGGAAGAATGAGCTTTTCCCATCTCTGACTTTCCTTATCCCGAAGTAGCATACCTAGCAGCACAATTTCAGTGGGAGAGATCTGAGAAAAGGTCAGTTTTTGTTAAACGATTAATAGCTGGAACTTGGAGGAGAAAATTGATACATTTACTGCTGTACATAAAACCAAGTTGTACAGAGGTCCCTGCTTTAACCCTGGAACTGAGCTGATGTTGGCTGAGATAACTACAAACTTCCCAAAATCAGGTCTGAGGTAGCCTGGGATGAAGAAAGTTAAAAATGGTAATGTCCCCTACTCTTAATTTCGTTCCAGCACCTGTTCTGCTTAAAAAAGTCAGGTAAGGAAAAGTCTATCTGGTGTTCACCCCACCATCATCATCCAGTCCAAAATCATGCCAAGGCATGCTGTCTGGGTCCTATCAAGGCAGAAGACACATTAACAAGGTCATGAAGTGCTGCTGACACAGTTAGCTCATTGTGACTCAGTACCTATAAGAACATGGGTGGATAATGTGCAAGAGTTTTAAAGGGTGAACAAAACCACATTGGTGTCTGATTCACTGATGGCCTACATTCATATTTTCCCCTTTTTAAAAGCTTGACTCAGGTCGGACACTGGAGGTGTTGATATACTGTAGACATTTCTACATTGCGACCTCCAAAGACTTGCAAAGCTGACTGGATGGATGATATTGTCAAAATAAGTTTCAGCCAGGTAAGCAGATTAAGGATGTGCGTGTGTTTATGATGCAGATGAGCAGTCTGCGTCACGCGTTAATTCTCTGCATTAGTGTTGAATCTCTCATACAGAAGGTCAGGGTGGGGAGTTTTTGGTACTGGAAAAATCATAGTTGCACAAATAGCTGGACATTTGTCATCATTTTAGATATGTAACTATCCCACACAGAATGAGACTAATATTACCAAAATACTGTGCAGCGTTTGTTCATTATGAGAAATCAAGCTGAATTATGTATTGGTTCACAAAATCTGTTAGCTTGGTTTGTTCAAAATGTAAATAAATATAAAATGTATCTATGTCTTACATTAAATGTTATTTATTAGAATCCTTAGGGGTTTAGCAAAACATTTTTATAATTAATAATGAATAATGTACCAAAAACAAATATTGCTGGTGAAACTCAGCAGGTCTGGCAGTATCTTTGGGAAGAAAGCAGAGTTAATGGTGACCCTTCAACAGAACCAAATTTGAAACATTAACTCTGCTTTCTTTCCACTGATGCCGCCAGGCCTGCTGAGTTTTGCCAGCAATTTCTGTTTTAGTTTGAGATCTCCAGCATCACAGTTCTTCATTTTGTTTCAATGAATAATGTATCCGATTCCAGCTCAAACTCATTTTACACATGTGAGCTTTGAGTCATGCAGCCATAGAGTTGTACAGCGTGGAAACAGACCCTTTGATCCAACTCATCCACACTAACCATGATCCCAAACTAAACTCGTTCAATCTGCCTGCGTTTGGACACCTGTATATTGCTATCGTTTCTTTGACACAGATTCTGTTTTCCTTGAACCCTTAACTAAATCCTAAAAACATCTTTGTGAGAGAGCTTCAAGTTTGCCCAATTCAGATCTATTCAGCGTCAGGAACTATTTTAAAACTCATTGTTGGGTTCTTTTAAAGAGGTCAACTACTTCAGGCAAATATATTTTTTGAAAGTTAAACTAACAATAATATTTGACCTCTGTTTCAAAGTTTAGAGCTGTGCTGTGGGGTATTGGAATAGGCTCCTTTAGTTTCCCATATGTCAAACACACCATCTTGGCTGCAATGTCAAGGGAAAGGCCAAGAACTTCATAAACATGGATTAACAGAAAAGAAGGGAAAATGGCCAGGAGAATCATTCCTGACCTCTCTCATAAACTTGTAGGCTGACTGATTTTCCTGGCTTTAGTGTGAAGCTCATATCAGAGATCACAGGCTGAACTTTCCCAACCTCGGAATGGAATGGATAATGGTAAGATAATTGGGAAAATACAGTGAGAATGGAAAAATGAGATTCTCGACATTGAGAAAAACAAAGCCCAATTCTCTGCATCAGATTTCAACAGCAGAGTGAGAATCTTGTCAGTGAGCAGCAAAGGGAGCATTTGTATGCATTAACATCTCATTTTTACTGCATTTCACCTCAGTTGTATGCAGGTTGCTGTTTTCTCAGGCAGCGGAGAGATTCTAGACGTCGATATTCCTGACATGAAAGTCAGTGTGGTCACTTGTCAGTTACAGCTCACTGGAGTCTCCTCCTGGCTTCCACCTTGGCCGACATCCCCCAATATTTCAGGGCACACTCCACAGGCAGCATCTGCCTGCACGCTCTATCCACTGAGTCTGGCATCAGCACAGCACCAGTCTCATCATCATCGTGAAATATGCAGCTCACTGGCACCTTAGATTGCAATGCTGCTGTAGGTCAGCTTTTCACACAAGGACAGACACCTATCTCATTCATTGGAACAGTGTGTTCCTCAGAGCTATCAGCTTGCTTTCTTAAAACTCAATGAGTTTACGCCAACGTGAACGCTCACAGAATGTTTGCTTGCCTCACCTTGCATTTTAGTGCAGACACAAGGCTGGGCAGCTTGCCATGTTTTCCAGAAAATTGTGTCTTTGATCTCCCCAAATTAAAGAAGACTACATCATCAGCAGCAGATGGAGTATCATTTGAAAGATGGACAATTGTTGTTTCACCTGGAGGAAGTGTATGGGGAAAAACATAAAGTGCTGGAACTACTCAACAGATCTGGCAGCATCTGCACACAGAGAAACAGGGTAAATACTTTAAGTCAATTGTGACCATTCTTCAGAACTTAAAAAGGGCAGAAAAATGTGATAATGATTATGGAGTTATGGTGTCATCAGTAATAAAAGGTTCCAGGTATGAAAAAAGATTAAGGAATTTCAATCGTTATTTGAGTGTGGAGTTTGAAAGTTGACCTAATGGAAGTCTTCAAAATTAATGTGGTTTGTAATGCAATAAATATTTATATATTTTCAGGTGTATTTTCAATTCAATGTAAATTGGAGAAGGGCTGTTTCTATAGTGGGCAGCTGATTGACAAAAGCAGTAACTGGGCAATAAGTTGAAAATCTAACTGCAATGTAGAGTGTATGATGAAGGACTAAAATAAAAGCAGGATGTGCTGTTTAAATGCTGCTGAGGATAAAAGTTATTTTGTTGGAGTCATAGTGGTAGAAGTTGAGTGGGACATTTTAGAAAACACAAAATAGAAATTTTTTTCACAAAAAAAAATTGAATGGGAGGATCCATCAGCTGCAATGAACTAGAATAGATAAAGATAGTATCAAGCTTAAGGAAAAGATTATAATTGTGAAGATGGGTGTCAATCAGAGATTGGACAGAAATAAGAAATAGTAACAAATGATTAACAGATAAATAATAAGAGAAAATACCAGAAAGGAATGAGGGAAAGTGAATTAGATTTTATGGTTAGTTAAAAATGAAACAGTTTACAAAATGACCATTGGACCGATAGAAAGTCTGGGGAATTAATAGTGGAAAATAAGGAGATGAACTGATAAGGTATTTCGTATCAGTCTTCATTTTATAGGATGCAAGTAATATCCCAGAAATAACTGTATATTAGGAAACAGAAGGGAGGAGCTCAAAAAAATTACAACACCTAAGAAATGGTACCGAGCAAGTTGTTGGATGTCTGGAATCTTAATCCTCTTGGCCTTCATCCTAAGATGCTAAAAGAAGTGCCTAGTGATGTATTGGTTTTAATTTTCTGCACTACCCTAGATTTGGTGACATTTCATTAGATTATTTCAAAAGGGAGAGAAACAGAAAGTACGAGACAATAGGTAGTTAACATTTATAATTGGGAAGGTATTAGAAGTTATTGTTAGAATTCAATATTAAAGATATTGTAGCTGGGCACTCAGATAAGTGCAAGGTAATCAAGTTTTTCAAGGTAATTCTGGTTTTGTGAAAGGAAATTCATGTTTATCTAATGTGTTGGAGTTCTTTGAGAACGTATTGTGCTGTGGATAAAGAGGAAACTGATAGATGCATTATACTTGGAATTTCAGAGGACACTTGATAAGAAAAAATCCTGTAGTGTATTGGCAATCGTAGAATATTGGCTAGGAGAAAGTGAATGCAGGCATAAATGGATTGTTTTCTGATTGACAGATGTAATGTGATGAGGCACTGGGATCAGAGATGAGGCTTCAATGTTTTCCAATTTATATAAATGACTTGGACGAATGAACCACAGGTATGCATGCTTGTCTGCTAAATTATCTGACGACACAAAGGTAAATCAGAATACAAGTTGTGAAGAGGACATAAGGGGGCTACAAAAAGATAGGGATAGCTTTAGTGTGTATGCAAAGATCTGGAAAATGAAATAAACTGTGGGAAAATGTGAAATTATCAAGTTTTCTATCAGGCCTGATTTCTCCAGCTGTGGCTCAATTCAGAATGTTCAACAGTGGGCCTGTATTCATGTGACCATATTGGGTATCTATTCAGCTTAAATTACTCAGAACTGTATGAATGATCTGACTTTTAAGGGGCTTTTTTTCTGAAGGTTCCAGATTCAGGGGAAATGCCCATTAGAAGTTTGAATTCCCAGGGTCGGCTGTGTCGGGATTCCCGCATGCTCTCGAAACGTCACTCTCGTCTGCGCTATTCCAATGACTCTGGCCATCTGGCCCAATATGCCAAGGAAGCGAAAATCTCATAACTAGGCTCTACCATAGTTGATGGTTTATGACTAGCATTGGCACAGGCCTAGTGAAAATATATCTACCATTTCAAACACTGTGGTAGACAGAGAGAGAGAAAGATATCTACAAATAAAAAAAAATCACTGGTTTGGTAAAGGTGAATTATTTTTCATTTTTTATTAGTTTATTTACTTTTCAGTTGACATAGTGATATTATTGTTGTGTAGCTTTTTGTCCAAAAGTAAATTTGAAATATTGGGCTAAGAACAAATAGTCCGTATCATGTGGAAATCATCTTAAAAAATCTTATTTTTGCAGTATACTGTAAAAGCTGTGAATGAAAGGACTATATTCAAACCATTTTCCTAACAACTAGATCCAACCAAGAATGCTCACATTCTAGTGCTGAAAGCCTGTTTAAACTGAACCTGTAAAAAGAAATCTTTGCTTTGGTCAAAGTCCCATTGTTTGAAAATGACAGCAATTCCTTTCTTCTGATTTCACAGTACAGTGCAAAGTAAATGAAAACTTGTTTTAAGTTTATGAATATCAGAAGGCCTTGCAAATCTTTTAGTACAGCGACTTTACAAATTTTAGATTTTTTTTCTGTGATTAATTAGAAAGAAGAGCTATTAACCGTTGAAGCTGGGTGCTTGGCACATCTTGGCAACAGCCAAAAGGAAATGGCAATTAACAGCAATGAGTGTCTCACATTACCTAAGAGAAAAATGCTATCAAATTTACACAGTTTCATCAGATTGAATCAATTCTGATCTCTACTGCAGAGGCATGGAATAAGAAACTGAAATTGATTCTTTGGGAAATTACTTATACTTACTATTCGTCACAAAATAGAAAAAGGGTCTTTGGCCCATCATCTTAGTGCCAGTCAAAAAAAAAAACACCTGACTATTCTAATCCTATTTTCCAGCACTTTGAGTCATTGAGTCATTAAGCACAAAAACAGACCTTTGGCCCAACTCGCCCATGCCAACCAGGTTTCCTAAATTGAACTAGTCCCATTTGCTTGCATTTGGTCCATATCTCTCTAAACCTTTCCTATTCATGTACCTGTCCAAATGTCTTTTAAATGTTGAATTGTACCTACCTCTACTACTTCCTCTGACAGCTCATTCCATGTAGACCACCCTTTGTGAGATAAAGTTGCCGCTCAGGTCCCTTTTAAATCTTTCCCCTCTCCCCCGAGTACTCTGCCCTCTAGTTTTGTACTCCCCTACCCCAGGGAAAAGACCTTGACAATTCACCTGTATAAGTTCACCCCTCTGCTTTCTATGTTCCAGGCGAAAGGAACTATGTATCTGCACCCCTAGGTTTCTCTGTTCAACAACTGTCCCCAGTGCCCTACCATTAACTGTGTAAATCCTGCACTAGTTTGTCTTACCAAAATGTCTTACCTTGCATTTATTGAAATTTAACTCCATCTGCCACTCCTCAGCCCACTGGCCTAGTTTATCAAGAACCCATTGCACTCTTAGATAAGCTTCTTTACAATCCATCACACCATTCATTCTGGTATCATCCACAAAATTACAGAGGATGCCTCCCATATTCTCATCCAAATTGTTTATATAAATGACAAATGACGGTGGACCCAATACCGATACTTACAGCACGCCACTGGTCACAGGCCTCCAGTCTGAAAAACAGCCTTCTACCACCACCCTCTGTTTCCTACCACCAAGCCAATTTTGTAATCAATTGGCTAGCTCTTCCTGGATCCCATGTGATCTAACCTGGTGGTACCTTGGCAAACACCTTGCTAAAGTCCATGTAGGTAGTGCTACTGCTCTGCCTTCATCTATCATCTCTTAGCCACCTCTTCAAAAACTCAGTAAAATTTGTGAGACACAATTTCCCATACACAAAACCATACTGACAATCCCTAATTAGTCGTTGCCTTTCCAAATACACGTAGATTCTGTATGTCAGAATCCCCTCCGACAACTTACCCACCAAGGTTAGGCTCACCGGTCTGCAGTTCCCTGGCTTTTCATGCAAACTTTATTAAATAAACACATCATATTAGCCACCCTCCAGCCTTCTGGCACCTCACCCATGGCCCTCAATAATACAAATAGCTCCGCTAGGGGCCCCACAACTTCTTCCCCAGCTTCATACAATGTCCTGGAACACATTGGCCCATTGCCTTGTATGCCTTGGCATCACAAGTGCAGATCTAATTACTTCTTAAATGTTATGAAGGTTTATGCCTATACCACCCTTACTATTCTTGGAGCTGTCCCAGAACATGGTTCAAATCTGAGCTTTTGAGTGCAAGAAATCATGCCCCAGAAAACCATATCTGGGGCTTGAGGGAGCTCTCTGTGCTCAGTTCAGATGTTGGACCATTGTGCTTAAGTCAGGAGCTGGAACTGCAGGCTAGGAGCAGTACGAGGGTCTGAGCTTTCTAACTCTGTCTCTACTATAGTTGAGGTTCTTTAATGGATGCAATCTTTTTGTTTGTTCATGGATTGTAAACAAGGACACAGCTTTTGTGTCCCATCTTTAATTGGCCCTGAGAAGGTTGTGATGAACTGGCATCGTGAACAGCTATACTTTGTAGTGTGGACTAAGGAAGTCTCTCACTTGTGTAGCACCTCTTAGGACTTCAAGAGATCCAAAACATTCTGCAGCCAATGAAATACTTTGGAGATGTAGCCACTGTTGCAACTTCAGACATGTAGCAGTTAATGAACTTGCAGCAAGCTTAGACAAACAGCACTGTGTTAATGACTGCACAATCTGCTTTTGAGACTTCAGTCTGAGGAATAAACATTGACCAGGAAAGCATGGATAATTGCTATTGGATTGTTTACTTCCACTAGGAAGGAGCAGACTGGACATTGGATTAATGTCATATTTGAAAGACAGCACACCTGACAGTGCAATTCTCTCTCAGTACTGACAATCTGACAATGCCCATTCCCTCAGAATGGACGTACTGGAAGTGCAGCACTCTCTCAGTACGAACCCTCTGATAGTGCAATATTTCTTCAGTACTGACCCTCTGCAGTGCAGTTCTCTCTAAGAACTGACTGTCTGACACAGCCCACTCCCGCAGGACTGACCCTCCGACAGTGCAGCACTCCCTCAGTACTGATCTTCTGACATTGCAGCAAACCCTCAGTACTGACACTTTGAAAGCACAGCACTCCCTCAGTGCTGACCCTTAAACAATGAAGCATTCCCTCAGCACTCACGCTCGGACAGTGCAATAATCGCTCAGTACCAATACTCTGACAGTGCAGCAACCCTCAGTACTGATGCTCCGATAGTGCAGTATTCCTTCAGAACTGACCCTCTGATAGTGTAGTAACCCTCAGTACTGACCCTCAGACAGTGCAGCATTCCCGAGTACTGGCCCTCTGACAGTGTTGCACTCACTCAGTACTGACCCTCCGACAGTGCAGAATTCCTTCAGTACTGACCTTCTGACTGTGCAGCACTCCTTCCGTACTGACCCTCCAACAGTGCGGAACTCCCTCAGCAGTGAACCTGTGACAGTGCAGCGTTCCCACAGTCCAGACCCTATGACCTCAGTATTGAAGCTCTGACAGTGCAGCACTGCCTCTGGGCTGACACTCAGTACTGACCCTCTGACAGTGCAGCACTCCCTCAGTACTGACCCTCTGACGGTGCAGTGCTCCCTCAATACTGACCCTCGAACAGTGCAGCGCTCCCTCAGTACTCACCCTCTGACAGTGCAGCACTCCCTCAGTACTCACCCTCTGACAGTGCAGCACTCCCTCAGTACTCACCCTCTGACAGTGCAGCACTCCCTCAGTACTGACCCTCTGACAGTGCAGCGCTCCTTCAGTACTCACCCTCTGACAGTGCAGCGCTCCCTCAGTACTCACCCTCTGACAGTGCAGCACTCCCTCAGTACTCACCCTCTGACAGTGCAGCACTCCCTCAGTACTGACCGTCTGATGGTGCAGCACTCCCTCAGTAGTGACACTCTGGCAGTAGAGTTCTCCCTCAGTACTGACCATCTGACGGTGCAGCATTCTGTCAGTAATGACCCACTGATAGTAGAGCGCTCCCTCAATGCTCCGGCAGTGCAGGACTCCTTCAGAACTGACGTTCTGACGGTGGAGCACTCCCTCAGTATTGACCCTCTGACAATGCATTGTTTCTTCAGTACGGACCCTCTGACTGAGCAATACTCCCTCAGTACTGAACCGCTGACAGTGAAGCACTCCTTCAGGTGTGAACCTCCGACAGTTATGCATTCCCTCATTATTCATTGTCTGACAGTGCAGCATGCCCTCAGCACTGTCTTCCTGACAGTGCAGCACCCCCTCAGGACTGACCCTCTGACAGTGCAGCACTCGCTCAGTACTGATCCTCTGACAGTACAGCACCCCCTCAGCACTGTCTTCCTGACAGCGCAGCAACCTATCAGTACTGACCCTCTGACAGTGCAGCACCCCCTCAATACTGACCCTCTGACAGTGCAGCACCCTATCAGTAGTGTCCCTCTGACAGTGCAGCACTCCATCAGTAGTGTCCCTCTGACAGTGCAGCACTCCCTCAGTACTGACCCTCTGACAGTGCAGCACTCCCTCAGTACTGACCCTCTGACAGTGCAGCACTCCCTCAGTACTGACCCTCTGACAGTGCAGCACCCCCTCAGTACTGACCCCCTGACAGTGCAGCACTCTGTTACTACAGACCTTCTGACAGTGCAGCACTCCCACATTACTGACCCTCTGACAGTACAGCACTCCCACATTACTGATCCTCTGACAGTGCAGTACCCCGTCAGTACTGACCCTCTGACAGTGCAGCACTCCCACATTACTGATCCTCTGACAGTGCAGTACCCCGTCAGTACTGATCCTCTGACAGTGCAGTACCCCGTCAGTACTGATCCTCTGACAGTGCAGTACGCCGTCAGTACTGATCCTCTGACAGTGCAGTACCCCGTCAGTACTGATCCTCTGACAGTGCAGTACGCCCTCATTACTGATCCTCTGACAATACAACACTTCCTCAATGTTCACTCTCTGACAGTGTAGTACTGACCCCCTCACAGTGCAACACTCCCTCAGTAGTGACCATCACAGTGCAGCGATCCATCAGTACAGACCTGATGTCAGGGTAATACTCCCTCAGTAGTGACCCCCCGACAGTGCAACACTTCCTCAGAACTGACCTTCTGAGGGTACAGTACTTGCTCAGTGCTGACCCTCTGATAGTGCAGCACTGCCTCAGTACTGACCTCTGACAGTGCAATATCCCCTCAGTACTGACCCTCCAGCAGTGCATTACTGCCTCAGCACTGACCCTCTGACAGTTTTGCAATCCATTAGTACTGACCCTGCAACAGTGTAACACTCCCTCAGTACTGACGCTCCCACAGTGCAACAGTCGCTCAGAAATGACCTGTGGACAGTGCATCAATCCCTCAGTACTGACCATCTCTCAGAACAGTAATCCCTCAGTACTGAGCAGCACTCAATCAGTATTGACCCTTTGACAGGGCAATTCACCCTCAATGCTGACCTTCCAACAGTGCTGTACTTCCTCAGTACTGAACCTCTGACAGTGCAGCGCTCCATCAGTCCAGACCCACTGACAGTGCAGTATCCCCTCAATAGTGAAACTGTGACAGTGCAGCGTTCCCTCAGTACAGACCCGATGTTATGGCAATACTCCCTCTGTACTAACCCTCTGACGGTGTAGTCCTCCCTCAGTACTGACCCTCTGACAGTGCAGCACTCCCTCGGTAGTGACACTCTGGCAGTGTAGCACTCCCTCAGTCATGACCCTCTGGCAGTGCAGCACGCCCTCAGTATTGATCCTCTGGTAGTTCGGCACTCCTTCCGGACTGACCCTCTGACAGTGCAGCACTCCATCAGTAGTGTCCCTTTGACAGTGCAGCATTCCCTCGGTAGTGACCCTCTGACAGTGCAACATTCCCTCGGTAGTGACCCTCTGACAGTGCAGCAGTCACTTAAGGCAACCTAGAATTTTGTGCCTTAGGCCCTGGAGTCAGATTCGAGCACACAATACTCTAATTCAAATGTGAGACTGCCACTAATTGAAACGGCTGTCACTGCCATGGTACAGCTCCATTTTGTAGGGAAGGTAGCCCAGGTACAATGAAGGATCAATGATATGTTTCCACAGCATGTGACTAGGACAGAAACTTGCCGATGGTGTTTCCATTGTGTCCACTTGTCTTGTTCATTTAGACTGTAAGATGTTGCTGTTTCAGAAGATGTGATGGAATAATCTTTGTGAGTGGCTGTAGTGCATCACACTGCACCGACAGTGAACATGTTGGATGAGCTATGATTTTGAAGCTGAAATTTACTGATCTTGCTGCCCCTTTTGAAATACTCGGATACTTTTCAAATGAAGTCTATGATGCAAACAGTCATTGTTTGGAAGACAACAGCAGTCACTGGATTGCAACTTGAAAGAAGAGAAATATCATTGTAGAATCAGAGTTCAGTGGAAGTATTTTTGACCCTGAGCCAGACCGTTGTGGGTTCGGCTTACACTTCAGAACCTTAAACACAAAGTCAAGGTTGACACTGTAATGCAGTATTGACAGAGTGTTGGTGTGTTAGACCCACTCATCTTTCAAAAGAAATGTCAAACCGCAGCCCTGTCATCTCAAGTAGATGTAAAACATCTCTTGGCACTGTTTCCCAGAAGAATAAGTGTATTTTCTCCAGTATCCAATCCAATATTTATCCCACAACAAGCATCACTAAAAACATGTTTAGCTGGTTTCTATTACATTGCTGTTTGTGGGACCTTGCTGTGTGCAAATTGGCTGACATGCTTTTTACACTGCAAAAGTGACTACACTTCTCTACATCACTCTTCAAAAGCATTTCATTGATAACACTTTGGGACATCTTGACTTTGCAAAAGGATCTACATAAAATATGTAGAGGTGATAGAGGTGTACAAAATGATCAGAGGTATAGATAGAGTGGAGAGCCAGAGACTTTTTCCTAGGGTAGAGGTAGCTATTACGAGGGGGCATAGTTTTGAAGTGAGTGGAGGTAGGTATAGGGGAGATGTCAAAGGTAGGTTCTTTACTCAGAGAGTGGTAGGGGCGTGGAATGCATTGCCGGAGAGGGTAGTGGAGTCGGCCTCATTAGGGGCATTTAAGCAGCTATTAAATAGGTATATGGATGATAGTATAAGGTAGGGGTAGAGGTTAGATGAACCTTAGGTTTAGTGTAAAAGTTCGGCACAACATCGAGGGCCAAAGGGCCTGTACTGTACTGTTCTATGTTCTAGGTTCTAAAAGCAAGACATTATTCCTTTTCAAGTAGAAATAACCAAATAGCAAAAAGCAGAAGTTTCTGTTTGAACAGTCCCAAAAGTTAGATCATTAAGTGTATTTATTTGAAATAAAACAGAAAATCTGAAAATATTCAGCACATCTGGCAGAATCAATGGAGACCAAAACATAGTTAATATTTCAGATTGATGAGGTATTGTAAGAACAGTTTTGGCATCCGTTATTACAAAGATATATTCACAATTCTGATGGTTTAGAAACTGTAGATTCTGTTATGATCATCTGGAACATAGAAAATAAAGAGCAAGAAGAAAGTTGTTTCGGTTCATGAGATGTTCTATACCATACTGGAGTGAGGAGTAGAATGTGTGTGGTGAAGGATAAAAAGAGGTGATTGTAACAGTGGGAACTGAGAGGTCACACAACATGACAAGGAACTTGTGGATAGGATATTCGATTGGATGAAAAAGTTAAGGGAGGGCAGTTGGCCAGCAAGTGTCTAGGAGAGAGGGCAATGTTAGCTCAGATGGCCAGGTTGAGTGACAAGTGTAACAGCAATTGTTTTGTACCTTTTCCTAGAAAGTGAGCTAATCAAGAAATATTTTTATTCAATTCAATTAGTTACTGAATGTAATGGACGTAGAAAAAAAATCAAGCTCAGACAGAGCTGCAGATGAAATAATGATCCACAGGATAAATTTATAACTGACGTCTGAACACCAAGATGTGACTACATCTTTGAGATTGGTCCAAGAATCCAGAATATTCATGGAGTTTGTGTTATTCTGTTGTAGGTCAATTTGTTGCCAAGAATGTCTGCTGCAGCAGATACTCTAACCAGTGCATTCTGAATCACTGAAAAAAATTTCTATTTACAGGACAACGCGATGTGCCCGATGCTGGCATGGACAGATTTTTTTGCCCTTGATAATTCATTATTATCCTCAAGGAGGTGATGGTATTGAGTTAACTATTTCAGGCTCATTAAGAGTTAACAACATTGATTTGGGTATAAAGTCACATACAGGCCAGATTGGGTGAGAACAACAGATTTATCTTTCCTAAACAACATCAGAACATGGTAGCATTTTCTAACAATTCAATAGCTTTACAATCACCATTGCCGATACTAGCTTCTTAATTACAGATTTATTTATTAGGCTGAATTTATGATGGTATTTTGAATTTAGGTAAGTGCTTCAGGTCTCTAGATTAGTCATCCAGTAACACATTATTTAATGTACCCAGTATGACAGTTATGGCTGCGATTCTATCATTGTATTTTTATCAAGTGATAATTAAACAACTGATGCCAAAAAAAATCTTTTTCTAGTATATATATCTTAATCAACAGTTTATTGTTGACTTGAAGCATTTTCCAGCCATTTCAATTCCTGGAATAGTTCGCCACATTGTTTTCAGTGACTAACCGCTAAGAATTGCCAGAATTGTCAAAGCAATATATTTACTTTTGTTATAATCTCTGTAAAGACCAATAAATTTTAAGAAGATATTTAAATGTTCAGTTTGTAGCTGAAAAAGTTGTTAAGATTGTATGTTTTAAAACTTTTATGGTAACAAATAACCAAAAACTGTTGACAGAACTGTAACAGAGATAGTAGGAACTGCAGATGCTGGAGAATCTGAGATAAAACGTTGTGGAGCTGGATGAACACAGCAGGCCAAGCAGCATCAGAGGTGCAGGAAGGCTGACGTTTTGGGCCCAGACGCTTCTTCTGAAATGGGGGAGGGGAAGGGGATTCTGAAATAAATAGGGAGAGAGGGGGAGGCGGATAGAAGATGGATAAAGGAGAAGATAAATTGAGAGGAGACAGACAGGTCAAATAGGCAGTGTTAGAGCCAGTGAAGGTGAATGTAGGTGGGGATTTAGGTGGTGGATAGGTCAGTCCAGGGAGGACGGACGGGTCAAGGAGGAGGGATGAGGTTAGTAGGTAGGAGATGGAGGTGGGGCTTGAGGTGGGAGGAATGGTTAGGGAGGTGGGGACTAGCTGGGCTGGTTTTGGGATGCGGTAGTGGGAGGGGAGATTTTGAAGCTTGTAAAGTCCACATTGATACTCTTGGGCTGCAGGGTTCCCAAGCAAAATATGAGATGTTGTTCCTGCAGCTTTCGGACGGCGTCATTGTGGCAATGCAGGAGGTCCTGGATGGACATGTCGTCTGAGAAGTGGGGGAGCGATTTGAAATGGTTCGCGACTGGGAGGTGTAGTTGTTTATTGCGAACTGAGCGTAGGTGTTCTGCAAAGCGGTCCCCAAGCCTCCGCTTGGTTTCCCCGATGTAGAGGAGGCCACAACGGGAACAGCGGATGCAGTATACCACATTGGCAGATGTGCTGGTGAACATCTGTTTGATGTGGAAGGTCTTCTTAGGGCCTGGGATAGGGGGAGGGGGGAGGTGTAAGGGCAGGTGCAGCACTTGCTCCGGTTGCAGGGAAAAGTGCTAGGGATGGTGGGGCTGGAGGGGAGTGTGGAGCGGACAAGACAGTCACGGAGAGAGTGGTCCCTCCGGAAAGCAGATAAGGGTGGGGAGAGAAAAATGTATTTGGTGATGGGGTCAGATTGCAGATGACTGAAATGTCGGAGGATGATGCGTTGGATTCGGAGGTTAGTGGGGTGGTATGTGAGGACGAGGGGGATTCTGTTTTCGTTGTTATTGCAGGGAGGGTGTGTGAGGAGTGAATTGGTGGAAATGCGAGAGACACGGTCGAGGTTGTTTTCGACCACTGTGGAGGGGAAGTTGTGGTCCTTGAAAAACGAGGTCATCTGGGATGTTTGGGAGTGGAATGTCTCATCTCAGGAGCAGATGCGGCGGCGGCGAAGGAATTGGGAATAGGGGATGGCCTTTTTACAGGAAGGTGGGTGGGAGGAGGTGTATTCTAGGTAGCTGTGGGAGTCGATGGGCTTAAAATGGATATCGGTTTCCAGATTGATGCCAGAGATGGAGACAGAGAGGTCCAGGAAGGAGGTAGAGGTATTAGAGATGGTCCAGGTAAACTTAAAGTTGGGGTGGAAGGTGTTAGTGAAGTGGATGGACTGTTCGAGCTCCTCGTGAGAGGACATCGACGTCGCTCCGCCCACAGCCTTCAAAGCCAGCATCCCCAGACAAAACAATAACACTCAGCCCTGCCGAGTCTTTACAATCCCCCCAGACCTCCCCTTTACTGAGGACGAATGGTCAGTCCTCAGTAAAGGACTCACCTTTGTCCCCCTCCACCCACACATCGACGATTACAACACTCGTTTGGACATAGAGCAGTTTTTCCACCGCCGTCACCTCCGCACTTACTTCTTTAACTGTGAGCCTAACCATCCCTCTACTGACCCCCTTCTCCTGCCTCCAACATACCCCCTCCTCCTGGACACCACCCCAAGGCCTCCTACCCTCCCTTGACCTCTTGATCTCTAATTGTCGTCAAGACATCAAATGCCTCAAACTCTCCACCCCCTCACCCACTCCAACCTCTCCCCCACAGACCGTTCAGCCCTCTGTTCCCTCTGCTCCAATCCCAACCTCACCATAAAACCTGCTGACAAGGGAGGCGCTGTTGTAGTATGCTGCACTGACCTCTACATCGCCGATGCCAGGCGCCAACTCTCCGACGCCACCTCCTATCGCTCCCTTGATCATGACCCCACCCCCAACCACCAAACCATCATCTCCCAAACCATCCACAACCTCATCACCTCAGGTGACCTCCCACCCACAGCCTCTAACCTCATCATTCCCCAACCCCGCACCGTCCACTTCTATCTCCTTCCCAAAATCCACAAACCTGACTGTCCTGGTCAACCCATTGTCTCTGCCTGCTCCTGCCCCACTGAACTTATTTCCACCTATCTGGACTCCATTTTCTCCACCTTAGTCCAGGAACTCCCTACCTATGTTCGTGACACCACCCACGCTCTTCACCTCCGCCAGAACTTCCAATTCCCCGGTCCCCAACGTCTCATTTTTACCATGGACGTCCAGTCCCTATACACCTGCATTCTCCATGCTGATGGCCTAAAGGCCCTCAGCTTCTTCCTGTCCCACTGGCCTGACCAGTCCCCCTCCACTGACACCCTTATCCGCTTAGCTGAACTTGTCCTCACCCTCAACAACTTCTCTTTCAATTCCTCCCACTTCCTACAGACAAAGGGGGTGGCCATGGGTACCCACATAGGCCCAAGCTATGCCTACCTCTTTGTAGGATACATGGAACAATCCCTCTTCCAAAGCTACACTGGTCCTATCCCCCATCTCTTCCTCCGTTACATTGATGACCATTTCGGCGCCACCTCGTGCTCCCACGAGGAGCTCGAACAGTTCATCCACTTCACTAACACCTTCCACCCCAACTTTAAGTTTACCTGGATCATCTCTAATACCTCTATCTCCTTTCTGGACCTCTCTGTCTCCATCTCTGGCATCCATCTGGAAACCGATATCCATTTTAAGCCCACCGACTCCCGCAACTACCTAGAATACACCTCCTCCCACCCACCTTCCTGTAAAAAGGCCATCCCCTATTCCCAATTCCTTCGCCTCCGCTGCATCTGCTCCCGAGATGAGACATTCCACTCCCAAACATCTCAGATGTCCTCGTTTTTCAAGGACCGCAACTTCCCCTCCACATTGATCGAAAATGCCCTCGACCGTGTCTCTCGCATTTCCCACAACTCATCCCCCACACCCCCTCCCTGCAATAACAACCAAAACAGAATCTCCCTCGTCCTCACGTACCACCCCACCAACCTCCGGATCCAACGCATCATCCTCCGACGCTTCCACCATCTGCAATCTGACCCCACCACCAAAGACATTTTTCCCTCCCCACCCTTATCTGCTTTCCGGAGGGACCACTCTCTCCGTGACTCCCTTGTCCGCTCCACACTCCCCTCCAGCCCCACCACACCCAGCACTTTTCCCTGCAACCGAAGCAAGTGCTACACCTGCCCCTACACCAACCCCCTCCCCCCAATCCCAGGCCCCAAGAAGACCTTCCATATCAAACAGATGTTCACCAGCACATCTGCCAATGTGATATACTGTATCCGCTGTTCCCGTTGTGGCCTCCTCTACATCGGGGAAACCAAGCGGAGGCTTGGAGACCGCTTTGCAGAACACCTACGCTCAGTTCGCAACAAACAACTCCACCTCCCGGTCGCGAACCATTTCAATTCGCTCCCCCCCAACTTCTCGGACGACATGTCCATCCAGGACCTACTGCATTGCCACAATGATGCCATCAGAAAGCAGCAGAAACAATATCTCATATTTTGCTTGGGAACCCTGCAGCCCAAGGGTATCAAAGTGGACTTCGCAAGCTTCAAAATCTCCCCTCCCACTACCGCATCCCAAAACCAGCCCAGCTAGTCCCCACCTCCCTAACCATTCCCCCCACCTCAAACCCCACCCACATCTCCTACCCACTAACCTCATCCCTCCTCCTTGACCTGTCTGTCCTCCCTGGACTGACCTATCCCCCACCTAAATCCCCACCTACATTCACCTTCACTGGCTCCAACCCCGCTTCTTTGACCTGTCTGTGTCCTCTCCACCTATCTTCTCCTTTATCCATTTTCTATCCGCCTCCACCTCTCTCCCTAATTATTTCAGAATCCCCTTCCCCTCCCCCATTTCTGAAGAAGGGTCTGGGCCCAAAACGTCAGCTTTCCTGCTCCTCTGATGCTGCTTGGCCTGCTGTGTTCATCCAGCTCCACAACGTTTTATGACAGAACTGTATCTTCGTTTGTAGGCAACTTATACTTTAAACTGTAGAAATAAATAATTGACTTCGCGTTATTGTATTCTCCGAGGAATTACAGTTCTTATTGTAAAGAGCTCCCAGTTACTCCCAGTTCTCAATGGTTTGCATTCTTCTGCTTTTCAAGCTGATTACCTCTAATTCCAGAAATATGACTCGTTATGTTATGGACCAGACCAAGCCCCTCAAAACATGTCAAGGAGGTTGCCTAGACCCTTACTTTTTCTTACTTAAAGGTAAGGGACAGGTGTTGTATTCTGGATGACAATTGATTGGCCAAACTAACCAGGCTTGAAGCAAAACATGCTTTATTCATATACTATAGTTAAAATACAGAGAAAAAAAAGAAAAGAATTGGCTTAATTGTAACTCTATCGAAATACTTGACAAAATAATAAACTACTCATTAACTGTTCCAATATAATAACATCCCATAAACACAGCACTGGCATCGGCAAGTTCAGAAACATAGATTGTCTCACATGCAAGTCGAGCAGCAGGAAGGGAACCCAAGCTTTTAACTGGAGTGAAGAGAGAGAGAGAGAGATAATAGCTTTCACAACCCCAACAGCGACTAAAAGCTAAACTAAAAATCCTGTTGGAGCTTGACCCCACCCATTCAGACTGCTTCTATGTTCTAACTTAAAAAAAACACCAAGGCCTCACAAACTGATCATTTTATTAGGTTGAAACCGTACACTCAGCACCTCTGACCCAAACTCTCTTCATAAAATGAACAGGATAAAATAGACCTCTTAAAGCCATAGTATTGTCACAACTGTAAGAATTATAATGTACATTCCTTCTTGAGGCTCCAAGCTAGGAAAATCTTTCAGTTTTCTTCTCTCAATCTTTAATCTGAATGGAAGCTCCCACTGGTGAATGAGAGTTAGCATTTCCTCTATTTAAGCTACGAGCATGGCTGTTTCTATCTTTTGCTCTTTATTTCTCAGTCGGCAGCAAAAGAAATCTGCTGTGTGACTGTGATATTCTGGGATTTAAGGGGAAGACTGCAACCTGAACCAAAAATGGGTTTCTCTACTACTTCCCCATGGCAAATGACGTGTATCTGTGGAGTTTTCTATCTGAGGAGAAATGTTCACGACTTTCCTTGATTTCAAATTCCTTTCATCATAGAAGTAAATAGCACTATGGGAGACACAGAGTCTGGAAACTCATGTCGTTGTCACAAAGAATAAATACTTTGTACCAGCTGCCCAATAATACAATCTGAGACTGGGATATTCCCGTTTTTTTGTACTATCTCCAAAAGCAGGAGAGTTTCCAGGAGGGAACCCAAGGCCTACTGAAGTAAGAAAGCCTGCAGGGCTTTCAGTAACCATGTGATGGGCTGTCAGCAGGTTGTCTTCAGATTTGGGACCCACTGTTAGAATCCCTGCCCATTTGGAGCTGCTGACCAATCAGAAGCTGATAGCTCCACAGCCTTGGCAGTTTCAGGACAGAGGGCGAGTCTCAGGCTTGGGTATCAATTCCGGGACTCTCAGTTGCTGTTTTGGGAGGGTTTTTTGGAATTGAGTCATAGTGAGGAGGAGGAGGCAGGGGTTTCAGAAGCAAAGGAAGTGTTCTGGCGCTCAGTGACCAAGCTCTGCCCTAGGGGTAACTCTTTGGTCTTGCACCAACCAGTGCTGATCGAGAGCCCACGCCACCACCAACCCAAACTGTTGTCTGTCTGGTTTGGTTTAGCAGTCAGCTAGGCCATCTCTTTCTTGTCCTGCCCGGAGCTGAAGTACTTGCAACCCAGGTGGATTAAAGGCCTTAAGTAGTCATTAAACTTGTGAAGGCCTCAAATGGTACTGCATCAGGAAATTCAAGTTTGGGGTTTCCCACCCTGAACTTAATCCCTGTGGTGGCAGGAAGGCAGTGGGTATCTCCCATCTGGTAACTACCCTTCCCAGAAGCCCCCACATTACTTTTAAGGAGGGGAAAACTCCACTTAGAGTCTGACTCAAACTTCTAGAAATTAAGCACTTTTCTGTCAGACAGACTCCAGCAGTAGTCAAATGACTACTTTCATTTACCTGCATTTAAAGCTACAGCACATCCTGAAATATAATCTTAAGAAAACTAAAAGGACAACTCCAAAAATCATAATCATATACATTTCACACTTCTAACAGCTTATTTTCCTGAATTGCTGCAAAACAACATATAGAAATATCATATATAAATATATTATCTTGCCTTTCACATCCCCTGCATTCTGATCTTTGCTAAGATATTGTCCTTTGATGGTTTTTAACATATTTGTATGCAATCTGAGCATAATCTCTGAGTTATGGAATCAAATCAACAAAATGCAATAAACTGTTTCACCAGAGGTGTCACATTTATTTTTGTGAAATCCTTCCCCTTTCAAATTAAGGGCCCAGACATTGGTCCGCAAAGGGAACATTTTTCAGGACTTTTCTGACTATTACAGTCCAAAATGGCAAGGAAGAAGTGGGTGCACACTTTCAAACAGAAACCTACCACCTGCAATTGTAGAATGGTAAAGTGCTGCCCTTTACATATGCACAAAGCAGATTATTGCCGCTTTGCATGTTCAAGGATCTAAACTTTTTATTTTCATTCATTCCTGGGTATCGCTGAGTATCGCTGATTGGTCCAGCATTTATTGCCCATCCTTAATTGCCCTTGAGAAAGTGGTAGTGGGCTACCTCCTTGAACTGCTGTGGGTTATTTGGTGTAGGTAAACTCAAAATGCTGTTAAAGAGGGAGTTCCAGGATTTTGACTCTGCGATACTGAACAAATGATGTTATATTTCCAAGTGAAGACGTTGAGTAGCTTGCAAGTAGTGGTCCTCCCATGTATCTGCTGCTTTTGCCCTTCAATATGATAGGAGAGTAGGATTTGAAACAGGCTGCCTAGGGAGCCTTGATGAATTACTGCAGTTTATCTTGTAGATGGTGACTGCTGCCGCAGCTACTAAATATCAGTGATAAAGGGAGTGGATGCTTGTGGGTGGTGGTGCCAGTCAAATAGGCTGCTTTGTCCTGGATGGTGTCAAGTTTTTTGAGTTTTGTTGGAGCTGCACTTATCAAGGCAAGTGGGTAGTATTCCATTACACTTCTGACTTGTACCTTGTAGATGATAGAAAGGCTCTGGGAAGTCAGGAAGTGAGTTACTCCGAGCATCTGACCTACTCTCATAGCCGCTGTGTTTATATGGCTTGTCCAATTCAGTTTCTGGACTAGGATAACCCACACGATATTGATAGCGGAGGATTCATTAATGGTAATGCCATTGAATGTCAAGGGGCGATAGTTAGATTCTCTTTTGTTAGAAATGGTCATTGCCCAGCACTGCGTAGTATGAATGTTAATTGCCATTTATCAGGTCAATCCTGGATATTGTCCAGGTCTCGCTGCATTTGGTTGTGGATTATTTCAGTTTCTAAGGGATTGTGAATGGTGGTGAATATTGCGTAATCAGCAATGAACATCCATACTTCTCGCTTTATGCTGGGGGAAAGGCCATTATGAAACAGTTGAAGATGGTTAGGCATGGGACACTACGTTAAGGAGCTTCTGCAGAGATGTCCTTAAGCTGGACTGACAGACCTCCAACAACCACAACCTCTCCTCCTTTGTGCCAGACATGACCCCAACCAGCCAAGAATTTCCACCCCTGATTCCTACTGATTCCTGTTTGGCTAGGGCTCCTTGATGCCACACTTGGTTAAATGTGGCCGTGATGTCAAGGACTGTCACTATCACCTTGCCCTGGTGTTCAACTCTTTTGTCCATGTGTGAACCAAGGCTAAAATGAGGTCAGGAGCAGTGTAGCCTTGGCATAACCCTAACTGGACGTCACTGAGCAGGTTATTGCTGAGCTGCTAGATAGCACTGTTGATAACACCTTCCTTTAGTTTCCTGAGTAGATCGAGATCGAGATCAAGAGTAGACTGACAGGGTGGTAATTGGCTGCGTTGGATTTTCCACATTGTTGGATAAATGTCAGCACTGTAGCTGTACTGGAACAGCTTATCGAGAGGCATCACAAGTTCTGGAGCACAATTTGTCAGTAATATTACCAGAATGTTGTTAGGGCTCATAGCCTTTGTAGTATTCCAGTGCCTCCAGATGTTTCTTGATGTCATATGGAGTGAATCGAATTGGCTGAAATCTGCATCTGTGATGTTGGGGTCTATTGGCAGAGGCCAAGACAGATTTGAAGAAGCTGCTCCTGGATTAGTTTCCAATGAGGCAGCTAATGCCATACACCACTTGAGGAAACAGGTTTTATAGGAATTGGCTGCAACAAAAAATGTCAGTACTTTCTTATTATCTACCTGAAAATGGAAATAAACGGAGCATCAGATCATCTGCTGACCTTCAATTGAAGGATCCAAAATGCTTCTACCAATGACTAAGTTATGCCCCTCCTCCCTCAAAATTGTCACTGTTCCCAATCCCCTCCCATCACCTTAAGTGGTAGACGTAGTAAAGAATTCTATTATATATCTGTTGTATGAAGTACTGGTTCTGAAACAGTTAATGTTTGAGCTGTGTTCAGCTCTACCCAGTCTGATAAGTTCACACAGGATACTCACAGGTGAGTGCAGGATCAGGTAGGATCTGGAATGGTGTCTTAATGTAGTTGCAAGTGTCTTCTCTGCCTCTTGTTGGTAATTGCTAATGCGCCTAAGAGGGTAATGTAACCTGCTTACTATGATGCAGCAAACTACTTCTGGTTCCTTAGGACAACAGCCCCTTCTGCTCAGACTTCTTCATGGCCATCCTCCCCCACATGCTACTGAACTGTCCTTTGAACAAGCATAGCAAGGAAGATTGGTGGTAGCATTATCCCCAACCACAAGTTACCAGTGTTTGGTGCCCAGGCATCACATCAGAATACCTCATGGTTTCAGCAGTAAATACCATAATATCGCAGACTGGAGAGACAGATGAAGGAGGAATTGCTTGTAGATGACATAGACTGCAGGTGCTGCTAACAGATAGAGTCTGAATGGACTGAGTGAGGAGGAGGTAAAAAATTTTTTGTAAGTCAATGGTACTTAGAATAAATATGCAGAAAGACAGTGTGAGCTCTTTGTTGCACTAACAGATACTGTTTCTGTATGGACTTTGTAGGATGAAAAATACTTCAGCGTGTAGGCTGAAAGGTGGTAAGCTACTGAAACTGTCAAATTTTCTAATGTTCAAATTATGCTAGCAGGGTACCACAAATGGTTTGTGGTTTTGCAGTACAGATCCTGAATAATTTATTCATTCATGGTGCATCATTGGTAAGGCCAGCATTTATTGTTCATCCCCAGTTGCTGTTCAGAGACAACTACATTACTGTGGATCTGGAGTTGTAGATAAAGTGGGTAGGTACAGCAGCTTTCCTTCCCTAAAGGACATTGATGAGTCTGCTGGATGTTTATAATAATGCAGTAGTTTCATGGTCACCATCACAAATACTAATTTTACTTTAATTTCAGAAACATTTAACAAATCTAAATTCACCAATTACCATGGTGAGACCTGAGGTTATGTTTCCAAAACACTAGCATGGGCCTCCAGATTGCCAGACCAGTAACATAACCATCATGCCGTTCTACCTCAGGGCAGATGAGTCAGTCCAATATTGTGAGGGATTTTTAGGAAAGCTGATGAACGAGTGATCACTTTAAAAGGCAAGTTAAGAACAGTAGGATCAAGGTCAGATTATATAATTTTCAAATGCGCAACAACCTATGAAGTCTGGTATATCAAATAGATGAGGAAGAAGATTACAATGGACAAAGTCACATGTAGTAGAGGGAAGAGGGTATTTAGTACACAACTGAATAAAGAATTGAAATTAAGGATTTACAGAGAGTTGTATATGAATTGTGATGCTGTATAAAGCTGAAACATGAACAATAACAAAAGAGATGAAGCTTCTTAGATATGCATTTGGAGTCATAGGGAGAAATTGACATAAGAAAAGTAATACAAAATGTAATGTGAATTATACAGAATTGTGACAATACGAGAATGTAGTTTGCTTGATACCATGAAATACAGACAAATTAATTATTTGGGCTTGTGCTGAGAGAGGAGGAGATTTTAGAAGGAGTTATTTAAAGGGTAGATGGAAAGAAATCGAAGAGAATGTTAAACAAACATGGTGCTGACCACTCAAAGAATGGAGATCATATAAAAATTCAGAGTAGATGGAGTTGTTTGATCAGAGAAAAATTAGGTACTATGCACAAATTTATGTACAGACATTTAGAGGGGTTAGTGATGCGGAATCATAGAATCCCTATAGCGTGGAAGGAGGCCATTCAGTCCATCAAGTCCATATCGGCCCTCTGAAGAGCATCCCATATCCCCCATAACCTTGTATTTCCCATGGCTAGTCCACCTAGCCTGCACATCTTTGAACTGTGGGAGGAACTCAATGACATTTCCATAGGCCCACTATGTGCAATAAAATGAGTTAAATTGAAACAAGCTTAGGAACTAACATTTATGAAGAAAATTGATTTTGTTATTTCTCTAAATTAATATTAATACTTGGATTTTATAGTTTTACAAACTGGGATTTCAATGGCAAAATTGATATATTTGAGAACATTTTCAGAGCTATAGTCATAGTGATAAGCATTTTGAAGTATGCTGTTGAAAAATTTTTGAAGACGTCAATGTAGATTTATGTAGTTAATGTTGGTTTTGCTAAAAAAGAGCATACAGATCATAAATGTATGGTATTTCTGACAACAGTATCCCTTTAAGAATGAACAATATTCTACTTTATATTAAATTGAAAAGCACATGGAAAAGAGGAAATGTCTTCTTTATTACACTTAAGAAGCCAAATAGTGACTGTGGATTTGTTATTTTTCAACTCTCAGAAAGCGATCTTGTTACTTATTTAGTTTTGTTTTAATTGGAGTTAAATGTGAGGTAAAGCCTGCCATAGATGAAGTATATGACATAATTGTTTAGTTAGACATTAAGAGCTGTCTGCTGCTTCCACTTTAGAATTGATGGGTGGCCTGAAATTCAAACCATTTCCAACCCACAATTCTAGAGACATTCGTTTCATTATTTCACTCCGTGTTTTTATTGACCAGCACAGATGATCACCTGATCTATGGGCTAATGGGGAATTAGGGGCAGGGAGGACCAAGCGGTTTAATGTTGGGGGGGTGGGGGGGTGGTGCTCGCGGTGTGTAATACTCACTGAACTGACAATTTTATACAAAGCTGTCACCCTAGGTGGTTTCAAACAAGTAGGTTTGGACTTCTGTTCTTTCAAGGGACAATGTTACAACCTCAAGAGCTATTTGCCTCTCAGGTTGCCTGGCAACTCTAGGAGACCTGGTAATGTCAGACTTCAAGACTGGAGGCTGCTGGGACTGCAAGTAGGCCCAGGATGAAGACAACATGGATCCAGCCTAGAGGGGAGCAATGCAGGGGAATTGGAAAGGGAGGAATGAAAGACTCTGGGAAGTGGAAGTGGAGGGGGCAGGGTTGGGGGAAGTGGAAATGTGGGGTGAGGGGATGGGATCCTAGCTTTTCGTGGAATGAATTAAAATGTGCAAGATTTAGAATAATAAAAGATCAAGGGACGTGAGGATAATAAGAATACACTCGGGAACTCATAAGGAAATGATGGCGTAGGCTTAATCGTGTCTGTGGGTGACTTTCAAACAGAGAAAGAAAGTAGAAAATGTGTTACATTTTGAAAGTAGGAGAAACAAGAGGTGGATATTCTGAGGAGCGCAGGTACAAAGGACAAAATCAAGAAGAATGAGAAAATTTGTGGTGGGAATGTTGGAGTCTACAGGTGAGGGCATGATTACTAATAAGTTGGCAAGGTTTGGTCTGAATGCTCTGAACAGGGCTGTGTGAAAGATGCTGGTAAAGCACCCCTGATGCAAGAGAAGTGTTAATAAAGCAAAAATGGGTAATAATATAATTAAAATTGGGTGAAAGTTAACACAATTTTGGACAAGCATGAATCACAAAAAGTTATAGAATAGAATCCCTACAGTGTGGAAACAGGCCCTTTGGCCCAACAAGTCCACGCCAAACCTCAGAGCATCCCACCCAGACTCACCACACCAACCCACACCTCCCTAAACACTATGGGCAATTTAACATGGCCAATCCACCTAACCTGCACATCTTTGGACTGTGGGAGGAAACTGGAGCAAACCCACGCAGACACAGGGAGAATGTGCAAACTCCACACAGACAGATGCCCAAGGCTGGAATTGAACCTGGGTCCCTGGTGCTGTGAAGTAGCAGTGCTAACCACTGAGCCACCATGCTGCCCCAATCCTCTATGTTCAGCGGGTAATAGGGAAGGCAAATGGAATTTTAGCCTTTATTTCAAAGGGAATGGAGTATAAAAGTAAGGAGATTTTTCTAAAACTATAAAAGGCACTAGTCAGACCACAGCTGGAAGACTTTGAACAATTTTGGGCCCCATATCTAAAGAGAGATATAATGGGATTGCATGCAGTCCAGAGAAGGCTGATCTTACTTTGGAGGGACTGTCTTTTGATCAGACGATATGTAGGTTGGGCCTTTACTTGTCGGAGTTGAGTAGAAACTTTATTCAAATGTATATGATTCTTTGGGAACTTGACTGAGAAAATGTGGAAATGTTGTTTCTCCTTGCGGGAGAGTCTAGGTCCAGAGGGCATACCCCATTATAAGAGATCACATATTTAAGACAGAGATGATGAAGAATTTTTTCTCTCAGAGGGTAGTGAATCTGTGGAATTCTTTACCACAGAGGAATGTTGATTCTGGGTCATTAAGTATTTTTTATGCTGAAACATTATTAATCAGTAAGGAAGTCAAGGTTTATGGGAAAAGTCAGGAAAGTGAAGCTGACAATTATTAGATTGGACATGATCTCATTGAATGGCAGAGTAGATTCATGGGGCTGAATGTCTACTGCTGCTCTGATGCCAGATGGTCTTATTGATTTAAGCTTTGGGATATGATTTCAAAAGTTGTAGATCTTGCAAAACTTAGGCATATCACGAAGATTGAAGAAAATAGTAAAATATTTCAAGACGATGTAGGTTTGTTGAATGAAATGAAATATATAGATAAACTTCAATGCTGTAAGGTTTAAGGTAGTGTATTTTGGTAAGAAGAATGAGGAAGGACACGAAGAACGGATCCTAGCAAGCTAGCTGGATATTCATCTTACCTTAAATCACAGGTAACAAATCCTGATATTTGATGGATCATTCAATTCTTGATTTTGATATATGGCACATCTATTAGATAATGAAGGAAGGCTTCTGGAACTAATTCTTGAACCAAATCAAAATGCAAGTAGGGCAAGTCATTTCAATTCATATAAGCACCGCTGAATCAGAAGAAACCAAGATATTTGCAGAAAATTCAGTCAGTACAGGTTAAGTCAATAATTTCAAACTTGAGTTAAAAATGGCAATTTGAACTTATAATACAAGCAGCTACCTCCAAGAGAAAACATTTTCAAAGATTAATCATTTCTTTTAGTCAGAACAATTTGAACATTTTATATTTTTTATGCTGCAAATTTCTTTCGGGGTGTTCTCCCAATTGACCTTCATAAATTTGACAGAAGAGAAGCAAAAAGTTTATGGTAATTAATTGATAGACCCCTCTTTTATGATAGATCTACAGCTGGTGTTGCAAACTCAAAATAATTTCAAAGGATGTTGTCTCTTCATTATTGATACTGAGTGACAGTGAAGCAAGCTGCCTTGGTTTGTTCACATTCAGACATTTGTTTCTTTCAACTAATCAGTTATTGTTTACTTAGGGAAAATTTTGATCACCTGTTTATGTGTGTTTTGACACAGCTCTGAGACTGAATGAGACTTGAATCCAGGTCTCCTGTCTTAGAAGTTGGGACACTGCACCACAAGAGCCCTCTAAATATTACACAGTTATGTTTTAATGAACCTGTTCAGAAGGACTCACCTATTACAACATACCTCTGGAGCAGGTGAGACTTGAACGCAGGTCTCCTGGCTCTAGAGAAATGGATGTTAGCACTGCGCCACTAGAGATCTTGGAGCATTAACCTTTGGATCATTGGACCTGTGATATAATCACTACAGCACCTTCTTTCCAAATAAACTATAGTTATCTTAATCGGTCATATTATGATACACCTCCAGAGCAGCTGGGACTTAAACCTGGAACATCTGACCCAGAGGTAGCAACACAACTACTGAGCCAGGAGACCGTTAAGAAAGGATTTGATTCTGCCAACAGCAAACGAGAACAATAATTCCTTTCCCTCTCATTAAGATTTCTTTAAAATGTATGATGCCATAAGTTGTGATACTTTTGAACGGGATGCCTTTGTCAGACTTGCAAGATTGTAAAATATATAGGCGTATATCTGGGTCATTAGCCGTACTATTAGCAATAATGCACGACACATACAAACAAACTGTTCAGCTAAAATTATCTTAAATTGTAACATGGAAAAGAGACGACTGGGTTTAACGAGTGAGAAATTCCAGCAGCCTGTAACTCGCATACCTGTATTGTTTACTTGTATTTTCTAAAATATAAACAAAATAGCCTGAATTATCTATTGAAGGATCAGCTCTTTGTTCTGTTGATGATGTGTGCTTCCTGGAATCGAACCAGCTTTTTCACAAGTTGTTTTTATTTAAATGGCATGAAGAGAGCAGTTGTATTATGTTATTTGTCAAATATTTGTCAAAATATTTCACATGTCTTTCATAATTTTCTATCCCAATGGGTGTTATTTTATTCTGTTGGGTCAATACCATGATTCATTATGGGAGACATTCAGCTTTCCCCAGCAGGTTTCTTTCACTTTTCAGTTCTATCATTGCTGATCTGTACTTCGGATCTATTTATCTGCCTTTGACCCCTACCCCTTGATGCCATCAGCTGATAAAAATCTGTCAATCCCAATTTTGAAATTTTAATTGACCCAGATACCACTGGACAAGAGAGATCAAGATTTCTATTCCCTTTTCCTTGAAAAACCACTGTTGGATTTTATTTCTACTGAGTAATCAAATTTTAAGAACATTTCCCCTTGCTCTGGATGCCCCTACCACAAGAAACAAGTTTCTCTGTATCTATATATCATGGCTGATTTGTATCTCAACCCCAAACTCTTTCCATCTTCCCATAACGTTTAAGCACCTTATTAATCAAGAACATATCTATCTTTATCTTAAATACACTCAATGTTTTGGCCTCTTCCAGCAATGAGTTCCAATGATTAAGCATCCCCTGTCTGAAAAAATTCTCAATTGTCTCAGTTCTAAAGGGTCACCCCTTCACTCTGAGGCTATTCATTAAGGTCCTGGTCTCTCTTACTAGGGGCAATATTTTCACCACATTCACTCGATCCAGGCTTCTCGTTATTCTGTAAGTTTCAACAGGATCTCTCTCATCCTTATAAACTTCATTGAGTACAGACCCAGAATCTTCAACAACTCCTCAAACGACAAGCCCTTCACCCCGGGATCATTCTTATGAACCACCTCTGGACTCGCTCCAATGCCAACACATCTTTCCTTAGATACAGGGCTCACAATACTCCAAATATGGTTTGACCAGAGCCTTATACAGCCTCAGCAGTACATCTCTGCTCTTGCATCCTAATCTTCTTGAAATGAATGCTAACATTACTTTTGTCTTCCTAACTACTAACCTGCATGTTAATCTGAAGAGAATCCTGAGCTAGGACTCCCAAGTGTCTTTGTGCTTCGGGTTTCTGAAGCCTTACTCTCATTTAGAAAATAGTCTACACCTCTACTCTTCCTTCCATTATGCATAACCTCACCAGTTTCCCTTTGTATTCCATCTGTCAATTAGCTACCCACTCTCCTGGCCTGTCCAAGTCCTTCTGTAGCCTCCCTGCTTCCTCAACACTACCTGTCCCTCCACCCATCTTTGTGTCATCTGCAAACTTAGCAACAATGCCCTAATTTTTTTGGTCAGATTGTTAATGTACAACATGAATAGTTGTGGTCCCAACACGGATCACCATGGGGTCCACTAGTCAGTGGCTGCCATTCTAAAAGAGACTGTTTGATCTGCACACTTTGCCTTCTTAGATATTTAATCCGCAGCCCTGATCACCTTGCACTCACTTCTCTGTGATACCCACAACATTGTGTCTGCCAATTTCAATCTGCACTACTCATTTATCTTGTTTCGTGTACTGCATGCATTTAAATACAACAGCCTCAGTCCAATATTGACTGCCTCCTTCTCACAGTAGTCCCTAATTTGTTGTGCCTGAATTTAGATTCTTGCCCCTTTCTATACCCCCTCTCCTATTACTTATTTTGGAATCTTTAATAACCTTTTTAACATTTTCCATAATTTTCCAAACAACTGAAGACACATAGCCTCCTCCTCCCATCATATATTGATTGACTCTTGTTAAAAGTATTGACCATTTGCACTCTGACTGACTCTCCAATGTTCATCTTGATTTTGTAATTCACAACTCTCACTACTTTTATCTTTAATGGGTTTCTCATTAATGGAGGAGTGATTTAGGTGCACCATGACATTAGTTTTTACACTGGATGCCTTTCCTACAATGGAGTTTGAGGATTGCCTTGTATACATTAGTACTAGAATGGCTCGACACTTTCATAATTCCTTTGGGGATTTTCACTGTTGCTTCAGCCTTTCGACTTGTTTGAGAATATCGTGGAGATCATGTGTTGTATTGAATGTCCCAGACCTTTATGGAGCTGAATTCTTCACTCAAAAACTGAGTGCCATTGTCACTCATTACAATGTTTGGAACGCTGTAAAGACTGAAATATGCTTTCAGGTATCCTGCAATCTCACTGGTAATCATTGAGATCAACTGATCCAATTCCCAGTCATAATAGTAATGTCTAAAACAATCCGATCTCTGATAAAATTATTTTTCAGTTGTCCAAATTCAGCATTCAGCTCAAAGTATGAGTGTGGACACATACTGACTAACAATCTCCCTCTTCCTTTGAGCTTTGATGTTAAACAAATGCTGTTAACAAGTAACATTAATATTGAATTCAAAGTCATAGAGTCATACAGGTCTATAGCACAGACAAAGGATCTTTGGCCAATCACATCTATGCCAATGAAAAACAACCACCTAACAATTCTAATCCCACTTTCCAGTACTTGGCCCATAGTCTTGTATGCCTTGGCATCACAATGCACACCAAAATACTTCTTAAATGTTATGAGGGTTTCTGCCTCTACCACCCTTACAGGCATGGAGTTCCAGATTGCCACCACCCTTTGAGTGAAAAAGGTTTCTTCACATCTCCTCTAAACCTTCTGCCACTTGCCTTAAATCTATGCCCCTGCTCATTGACCCCCGCAACAAGGGGTATCATTTCTTGTCTCTCTTAACTGTGCCCCTCGTAATTTTATACATCTCAATCATATCCCTTCTCAATCTGCTCTGCTCCAAGGAAAACAACCCCAATCTGACAAATCTCTCTTCAGAACTGAAAGTCTCTAGCCCAGGCAATATCCTGGTAAATCTCTTCTGCACCCTTTCCACTGCTATTGCGTCCCTCCTATAATATGGATTCCAGAAATGCACATAACACTCTAGCTGACACCTAACTAATGTCTTATAAAGTTCCAGAATAACCTCCCTACTTTTACATTCCATGCTTCAACTAATATAGTTAAGTATACCTCATGGCTTCTTAACAATTTTATCCATCTACCTGTCCTGATGGACTGATTAGTGACTGGTAGACATGTTCACCAAGGTCCGTCTAATCCTTGGTGCTTCCTAAGGTCCTATCATGCATCATGTATTCCCCTGCCTTGTGTGCCCTGTCCAAGTGAATCATCTTACACTTATCTAAATTGAATTCCATTTGCCACTGACCAGTCAGTCTTTATTCTCTTGTAGTCTAAGGCTATCTTGGCTTTTAACTCCTCACCACTTTTTGCACCATCTGTGGTCTTACTGACCCTCCTGCATTCAAATCTAAATCATTCAATAAACCACAAACAGCAGGGGCTCCAACATTGACCCCCATGGGACTCCACTGGACACAGGCTCCCAGTCAGAAAAACACCCTCTGCTTCTTGCCTTTCAGCCAATTCTGGATTCAATTTGCCCAATTTCCTTGGATTCCATGGGCTCTTACCTTTGTTATTAGTCTCCCATGTGGGACCTTATCAAAAGACTTGCTAAAGCCCAAGTCGACTCTCTCAGAAGTATTGTCTTTTTCTACTCGCCTGGTCAGCTCTTTGAAAAATTCAATCATGTCGGTCAGACATGTCCTCCCCTTGACAAACCCATGTTGACTGTTCTTGATTAATCACAGCCTTCCCAAATGCAGATTAATCCTGTCCCTCAGAATTGCTTCCAGTAGTTTCCCGACCACAGACGTTAGATTGACTGGTCTGTAGTTTCCTGTTTATCCCTAGCTCCCTTCTTGAATAATGATAACGCGTTGGCAATTCTCCAGTCCTCTGGCGCTTCTCCAGTGACCGGAGAGAAATTGAAAATTTTTGCAAGTGCCCTTGCTATTTCCTCCCTTGCTTCATTCGACAAGCTAGGATGCATTTCATCCAGCCCTGGAGGTTTATCTTCTTTTAAGCCTGTCAGACCACTCAGAACCTCCTCTCTGTCCATGCTAATTTCATTACTTCTAACACTGACTTTCTCCCAGATTTCTAAAGATTATTTTTCTAACCTACCTATTCAGAGATGACATTATACACCTCTGGAACAGGTGAGACTTGAACCAGAACCTCTTGGCTCAAAGGCACAATTACTACCACTGCACCAAGGGTTCTCTATCCATAATCAGCCCTTTCACTACTGAATACCAATCCAAACTACTCATTTAGGACTCTAACTACACCCTCTGGCTCCACACACAAATTACCACTGAAGTCCTATTCGTTCTCTCACTATCCTTTTATCCTATTGTATCTGGAGCAATTTAGTAATTTTCTTTACATGCCAGCATCCTTTCATAGCCCTTTTAGCTCTCTTAATCTCCCTTTAAATTTTCCTCTTGCATATTCTATATTCCTCTCAGGTTTCTGCTGTTTTGAGCCCCTGGTATCTGCTATAAGTCTTCCTTTTTCTCTTAATCCAATGCTGAATATCCCTTGATTTCCAGGGTTCTCAGAATTTGATGGTCCCACCCTTTTTCTTTGTTGATGTCTTCAAAGCCTCCAAAATCTCTGTAGCTTTGCTTTTCTGCAGAAGTTAAGGAGACTCAGACTTGTTAACATTTGGATGGGAGTCTGCCTGGGAATACCAGGTACAGTAAGGGCCCTCTTGTGACACTGTGTCCCTACCAGGAGGCCTGGGTTCAAGCCCTGCCTACTCCAGAGGTGTGTAATAAATGGCTGATTAGAAAAATAAATTAATAATTTTTTTTAGCTTTCCTGTTCCTCGATGTGATCTAGACAGTCATACAGCTTGTATCATCTTTCCCCAGGACTGGTAACAAGGTTGCTACTCTTGTTTATTTAGGTTCAACCCTGTTGCTATTTCATAGCTTTGTTACTGAGAACAAAAAGTATTGCAATTGTATCTTACAACTATTTTCACAGCAGCAGTGAGTGGAAAATGAACAGCCATTTTGACTCTTCGAATAATTTGAAGTTCCAGACTGCTTTTCAAAACAAAAAATTATCCTTGATGTTTCTATAAGTGACTGACTCCTTATCGTCTGAAAATCCAGACATTTTCGGCTGCACCATCCCTGACACCACGTTTCCATTGATGTGTAGTGACTGCCGCAGACTTCATTCTAAGGCACTTGCAGCAGAGGTAGAGGCCACATGACCACAGTAATCAAGACAAACACAAAAGGTAGAGCTGTATTGCTAAAAAATCTCAATCCACAGGCTAGTCATCTCAATTTTGAAAAAGATTTTGTTAGATCTCCTGTCTGTTTTAAAGTTTGATTACTCATCCTTCCAAAATGTATAATACAACTGCACAATTAAAACATAAACAACAACCTTTTGAAACCTCTTTCTGGCACATTGGTTATTCGTGGAGAAATTCATATTTTAAACGAATCCCTGTGTGTGTAATAACTATTTTTTAACTCTTTCATTTATTTTCATATTTACTATATATTGTTCTTAACTGTGAAAATAACCATTTTCTATTTATATTTTTCATTACCCTTTGTAACCTAAAGACTTTAACCTTCACAGTCCTAGTGTAAATGTTTGAACTCTGTGCTGAAATAGCATGCTGACCTTCACTGCCTAGGGACACAGTCACCGAGATGAGATACCAGAGACATATGGAATTGTCACCCAGTATCCAACATTTGGGAAGGGGAGGGGTTGTGGGGGGAAGGGTGAGTGATGGATGGGTATTTTGGGATTGGGGGAGAAAAATCTTGGGAAAAAAAGGAGAGAAATTAAAGCTAATGTTTCTTCAAAGAAGAGGCTCAAAGAGTTAATTTCTCAAGGATTGAAGTGAGCTGTGGATTCAAAGGCTCTTTCATGTTCTCTGTTTTTTTTTGAACTTCATCCAACAACGTCAGACAGATGGGCAGTTCAAGTTCATGTGAATCAAGTTACGTGCAGCACTGCAGTTCCCCCAACAGTTCCAAAAGCTGTTTCAATCCACTAATGGGAGTAGGAGAACGCACATTTGCGTAATGTCAGTGCTGAGCTCTGCTTGCAGTGGCCCACTGCATTTCGAATCAGGTTGTCATTTTGATGGCATTAGGCCTCCAAATATCAAATATCTCCTAGTGAGTACGTTAAAAAAGATCCTGTTAATAGAGTTATTGAAAGAATTGAAGTTCCGGGTGAACGTATGTCAAGAAAAGTGTTCGGAGAAAATGAAAATACAATGTTTATTTGTTTGCCTATCAGTTGCTATGGTGGAGTGTCCTGTGGAAGTCTTAGCTTATCGGAATTTTTAAAACAAGGTTTTATCAATCTAGTGCAATCAGACCAACAGAACTTCCACAACAGATAACAACAATGGTTGAATGGCACTAACTACATTCCAAGGCTAAGATTGTCCCCTCCTTAGAAGTGATAGTAAATATGACAGAAGGGTTATTTTGGTACCTACCTCCTTTCCACCAGCTAGAAAATTAAATTCTGGACGGGAAGGCCTATGGTCAGCTTTCCTGACCTGCCACCAATTATGGTCCCTAACTGGTGAATTCATGATCATTTAAAGGGCCTGGGTTGCAAGTACTTCAGCTCTGGGCACAATGAGAAAGAGTCAGCCTATCTGACTGGTAAACCAACGTGCTCAGTTTGGTAGACTGTCTGTTTTCTTTTGGGCAGGGGCAGACCCTTCATGTGCCCTAATTTATGCAAAACCAAGGAACTGGACCTAGGGCAAGGAGATGGTCTCAGGGAGTCACCACCCTGCGCTCAATTCTGACCTGCCTTTGACCCCTCTTGTGCACCAACCCCAAAAACCTGATCCTCTCAAATACTGTTTACCTCTGATGCTGTGGGGGATATGGCCGGTGGTGCCCAGGCAACAGCTACAGCCAATTCCAGTGGTACTGCGCTGGAGATCCTGGCCTCTCACTGGCCAACAGGCAGGATTTCCCTGTCTATATTTGGGGGAACGCTCACTAACAGCCAATCAGCTGCTTATTTGATGTTTGATCCAGTAGCCTTCCTGAGCAAGGCAATTTATTCCCACTATACTGTCCCTCTTTCAATTTGTTAATTTTTAAGCTATTCTTCTAATCAATCTTTTCAGGGATGTTATTACACACCTCTGGAACAGGTGGGATTTGAACCCAGGCCTCCTGGTCCAAGGGTAGGGACACTACTACTGCACCAGAAAAAGAGTCCTTCAAATTCCACCATCTGGCATGGCAGGATTTGAACCCAAATTCACAAAATATGGGTTTCTGGTCTAATAATCTAGTGATAATACCACAAGGCCATTACTTTCTCAACACTGTCCTATTTTCTCAACACTGTCCCACTTTCAAACTTAGGCTGAAAATGGGAAGTCCTGGCCTCGAATTTTACTGACCCAATAGCCAGTGACTGTCCAAATCAGCCTTAATTACAAGCTCCCACAGTAGTTAAGGCTGAAAGGGAAAGTTCATTGACAGAGATGGATCGGAAGATTACATCACATATGGGGGACTTCCAAATAGTTCCTGTGTTGCATGCTGAGGGGGCTTTATTCCAGCAAGATATTCCAAAAAAGAGAATAAAATTAATTTGCTTTACACTGTAAAATCTGTTTGCTAATTAAAACAGGGGCTCTTTAGACATTGGAGAAGGCTGAATCTAATTATCTGCATTGGAAAGGTGAGAGGCTCCAATTATTTCTTTAATCACATTCTTTTTATGCAGAACACCCAGCATTTTTGTGATTTCAGTGACTGGGAGCTTCTTTTATCTGCTGGAGAATCACATTCAGGAACAAATTACTGCACAAGCTCTCGATGCCCAAGTTTATTTCTTCAAACCAGCAGAACTTATCTCGCAAATAACTTGCCCGTTGACTTTTACAATTGAAGTAGATTGTTGCTTACACACTGTGGCCTGAAGTTTAACATCCTGTTCCATTGGTACTTCTGAGACTGGAGAGCTGCCAGGCTTCTGATCACTTAGAAGTTCTTAGAGATGGTTCATCCTGCCTCCAAAGAGTGGAAGCCAATTCATTGCCTCTCAGCATAAAACTGAGCCACACCTTCCAGGACTGGCAGAGGCTGTTTTGTCCGCAATGTTCTGGCTGGTAGGTGTAGCCATTGCTTCCATGTAAGCTCCTGGCCAGTTTTTTCACAAATTAAAGAATCTGGGGAGATGGTACTGTAGCGGAAATGTCATTGGACTTGGACCCCAGAACACCAGGCCACTGTTCTGGAATAATGAGTTCAAATCTCTACCATGGCAGACCATGACATTTGAATTCAATAGAAAATTTCGTGACCTTGTAAATTATCATTACAGCCCATCTGGCTCACTATTATCCTTCTGGGAAGGAAATCTACCATCTTTACATGAGCCGGCCTGCATGTAACTGCAGACCCACAGCAAGGTAGTTGACTCTTAACTGTCCTTGGCCAATTACGGATGGACAGCAAATACTGACTTAGCCAGCAAAGCCTACACCTCATGAATGAACAAAAGAAAATGCATTTATTCATTCTTTTACTCAAATATTCACTAAATTTGAGGTGAATCACTTCTGGTTATAGGAAATCCTGGAGGCTTGATGACAAGACATGCTGAACATACAGTGCCTGTGTCACCTGATGGCTTGATATTTATTCACATGATTGCTATGAGAAGTGTTACATTCACCGCTAGAGTTAGGTCTCTTGAAAATAAGTATTTTTGCTCAGTTTGTTTCAGTAGATATTTTGTGCAAAAAGTCCGAGGATACCACCAGTGAGGAAGAGAACAGGAGAAAACTGAGGAAAGTTTCAACCCCATTCTGGAGTTGCAAACCCCATCCGAATCTCATTGAACATCAACACCCATGAATTCCTGAGCTGTTCCAATGCTTGATTGTTTGAGACTGTCTATGGGCCATGACACTGAAGTGGAGATTTTTCAAAAGCTGCTTGAGGGGTGGGGCACATTCAGTAAGAATTTTAAAATCGCTGAGTATCCCAGCTTCCTGGACAATGGAAATCTCAATTCTGGAAAAGTTCCAGTCATCCATGAGGATTGGAAATGATATCTTCATTGGAAGCCATAAAACATATTTCCTCTCCTGCTCTATTCTCTTGAAAAGGCCAGAATGAGATTCCGCCCTCTAAATGTATTACTCACACTCCCCCACTTTCTGATATGATATTATTCACAAATGTTGATGGGCTGTCCAAGAATACTGCTGTGTAATTGGGGCATCTTTGTGCAATATGTTCTCAAAGTATCATGTGCACCAGCTGAAGATTTGTAGTTGGAGTTGGTTAGTAGCACAGAACTGGAATACTGCTGTTTAAAGATACAGTGCCTTGTTCAGCCAGACAATTTGCAAGAAATACCATAGTAAAGGGAAAGCAGCACTTCTACTGTGCAAGAGGAGACCGCCGATTGTTCCTGATTCATGGAGAATGTACCAAATTATGATGAATGAAATTAAATTGTGAAGCTCTGTCTACATTTCAAACCAAGATAGTTAGCTCTGATTGGACAAGATGTTGTCCCTGCGAAATGAACTACAGAATGGTTGTCACTTTAGTTTTTTTGAGGTGAAATAGGTGCAGTGCCTGGACATGTTGTTTTTGAGTGAAAACAGCTGGGTCCTGTGTATTAACAGGTGCAGCTTCCAGCACAAACAATTGTACCACAGTTACGGGCTTGACTGACAATACTACGTTGCAGTGCAGGCTGATTGGGTAAAGTTAGTATATTGCTTGTTGCAAACATGAGAAGGATCATGCTGTTTGATATAATCCGCTAGTCTTTGGGATGTACAGCCAACATACCAAGCAAGACATCAACACTGAAATTGCTAATACCACATTGTTCATTTGTGTGATAGACAGACATCTTTTTGACTTGATAGCAGTAGCCTGTTAGTGGTGAATGCCACTGAAGTAGCAACATGAAGCAGCTATTTTTTTCGTTGCTCAAACTTTTAAGGGTAACCTAAGGGTAGGTTGGTGATTTTTCAGGATTAGAGTGATTGTTTGCCAACCAGACTACACTTGCAAAACTCTCAACACGGTGTTCAACTTTTGATGTGATTCTACAACTGGACAATGTTTATTAAATAACCCTGAGTGTACAAAGAAAGCTGACAGACAATTGTCAGCCATCACTAACAGGTGCATTCTCCATGACAACTCCTCTACAAATCAGTGTCCACTTGCCAACTAATCAGTATTCTCCTCTCCTACAATATGAATATTATTTTCTCTTTACAGCTAGTCCCCAGGTTGCAAACACGGTTCTGTCTGGGTCAATTTGTATACAAGTCAGAAAACAATGCAGGGCAATATAAAACTGCCATTTGTATGTATGTGGAAGCATTTATACATTGGCTCTTTAAAATTATTATGAATACACCCCTTTATGGGATTGCCTTCTTATGTACAAGTGTTCATAAGAATGTAAGAAAATAAGAACTAGGAGCAGGAGTAGGCCATCTGGCCCCTCGAGAATGCCCCACCATTTAATAAGATCATGGCTGATCTTTTTGAGACTCAGCTCCACTTACCCGCCCACTCACCATAACCCTTAATTCCTTTACTGTTCAAAAATTTATCTAGCCTTGCCTTAAAAACATTCAGTGCGATAGCTTCAACCGCTTCACTGGGCAGGGAATTCCACAGATTCACAACCCTTTGGGTGAAGAAGTTCCTCCTGACCTCAGTCCTACATCTGCTTCCCTTTATTTTGAGGCAATGCCCTCTGGTCCTAGTTTCACCTGCCAGCGGAAACAACTTCCCTGCCTCCACCTTATCTATTCCCTTCATAATCTTATATGTTTCTATAAGATCTCCCCTCATTCTTCTGAATTCCAATGAGTATAATTCCAGTCTACTCAGTCTCTGCTCATAATCCAACCCTCTCAACTCTGGAATCAACCGAGTGAATCTCCTCTGCACCACCTCCAGTGCTAGTATATCTCTTCTCAAGTAAGGAGACCAAAACTGCACACAGAACTCCAGGTGTGGCTTCACCAGGACCCTATACAGCTGCAGCATAGCCTCCCTGTTTTTAAACTCCATCCCTCGAGCAATGGCAGACAAAATTCCATTTGCCTTTTTAATTACCTGCTGCACCTGCAATCCTACTTTTAGCGATTCATGCAAAAGGACACCCAAGTCCCTCTGCACAGCAGCATTCTGCAATTTTTTACCATTTAAAACATAGTCCATTTTCCTGTTATTCCTACCAAAATGGATGACCTCACACTTATCAACATTTTACTCCATCTGCCAGACCTTTGCCCACTCACTTAGACTATCTATATCCCTCGGCACAGTTTCAGCGTCTTCTGCACACTTTGCTCTACCACTCACCTTAGTGTCATCTGCAAATTTTGACACACCACGCTTAGTCCCGAACTCCAAATCATCTATGTAAATTGTAAACAATTGCGGTCCCAACACTGATCCCTGAGGCACACCACCAACCACTGCCTGCCAACCAGAAAAACACCCATTTACCCCTACTCTTTGCTTTCTACTGGTCAACCAATCCTCTATCCATACCAATACATTACCTGTAATACCGTGGAATTTTATCTTATGTAGCAGCCTTTGGTGTGGCACCTTGTCAAATGCCTTCTGGAAATCCAGATACACCACATCCACAGGTTCCCCATTGTCCACCATGCAAGTAATGTCCTCAAAGAATTCCACCAAACTAGTTAAACATGACCTACCCTTCATGAACCCATGCTGGGTGTTTCCAATGGGACAATTTATATCCAGATGTCTTGCTATTTCTTCCTTTATGATAGATTCAAGCATTTTCCCCTCTACCGAAGTTAAGCTAACTGGCCTACAGTTACTGCTTTTTGTATACTTCCTTTTTTCAACAGTGGCGTCACATTGGCTGTTTTCCAATCTGCGGGAAACACTCCAGAGTCCAGTGAATTTTGGTAAATAAGTATTAGTGTATTTGCTATTTCCCCCATCACCTCTTTTAGTACCCTGGGATGCATTTCATCAGGGCCAGGAGACTTGTCTACCTTTAGCCCCATTAGCTTGCCCAGCACTGCCTCCTTAGTGATAATGATAGTTTCTAGGTCTTCGCCTGCTATAACCTTCTTTCCATTAGTTTTCAGCATGTTGTTTGTGTCTTCCACTGTGAAGACTGAAGCGAAATAACTGTTTAATGTCTCGACTATTTCCTCATTCCCAGATATTAAATTGGCCTTCTCATCCTCTAAGGGACCAATGTTTACCTTCGCCACTCTTTTACGATTTACATATTTATAGAAACTTTTGCTGCCTGTTTTTATATTCTGAGCTAGTTTACTCTCATAATCTATCTTACTTTTCTTTATAACTTTTTTTGTGGCTTTCTGTTGGCCTTTACTGATTTCCCAGTCCACTAGTTTCCCACTACTCTTTGCTTTTTTGTAGGTGTTTTTTTTTCAATCTGATACTTTCCTTTATTTCCTTAGACATCCATGGCTGGCTCTCTCTTTTCCTACAGTTCTTCCTTATCACTGGAATATACTTTTGCTGTGCACTGTGAAAAATCGTTTGGAAAGTCCTCCACTGTTTCTCAATTGACCCCCATTATGTTTTTGCTCCCATTCTACCTTAGCTAACTCCTCCCTCATCCCATCATAGTCTTCATTGTTTAAGCTCAGGACATTGGTACTGGGTTTAACCTTCTCACGCTCCATCTGTATTTTAAATTCGACCATACTGTGATCGCTCCTTCCGAGAGGATCCCTAACTTTGAGATCATTAATTATTCCTGTCTCATTACACAGGACTAGATCTAGGATAGTTTGCTCCCTTGTAAGTTCCATTACATATTGTTCAAGGAAATTATCGCGGATGCATTCTATGAACCCCTCCTCAAGGCTGCCATGACCGACCTGGTTTGACCAATCGATATGTAGATTAAAATCCCCCTTGATAATTGCTGTACCATTTTTACATGCATTAGCTATTTCTATGTTTATTGCCCACTGCACCATGATGTCATTATTTGGTGGCCTTTAGACCACACCTATCAGTTACTTCTTCTCCCTGCTATTCCTAATTTCCACCCAAATGGATTCAATGATTTGTTCAGTAGAACCTATATCATCTCTCACTACCGCCCTGATATCATCCTTAAAAATCAGAGCAACACCACCTCCCTTACCTTCCTGTCTGTCCTTCCGAACAGTTTGATACCCCTGGATATTTAACTCCCAGTCATGACCATCCTGTAACCATGTCTCTGTAATGGCCACTAAATCATACCCATTTGCCATGATTTGTGCCGTCAACTCATCCACCTTGTTTCAAATGCTCCCAGCATTCAGATAAAGTGCCCTTATGCCAGTTTTTGCATCTTCTTTTTGGGTCCTATTACCTCCATTACTAACAGCTCTTGAGTTCTCCTTCCCTTTAACTTTTTTCCTTATTTTCAATGGAGTTGAAGCTTCCTCGTCAACTACTAACCTGCTGCTTTGCCTTACATTGTTATTCTCCCTCTACGCTCACTCCTCCCTTCCCCCTACTTACTAGTTTAAAGTCCTATTAACCACCCTATTTACCCTTTTTGCCAGAACACTGGACCCAGCCCTGTTCAGGTGGAGTCCTTCCCAGCGGTATAGATCCCTCCTGCCCCAGAACTGATGCCAGTGCCCCATGAAAAGGAAACCCTCTTTCCCACACCATTCTTTTAGCCACGTGTTTAATTCCCTGATCCTCGCCTCCCTATGCCAATTTGCACGTGGCTCGGGCAGCAATCCAGAGATTACAACCCTTGAAGACCTGTTTTTTAACTTTGTTCCTAGCTTTTCATAATCACGAAACAGATCTTTTTTCCTAGTCCTGCCTATGTTGTTGTTACCCACATGGACCACAACAACTGGATCCTCCCCGTCCCTCTCTAGTATCCTCTCAAGCCAGTCAGAGATGTCTCGCACCCTGGCACCAGGCAGGCAAGACACCATGCGGGATTCTGTATCCTGCTCGCAAAGGATACTGTCTATCCCCCTGATGATTGAATCCTCTACAACTACATTCTGTCTTTTTGCTCCCCCCTCTTGAATGGCCTCCTGGACCATGGTGCCATGGTCAGTTGACTCATCCTTCCTGCAGCCCTGTTCCTCATCCACGCAGGGAGCAAATGCCTCATACCTGTGGGACAATATCAAGGGCTGCGGCTCCTGTGTTCCTGTCTGCAGGGTCCTCTACCTGCCTCACTCGCAGTCATACACTGCTGTTCCTGCCCGCCGATCAAATAACATTAGTTAATCTACCAGGTGTGACTGCCTCCTGGAACACAGCATGCAAGTATTTCTCCCCATCTCGGATGTGCCGCAGTGTTTGGTGTTCGGATTCCAGCTCATCAATTTTGAGCTGGAGCTCCTCAAGCAGCCAACACTTGCTGCAGATGTCATCCCTGCCGTTCTCAATGGGATCAGCTAGCTCCCACATCATACAGCTGCAACACATCACCTGGCCAGCCATCTCTACTTAGTTAATTATTTAAAATTCATTAGTTTTTTTTTAGTTTTGCGATGTTTTCTGCACCAGTGAGTTTACTCCGTTATATACTCAAACAGACTCCGGCTTTGCCTTCCGACCCGCTCCCAGAGGATTTGGCATCTAGGTGACCACCCCGAAAGATAACAAAGAGATGAGGAAAAAAAATGCAAATAGCTTACCTGCTCACCACACTTAATCGTTATTATTAGGTTAGAGGAGGTGGAAGGGTGGGAGACATTACGTGTGTAGTGTCTCAGGTATTAGTTAACTCCCAAATTTATTGGGTGGAAGTTTACCTTCCCAGGCTGCCCTCATGCTTTCTCCCGGACTCCCGCTGCTGAAACAACTGAAAGGCTGCAGTCATGTGAGGTAAGACTTTTATAATCTAAAAGCATGCCTTCCCAGGCTCCCCTCACGCTTTCTCCCGGACTCCCTTCCCTGAAACAACTGAAAGGGCTCTTGTAAATTAGGGACCCTAGTACTTCCTTATTTCTTGTGAATTGTTTTGACCAGTACAAGATGAAAAGATTCGACGTGATGTTTTTGTTTTCAGCAATACTCAAATTATAGTAATGTGTTATTTTAATTCATACCTTTCCATAGAAATGAGATTCCCTTTTACAATCAGTTTTCCTGACATCAGATGCTAGAACAAAACCTGGGCTTTTAAAATTGAACAGCCCATGTCATTTGCAATGGCTGGTTCTCCTTCTTTCAATCATCACTAATGCAACAGGAATTGTGCTGTGAGGTGCAATTTACACCTTTGCATGTGGTTATCCATACATAGATTAGCAATTAATTGCTAGAATTTACAATGTGTGACAAGTGATGATCTGAAGGTTCTGGGTTGAGGCCTTAACTATTTATCATATTTATTAATGACTTAGATGATGGGGTAGAAAGCCACATGTATAAATTTGTCAATGGCACAATGATAGACTGTAGTGTAAACAATGTAGATGAAAACATAAAATTGCAAAGGGACAATGATAAATTAAGTGAATGGGCAAAACATATGCCAAATGGATTTCATTTTGGGCAAATGTGAGGTCATTCACTCTGGAGCTAGAAGTGATTTTCTAAAGTATAATCTCGAAAAAGTGATGCTGCAAAGAAACTCTGAGCATCGCGTACATAGATCAATAAAATGAACACGTACAGAAGACACATCAAAGGCCAATGGAATTTATTTTTTAAATGACCAGAAGACAAGGAAGCAGAAATCATGCCACATAGCTCCTAGTTAGACTACAACTCGAAAACTCTGATTAGTTCTAGACACCACACTCATCATAACAACAGGTCATAATCACCTAAAGATGTATTGAACTTTTATATTCCAACTTTTCCTTTGTAAGTGAGGGTTAATACAATCAAAATGATTGTGGTTGTAAATCCAGTGGCTACCTGGTGATGAACGAGGTACATCTGTTGGTAACAAAGAAGCTGCAAATGCACTGCATTTACTGTTCAAAGTTCAGAGAACAGAGGCTGGGTTTAAGTGTGATTCCAACTAAGAGCATTCAGAATAACTGTGTGTTTCAGTTGTTATGGTCCTGTCATGGTCCATTAACATTTAAAGAAATATCTGAACACCTTCTTTACAAGTAGAGCAAAACCCCAAGATTACACTTCTTAAAATACTAACATCAACATTACAGCATATAATTCATTGAAACACAACAACTATCATTAAATTAACTGTCTGGTTTTAAACTATACATGCAGTAGACTCAGATTTACTGCTTACTTCTCCCAAGAATCCTCTTAAAAGACACATCAATCTTAGTATTTACTTCTGTAGAGATCAGTCATACGTGTACCACTGTCCTCTGGAAACTACCTTCCTCAGTTCCAGCTTTTGTCAGAGGTAAAATCTTCATTTACCAAGCCTTTATTCAGTCCCATTTCCTGGTTACTTCTCCAATACTTCCAAGCTAATCTGATTGTTGCTTTCTTTGCCACAAGCTTCTGTGGCCATCAGATTCTTAAACTAGTTTAAAGCCAAGCAGTTTCCAGGCTTCTGTTCCCTCGCAATAATCACACTGAGATCAAGACCACCCACAATCCACCCAGTAAATAATGACATTAGGTTTTCACTCTGCTTAAAGTGCAGATGTATCTAACTGTTATGCACTTTGGCTAACTTCTCTTACTGGTCTGTGACCTACACACACTAATTCCAAGCTGCAGCTACTGCTTGGAAGGCTCTGTGTCTGTCACCTCAAACAGCATCAGTATGCCCAAATGTTTTGGTTTTGAAACATCAGGTTCAGTTTGTATTTCCTTATAAATTAGGAGGGTCACTGTCTGTGTTTACCTTTTCTGTTTCGCTTTCAGTTTATTTTGTTACTTAAGATATGCATAAAGTAGGTATTCTTACTGCTGTTCTATATCTTTATCTCATAAGTAAATTTTATTTCATTTCTCTGTGCCCATCTTTTCTGGTCTCTTATGTGTAATAAACTCACAGTTAGTTCACATTGCATGTACCTGTTTTCTACCTTACTTCTCAAAACTACCTGGTATATTCTAAGATATATGAACTGTGAACTAGTTGGCTACACATTCAGAAGAGTTGGTAGACCAGTATTAATGAGATAACAAGGTGTGGAGCTGGATGAACACAGCAGGCCAAGCAGCATCATAGGAGCAGGAAAGCTTGACGTTTCAGGCCTAGACCCTATGATGCTGCTTGGCCTGCTGTGTTCATCCAGCCCCACAACTTGTTATCTTGGATTCTCCAGCATCTGCAGTACCTTTTATCTCAGACCAGTATTAATGCCTACTTATGTGAAACATCTAAAGAAGAGATTGTTAGCCTGGGTATCAGGATGACCTAGCAGATTGACAGTCAAAACTGCTCATGACATTCCCCTATTAACATCTCACTCTCTTTCCACAGGTCATAATTTTAACCTGTTCCTACCAAGCAGTTGAGTAATGTGCTCACCAAAAGTGGAACAGATTTTGTTTTAAATCAGTAAGTCTGTTGATATAATTGAGGTCTAATTCTTATTTTAAACCGATCGCATCAAGGGGAACCCGTTATAGCTTCTCAGTCAGGCAAGAAGAGTCAGGATCAGAAATAGCGTAAAAATTTAAACCATTCCAATATTGTTGGCTCTTCTTGTGGAATCAGGAGTCTCAGTGGTGCTTTTATGGGGTTTACAAGCAAAGCTTTAGCTGCCTGTCCTCATATTTCCTCCCTCCTGAGTGCCAACACCACCACCTTTCTGAGTGTCAGGGACCATTAATGTACGGTCTTCCCTTAAAATCAAGGCTTAAAACATGACTGCGTCTATATTTTATGGTGGCTTTTGGGAAGTTACTGTACTTTTTATTTTATTCTGCTAAGAAAAAAGCATTTTATAAACAACTTACGACTACATCACTTCTGTGAAGAATTCTAATTTACACCAGAAAAGAAATTCAATTCTTTATTCAATTTCTTTGAAAATTGTGTTTGCCCTTAACAGAAATGAACTATAATTGGATTTCATCCGAACAATATTATGCTAGGAATATAAGTAATTTAATATAAATGTCATGACTCATGGTTTATGATTAATGTTCAATGAAAAGGTGAATGCCCCAAATGTCAACTTGCCCTTTCTTGTAGATGCTGACTGGCCTGCTGTGGTTTTCCTCATTTTCTCCATTTAATCTTCATATTTAACATTAGGAGCCTAATTAGCTCAATTTAGCAATAGCCTAGCGGTGTTATCACTACACTGTTAATTCAGAGACGAGATAATGTACTGGAGACCTGGGTTCCAATCCCACCAAGGCAGCTGGTGGAATTTGAATTCAATAAAAGTCTGGAATTAAGAGTCTAATAATGACCATGAAGCCATTGAAGATTGCCGGAAAAACTATCTGTCTCACTAATCTCCTTTGGCGAAGAAAACTGACGTCCTGATCTGGTTTGACCTGTATGTGACTTCAGACCCATGGCAGTGTAGATGACTCTGAAAAACCCTCGAGGCAATTAAGGATAAATTCTGGACTAGCCAGTGATGCCCACATCTTGTCAATGAATTAAAGACAAAATTGACTAGTATGTGAGATAACAAGGTGTAGAGCTGGATGAACACAGCAGGCCAAGCAGCATCATAGGAGCAGGAAAGCTGACGTTTCGGGCCTAGACCCTTCTTCAGAAATGGGGGAGGGGAAGGAGGTTCTGAAATAAATAGGGAGAGAGGGGGAGGCGGATACAAGATGGATAGAGAAGATACTTGGAGAGGAGACAGTACAGTCAAAGAGGCGGGGATGGAGCGAGTAAAGGTGAGTGTAGGTGGGGAGGTAAGGAGGCGATAGGTCAGTCCAGGGAGGAAGGACAGGTCAAGGGGGTGGGATGAGGTTAGTAGGTAGGAGATGGGGGTGGGGCTTGAGGTGGGAGGAGGAGATAGGTGGAAGGACAGGTTAGGGAGGCGGGGACGAGCTGGGCTGGTTTTGGGATGCGGTAGAGGGAGGGGAGATTTTGAAGCTTGTGAAGTCCACATTGATACCATTGGGCTGCAGCGTTCCCAAGCGAAATATGAGTTGCTGTTCCTGCAACATTCGGGTAGCATCGTTGTGGCACTGCAGGAGGCCCAGGATGGACATGTCGTCTGTGGAATGGGAGGGGGAGTTGAAATGGTTCGCAAATGGGAGGTGCAGTTGTTTAGTGCGAACCGACCGTAGATGTTCTGCAAAGTGGTCCCCAAGACTCCGTTTGGTTTCCCCGATATAGAGAAGGCCACAACGGGTACAGCGGATGCAGTATACCACATTAGCAGACGTGCAGGTGAACATCTGCTTGATGTGGAAAGTCTTCTTGGGGCCTGGGATGGGGGTGAGGGGGGAGGTGTATGGTCAGGTGTAGCACTTCCTGTGGTTGCAGGGAAAAGTGCCAGGTGTGGTGGGGCTGGAGGGGAGTGTGGAGCGGACAAGGGACTCACGGAGAGAGTGGTCCCTCCAGAAAGCAGATAAGGGTGGGGAGGGAAAAATGTCTTTGGTGGTGGGGTCAGATTGCAGATGGCGGAAGTGTCGGAGGATGATGCTCTGGATCCGGAGGTTGGTGGGGTGGTACATGAGGACGAGGGGGATCCCGCCCCTTTGACCTGTCCGTCCTCCCTGGACTGACCTATCTCCTCCCTACCTCCCCACCTACACTAACCTTTACTCGCTCCATCCCCGCCTCTTTGACCGGTCTGTCTCCTCTTCATCTATCTTCTCCTCTATCCATCTTCTATCCGCCTCCCCCTCTCTCCCTATTTATTTCAGAACCTCCTTCCCCTCCCCCATTTCTGAAGAAGGGTCTAAGCCCAAAACGTCAGCTTTCCTGCTCCTATGTTGCTGTTTGGCCTGCTGTGTTCATCCAGCTCTACACCTTGTTATCTCAGATTCTCCAGCATCTGCAGTTCCTACTATTTCTGACTAGTATGTGGGTCAGATTAACACCAGGAGTACAGGTTATGATTTGACTTGTGTTGTCCATTTCAAACTCTTTGTTGTATTTTGGTGGACAATTGACAAAAATGTGCTCCCCATTTAGGCCAAAAACTGAGAGAGGAGAATTAGCATAAGGTGCAATTCTTCATCACAAAGCTTAAAGCAATATGTCAGTGCCATTTATAATGCACAAGGGAGACCTTTTGATATAGTAACTGAAAGGGTTCAACATTGATGACCAATGCATCAGTCAGACTGTGGCTCACTTATTTTGGTTTCGGATCTGTTCATGTTTTTAAGGTCAGCTGTGATGGGTTGTAGGTAGGGAAATAACAACGTTTGAGAATAGGTCTGCTGCAGGTTGATCTTTGTTAGTCCACTAAAATTCTAAAATAACACAAAAGGACTGAGATCTCTTCGGGGGACTCCTATGATCCCTTCAAGAATGAACAGTGAATCATAATGTAACATCGGCTGAAATTGGCATAAGCACATTCCATGCAAGTTCCTCTAATATCCCCTTCAAAGTAGTGGCCCAACAATCAGTATCGTACAGTGCCAGTCACAGTGTTTTTGCTAAAGACAGACATTGCTCAGAGCCTGAGGTGAGTTCAAGAGATCTGAGTTGTATGAAGTTAGAAGCTGCAAAATTCTGGGATTAAGGCCCATGGATAGGAAATAGAAGCACAGACTTATCTATTATCACAGATAATATATCTTTCCGTTTACATTGGGTTGGGAGGAAGCCAGATAACAGCTGAGGCTGGTGGCCATGTGGGGAATGGTTGGAGGCAGAAGAAAGGTCATTGACCCCAAATATTGGCCTTGACTTTCATGCCTCTGTCTACACTGAAACTGTAGGAAGAATCAAGTCACCATAGTCTAAATAGATCATAGGGCTGCTCTCTCATTAGAGATAGATGACTGGTGATGATTTAGCCTGAGGGCCACCATGTCTCAGGTGAGGTGAGTGGTTGAGAAGGGGAGTCCTTCATAGTAACCTCAGTTGGTGTGTGGCTTAAAATCACATTGTTGGCAACACACTGCTTTGCAAACCAACATTCCAACCAACTGAGCTAACCTGACCCCTGCAGGAAGACTATAAAAAGGGCAAGCAAAGTCCAGATTCTGGGATTCCTGCCGCCAGAATGCCTGCACTCAGCAACCTCACCCTTGCCTACTCCATTGCAGGGATAGGTAGTTTGGACATTGATAGTTTCATGGAGTCAGGTCAATTTTAGTAGTGGACCATAGGAGAACCCCAGAGGGAAACCAATCAAAGTTGCCAGAATTCCTGGCTTGAACCCTCTCCCTTTCTTCCACAGACGGTAAAAATAGCAATGAAGGTGCATCAAAGTCCTTAAGTGGCAGCTAAATGCCCACATAAATACCCCAGTAGGCCTAAGAATGAATGGGCTGTCTGATACCTTACCGTACCTTTCTGTAAAATGTGGGACAAGTCAGGGGTTGGCAGGAAAGTGGCAGGCTGACCGGCCACTTAATTGAAAAGTCCCCTTCCAGCTTCAAATACAGCAGCAGTGGTGGAATGATAGTAAAATTTAGACCCTTGTCTTAGACGTGATGATCAAAATAAAAACTTAGCAATCTAATAGAATTTTCACTCAAATATACTGCTGAAAAGAACTAAAAAAACTTAATAAGACCAATTCAAAAAAATGGTAACCCCTTCAAGTGGCTAATATGTTTTAAAAGCAAACAAACATCCATTTCACTAACCACATGAAAGGTGGATAATCCTTTAATGTCCTCTTAAAACTGCCAATCAGAATGTAAACACAACCCCCTCCTGAAACAATTGCTTTTTGAAGCTTCTGAAACTCAGCCAAGCTTTTTTAATGAGCTCAGCTGAAGTAACAATTTATACAATGTAGCCTACTGAAACTGAAAGGAATCTTACTATGTCCAAATGATGTGCAAGTGATAGAATTATTCCTACAGTGCCCGTTATTCTCTTTAGGTAAGAAGTCAGCAACTCTCTGGTGGTGTTCCATGCCGACTCAGACCTATGAAGTTTTCTCACAACCTAATCATGCTGTGGGGAAGCTGATTTCGGGTTGGTAGGAGCAAATTGCCTTTTGTGTTGAGAGAATGGGTCATCCTTCCCCTCATAAAATCGCCATAGTTCCTGAGAGCCATTTATGGTGAATATTGCATCAGTGGGTCAGTGACTGTGGAGGATAAATGGGGACATGGGGAATATATTGAAAACGGAGGAGGCCTGTGGGCTGGGCGGTAGGTGACAGAGGAAGGCTTGGGGCTTTGACATTCATCACTAAAAATGGTCTGATGATGTCCAAGTAAATGGAGATGGGCGGTCCAGAAAGTTGGCCTCACCAGCTGCCTGCCTCTATTAGTACCTCAGAACAGTCTCAGAAAGAACTGTGGATGCTGTAAAAACAGAAGTTCCTGGAATCACTCAGCAGGTCTGACAGCATCTGTGGAGAGAAGGGATCAGTTTTGAGGAAAGGTCACTTGATGCTAAATGTTAACTCTGATTTCTCTCCACAGATGCTGTCAGACCTGCTAAGCGAGTCCAGCAACTTCTGTTTTTGCTTCTGGAGAAAGTAAGTTTGACTCTATTATGGCTCTGTATGAAAATATAGTGGTCAAGTGCCTGTTTAAAGGTGGTAGGTGAGGAAGATTACTGACTGGGTCTTCCTGCCTCCTCCTCGAAACTCTGGCCTTTTAACTCTGTTAGTCTCCACAGGCACTGCTAGACCTGCCGAGCATTTTCAGCATTTTCTGTTTTCCTTTCAGATTTCCACATCTGCAGTACTTTTTATTTTTGGCCCATACCAGATACAGGCTGATTAGCTTTTCCTCATTACTACAGTCTTAATACCATTTTTCAATGTAAACTTATTAGAATTTTTAGCTGTTCACAATTTGTTTTGAGATATTAGCAATTTTGTTTTTAAAAAATTACTGCCTTTGTAGCTGCGATTCCCAAGGAAATTGATCACGAAGTAAAGGAATATGTCGTACATATATTCAGTTTATTGCAGGCAAAATCCTTGAAATCGACTACTGCAAGGGAAATGTAGTTTTAACAGGATTTAGCTCCATGATTAGTGTGAAAGATGTCTGTTTGTTAAAACTGTTATCACGCCATGAATAAAGATGCCAAAACACCATAACTCAGAAAGAGTGTTGATAAACAAGTATACCTCCACATGTAATGTCATCTTGTTGCTGCAGTGAGCTATACTAGCAATAGCAAGGAATTGACCAGATTATTGCTTTCTGTACAATGGGCTTAATATTGGCCAAACCATTACTGTTTTAAACTTTATGCTGTTTTAAAAATTATTCATGAAAATATCAGGAATATGTAGCATTTCACAGCTCAAGAAGTAAATTGGGATGTTTGGGAGATGCTATTTTAAATGTTCTATCTTAGAATTTGTTATCCAGGAATGTTTTTCAAATGTTTATGTTTCTGTTTTCATGGTTTAGTCAATGGTGCATCTAAATAATAAGTGTATTTATATATGACAGATAACTCCAACTAAGATCAATCGCCACTTCACAGCATTGGTTGGTTTTATGTTAAATCACTTTGACATTTTACACTGACTGATTTCATGCTAATTTTTTTCTTCCACAGGATGACACTGATGTCACTCACCAGGGTCAGTAGATCCTGTCATATCTTGAAAAGGTTGCTTTTGCTGGCTGCCCCAGGCAGCTGTACCATCTCACAGGGAAGGAAGCACATGGAGCTTCCTGTCCATTCACGAAAAAGGAAATGTTATGTTCTTATTCAGCACTAAAACTATTATCTGAAAACTTCCATGAAGAGGTTCCTTCAATAACAAAGGAGGGGTATACTCAGTTTCTAAACCTAAGCTAAACTTCCAGTCGCTCCCCATTTTAAATCATCACCCTTGCGCCCAAGCTCAGATTTCTGTTGTGAGCCTGCTGCATTGTCCCAGTGAACCTCCTCTCAAGCTTGAGGAGCAATACCTAACCTCCTGATTATGAACTACACATCCTCTGGATGCTAAAGTAAATGATCTAATTGACATGCAGATTGCCTGAAAAATATTGCATCAAAAAGTTGAAGCATCATCAATGTCGGGGAGGACAGGCCAGTGCAGAAGTGACAGTTAGTAAGGACAGAAATGTAAGGAAGGGGTAGTGCGGATGAAGTGGAAGTACTGGATAATTCTCACAATGAGCCATTTACTAGTCCATTTGCTAACACTGATCTATTAGGGAGTTTGACACCATGCTTGTAACTTAGAAACAGGAGAAGAACAATAACAGAGTAACTTACTGAATATGAGGAGCCTACGGGGACAAGTTAGGGGGTATAACTTTAGCCACACATAATGTGTAAGTTGAAGAATCCTCTCCTATAAAATCGCATCGTATTCATGAAACTAGGACCAGATGAAGGCAGAAATGCAATATTAGAAACCTACCAAAATGAACCTAGTCAAGAGAGCTAGACCTCTGCAGTAGTGCTAACAGTTAAGTTTGATGATTTAACTCAATTCTGTATCTACTCCAGAAAAGTCCACACAGTAATAATGGCAGATTTCTACTTAACTCCTCACTGGGTTGACAGATTCTTTACCAAAATAGACTTATTAAAAGGGTACTGTCAAGTTTCTTTAACACCAGAACTAAAGATATATTTATCAAGCATTTTGGGCAATGCTATTTAGATTAATAAAATGTTCCAGCAACTTTCCAAAAGCTGATAAATCAACTGATAGCCAGTGTTCCTGACTGTGTGGTTTATCCCAATGATGTACTAGTACACGGTAACACTTGGGGGGACCATTTGGAACAATTAGAAGCTGTGTTTAGGAAATATGGTCAATTGATTTGGTGGTAACCCTTCTCAAAATTAAAGTTGCACTCATGCAAGAAAGCTGCCAAGGCCGTGTAGTACGGCACGGGCAAGACTGCCATGAACAGCAAAAGTATGTCTGGGGTTCCCTGCCCTTGCATCTTAATAGAAAGTAATGAAACCTTTTGGAGATTTGTGGGCCTTAGTGCAAATTTATACCAAATTTCTGAACTACAGCTTCTCCCCCGATCTACTTGCTCCAAAAGAATGCTGAAGTGTGTTTAGGGAAGTATTAATTTCATCAACGAATCAGTGAATACTGCACAAAATTTCATTGAACCCTCCAAGGTAGCAATTGATGCTAATGATTTGGAAATGGGTGCAGTTCTATTACAAGAAGATGTATTGAGCATAAAGAAGCCAGTAGGATACATATCAAGATAAGTTGACACCAAGTTATATACAAATATAGTCGAAAAAGAAAGCTTGGGATTGCGACTGACCCTTAAGCATTTGAAGTATGTATCTATCATGGCTAGAGTGAGACATTGGTGTATATTTCATACCATTCTTTGTGGAAAATTTTAAACGTGAGAAAAAAATGACAGAAATGTCAATGGAGTTTACTAATTCAACCTTACTTTTAAGGATTATTCACATTTCAGGCAAAAAACAATGTAATTGCTAATTCTTCACTAAGAAGGTAACATTATTTGAGTTGCATAAGTACTAAGAAGGTATCAGAGATAATTGTGTAGGTTACATGTAAAGAAAAAATGGGAGTGTGTCTTTTTGTTTTAAAATGTTCTTTGTTTTGTCCACTCTTTACAATCAAACACATTGAGAAAGCATTTTGTTACTCTAAGGTGGACGTGTTCTGAAGGTGTTTTATATTTAATATTGTTGAAAGCATTTAATTTTTGAAGAACTATGGAATACTAATTTATTTCAAGTTCTGCATATATAACTACCTGTGACTTATTTCAAAAAAGGTTATTGAAATTTCACTGTGATGATTGCATTTTTTGACCAGCCTTCCTAGAAATCACATTTCTAGTGATAACTGCTTACTGCCATCTCTGCTGGGGAAAGATCAAAGGCTTTTTTATGGAACCTAGACAAAGAGCTCCTGTTTCTCCTAACCCAGAGGAAATGCTAAAAATGCCAGATACCTCCAACACCAAGAAAACCTGTACAGCACCAGATAATTCAAATTGGTATCCTATTTACTCTGTACTTGCATCTACATGCATTGTTTTTAAAGCCCAGCAGCACCACTAAGGAAACATTCAGTTTGGCTGTTGAAAATATACAATATTTATGAATCACTCAGGTGCACACCCAATGCACAATTCAAACCACTTTCAGCCTGTGCTTCATTAATATTCACTCAGTAAATGGGTTCCCCAAGCAGTTTGTAATTTTCTCACAGTGCAAGATAGGCTGGCTGAAGAATGCAGTCAGTCAGCTGGTGAAGCTCATGGAAGCAGGAGCTGGGAGGGTAGATAAGTAAAACCAATAGGTTGGAGAAAGGGGTGAACAAGATCAAGTGAGTTATATTGTTCCTGTTAATTGGTATAACATTGGCTAAATGCTGTATCTTTAGGCGTTGATCTTTTGTAAGCAGAGTTTAGTTTCCATTGAATATTGTGAACTAAAATTAGAAGAAAGGTACTAATATTTATGAGGAGACAACAAGGAGTGGGGAGAAGCCAAAATCAGCTGAAGAACCTGGCAAGGCAATAAACACAGAGGTCCTGCCAACATTAATAAGCGGGCTGAGAGGACCAGATATGGGTAAAGGCCTGGGGTGAGGTGGGGTTGTGGGGAATAAGATGCACAGCCTGGAAACCACATGCGTCCAAAGGCTTCTAACATAACTCCACAAAGGCTGGTATCCCATCACCAAGTCACCCTTTATTTACACATGCATAGTACATGACATGGACACAACGAGCTCAGGGCCATCTCCTGGAATAAGCAGAACCTCTGACATTCCTAATTATGCCTGTCAGCCAGGGTCCCCTGATTGGACCATGTTAACAGCCCCAATCAGGGGACTCATATTCTATGGATCCACATGGCTGACCTCATTACAATCACTACAGCTTCCTTGAGGACCTGTTATTATCATTCCTACACTTCCGGGTCCATGATTTTGTCAAGTGTTGTCTTTACCATTTATACAATTGGACTATAGTTGCCTCATTTAAATATGTTAATAAGCAGCTCATCTCTCCATGCTGGGACACTTGTGTACCCTGATAGCTGCTGTCACTTTGAGGGGCATCTTGGTATCTAATGAGGAAAGGATGTAAGCACTTAGTTAGTTTGTCTTATAGACAAAGAAAGCAAAAAAATACAAAGCCTTGATTTTCACAGTCAGTAGGTCTTCAGAACCATTTAGAAATAGCTGGTAAGACTCAATTCTGGAAATTCTGCCACCATTCCTGGGAGCACCCAAATTTCCTCACTGCAGAAAAAGGTTACACTTAATAAAACCAGACCCGAATTCTAAACATGACCAGATCCATTGCAGGGCTAAGCATCTCTTAGATGCTTGAAAGTTTTGTGTAATCTGAATAATGTCTGTCTAATTCATAGTGTGTGGCCCCTCAGAACGATCATGGAATATTAACTGGATTCAGGAATCTTTAGAAAAAATAAATTTAAAAGCTCTTACCCATGCCTTCATGTTCCTCCATGCTAATAAAATTCTTCCCATCCACCTCAATGGCAATTCATGCTATCTCATAGATTTTCTCTATCCATTCACCCAGTATGGACTGTGTATGGAACTAATGAAGTCAATAATAATAATGGCATGGTGGAAACTGCTTACTAAAAACAGTCATTCATAACTCTTGGCAAAATAAAAACTGCCATTTCTACAACACTTCAAAAGTGTTAATCAAGCAGAGCATTAAAATATCGACAACAGAAGCTTGAAAAATATTCCACCTATTAATTTTGTGCAAGTAAATATTGAGGTATTGACAAATGAGATCTCAAAATAGCTATGTTACTTCATAACAATGTTAGCTAAGAAAATTCTCTTCAGAAGCGTAAAAAGGTCACTCAGAGAGTTAATACATTTAAGAGTATGGGCTCTCATACGAAAAGACAGCAAAACTATGAGCAGTATTCCAGATGGTATCATCAATCTCCCACACAATTATTGGAAGTCTCTTATCCCCCAATCTCTTTATAGGAAAGGTTACCAAAACATTTGCCTTCCTAATTACTAACTGTACTTGTACTTGAACTTTCTGTGATTTTTTTTTTGTTCATTTATAGGAAGTGGGCATCACTGGCCAGGTCAGCATTTAATACCGATCCTAATTGCTCAGGGGATAGTTAAGAGTCAACCACATTCTTATGGGTCTGAAGTCACAGATGGGCCAGACCAGGTAAGGATGAGAGTTTCCTTAGCAAATGGACATTAGTGAACCAGATGGATTTTTCCAGACAATTGACAAAGATTTCATAGTCATCATGAGACTCCTAATTCCAGATATTTGTTGAATTTAAATTCCACCATTTGCCATGGCAGGATTTGAAAGTCAGAATATTAATGGAGTCTCTGGATTAATAGGCCACCACCTCCCACAAATGTACAAAACAGCCAGTTTCCTCGTATCAATTCCCAGTCTCTCACCATTTAAAAATATTTTTGGAGTCCAGAACCAAGGGTCGCAGCCTAAGGATTGGGGTAGGCTTTTTGGTGAGATGTAGAGGAATTTCTTTACCAAGAGTGTGGTAAGCCTGTAGAATTCACTGCCATGGGAAATGGTTCAAACCAAAACATTGAAGATTTTTGAGAAAGATGTAGGTAAGAGTGAAAGAGCTGGTCTTCAGAACATGGAATAAACATTTTTTATTAAATCTATTAATGATCAACAATAATAGTCTGCACCATTTATCCAATATAAGGTAAGCAACAATGGCTTAAATCCTGGGGACTGCATTCCTGTTAGTCATCAGTACAGTTTCAATGATATACCATTAGTTATTGGTGGAATCAAAATTGCTGCCACTTTTGCACTTCTGCTGGGAAACTCGGCCACAGTTCCAGCTTTCCTCCTAGTCCTTCACTTGCTCACAGGTGGTCCCCTGCTTTTATAGAGTCATGTGGGTCACGGAAACAGACCCTTCGATCCAAATCACCCACACTAACTAGATATCCCATTCTGACCTAGTCCCATTTTCCAGCATTTGGCCCACATCCCTCTAAACCCTTCCTATTCATATACCCATCCAGATGCCTTTTAAATGTTGTAATTGCACCAACCTCCACCACTTCCTCTGGCAGCTCGTTCCATACACACACCACCCTCTACATAAGAAAGTTACCCCTCAGATCCCTTTAAAATCTTTCCCCTCTCATCTTAAACTATGCCATCTAGTTTTGGCCTCCCCCACCCTAGGAAAAAGACCTTGGCTATTCACTCTACCCATGCTCCTCACGATTTTATAAACCTCCATAAGGTCACCCCTCACCCTCTGACGCTACAGGGAAACAATCCCAGCTTATTCAGCCTCTCCCTGTAACTCAAACCTTCCATTCCTCATAACATCTTTGCAAATCTTTTCTGTACCCTCTCAAGTTTAGTAACATTGTTTCTATAGAATGGTGATCAGAATTGTACGCAGTACTCTAAAAGTGGCCCCCAATGTCCCGTACACCCGCAACATGATGTCCCAACTCATATGCTCAATGTTCTGACCAACGAAGGCAAGTGTGCCAAACGCCTTCTTCACCACCCTCTCTACCTGCGACTCCTATTTCAAGTATACTATGCACCTATACCCCAATGTCTCTTTGTTCAGCAATACTCCCTGGGACCTACCATTAACCGGGTACATCCTGCCCTGGCTTGTCTTACTAAAAAGCAACACCTCACATTTATCTAAATTATACTCCATCTGCCACTCCTTGGCCCATTGCCCCATATGATCAAGGTCCTGTTGTAGTCTGAGATAATCTGCTTTATTGTCGACCACTTTGGTGTCATCTGCAAACTTACTAACCATGCTTCCTGTATTCACATCCAAATTTTTTATATAAATGACGAAAAGCAGTGGATCCAGCACTGATCCTTGTGACACCCTGCTGGTCACAGGACTCCAGTCTAAAAAGCAACCCTCTACCATCACCCTCTGTCTCCTACCTTCAAGCCAATTTTGCATTCAACTGGCTAGCTCCCCAGATCCCATCTGATCTAACTCTAATAACCAGTCTACCATTCAGAATCTTGTCAAATGGTTTGATGAAGTCCATATAGACAACACCTACTGCTCTGTCTTCATCAATCTTCATTGCCACCTGTTCAAACAACTCAATCAAGTTAGTGAGACATGATTTCCCACACACAACACCATGCTGACTATCCCTAATCAGTCCTTGCCTTTCCAAATGCATGCAAATCCTGTTCCTCAAATCCCCTCCAACAACTTAAAACTAATGTCAAGCTAATTTCTAAGTTCCCTGGCTTTTCCTTACAGCCTTTCTTAAATAATGGCACCATGTTGGCCAACCTCAAGTCTTTAAGCACCTCACCCATGGCTGTTGATGATACAAATATGTCAGCAAGGGGTCCAAATCTCTTCTCTTACTTCCCACCAAATTCTGGAATAAACCTGATTAGGTCCTGGAGATCAATCTACCTTGATTCGATTCAAGACCTCCAGCACCCCTCTTCCATAATATGAACTCTTTTCAAGGTATCACTCGTTATTTCTCCAAGTTCCCTAGCTTTCATGTCCTTTGCCACAATAAATACCATCACAAAATATTGTTTAGTATCTCACTCATCTTCACACATAGATGGCCATACCAATCTTTAAAGGGCCCTATTCTCTCCGTAGTTACTCTTTTGCCCTTAATATACATATAGAATGTCTTTGGATTCTCTTTAATTCTATTAAAGCTATCTCAAGTCCCCTTTTTGCCATCCTTATTTCCCTCTTCACAACTGCCCTTATACTCCTTGAGGGATTCACTCGATCCCAACTGTTTATACCTGAGGTATGCCCTCTTCTTTTTCTTGACCAGAGCCTCAAGTTCTCCAGTCATCCAGCATTCCCTGCACCTGCCAGCCTTGCCCTTCACACTAACAGGAACATACTGTCTCTGAACCCTTATCATCTCATTTTTAAAGGCCTCCTGACCATCCCTTTACCTGCCAATAGCCTCCCCCAATGGATTTTCAAAAGTTTGCGTCTGATACCATCAAAATTGGCCTTAGTCTAATTTTGAACTTTAACTTTTTGGTCAGATTCTCACACAGCAGCATTCCAGCAGACAAATACAAGATACCGAAAAACAGGGAATTCCATCTTTGTTGGGTAACTGCAATACCATTTGCAAATGTCACATGATTGGACATTATAACGCATCAAGATCTAGTCTCCACAAATGCTTGCTCTTCCAGAATTGCTATAAGTGCCTCATGACACTTTTCTCACAGCTGATAGCTATTTAAAATAGTGTGGCCACTCAATTAGACCACCAGGTCATTTGTGATATAACCATTGGCATGTACAGTGTTAAATCATTGTTATTTTGAAACTGTGTCTTGTGAGTTGATTGTAGCTATTTAAAGTGGTTGCAAATTCCTTCAGTTTTACTTCTTGTGGTGCTCGTAATGAGCTCTGTAGGACTGTAAAATCAAGTCATGCTTCCACAAATGGTTGCAATGAAAAAACCAATGACATACGGAACCAATTAGCACCACAAAAATTTCATGCTTGAGATATTCATATTTAAGATGTCCTGCGTTAAGGCACGCTAGATATAAATTACTTAATTACAGCATTTGTTACGATGTAATTACTTAGCTAATTCATTAAATGGTTTTATTTACTAAACTGTCAATTAAGACATGCGTGTGTCTCTAATAGAGCTGACAAGCCTGGAAAATGTTAGGAGAGGCATTTATGATTACCGATAAATGTCCAGATAGAAATACATTTAAATGTACCCAGCTGTCTTTATTTTTAAAAGCAGTGTGCATCAAAACAGTCAGTTTCAAATCAAGCAAGCAATTGTCACTGTGACTCATGCCTTACAAACATATATTAATGCTTTTCTGTAGTTCTGGGTCCTGACATTCATACTGTGAATAAAGTGTGGAGACATTTACATCACACAGAATATAAGAAAGCATGGAACAGGAAGAGGTTATTGAACAATTAAACACATTATTTCCTACACGTCTTAACACTATATGGCCAGGTCTGCGGTAATCAGCTGAGACCAGATAACCTCCACAGGAAAAGTTTTGTGAATCTGTGAAAGTTGTGAATTCTGAATTGTGAATTTGTGGAAGTTTATGTGTTTCCACTTAAGGTTCTATAAGCTTTGTAACTTGACATATCTCCTGATCTCCTAATTCTGGAAAGCATTTGATATGGTGTCACACCAGAAGTTATTTCAGAAAATAAAAGCTCACGGAGTAATGGGTAATTTATTAGCATAGATATAAGATTGGCTGGCTGGTAGAAAGCAAAGTATAATAAACAAGTCTTTGTCTGATTGGCAGAATGTGATGGGTAGGGTCCTGCAGAGGTCTGTGCTGGAGCCTCAATGTTTACAATTTACATCAATGACTCAGATGAGGGGAGCAAACACATGGCAGCGAAGTTTGCAGATGACACTAGGAGAGTTAGGAGAGTATATTGTGAAGACGACATGATTGCCTATAAAGGTCCATATAGAAATACATTTAACTGTACCCTAATGTCTTTATTTTTAAAAGCAGTGTGCATCAAAGCAGTCAGTTTCAAATCAAGCAAGTAATTGTCACTGACTCATGCCTTACAAATATATATTAATGCTTTTATGCAGTTTTGGCTCCTTACGCTCATACTGTGACTAAAGTATGGAGTCATTTACATCACACTTAATATAAGAAAGCATGGAACAAATATAGATAAGCTGAGTGAATGGGTAAAAATCTGGCAGGTTGAGTAAAATATGGGACAATATGGAGTTGTTCACTGTGGCTGAAGCTGATTGCAAACACTTCAACATTGTTGTTAATACTCTATTTCTGGGTTTCACCAACATTCAGGATAGGGATGGCTCATGGATCCTCCCTTTCTCCTGTTACTTGCTTAATCATTCAGAAATAACTCATGACATTATAAGCCGTCATGATTGGATACGTAGGTTGTGAGATGCTTTAGCTCTCATTATCGCATCCTGCTTAAATGCATGAAGTCCAGTTTTATAACTGCACAAGTTTAGCATCTCAATTTGGCATGCTTTTCCACAATCCTCATTGAACCAAGGTTGGTCCAGTGATTTCATGACAATGGGAAAGTGAGGATTACAGTAGGCTGTGAAGTAACAGATCATGCTCAAGTACAATATTGTTCCTGCTGGTGGCTGACAGCACTTCATAGATGCTCAGTTTGGAGCTACAAGATCTGTTCCAAATCTATCCAATATAGCAAGGTGATAGCCATGTGACACAAAGGGAGGTGTCACCGATGTAAAGATAGGAATTCTATCTGAATTCTCATAGATAAATGAATCTGTAACAGCTAGGTTGATGAGGTTGAGTTTCAGGTAGACTTTTCCTTGGTTTTGATTCCTTCATCATCTGAAGCTGAGCTAGACTGGTAGATATGACTTTCAGGACTCAGTCAGCTCAATCAGTTGTGTTACTACCTGTGCAATTTTGGTGATGGATATTAATGTCCCCAAAGAGATGACTGTGCCTTGAGTGGTATTCAATATTGAGAAACACCTATGACCATCAAAAAAGAAGCCGGTCAACAGCAAAAATGTTCCTAGTCCGTGTTTATTTGATATCATGAGATTTCAGTAAGTCCAGCCTCAATGTTAGTGACTCCCTGATTTAATCCCTTCCAATTCTATACCCTGTGCCAACGCCTCTGGTGCGTGTGATCTGTTGGTGGGTCAAGATATAATCAGCGATGTGATGGAAGAATCAAGAAAATTTGCTGGTAGACTGTGTGCAGGCTATTGCTTGACTAGTCTGTAGATAGCTTTCTCAATTCCGGCACAAGTTAAAGTTGTCAATAAAGTAATTTTGCAGATAGGACCAAGACCATAAGCTGTAGGAGCAGAGTTGACTCAGTCAGCCCATCAATTTGTTCTACCATTCAATGAGATCATAGCTGGTCAGATAATTCTCAAATCCTTTTCCCTGTATTTTCCAGAAAACTCTTGTTACTCTCACTGATTATAAACCTGTCTATCTTAGCACTGAATACACAAAATGACCGAGCCTCTACAGCCTTCTGCAGCAAAACATTCCATAGATTCAGTCCTCTGAGAGACAAACTTCCTCCTTATCTCCATCATAAATGAGTGATCCCTTATTCTGAGAATATGCCCTCTGGACTCTCCCATAAGGAGAAACATCTTTTCTGCATCTGCCCTATAACACTGCCTAAAAATCTTGAATGTTTCAACAAGGTCTCCTCTAATTCTTCTAAACTCCAATGAATATAGGTCCAGTGTACTCAACCTATCCTCATAAAACAGTCCCTCCATATCTGGCATCAAGTAAGTGAACCTTCTCTGGACTGTCTCCTTTCCTTATATAAAGGGACTAAAAGTGTTTGCAGTATCCCCACTGTGGCCTAATTTTTAGCAAATCTTTCCTACCCAATTCCCCTTGCAATAAAGGCCAACATACCACTTGCTTCCTTTATTATCCACTGAACTTGAAAGCTGTTTTTTGTGAAATGTGTTCAAGGACCTCCAAATCCCTCTAAGCTGTAGCGTTCTGCAACCTTTCTTATTTCAATAATATTCAGCTCCTGTATTAATCCTGCCAATGTGCATAACCTCACATTTTCCCACATTATATTCCATTTAGCAAGCTTTTGCCCAATTGCTTAAGCTGCCCATATGCCCCCGCAGACTCTGTCATTCTTATCATCTATTGCCTTCTCATCTATTGCTATGTCAACCACAAACTTGGCTGTAGTAATGATTTTCATCCAAGTCATTAACATATATTATGTGGGCCCAGCACTGATCCTTGTGGCATTCCACTAGTTACAGGTTGCCAACCCAAAAATGCCCCCCTTATCTCAATTCTGTTTTCTATTAGTTAACCAATCCTCTAACTATGCTGACATACTATCTCCAACATTATGGGGTCTTGTCTTATAAAGTAGCCTAATATGTAGTAGCCAATGCCGTCTGAATATCCAAATAAATTACATTCACTGCATCCTATTGATCTCTGCTGCTTATTAGCTCCTCAAAGAATTTTAATACATTTGTCAGACATGATTCACCTTCATAAAGGCATTATGGTTCTGCTTGATCATATGATGTAATTTTAGATGTTCTGGCATTGCACCCTTTATAATAGCTTCCAACATCTTCCTGATAAAAGACATTAACCTACCTGTTTTTGTCTCTTTCCCTTCTTAAATAAAAGGCATTGCATTAGAAGTTCCCAAAACCCCTAGGACTTTTCCAGAACTAAGAGTTCTTGGAAAATTACTACCAGCATCCGCTATCTATGTAACTCCTTCTTTTAATATCCTAGAATGCATCCCATCAGTTCCAGGGGAACTATCAGTCTTTAGTCCTATTAGTTTCCCTAGCATTATTTCTTAATGGATAATATTTATGTTTTCTCCTCCTTTTACCACTTAATTATTTAGTAATTTTGGAATGCTATTAATGTAATCTACTGTGAAGATTAATAGAAAGTATTTATTGAACTCCTCCACCATTTCCTTGTTATTATTTCCCAGCCTTGTTTTCTAATGGGCCTATGTTCACTTTTGCCTCTCTCTTCCTTTTTAAATATTTAAAAAACGCTCTTCATATTTGGTTTAATAGTACTTGCAAATTTATCTTTAAAGTTTGCTTTCTCCCTTGTATTATTTTGTTGGCTTTGAAAATGTTTGCAATCCTCTGATTTACCAGTAATCTTGGCAACATTATGTGCTTTTTCTTTCAATTTGATACTATCTTCAATTTCCTTGGTGAACTATGGTTGGCCTATACTCTTATTGGATTAACAAGGTGTAGAGCTGGATGAGCACAACAGGCCAAGCAGCATCAGAGGAACAGGAAGGCTGGTGTTTTGGGCCTAGACCCTTCTTCAGAAATGGGGGAGGGGAAGGGGATTCAGAAATAAATAGGGAGAGAGGGGGAGGCGGAAAGAAGATGGATAGAGGAGAAGATGGGCAGAGAGGAGACAGACAGGTCAAAGAGACAGGGATGGAGCCAGTAAAGGTGAGTGTAGATGGGGAGGTAGGGAGGAGGTAGATCAGTCCAGGGAGGACGGACAGGTCAAGGGGGTGGGATGAGGTTAGTAGGTAGGAGATGGGAGAGGGGCTTGAGGTAGGAGGAGGGGATAGGTGGGAGGAAGGACAGGTTAGGGAGGCGGGGACGAGCTGGGCTGGTTTTGGGATGCAGTAGTGAGAGGGGAGATTTTGAAGCTTGTGAAGTCCACATTGATACCATTGGGCTGCAGGGTTCCCAAGTGGAATATCTGAAACAGCTTCTGCAGTTCCTACTATCCCTCTTATTGGATTCTTTCTTTCTCGTTGGAATATATCTTTGCTATGAGCCATGAACTATTTTCTTATACATCTGCCAATGTTCCTTGAATCTTTTCTGCTGCTGAACTCCTTTTCTAATCCACTCCAGCTTGCTCTGCCCTTATTTCCTTTGTATTTCCCCTTTTTTTGGTTTAACACAGTTGTTTCTGCCCTAAGTTTCCACCTCCGAAACTAAATCCTAGTTCTACCATTTTATGGTCAAGCTTCCAAGAGGGATCTTTTACTCTGTCTGAGATCATTTATTAATTATGCCTCAAGACATATGACCCAGATCCAAAATCCCTGGTTGGATCTACAACATAGTGTTCCATAAACTTATGTGATTTGATTCCTTTTTATCATGCCTTTGTTATCTCCTGATTTGTTCTCTGCCCCACTGTATAACTACTGTTAGGGACCAACAGATTATTGCCCCCAGTGTCTTCCTCCTTTCATTTCTTACTTCGACCCATATGGATTTTACATCTTTCAATTCAAGATTATTTCTTGCTATCATACTTATTCCCTCCTGCCTGACGTTTTAAAAAGCCACATAGCCCTGAATATTTAGCTCCCAGTTTTAATGCATTCATTTTGTTCAGAATGCCACACGCATTCAGTAAAGAGCTAACAGTTTTGCCTTTTTACTATTTTTCTCCCTGTTTGCTCTATTTGCAGCTGTTTTCCTATGTTTGTACATTTCTGATCCTTCCAGTTCCACACTCGGTGTTGTTGTCTAACTATAAAATTGTCCAACTATGAAGTGAAGCCCATTGCACCCTCACCAACCTTTGAGACATACATTTAGCTCCTTGACTTTATAAAAATAAACAGATGATGTGGTAGTCATTTGTATCGGTCAATGCCGGGTGGTGATTTTTTCTTATTGCTCTTTACAATAGCTTTACACAGCTAAACGACTTACTCAGAATTTCAGAGGACAGTCAAAGATCAAACACACTACTTTGAGTCTGGAGTCAGACGCAAGCAGATCAGGTAGAGAATTTCTTCCCTAAAAGATATCTCTAAATCAAGTGGGTTTTTACAAGAACGCAATAGTTTCTTCGTCAGTTTTATGGATAGCCTTATCCTATATTTAGTTAATTAACTGAATTTGAATAACCTACCTCCCTTGGAATGATTTAAATTCAATTCTGTGGATCAATAATCTAGATTACATGGATTACCAATTCAATAGCATAACCACAATTTTCTCACACCAATTTATCAATGATCTTGGATCTGAATTCCATTAAATTACAGAATAAAATAAAGAACTTGCAATTGGATAGAATCTTTGAAGATCTCGGGCCATCCCTTAGAACTTTACAGCAAATTGAGTATTTTGAACTGTAGTTACGTGTAATTTAATGTAAGGAACACAGCAGCCAATTTTCACATAGTTAGTTTTGACAAATAGCAATGAAATAAATGACTAGTTAACTTCTTTGTGTGATTCTACTTAAGGTTAAATATTTGCCAGAACATCAGGGACAACTCCAATGTGTCACTACAAACTGATGCCTTGGTATTGTTTATGTTAGTCAAAGAAGGCAGGCAGGGGCTTTGCTTAACATTTTTAAGACTGCACCTTCATAAAAGCAGCTTTATCGACAGTACTGATGAAGTTTCTGATGAAGGGTCTAGGCCCGAAACGTCAAGCTTTCCTGCTCCTATGATGCTGCTTGGCCTGCTGTGTTCATCCAGCTCCACACCTTGTTATTGACAGTACTGCTTTGAGACATCAAGCTTGTTTATATGCTTAAGTCTCAAGTGCAATTTGGATCCAGAATCTTCTGACTTAGAGGCATGTGTGTGTCACTAAGTAAAATTTGATTGTTAAATTAATTTGTTGAACTATTTTTAATTTTAAAATGGATGGAAGTTTTTTTGCTGCAGAAGTTTGAAATTGAATGTAGTTAAAGTTCGTGCGCTATCATTTAATTATGTTGCTCCAAATTGTGACTGAGAAATTTCCTCCTTCATGACTCATACTTCCAGGCTGAGTATCGCAATGTTGATTCTATCAACTAGTTTTATGTCAATGTGGTGTTGATGATGTTGAAATATGTAAATGCAATTGTGTATCCTTTGACTTCAAAGCTCTATAGAGATCAATGAAACTAGAATGTGAACACAGATTTTGAAAGAGTGTATGTGGATCAAGATTAACATGAAAATCCTGACGAAAATCAATATTCTTAACTTTGGAAAATATGAAGCCCATAACAAAAAGCTGCATTTTTGTAATGTCTTTATTGTGGAAATGATTTCCATAGCTCTTCACAGAAGTATCATCCGATAACGTTTGGCACTGAACCAGAGAGGAAGTTATTAGTACAGTGAGTCAAAGCTTGGTGATAGATGTAGGCTTTAAGGAAGTGAAGAGGTAAAAAGGTTTAGGGAGGGAATTTCAGAGCAGAGGGTCTAAATGACTGAAGGCATTGTTGTTAATGGAGGGACAGAGAAATCAGGGATGTAGATGTGGCCAAAACTGTAGGAATGCAGTGTCCTTAGGGGGTTCTGGGGTTAAATGATGTTGCAAAGGTAGGAAAGGTTAAGATCATGGATGGTGATGAATGGAAAGCTGAGAATTTTAAGTTTTAAACAATGGTTGACTGGGATACAATGTAGGCCAGTAAGGACAGGGGTTATGAGTGAATGGGACTTGCACAAGCTAGACATTACCAAATATGTTCTGTTGCTTAATTTAAATGTATAAAGCTACATACAGAAATATCAGGAATACATAACATTGTAGGTGATGGATCTTGTCATTAAGCCAGACAATGTACAGTTATGAAATAGCTTCCATGGATAAAATGTCATTGGGTTTCTGTCATTCACAAAACTCACTTATAGGTCATCATATGAAGAAATACACTGTGGCCACAACTTGTGCAATTTTTCCATAAAGTTACTAAAACTGCCACTCAAAATTCCTTCCTAATTTAAATGTATCATTTAGATTGTATCTGCCGAGCACCTTTGGGTGCACTGTGAAAGGGCAACATGGGAGCACAGAGACAAATAGATTGTAAAAAAACATTTAAGACCAAGAGAGAAAATGAGATTGAGAGAATATCTGCGAGAGATAAAGAAAGCACCAGAGAGAGACTAACTCAGCTGCAGGGTCACCAGAAATCCACTAATAGAATTTAAGTAAATGTTCAAATTGTTACAGGTTGAAATTTATTTATTCAACACTTAACATTGTAACTTTGAACCCAGTGTGCACAAAAACACAGAAATGGCCAGGCAAGCCATTGAATCTGTATGGGGAGAAAACACTGGGAGGGGACTTCATCAGAAAACCACATTTTCCTTTTTTTTTCCTTTTTGAAGTAAAAGCAATTATCTTAATGTTTACAAAAAGTCATAAATCTCCCATAAATCTTTGGCAATGAGCATAGTTCAAACAAACCATGTGTGTGGTTAACGTATCATTTAAATTTCATTCACTATTATAATTGTATAAATCTGGTATACATTAACAGAAAAGACCATATTACATTAGAAATATCATTACTGAAAATCAATAGGAATTGTTTTTAATTGAGATGTTGTCAACTGTGACAAAATGGTATTTATTGCCCAGACCTCAATTGACCAGAGATGGTGATGGTAGGCTTTCTTGAATTCCTGTGTCGATGTGTTGATTCCGATTTTATGATGGCATGAGATAAATAATTCTTGGATTTTGTGCTTGGAGTTTGAAGGCAATGCATATTTTCAAGGAAGGATAGTTTAGCTAGGAGGGAATCCTGATGACGATGGCAGTCCTATGATTTTACTGGCCTAACCTTCTTGGTGGTGGAAGCCATAGGGCCTGGAACTGTTGTCAAAGTAAGCTTGATGAGTTGCTTCTGAGCATTTGATTGATAGTACATATTGTAACCACATGTGATCCAGAGGCAGAAAACAACATCAACAAGAAGTTATATTTATACACAGAGTTCAATACATTGAAATGGTTCAAGTCATCTCCAGGCACATTATAAAACAAAGCATGACATTGAGCCACATAAGAAGAATTAGGTCAAACCACCAAAGCTAGGTCAGAGATGGACTTTTAAGGAGTGTCTTAAAAGAGCAAAGTGAGATAGAGAGGATGAGAGGGGTACAGAGGGTATTTCAGAGCTTGGGGGGCAGAAGCGACAGAAGGCACAGCCAACAACAGTGGAGAAATAAAAATCAGAAATGGACAAAAGAACAGAATTAGAAGAGCACAGATAACTCAGAGCATGTGGGGCTGGAGCAGATTAAAGCGATTGGGTGGGGTAAGACCTTGAAGAGATTTGCAAACAAGACTGAGAAATTTAAAACTAAGATGTTGCTTGACTAGGATCTCAGGTCGGTGAGCACAGGAATGAAGAGGGAATTCCACTTGCTGTGAGTTAATGCACCGGCAGCAGAGTGTTTGATGACCTCAAGTTTGCGGAGGATAGAATGTAGAAGTGTGTAAACGTTTGGTTCAGAGGCAGGGTTTCTAATCAATTTGACTGTCCTAACTAGTTTTGTGAAAGTTGTTGAAGCTGTAGTGATTCATGTAACCAGTGAGTATTCCATCAAACTTCTGACCCAAACCTTATAGAGATTGTGGTTAGGCACCCGTGTCTTGCAAATATAACCTGCCACATGTCAGCCAGATTCAATTTTAGTTGCTTAATTATCTGAGAAATTGATAGTAGAGCTGAACGCTATAGACATATTAGTGAATAATAGCTATAACATCCAGCTCTTGTGACCATGTCTACACCAACTATATGATGTGGTCTGGAGGTGAGATGTTGAAAGACACCTGGGAAACTTAGTAATCTCAGTGCTAAACATGTCCTAACAATGCACAATGGTACATGGTAACGTCAATAAAGTTTTGAACCGTATAGCAAAGAAGTTAAATATAAGTCAGGAGAGGTCACAATCAAATTTGAGAGTGCAAATAGTTTCATATTCAATTTGAAAAGTTAACTCTATTTCTCTCTGCAGATGCTGCCAAGTATTTCTAGAACTTTCTGCTTTTATTTCAGACTTCCATTATTTGCAGTAATTGATTTCATGTCCATAGTATTGTGCTGTGGTTCAGAATGTGTCTTGTTTTTTTATTCTTTCATGGTACAAGATAGTTTACGACAAATCCAACATTCATTGCCCAATTCCAAATGCCCTTGAAAAGGTGACAGTGAGCCTCTGTTTTGAACTGCTAGGGTCTATGTAGAGTAGACACATACATATAGATGTATAGGGAGGCACTTCCAAATTCTTAATCCAGTGACAGTGCAGACGCATTTGAAAGTGAGAAGGACCAGTAGCGAATGTAGGTCTGTGAGCACAGGGATGATGGGGAATGTGACTTGCTCCAGTTTAAGGCACAAGCTGCAGAATTCTGGATAATTTTAGGTGTCCTTCTAGGTGGAAGAGGTTGTGGATTTGGATGGTGCTGTCAAAGCTGCTCTTGAAAAAGGCTTAATAAATTGTTATAGTGCACTTTATAGACGGTATGCAATGTTGCCACTTTGCATCAGAACTGGAGGGAATAACTGTTGAAGCCGAGGGATGGACTGCTTTTCAACCAGAATGCTTTTTCCAGGATAATATGCAATTTTGAGTGTTGAGACATCTCAAAGATACTTAAAGGCTAAAGGCAGTCCAGAAAAAAGCATGGGGCTCGCCATCAGCGTTCGCAATCTGAGTTATAAGGAAAGACTGGAGAAACTTGGCCATGAAGTGAGATGTTTGAGATGTGGTTTGATCATGACATAGAAGATGGCTAAACATATGGAAGATGTCCACAATTTCAGGATTGATACCCAAGTCTCTTTTAAAGAAGGAGCAAAACGTGACCTTCTCTATGGAAATAAGGCAGGTCAATTGACTGAAGTGTTAGTAGGGGAAAACTGTGGGGCTGGTGATCATAATTCTACTAGTTTTCAAATAGCTGTAGAAAAAGATAATCTTTCCATAAAGGTTAACGTTCTTAACTGGTAAGGCAGATTTTAATGGTATGAGTCAGGCACTTTCAAAAGTTGATTGGAGTAGACTGATTGCAACTAAAGGGACAAATGAAAAGTGGAAGGCTTTCAAAAGTGTGATAACGAGAGTTCAGAGGCATTATATATCTGTTAGAGTAAAGGGTAAGACTGGTAAGACTAGGGATTAATAAATGAACAAAGGTTCTAGTCAAGAATAAGAAAGTCATATATGAGATATAGTTAACTGGAATCAAGTGAATCTTTTGAAGAGATTAAAGGGTGTAGGGGCATTCTTAAGAGGGAAATCAAGATGGCAAAAAGGGGATATGTGTTAGCCTTTGCAGATAAAGTTAGGGATAATCCAGAGATTCTACAAGTAAGTTAAGAGTAAAACATCAACTATGGAGAGAATAGGGCCCCTTAAAGATCAATGAGGTTGTTAGGAGATGGAAGAGATACAGAGAGATTACAGAAGAGGAAGTGCTAGAGGTCTTAGAAAACATAAAGGTGGATAAATCTCTGGACTGATCAATTGTGGTACAACAGACAGGGGTAGGACTTATACAAGTAATGGTGGGGCCCTATGTCGTGTTGTCGAACAGATAGACCTAGGGGTTGAGGAACATGGTTCTTTAAAATTTGCATCACATGTAGACAAAGTGGTTAAGAAAGCGTTTAGTACACTTGCCTTCATTGCTCAGACCATTGAGTATAGGAGTCAGTATGTCATATAGAGATTGTACAGGACATTGTTGAGGCCTCTTCTGGAGCACTGTGTACAGTTCTCATTGCCCTGCTATAGGAAGGATATTATTAAATTGGAGAAGATTCAGAAAAGATTTACTGAGATGTTGCCTGGAATGGAAGGTTTCAGTTATAACGAAAGGCTGGGACATTTTTCACTGAAGCATAGGAAGTTGAGGGGTGACCTTATAGAGATTTATAAGATGTTGAGGGTATAGATAAGGTGAATAGCAAGGGTCTTTTCTCTAGGGTGGGGGAGTTCAAAGCAAGGGGGTATATTTTTTTAAAATGAGAGGAGAAAGATTTAAAAAGGAGGAGGGGCAACTTTTTTATACAGAATGTGTTTCATATGTGGAATGAACTGCCAGAAGCAGTGATGAATGCAGGTACAGTTACGACATTTAAAAGACATTTTGATAAGTACATGATTGGAAAGGTTTGGAGGGATATGGGCCAACTGCAGGCAGGTCGGACTAGTTTAGTTTGGGAACATGGTCGGTGTGGACCAAAGGGTCTGTTTCAGTGCTGTTTGACTCTATGACTCTATGATTGTAGAATGCTTCTGAATGAATAGATCAACTTGGGAAAAACCCAAAGTAGACATTGGCAAGCAGGCTACTGGTGAGTAGGCATCACGATATGGCACCATGTAAGTCTACTTTCACCACTTGGCAAATGATAGTTGGGACTGGTAGGGCATTAGGGGAGAAAAGAAAGTGAGGAACAGCAATGGTGTTAGGGGATTCTGTCTTAAACGGAACAGATAGATATTTCTGCAGCTGCAGAATTGTCTGTGCCTCACTAGCACCAGGATCCAGGCAGCATTCCCTCCAACTTTCTCAGCAGCCGTGTGGGCCTCTGAAGTCTGTGCACTTCTGAAACCGGAAGTCAATGCCAACCCCGTGTGCGGAGCATTGATCTTTCTGAAGGTGGAAGATGAACAGCCAGAGGTCAAGGTCCATGTAAGTACCAATGACAAAGGTGAAAATAGGGTTGTGGTCATGCAAGCAGAATGTAGGGAGATAGGAAATAAATTGAAAGGCAGGACCATAAAGGCAGTCATCTCAGGATTACTTCCAGTGCCATAAGCTAGTGAGATCAGGAATAGGAGAATAAACCAATTGAATGAGTGGCTATAGGAATGGCACAGAGGGAAGGATTTAGAATCTTGCGGCATTGGAACTGATTCTGGTGATGTTGGGACCTGTAAAAGCACTCATGCTTGCGCTCAATCAGGACTGAAACCAATATCCTTGCAAGGACATTCACGGATACTGTAGGTGGCGATTTAAATGAGAGTGGCAGGGGGCCAGGAACTGAATTGGGAGGCAAGAGCGAGGGAAACAAAGATAGAAATGGAACTTAGCAAAGTAGAAAGCAAAAGTGAAAGGCAGAAGAAAATAGTCATAAATAGGGCTGGAATACAAAACAGATATATAAAAATAATAAGAAATCAAGTCTAAAGGTATCATATCTGAATGCATGGAGCATTTGCAATAAGGTAGATGGATTAACAGCACAAATAGTCATAAACTGGCACAATATGATTGCAATTATGGAGACATGGCTGCAGGGAGATAAAGGCTGGCAACTGAACATTCACAATAATTTCATCTTCAGGTAGCACAGACAAAAAGAAAACAAGAAGGGGTGGTATGGTTAGTGAAAGATTAATTCAGTGCGATACTGAGAAAGGATACTGTCACAGGAAATCTAGATGCAGAATCAGTCTGGGTGAAGCTAAGAAGCAACAAGGGTAAAAAATATTAGTGGGAATTATCTGTAAGCCTTTAAAGAGTATTGGCAAAGTAGGGGTTGGCATTATGCAGGCATTTAGAAATGCATGCAATAAGAGTGCTACAGTAGTCATGGGTGATTTTAATTTATATATAAACAGGGCAAACCGCATCAGCAACGCTGTAGCAAATGAATTCTTGGAGTGTGTACAAGACTTTTTTAGACTAGTATATTGAAGAACCAACTCAGGAACTGGCTTCCCTAGATTCAATTGAGTGCAAATAGAAGAGTTAATTAAGAATATTTTTGTGAGAGGTCTTTTAGAAAAAAATGATCAGAACATAATAGAATTCTTCATTGGAATAGACAGTGAAATAGTCCAATCCAAAACTCAGGTCCGAAGTCTAAACAAAAGCTACAAAGTATAATGGGTGAGTTCACTGATTCACTGGGTAACCACATTACAGGGCATGGCAGTGGATATACAATGGTTAACATTTAAAGAAAGAAGGCATGCATTGCAGCACTTATGTATTCCTTTTGAGTGAAAGAACACAAGAAGATCCAAAGTGGAGTCATATATAGTTGCTAGAAAAAGTAGCTACCCTGAGGACTAGGAACAGTTTAGAATATGGTAATGAAAGAACAAGAGGTTTATTAATAGAGGAAATACGAAGTATGAGTGGAAACTTGCAAGGATCATAAAAGCAGACTATAAAAACATGTAAAAAGAAAAAGATTAGTGAAGCGAAATGAGGAGAATTCATAATGGAGAATAAGATACTGACAGATTAATTAAAGAATTGCTTTAGTTCTGTCTTTACAGAATAAGACACCGATATCTTCCCAAAAATGATGGGGAGGTAAGAGATTTTTTTAGAAGGAGGGATTGAAGGTATAATAAATAATGTTAGAAATGTTAATGGGGCTGGAAACTGATAAATCCCCAGCATGTGATCATTTATATCCCAGAGTACCAAAGGAGGTGATCATGAAAATAAATGTTATGGTTGTCATCTTCCAAAATTCTGTAGATTCTGGAACAGTCTCAGAAGATTAGAGGGTGGTAAATATAACCCCATTATTTAAAACAGGAGGGAGGGAGAAAACTAGGCATTGTAAACCAATTAGCCTAACATGTATAGCAGAAAATGTTGGTGTCTATTATAAATGATGTGAAAACAGGAAAGGAAATACAAATAAGATTAAAAAAGTCAACGTGGATCTATGAAAGGGAAATCATGTTGATAAACCTACAGGTTTTTTGAGGATGTAACTAGTAGAATAGATAGTAGAGAACTAATGAATGTGCTGCATTTGGATTTCGGGGAAGCTTTTGATAAAGTGCCACATTACTGGTTATTGTGCAAAACTGAAGCTCATGAAATTCATGGATTAAGAATTGTTCAGCAGACAGATGACAGACAGGAAGATACTGCTGAGATCAATGTCTGGGCCTCAGCTACTCACAACATCTATCAATGATTTGGGCGACAAATCAAGGACAATATTTCCAAATTTGCTGATGACGCAATACTAGAGCTGTTATGACATAGGGATGGCAAGCCAGACTAATCAGATTTGCTGACACTGGATTTGCAGTACCGTGAAATTAAAACATTTGATGATCCTCAAAGTTGCCCAATTGTTCCTGACCAGGCTTTACAAATAACTGAACTTGGACACCAAGGTTTTATTAAAATTAAAATGAACAATTTATTATTAATAAGGTAACTTCTGTAAAACACAAATGAGAAATAAGTCAATCTTATTAATATCTGTGATCTAAGCCCAATCTTCTTTGAATATAAATCCCCACTCAAACACCAACAGACAGACATAGTTAAGGGATAGATTAGAAAAGACAAAATAATCATATGTTGCCAGCTCGATAACTATTTCAATGATGAATACCAAGACTTATGGAATCCAATGGGTTATATTAAAGACGCATAGAAGTGTATTTTGCTTGAATTCCAAAGTCACTGGTCAATGCAAACAATATCCACAGACTTCTGGAGACTTTACCTTATTTCTTATATATTGGGGTTCTTTTTCTCAGGAATTTCAATGCGTTGGTAACTGGAGAATAACTAGAGGGAGCAAAACTGAAGACCCAGTCCAACAGCTTCAAAAGAAACACTGCCTCCTGCCCAAAGCCCCAGTCAAAACTAATTCAACCTTTGGTTTGTTATTCTTTTTCACCATTCTCTGTGATTGGTTGGCCAGTACCGATCCTCCCCTGATTGACCAATTCAACATCCAACCAGCTGCCAGTCACTGGGCATAACAATAACAGAGCAGTAATTAATCTGCATTATCTTTCCAGGCCAGTTCCAAACAGCAAACATTTGTCTTTTGTTTCCACTTCTTTTACCAAAAAACAAGCTGCTGTTCACATAAAAGTTCAATTCTCAACTACAACCCCCCGTCCAAACCAGAAATGAAAAAAGTAAAAGAAAAGTAATAATGGTTTCAATAGTATGTTGAAAATGATTTAAAGAGTTCAAGTCAATTTAGACAATTTGAGTGAGTGGGAAATTACAGCTCAAATGCAGATACCATAGCTAAATGTGAAGTTGTCTACTATATAAGGAAAAAAATTGACAGAGTATCATTTAAATGACTGTAGATCAGGAAATGCTGATGTATAAAGGGATCTGGGTGCCCTTGTATACTACTTACTGAAAATAAGCATGCAGATGCATGAAGTAGTTAGAAAGACAATTGGTATGCTGACCTTCATTGCCAAAGGCCTTGAGTACAAGGAGCAAGGAAGTCTTATTGCAAAAGTACGCAGGAGCTTGTTGAGACCACACCCAGAGTACGGTGTGCAGCTTTGGTCTTCTTACCTGAGGAAGGATGTTCTAGCTATGGAGGGAATGCAACAAATGTTTGCCGGACTGATTCCTGGGATGACAGGCTTGTTCTATGGAGACAGGTTGGTCAACTCTGCATTTTCACCCTGGAGTTTGGAAGAATGAGAGGGAATTTCATTGAAATATGTAACATTCTGACATGGCTAGGCATATAGGATACAGAATGATATTTCTCTTGGCCAGAGTGTCTAAAGAAGGGGTGCTGATCCCAGAATGTGGGGTTGGCCATTTCAAGGCGAGATGATGAGGAATGGCTTCACTCGCAGAGACGTGAACCAGTGGAATTCTCCACCTCAAAAGGCCAAGTTACTGAATATATTTAAGAAGGAAACAGAGTACTACAGGCTAAACATGTTCAGGAATATGGGGAGAGAATGGGAATATGGCATTAAGATAGAGGGTCAGACATAATCATACAGAATGGCAGAGTGGGCTTGTTAGGCTGAATGACCCACTCCCACCCCTGTTTTCTAAGATTCTATTAAAATGCATTCATCATTTCCTGCATTTTGTCCACAAGATTTACATGAGCAATTTATCAGATCATTTGTAGGCATCAGTCAAAATAGCATTTTAATAGCATGATTAAAACAAGTCGGTTTTTCTAGTAGATAATGTCCTCTCTAATTTTTTTTGTAATGCATGTGTGAATGGATTATGTGCAAAGCTCTTTTAATTTATTCATATAAGGTTGCCCAAATGGGGTAACTTAATGGGGTTGATTTCTGCATGGCTTGTGCAGGATGTTTCCAAATTCCCACATAGCTGTAGAGCAAACATCGATGACAGACCTATATTACTACAGCCAAAATGTTACCAGAAGCCATAAACTTTGCTCAATCACTTCCGAAAATCATATGGTGCGAATCAAATTGGCTGGGCACTGATATCTTGGATGATGGAGACCACAGGACAAATGCAAGAGACATTTTTAACTCAAGGCATTTTTAAACGCTTTAACCTTGTTTCTTGGACTACTTTCTGTACTAGATCAAGGCTGAAGATGTAAATGTGTTTCCTTGTGTTAGCTGCCTGACTGTTACCCTTTCTGATTGGATGTAGTACAAATAGAGCGCTCAGCTTTGGCCTAATTTTGGTGGAACATAGCCTAGTGTCCATGGTGTTCAGCATGTAGATGGAGCAGTGTTGTAGACTCTCTGCCTTATTCTCAGGTTATCATGATTCTGAATTTGCCTCAGGCTCATCCTTCAACTCAGGTTGATATCCAAGAGTCAAGTGAATGAGCTGTGAAAGATGCGTCAGATTGTGAGATTATAGATTGAGGTGATATACAAATGTCTCCACTGAGGGCCCAGAACATCTCACAGGTACCACAGTTTTGGGGTACTAGATCTAACCTTCATCTTCCCTACTAAGAATGACAATTGAGATTAAAGAACTCATGGCACAATTTGAACATTCCCATTACATCAAGTAGTTTACTGATATGATGAGCTACTGTGTTTTATGTCAATGCAAGCCTTTTTTAAGTATTGCGCAACCCTACTGACTTCAAAATATGTAACATTTATTAAGATAACAGATTGCGCAGTGAGAAACACAGGAACAGGAGTACGCCATTCAGCCCCTCCAGTCTGTTCCGTCATTCAATGAGATCACGGCTGATCTGTGGCCTAACTCTATATAGATGGTGTTGGTCCATATGCCTTAATACATTTGCTTCACAGAAAATATCTATCTCAAGTTTAAAATTAACAACCGATTCAGCATCAATTGCCATTTGTAGAAGAGAGTTCCAAACCACTTGTTTGCAGAAATGTTCCCTAAAATGTCTTCTGAATGATCTGGCCCTAATTCTCAGACTATGCTCTCGAGCTCTACAATTTCTAACCAGTGAAATAGTCTATCTTTATCTAACTTGTCTTTTCCTGTTAATGTCTAGAAGATTTCAATCAGATCACCTCTTAACCTTCTTAATTCTAGAGAAATGTGTGTCATCTCCCCTCATAACTTAACCCCTGAAGTCCAGCTATCATTCTTTGCATCCCCTCCAAGGCCAATATATCCATCAATAGGGAGCTGGTTAGCTTGATCACTGGTTTATGATACAGAGTGATGATAAAAGTGTAGGCTCAATTCCTCCACAGGCAGAGGTTACTATGAAGGACTCTACTTATCAGCCTCTCCTAAGGTGTGGAGACACCACCAGTTGTCTTTCTGTAATGAGAATGCAGCCCTATAGCTGGTATGCCTATGCAGACTTTACCTATTTTGTTGGATAAATTAGCTGTATTCCAGTTCTTTCTTTTTGGCTTTTTCCAATGCTGTTCTTATTCCTTTTCATTCGAGACTGTAGTCAGTGTCGTTCATTCTCTATTTCAGTATTACTGTAGAAGTGTTTGGCATTGATCAGTGATAATGCTCTGTACGCTGTTTTAGAAAAAGAAAAAATAAACAAAACCTTTTGTTTCTGTATGGAAGGTTTATGTTGTTTCCATTTATAGAGCTTTTTATGTTATTTTAAAGTACAGCATTAAAAATAAAGAACAAATTAGGCTTGTAGTTTAAATGTCTTCATATGTTTCAAATTGCCATGTGGAGTGGCAGATGGTAATGCTCAATGAGCCTGTCTGTGATTAGATAGCATGCTCAATTTAAAACAATCTTCAATGATGCCTGGTTGCACAAAAGCCAACAATAGACTTTAGAAGTGTCAGTCAGTTTTTCAATACATGCAGTTAAATCCAAGCAGCTTTTTCTTCACTGACAATGAAGATTGTCAATGGAAAGCAATTGGAACATTTTAAAGATGGGACAGGAGCCTAGATAAATGGGAAAGGTGGAGGGGGGAATAACCAATCAGATAGTATAGTTGTATTATTCTACATAAGGTCGAAAAAAATTATAATCTACCATTGATTTCCAAGGTTCCTAGTCATGGGTGATTTAATTAAGGCTGAGATTTTCTATTTTAAAATCCCATTTCAGAGTAAGACAGTAATCACTTTGGATGGTGTCATCTCTGCCAATATTTGGAGTTCTTATCACATGCAATCACACAACTCTCAGCTCATTATCAAGGTAAATGAGATGTTACATGAGTTACTCGGTGAACCATGTGCCCAGCAAGCTGAAGCATTTTACCATTGGTGGTACCTTCTCAGATTGAAGGGTCTTGTATCATATTGACGGGCCAACTGGGCAGCACTTCATTGGCTGCAAATCAGGAATTACCCCTCAGCCTGGTGGTAGCTTTCCTTTGAACCCCAGAGATGCGTCCCAGAGAAGTCAAATCTGGCCCCCAGCTTCACTGATGCTGCTCTCCTGATGCTGATGGACAGGGTCACCAAGAGAAGGAACATCAACCTGCCAGGTGATCACACCAAAGTGCCATTTCATCAAACGTATCCAGCCATAACTGAGATTACGGTGCTGATTACATCAAAAAACTGGACAGCACTGTAGAGAAAAAAAAAATCTAAGAATTCCTGTGCTCTGCAAGAGTAGGAAAGACTTTGTTCTCTTTGATACTTCACACTCACAGGGCAAGACTCAGTCTAACTCCGCCACTGCAAACACATCTCACAGTGCCTCACTAAGCAGGAAGTAGTATCACGTGCATGATGTCCACGCAAGGACTCACACCAATCTCATCCTCCCAAACCACTAACACTTTCCCTCTGTATTTCCAAACTGGTAACTGGGGATGCGTTATCACCTCATGTGGTTACACGCACTCACAAAACTGCTTCTGTGCCATTCCCATCACACCCAACCCTTTCCTTTACCACATTGTAGAAAAAATAGGCCCACAACCTGGCTGAGGGTCAGCAAAGTGGGTGACCTGGAAATCAGCTGATCTGTCAGTGAACCATGTACCGATAACTGGGGATTGCAGTCAAGGCACTGCAGGCGAACCTGGGGTCACTGAGGATAAGGATGAGGTCAGAGGAGAAGATCCAGGTCCAACACACACACACACACACACACACACACACACACACACACACACTTCACCAGGGCCATTGAGGAACAGAGCATAGGCCTCCTGAGGTTCCATTGCCTGAGCAGTCAGGTGCGCCGTGCAGTATGCCCAGGGTATCCTGCTTCACAGTGTTGTCCTGCACTCTCCACAGTTTCAGCCTCCAAAGGGATTGGTTGAGGAGGAGATGCAGCAGCACGAGGAAACTTCTGAGGAAGAAGATAAGGATGAGAATCCTGCGCTCCTGAGGGCCTGCGCTCTGTTCTTCAATGGCCCTGGTGAAGCCTGGAGCAGTGTCATACCTCTTCACGGAATCAGTCTGAGGATTTCTTAGTGTTCTCATTAACCAGGAATGGAGAAATGTCCATCATTGCCTAGTGATAGTGCTCCTATCTCCAGGCTGGGAGACAGGGTTCAAATCTAACCTGACGCAATGGTGTGTCATTATGTATCCCAACAAACTGACTTTCATCAAAAACTTTCAAAAACCTCGAGTGAAGAATGTTGACATTCTGTTTAACCAAATTCATTATTAATGGAGGCCTTAAATTCCAGCTATGAACTCTGCCTCTTGCAAAGAAACAACTATATATTCCTCTCACTTTCAGATTTGCTTGGTTGATAACAAAGTATTAGCGCACAGTTGATTTTTAGATCAGCACGGGGAGGTTTTTACTCTATATTCTCCGCAGTGACATTACAGGATAACCCGGATTAACTGCAGCCAACATCCAGACCGAATTTGCAAGAAAACCCCAAATTAGCAACCACCAAGGCCCACAGTTAGTTTGCCGGTGTGCCAAAGCCAACTGTAACCCAATCCCTGGACTGCAATAGCAGGCACCTCCAGACTTGCACCTGCATAGCTGACTGTGGCCAATCACCCAAACCAGAAATACGCAGGCTCCTGGACTGTCTGTGGCAGTACCCGCAACTGACTGAAGCCCACCCTCAGCCCATTAACATTGCCTTCCCTTTCATATATTGCCATGCCATTGCCAATACATATGTGGCATGAGCTGCTGGCGCATGAACCACTGCTGTTATTGACATCACATTGTGCCATATCGTGACAGGCACCTCCCCTTTTATATTGACTCTAAAATATAGCTTCTAAAAACTCTGTAAACTGTACTATACAACAAGAGAGTGACAAGTTCCTCTGGACTAGATGAAAATAATACATATTTCAACAGAATGTCATTGTTTAGTCATTTTATTTGAATTTGTCTGATTCTATGCCTGTACTCTGAGCCCCAGTGACATTTGGATCTATTAATTTTGTTGTTGGGAATAAGTACATTCTCAATCAATTGTTTGACAGGTCTGGATGAACTAAAACTTCAAAACTGTTTTAATTTAAATACACTCCTGAGACAGTTTGGGCTGCAGTTCACATTCCAGGTTGAGTATTTCCTACTTGGGTCAAATACCAGCTCATCTGCAAATTAATCAACATATCCTGGAAGCAACGTCAGCAACTTGAGAAAAGCAGCTTTATTTTGGAACCTGAGTAAATTGGAAACATTGTTTGAAGTCAATAATGTTCTCTTTCATACTCATCAACAAGTGGCACAGATATAAAGATTCCCGTTAAGTGCTTTAGTTCTTTACAATCTATTTCATCTTTTAATATGATGAATTACTAGAGTTACTGGGAATGGCAAGCTTTATGTTGCAATTAAAGCCGAATTGACTCTTTAGCTGTGGTTGTGGGTGAAAACTGGTTTTGCTCTGCACAATACTGAAGTTATTAATGAAGGCTGCATCCAGAGGCAGAGCGCAGTGACAGAAGAGGAGTCAGAATTCCTGGATGAAGAGATATCACTTCTCTCAATTCCCAGGAATTTGAGACTGACTATCTCAAATGGGGACTCTTGTAGCTGGGTATTAGTTTGAATTTCCACTATATTCTACAGAATAATGAGTAGTCTATTTCCAAGACGAGTTTGTGAATCACAGTAAGAATATGCCATTCTTGCTGAATTCCAAATGTCCTTAAAATATTCTGATTTGAGTTACAATAGCAAGAAGATTAATAGAACCCTGTGATTTCTGGTGGTTCTATTAAATAGGCTCAATTCAAACAGATGTTGCAAGTTGATGTTGTTTAACATGTTGCAAGGCTTTAACCTAACCAAGGAGTAGTAAATGATGTAATAGAGTCACAAAGCAATTTAGTAATGACAATAAGATACTGACATTTCAGCCCTTAGCTGCAGCATTTGTGTCTTTATTTGTAACAGAGCAAAGGGGTGCTTTTCTTGATTTTACTGAATTTTTTTTGTTCTCAGCAGTCATTTATAAAAAAGCTGTTAATATTATAATGCATTCAAAATATCAAGTCAAACTGTAGCCTCTGGTGTTACGTTATGTATCTCGGACTGTGCATCAATATACCTTGAACAACCTGCCCATGACATCATCACTTTATCATAACCCTAACCCTATCAAAACTGCAAGCAAGGAAAATGTTAAAAAGGTGCAAATACGAGGTTCACAGCCAACCAAATGAAAGCAAACTTCAGAAGATGACTAAAATTTGTTTAATCTTAAATACTAAATCACTGGGATAAGATAATCAGAAGCTTTTACATTGACAAATATTATATGGCCTGAAAAGGCAGAATAACGTACGCTGAAAGCTAAAACTTGAATGGGAGCAGGTGATCACAATGATTATGACTGTGATCACTACACATCCTGAAAGATACATACTCAGTATGTGCTATTCCATTGCACAATCTATGAGAGACGATCTCACGGTATATACCAAATTAGCCAGGTCTGTGCATTGGCAGAATTACACTGTAATGCCGGTATACAAGATCATTTTGGCTTCCAGAAATCTTATACATGGTGGATACCACAAGGCCAGGAGTGGCAGATCTAACAAAATGCAAAGATCTTGGTATAATCACTTTTCCAGGTGTTCTTTAAGGCAGCAGGCCAGGCAGATAAAGTGGTTAGAAGGCATGTGGGATACTTGCCTCTATTAGTCGAGGCATTGAATACAAGAGCAAGGAGGTTATGGTATTGTGTATAACGTTAGTAAGGCCACAGCTGGAGTGCAGTGTGCAGTTCTGGTCACTGAGGCTATGGTCCAAGTGCTGGGAAAATAGGTTAAAATAGATAGATGTTTCATGACTGTGTGGACATGATGGGGCAAAGGGCCTCCTTCTGTGTCATAAAAACTCTATGATTTTCTATAACCATTCATGAGATTTAGACCACACCAGTTGTGGCAGACTAAATCAGATATGCAATTGAATCAGTCACCAATCTCAAAACCATACCCAGACAGTTTTGACAGGATTGGAAATTTTGTATCTCAACCATTTCTGGATCCTCTAATGAAGTGCAATGTGCACATGCAGGAGACGTTTGAGCGAGTCTAAAGGAGCTGGAAGAAAATGGCTCAATTCTGAACATTAAGATCCACAGGGGGAAATTTCTTCTCTCAGACGATAGTGAATGTGTAGAATTCTTTAGCACAATGAGCTGTTGAGGGTGGAGTATATGGTATTTGCAAGTTTGAGATTGACAGATTTCTAATGCGTCAGGAAATTGTTGATTATTGGAAAAAGGCACGAAAGTGGAACTGAGGATGAACAGATCAACCATTATCTCTTTGAATGGTGGAGCAGACTCGATGGGCTGAATGTCCTACTTCCATTCCTATCTCATGAGATTTTCAGTCACACAAATTGGTATCTTGTTCTCATGGCTGAGGCTGGAAGAATTAAATCCTAAAAAGTGTATTTAAAAACCTAGATGCAATGCCTAGATACTGGAAATTCCATTCAACAAAAGCATCTTAAGAGCTTATGACATTTGGAATGACTTTGGATGGTTACCATTTGGGTTCTCAGATATATTGCAGCTGTACATGGATAGGACTATTGAGAAAGTATCTGATTGTATTTGTAATGTTGATGACATCACAGTCATGGGTAGACAAAGCCAGAGCATGATCATTCTTCACCTACTGATGCCAGCAGTGTGATGGCATGGATTAATATTTAAGAGTGCCAAGTGCCAAGTTAACATCAGACAGATAAACATCTTTGGGTCTCTTTACCCCACCCCTGGTGAAGACAAATCATGCATGATAACCAAATGATGATAGCATAGAATAAAGAGGACCTACACAGTTACCTCAGACTTTTTAAATGTCCTCTGATTGTATATTCCTAACATTGTATACACCAAAGCTTGAGCAACCCCTTCCCGTGACCACTTTCTACCCCAAGTGGAACAGAGCCTGTGGACACCGCACCAGTCTGTACAGCCACCTATCGACTCGCCCTGAAAGTGAAAGGGAGTCATTCTCATCTGCAAGGGATCACCAGTGATGATGATAATTCCTAATATAGGCATCTCCTCCGTGAGTTTTGCTCAAGAGGCACATCTCCTATGTGTGGCAAGATGGCCACCAATATGATTTTAATTTGGTAGAGCAGATTCAGGCAACAAAATCTTTTCTACTGTAATGCTAGGACCACTAGAAAGTCAACATTGCAAAAAGGCCTCGACAATTATCTCACCATTCCAAGACACAGGATATTTATCTTGAATGATAGAGGAAAATAAAAGTGATATACAACAATGGAATCAGTAGAGAACTCCTCAAACTGTGCTCTGAGAATTCAAGTTAGGAATACAAATACAAACCCTTGGCTACCGGCAAAGATTTCTAGAATATGTAACCAGCCATTTCGTATAAAATCATAACTATTCATGGTGCTACATTGTGAAGGAACCGAAGCCAACTCGGTCCAATACAGCACCAATAGAAGGAAGAACTCTCCAACATTAATGATTATACATTGATGTTGAGTAACAGTGACAAACAACAAGAAAACTGAGTTGTCAAACGTCAACAGAGAAAAATACGTACATCTCTAGAGAGGTGACAATCACCAGATCAGATGAATGTCTTTTCTAAGATGTAAAACCTATTGCCTTTGGCTCAAAAACCTTATCACATGTGTAAGTCAGCTATTTGAATATGCACTGGGTATGGTATTTGACATTGTGCGGTTTCACATTTACTGACTGGGCAAAAAGCTCACCCATTAAACAGGTCATAAGCCATTGGAAATGATCTGCCACAAAACCACTAACATGTGAACTATCACATTTGCAGCACCTACCAGTCAAAGTGCAAGGATATGACTTTGAAGTGAGACATAAACTGGGATGATTGTGACTAAAACGCTTATCAGGTTGCCCAAACCAAACGAAGACTGAGATATTCCTTTTGAACTACTTGTTATTTTGAGCACGGAGTTGAAAACGTTCTCAAGGTTGATCAGTTTCACTTCGGCCAGATCCAGTGTGAACTTGACAACTGCCTGCTACAAGAGTTGTAAAAGATCATTATCCATGGATGTCCTGACAGCATTAAAGAAGTACTTGAAAAGATTTGTAAATTTTGGCCATATAATGAGGAACTTGGTGAATTATGATAAGTGATTTTAAAGTGCAAACAATTTCTAATACCAGAAACGTTATGCCCAAATATCAAGACCATGTCACACCAGGGACACATGGATATTGAACACATAACACAGCTAGCACACAAATCCATGCACTAGCCAGGGATGAATCAGGGCATTCAATGAGTCATGAATGCACGTGAGGCATGCCAAATATAAAAAAACCCAGCAACAGATGAGGCTTCTACATTGACATAATTTTTCACTCACCCTTGAATGAAAGTAGCAACAGACCTATTCACAGTGCACAGAGATGATTACATCCCAGTGATGGATTCCTTCTCCAAATTTCCCAGTGTTCACTGATTAAGCAACAGGTTGAGCTCTGCTGTCTTTGACACAATGAGCGTTATTTTTGGATTATTTGATATCTTGTGTCAAATGGTGCCTGACCACGGACCACAGTACACTGGCAAAGCATTTCAAGAATGTGTAATAAGTAAGGAGTGTGCCAAATTGTGACCCTACTATTTACACTCAAATGCTTGGTATGCACAAACAAATCAAAGATCATTAATGGCCGAGTGACAAAGGAGAATTTTCACATTGTACTCATGCATTTTCATGCAACACCCATGGAAAATGGATTTACCAATTCCAGAACAATTTATGACTGGAGGACAAATGCCAACAACCTTGCTTTCGAATAATTATCTGATCATTCCAATACACAGGATATTTATCTTCAATGACAGGGGAGAATAAAAGTAATACACAACAACTGAACCAGTAGAGAACCACTCAAACTATGCACTGGACAGGAAACATAAGTTAGGAACACATTACAGCACTTGGATACCAGCAAAGGTTTCTAGAATATGTAACCAGCCTTTTCATATAAAACCCATAACTGTTCATAGTGTTATGCTGAGAAGGAACAGAGTAAGGAAGAACTCTCTGACAAAATTGATTAGATGGTGATGTTGAGTAAAAGTGACCAACGACAAGAAAGCCAAGTTGTCAAATCTGCAACAGAGAATAACACATACATACACATACACATAACACATACCTAACACATACAAAGAACAACCACCAGATCTGATGAATTCTCAAACTTCCAAAGCATTACATTGAAATTTCAAATGTTAATTTCATAAACGCTGCTTTATCTGTATAATTATCTAACTGATAACACTTGCACATATACAACCATGTATCTCTGTTTTGGATAAGTTTTTATCTTCTGAAAAACAGGTATGTTGTGCTCTGTTTCACAGTCAGTATATCAGTAACCATTTAGCGGACATGGTCATGACATCATCACCATATCATTGCATTTAACCAGAGGCTATAAAGCAGCATAGACTCCCTCTTATCCTGAGATCACTTGAAGCATGGTGTGCTACCGAAAGCACATTGCTTTGTTGTAGTATAAAGTTTGTGTATAACAGTCTTTTATAACGTAATGAGTGATAACATAAGGATTGTTACATCAGTTAAAATACCTTGCTACAGGCAAAATCGCATCACTAGTGTGTACATATTACTTCTAGTACTGCAGAGTTGTCTTTGACTTGAGTTGAGCAGGACAAATCATGGTGCAACCAAGCAGAATACAGTTTCTGTCTCTTGTATAAGTGGCCATCACTCATAGCCTCAAAATTTTATGGTTGCTTGAATCTCACAGAATTACTGAATTATACCAACTCAAGCAAAGAACAGCATCAGAAATGGTCATATGTTTCCTCAGGTAATAAGAGACTTAACAAAATGTGAGCTATGTGCGTTGTATCTGTCAAGAAAACTCCCAAACTCTGGTATTAGTCTTTCATAATGCAGTGATCAATCTCTATAAAAGATGCCGAGATGCTGTAGTTCTCAGAGCGGAGTAAAAACAGGTCAGAATAAAATAGCTTCGATCATTACTTGATTTCTTCTCATGCATCTGTTGGGCACCTGAGCCCACAGTGAAATGATCATTTGCAATCACAGTACTCAAACCCTCAACCATCAGACAGCAGGACGAGGAGCATCGGAAGGTATTGTTTTATTAGCGGTACATTTTTCACACCAGTGTGTGTAGACAATGACTTCAAGCTAATAGAGTTATATTGCCAATTCTGTGTCACTCATCAGTTAAGAAAGGTAGGTGCTTGTATTTTCATAGTGCATGTTAATAGATTAGACTCAGCTAGCAGGTGCATGAAAAATAAGATTTCAAATGCTATAAAAATTGGCTGTGTGGAGGAAAGTTTCGTACTGCAGAAGGTATGGATTATCCAGTCAGTTGGTTGGGCAGAAAATTGGGGAACGAAATTCAATCTGGAATTGTGTGAGATTGGAATTTTGAAGATGTATATAAAGCAAAGGAATATACAATTAATGGAAGGATATTAAGTAGTGTGGCGAAATAGAGAAAGCTAATATCCACAGATCCTTAAAAGTAGAAGAACAGGTTAATAATATGGTTTAGCGGGCATTTGACATGCATTCCTTTATTAGCCAATGGATAGAATGTAAAAAGCAGGGGGATTTGTGCAAGATATGTTACACTGTATGCAACATTAGTTAGACTACAGCGAGGGTATGGTACACTGTTCTGGTCATCACATCACAGGAAAGATGTAGAGATTATAGTGGAGAGGATACAGAGAAGATTTACAAGGATGTTGCCAGAACAGGAGAACATTAACTATAATAAAAGATTGGTTAGGCTGAGGTTGTTTTCTTTGGAACAAATGATGTAGAGGGGTGACTTAATTGTGGTATAGTATATTATATTATGAAGTTCCGAGATAGAATGGATAGGGATGACCTGTTTACTTTAGTTGGAGATTCAAAAACTAGCAGGAATAGTTTACAAGTAATGGTGAAGAATTAGAGGAGAGATGAGGAAGAATTTTTACATTCAGAGATTAGTAAGGGCCTGGAACACAACTTTGGAAAATGTAGAGGCAGGAACTTTCATCACCTTTAAAATATATTTGGATGTCTACTTGAAGAGGTGTGTTATGCAGGGTTGGAGGAGGAAGATCGGATGTGGCTAGGTGACTCTGTCGATCAGCACAGGCATGATGGACTGAATGGCTTCCTTAATTTCATACATCTTCTATGAAATCTCTATCCCATATGCAGGTGAATAGTATTTAGTGAATGGGTAAAATACGAATGCCAAATTTCTCAAGACTATGTTAATGAACTCCATCACTTTCAAGTGAGAAAGTCATACATTTGTGTCTGTGATAAGTATGTGAAGATTTTGAAACCCTTCCCCTGTGGTAGAAGTGAAAGGATTAGAACGACACAGAGGAAGAGCAACCTTGCTCTTTCTAACACAACAGCAACCTCTAAGTATTACTTTGAACAAAGAATTCAGCAGAATTAAGCCAAAATAAATGAATTTAGGTGTCTAAGCCTCAAAAGAACTTAGGTCATTGGGAGGGAACAGCGTGTGGCGCTGGGAGAGAAAGGGAATAAGGGTTACTAGGGGGTCAGGGATGTAATGATTGTGGGTCAGAGATTAAGGGGGAATAGAGTTAGGGGATTGAAGTATGGTGACAGGAATTCAAGGAAGAGAAAGAGTTTAAGAGTCAGATGGTGACACAGGGGTTCAGGAGAGGAAGGCAATGGCGGACTAGTGGGCGGAAGCTCAGGTAATGGAAAGACGGAGACTAGAAATAGGGTAAACCTGAGGATCTGAACGGCAAATTATGAGTGTAGATCAACTATGACTGAAGTTTTAAGTCCAGAATTGGCACCTTCAAGTCCAAACCGGAATTCAAGGAGATAAAGAGAGAAACTGGGCCTGTTAAAATTGACATTGGCTAGCAAGCCAAACCACACCTGTGCCTTGTGGGGAAATTCTGGATGCAGTTACAGGGTGAGTATCAGTGGTGGTTGGACAATTGCTAAAGGCCAGGATATCATCGTATTCTACCTATTTTTGGCAGTTACACTCTGGCTGAGTTATTGCAATAAGATTGGTTATTCCAGGAATCTACATACATCTGTTTTTCTTCAAAATTCGTTTTTGAGTTCCAATTATCATAGGTAAGATCAGCATTTATGGTTCACCACTAGCAGCCCTCAACAGTGACTGTTATTTTGCTTCTAGACCAATTGTAACATTTCTGTAAAATGGGGGTTCCAGAATTGGAACGACACAATAGTTACTGGGGATGATATTTTACAGTTACACCATACAAAATGTACTCTGTAAAGAGAAACAGTTCCTTAAAAGAGCCCTTTAAAAGAACTGGCAGGCCTTTACAATTCAACCAATCTACTTTGTACATCATCTGGAGAAATGAATGGAAGGTATGAGACTTAGTTGTAGATAATGAGGCAGGACAGGTGGAAATGATCTTATTGCTGATTGGTCAAACTGTTGTGTTTGTTTTGGCCTTTACTTGTTAATATTCCTGCTGTTGATTTGTTGACTGTGAAAAACAGGTGAGGGGCTGTCCTTGGAGGAAGGATAGTTGCTGTTATTGTTGAGAGGGCCTCTCTGTGGGAGAGTGTAGTATTTTATGTTCTTTATCCAGTGTATGATGGATGTAATTATTAGTGAATGTACTTAATGACAGCTGATTTGTCCTATTCACCATGTTTGAAGTCTTGTTTGATTTTTTTTAATCCATTGTGTATGCTCCAGCCTCTTCCCTGGTACAGAAGATTCTTCAACCACGTAGCATGTTTTTAATGTCTGGTTTATTGTCCTTGTGGATATGAAGGATGAATTGGGGCCAATTAGATGAATTATTTTGAACCTGTACATCCACTGACTTGAGTAAAAATCATAGACAGTGCAAGGTTCCTGATATAAAGAAGGTTTATTCATGTCTTAATGAAAGTCACTGTCACAAGGGAGGGGGATGTGTTAATCTTGAGAGAAGGGAATCCATTGGCTGTACCTTGTCACTGATGATGTAGTCACTTCTAGTGAGATTGTTCATCTCAACCCATATGTTGTCCAATACACATCAACTCACACATATATGCTCACACTCTCAGCCTTCACACACTCAGAAACTGATGTACACACACTCAAATAAACATACACTGTCATAAATTCCCTCTGTTACAAATCTGGCTGGAAGAGTGCACTAGAAGTCCAGCCTCACTATTCAATGAGCTATACTAAAAGTGGCTTCATATGATACTCCCAGCTGAGAAAATGTAGACAACAACTGTCCATACATGTGAGCTTCACTGCATTGAGAACCATACAGGCTATCTTCAAATGGCTAAAAGAGATGGGAGAAAAAGAGAGCAAAGAAGGCATCAGGTTTTAAGCATTAATATTGTACATGCTTCACTATCTGACACTGTGACTCAAACCTGCACCATCTAAGCTTCTCAGCTCATCATTTATGAGGTCAGCTATCAGACAACGCCAGGTCATAGTCCAGCAGGGTGTGGTTTTTTTTTTTTTTTTTTGAAATCACAATCTTTCAGGGTGTAGCCCCTTCAACAGGTGAAGTGAACGAGAAGCACACAGACACAGAATTTATAGGCAGAGAGATCAAACGATCACCTAAATGGTGTGGGTGGAGTGTTGAATAATAAGTCTCTGCAGGTGATCAAAAGTATCAGATGGTGTGAGTAAAGTGTCAACAGATGAATAACAAGTGATGACCTATAATCCAATTAAATGAGACAAAGAGACAATTACAAAAAATCAAAAACAAGCTGGTGTTGGAGGCAAACCAAATGACTGGAATAACATCCACTTTGGAGGCACTGTTTTCCACTTTGAGACCTTTGATTTTCAGTTGTTTTTCACATCAATATGGAGATGTTCCAACTTTATGTTCAGGGAAGTGACTTACAGGCTCTCAAATTACCCCCATTCTTCATGTGTTGCAATCTCTGTGGCCCCCTACAACACCTTACCCTTGTCCCAATTTGGCTGGGCTCATTTACATTGCCATTAATGTGTCTGCATTAGCCACAGAGACTATTGCTTTTGAGATTCCAATGTCATTGCTGGCCCTGCATCCTGTCCGTATCAAGGCAAGAATGACCATGAGTTACCATGATCACCACGTCCCTCCACCTTCCCCATTTTGAGACAATGCAATCCCCTCTGCTATGCTGCCAGGTCCCATTTTGCTATCTACAATTGCCCCTTATCGCTGTGACCATTCTATCAGTGACCAAACATCATGAGGTCAATCATATAATGAGACTGCAGCCTTGCTGATGCTACGACCCCTGAACCCCTCCCCCTGGATTATGTCCATCTCCCAGTCGGATTGAGCACTACTCCAGACTTGGCTGTAAGGCCTGGATTAGATTTGCTTGACTGCAAAGGCCTGGCTGTAGCCAAGCCCTCAGACTGTAACTGCCTGACTGACCCTATGCCTGACTAAACAATTCATTCCTTTGTCTTTCACACCTCACCATACTCTTTAAACACATGCAGTGTATTTACACAGAAAGTGTATGCACATCCTAAGGCTCTGATACTGATGCAGCACCATGCTGTACTGTGACTGTCTGGCCTGTCCCCCAACTATTACATGTGTTCTGCACTGTTTTCTACTGCCACTAGCTGCCTGCTTTTCCCTCTGAACTAATCTTCTACCCCAGAGCCAGAGATTGATGTCTGAGCCTGCCCGTAGTAGTTGCTTATTATGGAATAAGTGTCATGCAGTCATAGAATTAATACAGCATGGAAAGAGACCTTTCAGTTCAAGTGCTACCTAAGCTTGCCAAAGGACAAGCACCCTGATGTGCTATGGTTGATGTATAGCTGTTGTTCTGTCATGTGGATGAAGCATTCAGAAAGATCTTATGCCCAATGACTGTGGAGGAACCTGCTTCAGTTCCATGTGAAGTGAAACAGAAGGGAGACAGTCAGCACAGCTGTGAGTTCACACAGACTCAATACAGAGGATCCAAATCAAAAGTGTACGCTCAGCTTTTACTGTCAAGATATTGAAGCATCAAGTCTGTCAACTGGGAGAAGCTAATCAAGGAGAGGAAGTCAATTCTGTATCAATGAAATACAAATGCATGCAAGTAGGCTTCTTGCCAGCTGATTTGTTTTCGAGTTTGTTCAAGATTTTGAGAACCTGTTAGAGACCCTAAAGAAGGGTCCTGACCTGAAAAGTCAACCTTCCTGCTCCTCTGATGCTGCCTGGTCTACTGTGTTCCTCAAGATAGACAGCTTCCACATAGACATATCCATCAGGCCCATACTGGGCTTCTCACTATCATCCAAAGGTATGCTGGAAATTTAACTTAATTCAGGAATAGATGGAAATCAAAAAGAACTGATTTTCATTCAGTTTTCCTGTCCATTAAATGCTTATCTGCATGCACAAATGAGGCATAACAGCCATCCAAAATTGACCATAGTGTGTTGAATTTCTTCACATGTGTTAGGAAATGCAGACGAACATCACAGTTTACTTAGCTTCTGAATTGATTCAGCCTGCCCTTTTCCAAAGGAGAAGGACTACATCAAGAAAAGGGATGAAATTGATCTTTAACAGTGATCCAATTTGAATGTTAATAAATCAACAGTCCATTTTATATTGTATGGATATTTACTTGAAATTTGTAATAGAATAGAAATTTGTTTAAAATTTGATAAACTATATGTCCCTTTTCTGTCCCTTGGTGTTCCTTGTGAGGTGATTACTATTGTATGAACCAATTAGTATCTGAAAGGGTTAATTGACATCCTGAGACAAGCTCCACCCATCACACAACTGTTCCTGGGAGTAGATAATCCAAAAAGGTTTCAAGAGTATTTCTAGGGTGTAAGCTCAGTCCTAAGACCTATGCAAGTAAACATTAATGTGTACTTAATCTTAAGTCTGGCCTTAGGTCTCAGGAGGGAATATCATGGAACTCAGGTGTAGTGTTAAGTACTACATAATAAACCTACATTGTTCACTAAGACAGAGTCTCACTTCTGCCAAAGACTTTGAGTGGACACCCTTCCCCATTTGGTATCAGTAATTTACATGAATACCAAAAAGAACCAGTGGAAATGAATCTATCCCAGTCATCCCAAGTAGTTCCGGCGGAAATGGGCCTTAACATTGACCAATCACCAGTTCCACTGTTACAGCTTAAAATGTTGCCTTCATCTAAAATAGATCAGTAGAACCTGTGATAGAAATTGCTTCCTGTCTGAAGAGCAGCAACAGCAAAATCAATGATCAAGGTGATTAATTGTTCAAATAAGATTGCATTCTTTCATTCATGAAAATCTGCTCTTTCTCGCCTAGTACTCAACAGTAGGGTTGGCAGTAAAGCCAGGACCATAAGAAATGTTTGCACTGATTAATCAAAGCATTTATTGGGGTTGCGGTTCCAATATAAACTATTGCTCACGATGGATTATAGCCAGACTGATCATTTATTCTCATTTGAGTATAGACTGCAAAACATTCATTGATATTGTACTTTTCACATAGTAAAACAGTCTGCGAGAGCACAAAGAACACAAAGACATTAGATACAGGAGCAGGAGTAGATCATTCAGCTCCTGAAGCCTGCTTCATTATTCAATGTGATCATCACCGATCTTCTGCCTCAAGTCAATTTCCCCACATGATTCCCATATCCCTTTATTGACTAGAAATCCATCTGTCTCAAAATTCAATATCTTCAATGATGGAGATACAATAACCCTCTGGGGTACTTAAGGCCAATATTTCACAACACTTCGAAGTGAAGAAATCCCTCCTCATTTTGGTTCTCAATGATTGTCTCCTTGTTCTGAGCCCTATTGCCATATTCTAGATTCCCCAGCTAGGAGAAACAATTTCTCAGTTTCAACTTTACCAAAATCTCTCAGAATATTATATAGGCATAAGAAAAAACACACGACAAATATCTCTCATTCTTTTAAACTTGAGAGCGTATAGGCCAAGTTTACAGGATGATATAGATGGGCTGGCTAGATGGGCTAAACAGTGGCAAATGAATTGGGAAAGTATGAGGGGATGCATTTTGGTAAGATTAACAAGGTAAGAGAGTACATGTGGAATGATTGGAGCCTAGGAAATACAGAGGATCAGATGTACCTTACTATGTCCATAGATCCATAGATCCTGAAAGGTAGTAGGGCAGCCAGTCAGGTGGAATGCCTGTATGTAATGTTAGTTAGACTACAGCTGGATTCCTATGCACAGTTCTGGTCACCACTTTATAGGAAGGAGGTGATTGCATTAGAGAGGGTGCAGAGGAGATTCATTAGGATTTTGCCTAAGGTTGTTTTCCTTAGAGCAGACAATGTGGTGGGTTGGGACAGGGGTGGTATGGAGACCTGATTAAAGTTATAAGGGCATAGATAGGGTCAAAAATTTCATACAGCTCCATCATAAGATTAAAATGTTTGATGACTGGTGCAGACACGATGGGCCCGATGACCTTTTCCTAACCTGTAAATCTCCATGATTCTCTCTATGATTCTGCACAGTTTCTCGTTATTGGGCAAACCCTTTCACCCAAACCCATGAACCTTAACTGGATCCTCTCCAATGCAAGTATTGTACATCCTACTCTTTGCTTCTTATGAGATAATCAATCTTTGATCCATGCTAATACATTACCTCAAGTTCCAAGAGCCCTTTTCTTGAGTATTAATCATTGCATGACATCTTGTTAATTGTCCTTTGGAAATCTAAATATGTTCCATCTATAGATGACCCCTTATCTACTTTACTAGTTACATCCTCAAAAAAACATTATTCAATTTATTGAACACAACTTCCCTTTTGTAAAATCATGCTGACTTTGATCATATTATGAATATCAGAGCATTTTCGTAAAATTCTCCTGAATAGATTTTCACATTCTCTTGATGAATGATGTCAAGCCAACTGGTCTGTAGTTCTCCAGTTTCCTTCTCTCTTGACCAACGCTGTTATGTTTCCAAATATTTTACAAACAAAGACAAAAGTAACATTAAGCTACATTAAGAGATATTTGCATGTATGTTTGGTCAAAGAGTACTTTTTAAATAACATCTTAAAGGAAGAGAGATAACAAAGGAACCTAAGGGACATGGGCCAAAGGCAGGTATATGGAGTTAGGTTATAGATCAGACATGATCTCATTGAATGGTAGAACAGGCTCAAGGAGTTGAATGGCCTAAACGTGCTCCTATATTCTGAGAGGAAATGCATATCTTTGGGCCTGAATAACTGAAGACACAGCCATCATTGGTGGAGGAAGATCAGCCACGGTACATTCACATGTTCACAATTGCTGGAATATACGAACATTCCAGTAACATTGATCTCTAGGGTAACGGATTGTTTATCAAAGTTACAATGTAGTGCATGAGCATTTGTTGCAAGATGAATGTCGAGGTTTTAGTAATGTATTCAGCGGGGACATCTCACTTACTACTCCAATTGCATATGTTGACATAAAACTCTAATTAAACGTGATTCAAGCATGGCCCAAGATTAAAGCACAATTTTGTCGCTTTTTCACTCAGTCTGGTGCTTCCTGTTGGACAATGGGGCTGTCACATTAGGGGTGAACACATTTTATTCCGTTGTTGTTCCATACTCACATTATTCAATTTCCATGCGGACTTTGGCACTAGAGCTCAGTGATCTCATACAAAAAGTGCAATTATGTCTAATCTCAAGAAAATCAATTCCCATGTTCTCTGACAACAGTATTGCCTCACTGTTGCTTCATTGTGTGCTCTGTGGCCCGTTAGTGCCAGCTTGTTGTATAAGACCAGTCAACTTCTGCCTTTCACAAAGTACCTACAATGATCTGTTTATTTAGTAATGATGATGCTAGGAAACAGCAAAAGCAGAAGTGCAAGCTGAGGTAGTGAAGGGGGTAGTAGTGGAGCAGAAGAGAATGAGGAAGTCAAGGCAGAAGATCATGAGACCAAGGTAGAGGAGCAGGGGAAGGTTGAGGCAGCAGAGGAGCAGGAAATTGAGGCAGTAAGTGGGTGGAAAGTCAAGGCCATTGAAGAACAGGAGATTTAAAGAGCAGAGACATAGAACAATGAGGTGGCAGAGGGAACAGAGGAGGTCAAAGTAGGGAAGAAGCAAGAGGACAGACAAGTGTTTGAATAAGAAATAAGAGTAGGTCACTTGGCCCTTCAAGCCTGCTCAGCCATTCAATAAGGTCATGGCTGATTTATTTTTAACCTGAATTTTACATTTCTGCATTTTCATCCCTTTGGTATTCAAGAATCTATCTACCTGTGCCTTAAACATATTTAAAGATTTTGCATCCATTACCTTCTGAGGAAGGAAATTCCAAAGACTCATAACCCTCTGGGAGAGAAATGAAATCTCCATCACTGTTTTAAATGGGCACTCCCTTAAGTTTAATCTATGACCCCTGGTTCTAGATTCTCCCAAGAGAGGAAACACCCTTACAACATCCAATGGGTCAAGTCCACTCAGGAACTTATGTATTTTAATTAGGTCGCATTTTACTCTTCTAAATTCAAAGGACACAATTCTAGCCTGTCTAGCGTTTCCTCATTAGGCAACAACTGAACTAGAAGCACTAAAAGCACAACTAAACTAGGGGCGGCACGGTGGCTCAGTGGTTAGCACTGCTGCCTCACAGCGCTATGGATCCGGGTTTGATTCCAGCCTCGGGCAACTGCCTGTGTGGAGGTTGCACGTTCTCCCCATGTCTGTGTGGGTTTCCTCCGGGTGCTCCGGTTTCCTCCCACAGTCCAAAGATGTGCAGGCGAGGTAGATTGGCCATGCTAAATTGCCCATAGTGTTCAGGGAGGTGTAGATTAAGTCGGTTATAGGGGGATGGGTCTGGGTGGGATGCTCTGAAGTCCAGTGTGGTCTTGTTGGGCCAAAGGGCCTATTTCCACACTGTAGGGATTCTATGAATAGAATCAATTTGAAAAAGCAGCTTGGAAAAAGTGATGTCTTTGCTGAAAACTGGGGGTGGACGTAAAGGACAGAACAAATAGCTAGAGATGGAGCCCAGAGAGAGATAAAAAGAAAAGATAGGCAGTCAAAGGGATTGTTGATAGTAGGCCAGGGCAAAAAAGAGGCTGAATAGGTGATAATAGAGATTACAAGCAGTTGAAAATGGGTTGGCTGCTCTCTGATTGGTGCCATAACATGTTCGTCTAAGAAATCGCCCTGAAAACATTCCATGAATTCCTCATCTAGACTACTTTTTTCTATCTGATATGTAGGTTTAAATCCACCATGATAATTGCTTTGACAAGCTCCCATTATTTCTTCTTTAATATTTTGTCCTACCATGTGGTTACTGTTAGGGTGTCTGCACACTATTGCTCAAGTGACCTCTTGCCTTTATCATTCTTCCTCTCTACCCAGACTGCTTCCATATCCTGGTTTCCTGAATTAAGGTCATTCCTCTCTATTGTGGTTATATCAATAGACCCATTCCTCCACTCTTTCTTGTCCTTCCTCAATGTCACATACCCTCCAACCTCTAGATTCCAATCCAGGTCATCCTGCAGCCACACTTCAGTAAAGCCAATGCAGCAAACTTTTATCTCCATTTGGGCTATTAATTCATCAGTTTTCTTTGAATGCTACACATATTCAAATACAATATCTCACAGTTAGTCTCCTGATTAATTTTGTAGCCTCTCATCTTATCTGCTGGATAGCTCTTAGTTCTGCATTCTCTGTCCCTTCCTGTCATCGTCTGTTTTGCATTTCCCACATTAATTGCTCCTCTTGCATTTTCCGCACTCTTTGATTCACCGTAACTTCCCAAATGTGGGCCCTTACTCCCATTATTTTATTTCAAATCCGCTCTTCTTCCCTAGTTATGAGGATTACAAGAATACCAATCCCAATACCATCTCAATGTTAATGATCCCACTTTCCCCAGCATTGGTGCCAGTACCTACAAACTGGAACCCACTTCTCCCACACCAGTCTTTCAGCCATGCATTCATTTCTCTAACCTTGTTTACCCTATGGAAATTTGTATATGGCTCAGTACAAATAAATGGTAATAATCCAGAGATTGATTGATTTTCTGTTTGTTAATTTGGCACCTAGCTCCTCATACAGGCTGTACAGAACCTCTTTCCTAGTTCTGCCTCTTCCATTGGTGCCAACATGGGCCATAACTGCTGGATCCTCCCCCCACCCACTGTAAGTTGTTCTCCAGCCCAGAGCAAATATTCAGAACCCTGGTGGTGGACAGATAGCCTTCGGGATTTGTGCTTTTTGCTGCAGTGAATAGTGTCAATCTGCCTGACAGCACTGTCAATACTATCATTGCATTCCTTTTGTCTCCCTCCCACTTGGATGGCTTTCTGTACCATGGTGCCATGTTCATTTAGCTCATCCATTCCACAGACCAACTGTCATCCTAACAAGCTGAGAAAACCTGTTGGACAATTGACAGTCCTTCTGTTTTCCTGTTCTGTGTGTCCTCTTATCTGCCTCACTTGCAGGCACATCTTCCTGTCCCTGACCATTGACCCTATTAGAACACCTAAGGGGTATGACTGCCTCCTGGTACAAGGAATTCAGGTAACTTTCAACCTCCCTTGTGCATCCCAGTGTTTATGGTTCAGCATCTTACTCATAAACTCTGAGTCAAAGCTGCTCAAACCTCAAACACTTACCGCAGATATGTTCGGTCTGGATCACAATGACATCCTTGAGCTCCCACATGCTGCAGCTTTAAAGTACCATGTGTTGTGCCACTCTTAATGAGTTGTTAATTATTTAGTTATATTATTCACTTATTTATGTTGCTCTTTATATAGTAAATTAACTTTACCAACAATATGTGTACAGTGATATGTTAAAACTTGAGAATACAATATGCTTCAAGTATTTCACAGATACTCCAGATAAACAAGCATCTGTGTCAGGTCTAACATTTGATTTGATCTTCCTGTCCTCAAAGCCTACCTCTCCAGTATAGACTTTCTATGATACCATTCTTTTGGACCAAGGTGTGACTGCAGACTACTCTTCCCAGTATACCTCACTGTGATGCTGACTGCAGGCCATGTTTCCCACTCTGCCTCACTGCAATGCTGACTGCAAGCCACAGGAGGTCAAGGTGATGGTGGAGCAGAAGTTTAAAGTAACAGAGGAGCAGGAGGAAGTCACAACTATGCAGGAACACGAGGAGATCGAGGTAGTGAGGTGCAGGAAGAGGCCAAGCTGTTATATTGGCCAGCAGTTACATCATTCCAGCATTCATTAGGCAGCACCAAAAATGGCGTGGCGGAAGTGAGTGAGTCAGAGAAAAATCACCATCAACAGCTGCTGTATGAAAATAAAATGGCTGCCAAGGATCTTGACCAATTAGGGTCACGTCATAGGGGTCATGCAGCTAATTAAGAATTGATGGGGATCTGGGTTCGAATGTGTTTTATGACAATCATCATTTTAAAGGTTAACACTGTTTTATATGGCTTTATAACCTGTTTGCAAGAAATGAAAGATTAATACATTCAACTCTTTCTTATGCCATTAAGTATTTTGTCATTCTTGTAAATTTATTTGTTGATTATCAATTGGATGTCAATTTGGTGCACTTGAGAGCTTCATTTTGATGCCTTTAAGAGTTACATTTTGATCCTTACAGAGCTTTGATTTGATGCCATAATAGAAGATGATGCCTTCTGTCACTTTCTTAACTTTGAACACTTCATTTGTTCCACATGAGAAAATTTGATGACAAATGAAAACTGCACTATTTTTAAGAACAAAAAATGAGGTCAAAGTTTTCTGTAGGGAAGAGTGGGTGTGCTTGACACAATGCTGAGGAGAAGGTACGTGTTCTAATATATACCTCAAGTTGATATGCAGTGTAACTGTTAATGGTTCCCTTCTTCAGCAAAAAATTGTCCTCTGTATTTTTGAAGTTTGACTTATTCTGATATATAAACTTGGGCAATTAAATTGTCTATCATCAGATATTTAATGTCAGATTGCTGGCTGAGGAGCTGCAGGCACGAGTTTCAAACTTGTCTGCTGCTCGAATCCATGAGCTTCAATGGAGGTTTCTCTCCTTTATTCACAGCATGATAGATGCAAAAATGAAGAAAAGAATTTTACATGTGCCAATGCACATAAGAAAGAAAAAGTGTACATAGAATATGGAACATAGTACATAGAACAGTACAACACAGTACAGGCCTTCAGCCCACAATGTTGTGCTGACCTATTATCCTACAAAGATCAATCTACCCTGCATTTTACTATCCTCCACGTGCCTATCCAGGAGTCACTTAAAAGTCTCTGTAGTTGTGTAGGTCGGCACAGTGGTTCATTGGTTAGCAGTGTCGGAGTCCTGGGTTTGATTCCCGCCTCGGGTGGCTGTGTGGATTTTGCACATTTTCCCCGTGTCTGTGTGGGCTTCCTCCCACAGTCCAAAGATCTGCAAGTCAGGTGGATTAGCCATGGGAAATGCAAGGTTACAAAGATAGGGTAGAGGGTTGAGTCTGGGTAGATAAATCCTGGGACCTGATCAAGTGTATCCAGGACACTGTGGGAAGTTAGGGAGGAAATATTTGTACTGTCTATAGCCACAGGGGAGGTTCTGGAGGACAGGACAGTGGCTAATGTTGTGTCTTTATTTAAGAAAGGCCCGAAGGAGAAGATTTAGAACTACAGACCTGTGAGTCTGGCATTGGTGGTGGGTAAGTTATTGGAGGTGATTCTGAAAGATAGGAATTACAGGCATTTGGAGAGGCAAGGAATCATTCAGGACTGTCATCATGGTTTTGTGCTAAGGAAATAGTATCCCACAAATTTAATTGATTTTTTTGGTGAAGTAACCAAAAAGATTGATGAGGGCAGATGTTTACATGGACTTTAGTAAAAGCATTTGATAAGGTTCTGCAAAGTAGACTAATTACTAAAGTTAGATTATGTAGAATTCACGGTGAGCTTGCCAATTGGATACAAAATTGCCTTTACAGCAGGAGACAGAGGTTGGTGGTGGAAGGTTGTTTTTCAGATTGGAGGCCTGTGACCAACAGTGTTCCAAAGGGATCAGTACTGGGTCCACTTTTGTTTCTCATTTACGTAAGTATAGAATATAGGAGGCCAGGTTAGTAAGTTTACGGATGACACCAAAATTGGCGGTATAGTGGACAGTGAAGAAGATTATCTCTTTGTAATCTTAGATCTTGATCCATTTGGTCAAAGTGCTGAGGAGTAGCAGATAGAGTTTACTTTGGATAGATGTGAGATATTGCATTTTGCTAAAACAAACAAGGGCAGGATTTTACAAAACCTAAAGTTGCTGGAAAAGCCCAGCAGGTCAGCCAGCAGCTGTGGAGATAAATCAGTTAACGTTTCAGGTCCAGTGACCCTTCCTCAGAAGGGCAAGGCTTATACAATTAATGATAGAGTCCTGGGTACATAAGAACATAAGAACTAGGAGCAGGAGTAGACCATCTGGCCCCTCAAACCTGACCCGCCATTCAATAAGATCATGGCTGATCTTTTTGAGACTCAGCTCCACTTACCCGCCCACTCACCATAACCCTTAATTCCTTTATCTAGCCTTGTCTTAAAAACATTCATCGAGGTAGCTTCAACCGCTTCATTGGGCAAGGAATTCCACAGATTCACAACCCTTTGGGTGAAGAAGTTCCTCCTGACCTCAGTCCTACATCTGCTTCCCTTTATTTTGAGGCAATGCCCTCTAGTCTTATATGTTTCTATAAGATCTCCCCTCATTCTTCTGAATTCCAATGAGTATAATCCCAGTCTACTCAGTCTCTGCTCATAATCTAACCCTCTCAACTCTGGAATCAACTGAGTGAATCTCCTCTGCATCCCCTCCAGTGCTAGTATATCTCTTCTCAAGTAAGGAGACCAAAACTGCACACAGTACTCCAAGTGTGGCCTCTGTAGAACAGAGAGACCTAAAGGTTCAGGTACATAGTCCTTTGAAGTTTGCATCACAGGTAGGCAGAGTGGTTAAAAAGGCATTTGGCACACTTGCCTTCATTGCTCAGACCTTCGGTTATAAGAGTTGGGACGTCATATTGAGGTTTTACAGGACGTTGGTGAGGCCTCTACTGGAGTACTGTGTGCAGTTCTGGTTGTCCTATTGTAAGAAGGATTTTATTAAACCACAGAGGGTTCAGAAAAGACAGACCAGGATATCGTGGGGAGTGGAGGGTTTGAGTTATAAAAATAGACTGGATAGGCTGGGACTCTTTTTTTACTGGAACATAGGAACTTGTGGGGTGACCCAATTGAGGTTTACAAAATCATGAGGAGCATAGATAAAGTGAATAGCAGAGGTTTTTTTCCCTAAGGTGGGGCAGTTCAAAACTAGGGGGCATATTTTTAAGGTGTGTGGAGTGAACTACCAGGGAAGTGGTGGATACAGGTAGAGTTACAGTGTTTAAAAGACATTTAATAAATAAACGAATAGGAAAGTTTTGGAGATATATGGGCCAAATGCAGGCAGATGGAACTAGTTTCATTTGGAAACATAGTCAGGGTGGACTAGATGGACCAAAGAGTCTGTTTCCATGCTGCATGACTCCATGACTCTATAACTGTGGCTCATTGCGATCCACATTGCACTCCATCATTCTCCTTTTGTAGGAGTCTCTGTGTAACACATGTTTCTCTAAAATGAGCTGAGAATAGTCCACACTTCTATAACTGCTATAGCTTGTGTAGCCATAAAAACATTAAGAGGAGGCAAGACTGCAGGAAAGCCGGACCCTGTCAATCCCGTAGCCTCTCAGTGGATACCCCTCAACTCTATATAACACTCCATCTAGTGGCCACGTCAAGATGGAATAAAACTTTGACAGATTCTCAGAATTAGAAGCTGCGGCCTTCAGGCTGGAAGTCGAATACTCAGCCTCTTGAAGGACTGCAGTATCAATTAGAGATTGAATTACCCACAACAGATACAGGAACAGCTCAGTCAAAATAATTGTGAATGTTCTTAATACAGATGTTCAAGAGCACTTTACTAGGCTTTATCTGCTGATACTGGTCATTACTAGTAGTTAAATTATTTTAAAAAGCGTCATATCTTATGGTTGACAAAAGACCAGGAGGATATTAGGGTTTTTTTTTTATATGCAGCAAGTTATTACAACCAGGAATGTGTTACCTGAAACAGTCATTACATAAATGAAGATTTCATAGTAATTTTCAAAGGGTATTTGGATATATGCCAGAAAAGAAGAGATTACGACACTATGGGGAAGTGGCAAGGGAGTGATAGTTGAGCTTTCAAAGGGATTGCACAGACATAATGGGCTGAATTGTCTCCTTCTGTAAGGTACCATTTGTTACTTCTTTGTTAATTCGTTCATTAACAAGAAACTATTGGAAGCTGAAGATTGATAGGTTTAAACAAGACAGTTTTTGATCCAGTAAACCACAAATGAGAGTTGAGAGATTGCATGGCACAGGTTCTTCTCCAGCTCTGCTTGATTTGTGACAATGCTGTAGCCAGTGCAACTTGCATCATAAAACTGAAATGCTGTAATGTCCAGGTTCTAATTACAGTGGATAGAAATTACACAATAAAAATGCACAAAACAACCAAATCAAAGCTTACTAAAAAGACATTCTTTTCACAGAATCCCTACAGTATGGAAGCAGGCCCTTCGGCCCAACAAGTCCACACCAACCCTTGGAGCATCCCACCCAGACCCAAAACCCACCTCATCTACACATCCCTGAACACGAGAGTCAATTTAGCATGGCCAATCCACCTAGCCTGCACATCTTTGGACAGTGGGAGGAAACCCCTGCAGACATGGGGAGAATGTGCAAATGCCCGAGAGTGGAATCAAACCCGGTGCCCTGGCGCTGTTAGGCAGCAGTGCCAACCACTGAGCCTCCGTGTTCATCTGATGCAATTCTCTGTCTCTATTGTACTTATAGTGTGTAATGAAGCAAGGTGCCTAGAATAACACAACATTTTTGGGGACCTTTCTGTGAAAATGTTATAGAGCAGGTCAAAGGGTTGGGTTGGGTGGGGGGGGCAGGGGGGTTGTTGGGGGAGGGCAACTGGGGAGATAGGGAAGAAGCGCTATGTTGGAAACGTTGATTTCTGTAGCATGTTGCATTGGGTCAGGGTCACTGGACTCCTGCAAGTTCACGTAATTAAATTTTCCAAGAAATAAGACATTGATAGCATTTTCCAGAAAACCAGCTGATTCTCCCTGCCCTGGTTGACCTTAAAAAGAAAGCTCCCCAGCTGGCTGAGAAATTAATAATAGCACTTGAGAAATATCACAGTGTGCAATGTTCCCTTGGTGCTAGGCATCCAGCAGACATGAGGAAAGGTGTGATAATGCTTATTCCAATTTGTTTAGCAATGTGTGTTGATCACTGTGGGATGTTGGACCAGACAGGATCTGGCTGCAGCGGCAGGCAGTGATCAGAAGTTACACAATGGCATTAGTAGAAATCTCTACTCATACAAGAGGACGCTTAATAATTAATGTTGCAAAGGATAATCCAATGGTTCTGATGAAAAAGGTTGAGCATCAATTGAAATATCTCCTCAGGTTCCATAGTGCAGCTGGATTTCAGTAGGGAATTACACAAATTATTTTCCAACAACTTGATAGTGCTGACATAATGTGGTTTATTTTATAAATGGATTATTTATGCTGGACATTAATCGTGAAATGTACAATAAAATAGAGACGGATCTAATGTTCAAGATTTTATAAGTAATCAACATTTATTTAACCTGCTATTGATTGCATTAAGGCTAAATGTTGTTGGATTTAGCTGTAGACTGCATTCCTAATAGTGCTGTGAAAGTTTGCAAACCTGATAAAATAACATGAATGTTGTAATTTAATAATATTTATCATTCTTTAATCTGGTAATAAATGTAAATGTCTCACTGTCTTAAGGTAGAAATGTTAGCACTGATTATCTAATTTTGAACAGTGTCTGTAATTGCTTTTTCCATCCTACATAGCCAGATCTGTTTCCTTTAAGGTTTTTTTTTCCATCTGAGTTGCCAAGTGAACCTTGGTCAACCTCTCTTCCTGTTATTAGGCTCCATACTGAGACTTCTTTCACTGTCTGCACATTCACATGCGGCCAAACCACAAATATCCTGCTTTTATTCCACCTCCTCACTGTTCCTATCTCAACACCAAAGGATGAATAGGCAGGTGCACCAATCTACCTCTTTGGGGTCACGAACCTTTCTTAGTAAACTAGGAATCAAGATTAATAGATCTTTGTTTCCTAACTGAAGGTGTTAAAACCCAACCACAAATGAATTGAAAACATTCACTGGCTCTCCAATATACTTCCTGGTACTCCCATGCTGGCAAAACAGTTGGCAAGGTAACCACTCTCAATGTAACAGAAGCAACATTTGCTTTAGCCTCTTGCATTGTAGTGTTTTGTAGGTGTTGAGGCTGTCAGGCTGATTTACACGGTTTCTGCACTCGCTTGTCTGTCAGTATAATGGCTGGCGTGCTTATTAGTCCTAGCTGATATGTATATGATCTGAAATGGTAGTATCAAAATCAAAGTCAAAACAATGCTAAAGCTCTGATATTTGTGTGGAAGTGAGAGGGAGCGGAGGACATGATCATGATCCAAAAATGTTCATCAGAAAAGCTCCTGCCAGAAGGGCACATTCATCTTTTTCCATTGCCTGCCCAGCAGAATTTGGGTCTGTCCTTGCATTGGTAAAGATTGCCTCAGAGGCTGCAACTAGGGGCTATTGGGTACAGAGTAAAGTGCTAAGAAAAGTAAGAGGGAATGGTGAGTGGGAGAGCAATGGGGTTTCACCTTGAACCCTTCCTCCTCAAGTGAGCCTCCCTTGTTGTAACCTTCAGAACATCCTACCCCCAATAATTCTTGAGGGAGCAAGGGAGAGAATTATTGGGGGTGGAATGTAATGAAGATTGCTGGGAGGGAGGCTCACATGAGGAAGGGTTTGAGGTGAAACACCGCTGCTCCCCCTAGACAACAGGCAACACAGATAGGCACTTGAATTTCCTTTTGGATCGGGCAACTCCCACCTCCCATCAGTTGCCAGATTTCCTGAGGCCTGTGAAACTTCACTCCACAGTTGCTCAACACACGTAAATATTCTAATGCCTGTTCCACCTCTCTCTAAGTGTAATTTCACCCACATGCCCTATAACAAACAAAGAACAAAGAAAATTACAGCACAGGAACAGGCCCTTCAGCCCTCCAAGCCTGTGCCGATCCAGATCCTCTATCTAAACCTTACACCTATTTTCCAAGGATCTGTATCCCTCTGCTTCCAGTCTATTCATGTATCTGTCTAGACACATCTTAAATGACGCTATTGTGCCCGCCTCTACCACCTCCGCTGGCAACGCGTTCCAGGCACCCACCACCCTCTGTGTAAAGAACTTTCCACGCATATCTCCCTTAAACTTTTCCCCTCTCACCTTGAAATTGTGACCCCTAGTAATTGAGCCCCCCCTATGATTAACAAAAACAGAAATTGCTGGAAAAACTGAGCAGGTCAGGCAGCACATGTGGAGAGTTAACATTTTGGGTTCGGTGACCCTTCTTTAGAACCCTTCTTCAGGTCACTGGACTCACTACGTTAACTCTGCTTTGTCTCCATGATGCTGCCAGATCTGCTAAGCTTTTCCAGCAATTTCTGATTTTGTTTCTGATTTCCAACATCTGTATTCTTTGTTCTTTTTTGCCCCATGATTAAGCTAGAATTTGCTGCATTTCAGTAGGTTTCATTCAGATTTCACGTGTTTGCCAATTTGACTTGTTGCTCAACCCTCTCCTGCCCATTGATTAAAGTCAGCAGGTTACCACTGCCCACAGGAAATCTTAACTTCAATCACTCATTGGAAATTAACTTGGTGACATTTTGGTTTCCACCCCACCCGATATTATTCACCATTAGTACAGGTGATGGAGTGAAATGTGATGCAGGGATTGTACAGAAATGAAGGGGAAGAAAATGTTGTGTTTACTGTGGTTGCAAGCGATGCAGATTTAAGGAGTACTTAAACTAAGATATAAAACTCTTACCTTCATGACTCTGCTGAGATCATTACATTTCTTTTGGCATTGCAAGGATACCCTTTGTATCACCTTGTAGGTTAATCTGCTGCCTGCACACCTTAATAGATACTGACAATATGGAGGTGGCAACAACGAATTGTGATATTGCATGCATGCTCTCCCATTCTCCAGGCAGCTGATCGGCCGATGAATATCACAGGGAAGGCGATATGTGCGATTTCAGGATGGGAAGGATTCTGGATCACAGGTTACCCAAGACAGAGTCTGCACCTAAAGGAACTTTGACTCAGAGTTAATGAGCTGGAACCTGAACTGTGGCACATCTGGAAGGGAGAAATTGACTTTATTCCAGGTGGTGGTCACAGTCCTTAGGATAAGATCATCCGACGTGGCCAGTGGGAAAGAGCAAGGAGGGTGTGACTGAGAGTGAGGCAGATAAGGGTACCACTGAGGGTAGGAGCCTCAGCCTTTGCAATGGTCCAACAAGCTTGAGGTGTTTTTCAGCTTGTTTGGTATGAGTGACAAATCTCCGTATGCAGAGACAGCAAGTACTCAATAAAGCTCATGGAATGCCTTCCATTATTTCAAGAGGAGTTGAACATATATGTAAGAATGCTATGTTTCAGTTATTCAGGGCATTGGTGAGATCACATCTCAAATACCATGCCCTATTTTTGTCTCAGCATTTAAAGAAGGATGTAAATGTGTTGCGGGGGTGGGGGGAATGGTTTAAAGTAGGTCCTACCAAATGGACACCTGGACTGAGCGGATTGTCTTATGCGGAAGTATTGAATAGACTGAGCTTGTATCCACTGCAGTTTCAAAGAGTTTGGGGTGATTTTATTGAAGTATATGACACCTGGAATGGTCTTGGAAGTGGAAAGGTTGTGGGTGAACAAAGACCAGGGGAGGTGGGATGACTGTTTTAAAATTAGGGGCCATACTTTTAGGACAGGGATAAGGAGGATTATTTTTTTCGGAGAGTTATGCAATTCTGGAACTCTGCCTCAGAAGATGATGGAAGTGAGGCATATTTTAAATATTTTAAAGCAGTAAGTATTTTTAAACACAAACAGATCATCCATGGTTGTTTTGGCCTTTTTCTGTGCTTTTTCTATGGCTCTATGATTTTACTGGATGGTAGAGCAGGTTTAAGGGACCAAATGTTCTCCTTCTGCTCTATTTTTGAATGTTCATACATTTGGTTGAATCATGATCCTGATCCATTAAACTTGTTAGTACCAACAGTAGGTGGTCCTTGTGACCTTGTGAAGCTACACACCAGCCTTGTGTGGGGTGCCCCACATCTGCCACTTTTTGGTGCCCTACACAACCAAATTTCTAGGCTTTTCCTTAAAACTGTATCTCCCTGTGAAATCATAAACATGTGGGTTATTACTAATAAACCACACTATTCACCTATTTTTTGATTAGAAAGGGAATTACCCCCATACACAGGGCAAACATTTGTTGATTCTTTTCTAGAAATGAAAAATACAGAAAGATGAATAGAAAGAAAGAATGAATTAAAAAAGGAAGAAAGACCTCATTTATAGGAGTAATTGCCCTTTTAATCAAAAATGGTTTGTCATAAGTTTTCAACCTGTTAATGAATTCACAGGAAGATACAGTTTTCAAGCAAAAGATTGGAAATGACTTCTGTTTTCTGAAGAAACTAGAGAAATCAGGTTTGTTCTCGTTGGAGTAAAGAATGTTAAGGGGGGACCTAAAAGAGGTGCTCAAATTTGTGATGAGTTTTAATGGAGCAAGTAAGAAGGAATTATTTCTTCTGTCAAGTAGGACAGTAATCAAAGGTTCCAAGTGTAGAATAACTGGCAAAAGGACTGGAAAAAAATTGCAAATTCTTTTCACAAAGAGGATATTTAAGATCTAGAATACAACTTGAATGAATGGAAGAAGCAGATTTTAAAGGACCTTTGAAAAGATAGTTTCATGTACTCGAAAAGGACTAGTTTTCAACGTTATGGGGAGAAATTTAGGGCAAACTACTCTTTCAAATACCAGGCACAAGACCGGTGGGCCAAGTGTCTTCCATCTATGACTCTACTGATGATGTGAGTGCAGTTCGTCTTACAACAATCCATGACATTTCTTCTCTGTAACCATCCTACAATTCTCAATACACTTTGTTTATTCCAACTGTATATGCCTGCCGTATATTCTTTAGAATGCAATCCTTTAAAAAACTAATATGATTTAAATCCATATATTGTAATCTTACTTTCTATAATGAGTGCAGTAAAGGAATGCATGTCAATACAATGTTTAAAACTGTTTCAGTTTTTGTATATAAAACAAACTATATTTCTCTAAAACTGAATTTCGTGTGTTGAATTCAACTGATTTGTTGAAAGTATGTTCTTACTGAATATTATTTAAAAGATTTTGAGTTTCAGCTTCCCTGCAGCGTTGAGACTGAAACTACAGGGTGACTGGATCTGGAGTTTTCTGAATAGCCATGAGAGGTGGGGGATGGCCCAGAAACTCTCCTTGCTGAGAGATATCTCCCCAACAGTCACTACGGTAATGACTAAGATTATCTCTCGATTTGCATATCAGAATCCAGTTGCAAAGCAAATCTTAAAACCCCCAAGCAATCATACTCACATCTGTGTGATTGAGAGTATGGGAGTATTTATGTTTTTAATAACTCTATTAAATTCAAATTTGTAAACTTGCTACTTCCCACTCTAACAAGCCATTGTATGTTTTTAAACTGAACATAAAGGGCTAAAAATTGATGTTAAAATAATGGTGTGCCTGGTATTACTTATTCATAAATAGTACATCAATTTCAGACTGAGGGATATAAATTAATAGTGAACATCAAAAGCTTACTAGCTCAGTTGTGTCACTCCACTGTAATCTTCATGAAAATGGAATCTCATTGTCTACCTCATGTTTGACACATATTTAAAAGGCACAACTAAATGACTAAATGAATTCAGAAGATATTGTGAGAGATGGGAGGAGATTAGTCAGAAGCTAGAGATCATGTTGCAGCCTATGAGAAAAGTGGATAAAGGTTGACGTCCTACAAACAGCATTTCAGGAGTTAGGGAGGGAGTTAAATTTGGCTCCTCTGGGAGCCGATTCCCTCCCACCACCCCCCTGGGATACAATGCTTCCTCTCCCCACTCCAGTACCCAATGCTTCCTCCTGAGTCCCACACCCAAAAGAAATTGACTCCTCACCAAATTCAATATGACTCTCCCCCCTTCTCCTCTTCCCCAATGCCCCAATCCACCCAGATCTAGCCACTGACCCACCTTGACTACCTCACTCCCTTCATCCACCTACTTGACTTATATCATTCACTAAGACAATCAAATGCTACTTAAATGACCTACAGCTGTACAGTATGTTAGAAAGGGGAGGCAATGTCTTAGTGGTACTTCCGCTGGACTGTTAATCCGAAGACCTGGATAATGTTCTGGGGTCCCAGCCATGGTAGACGGTGGAATTTGAGTTCAATAAAATATCTGGACTTAAGAATCTAATGATGACCATGAATTCATTGTTGATTGTCAGGTAAAACCCACCTGGTTCACTAATGTCTTTTAGGGAAGGAAACTGCCATCCTTACCTGGTCTGGACTACATGTGACTCCAGACCCACAGCAATGTGGTTGACTCTGAACTGCCCTCTGGGAAATTAGGGATGGGCAATAAATGCTGCCTAGCCAGTGACATCCTCATCCCATTAACGAAAAAAGGAAATGAAGAAATATACAGGAATTTTGACGTAGAAGCAGGCAGAGCTGTAAGAAGAGTCATGACTTGGTTTCCCCTGACACTATGAGGATTCAGTTGGATTAAAGGTACACTGTGCATCTCTGAGGCCACTCATTTCAGAAGCTGGGCCCAGAAATGCAGGAGATAGATGTAGGATAAAAAATGTAGGTGCAACTGCAACAAGCTAACAGTCGAACTTTGACCATTCACACTTGGTTGTGGTTTTTTTTTCTGGAATTGTACATTCTCTCTGTTGGTCTCTTACCCACTGTCTCCCCCAAGACTTTCATTCTGGTAATGCTGAAGTTCAGTGCCTGTTATTGCAGACCTGAACCTGATAGTCTCTTTGTATTTGCTGTATTACTCAGTCCTGGTAATTCTTTGTAATATTAGATTTTAATGTGTGTGACAGAGGTGGAAGCTGTGTTTTCAGTCTCCTACCCGTTAGTAACTCTGGCTGTGAAAACCCATTCTGTAGTGCTGAAGATCAATAACTCAATACCATTAGATTGAAGTCTTCATTTTTCTTCCACAAAGCTCTTTAATTGTTTGTGCCCCTTTCTTGGCCTTTCCATTTACTTGAGGTGAATTGAAAACATGAATGAAGTCACATTCGCATGTGAAATTTTGATATTTCTTGTTTGCAAATTGTAATCTATTGTCTGACTACAGTGTGGAATTCCATCTGTGAAATAAATTATTTTGAGGGATTGGATGGCTGTGTCTGCTGTAACATTATGCAAAAAAAAAAAATTAACTTTAACCCCTCTTGAATAAAAATCAATAAGCTTTTCTTTTCCTTGAACTTGAATAAGTCCATTCCCAGATAGTCCCATGGCCTTGATGGAAAAAAAAGGAGAGTGATAATGGTTTCTGTTGTTCATGACTGTTCTACAGCTCAAGCAACACAGTTAACAATTTTTTTTTGTTGAGTGAGTGACACCTAGACTGAATGTTACACCCCTACATAAAGCCGTGTAATCCCGAAATGTCCTTGCAATTTTTGAAGAATACCAAGCTAAAGCGCTCTCGGTAGAATTAATCTCTCATTGAAACCTAATAATAGACCAATGACAGTAAGATGTTTGTGTTGTTGAAAACAGTAGTTTTGTATCAGGTTGTTGGATACATAGTCTGACCATCCTCGCAGACTTGAAGACATGTAGGCATTGATGCAGGAGAATGGCTAACCCTGATCAGATCACTTCTTGTTAAATATCACACCAACTCAAGAAAGGCCCCTAAGGCAGCCATTCTTGGTCCTGGAAAATGCTCGAGCTCAGATTTCCCTGGAACGGTGAAATATCCCAAAGCAACAGGTGAAGTGAGCTGTACAGTAGCAGCACAAGTGATGTTTGACACTAACAGGAACTGACATCAAGCCAAGTAGATATTCTGTTTATCGCACAAATGAATAATGTGGTATATGAACTTCAATGTTGGTGTGATGCACAATGAAGTGTCCAACATTAGATGTGACATTACAACAGACAACATTTGCTGGACAATTCAGATTGTGCAAAGAATTGCACTGACAACCAATTTAGGATTATCACTCGAGCTTACATGTGGTGCGCTTGTATGTACCAGAAGCTGTATGTAAGACCCTGCTCTCTGCAGATAGAAAGAACAAGCACATGTACCATTAAAAAGGTACAGAGCTGGAAAAGCACAGCAGGTCAGACAGCATCCAAAGAGCAGGAAAGTCAATGTTTCAGGTTAGGACCCTCCTTCAGGACTTCCTGCTCCTTCCTGCTCCTCGGATGTTTTCTGACCTGATGTGCTTTTCCAGCTCCACATTTTTTGACTCTAGCTTCCAGCATCTCCAGTTTCTTCTGTCTCCAGGTACATGCACTGTGTATGTTTCATCTCAACAAATGAGGTGACAACCAGTTCTGTTTTAGTTCTCACAGCAATGCCTTGATCAATCATAGTCAACCCAACAGTTTTAAAGTCAAATAAAGCTCGACTGTTAACTCACCGTCATCACTAACTAGTGCATTCTCCATGGAAAAGCTTCTACCAACCAGAATCTACTTCTCAACCAATCAGCACTCCCTTCTCAAGCAGTGAAAATCTTGGCTTCCCTTTACGTTGTTATTCTTGTGAATTACATTGATGAATGTAAATATTTGTCTTTTGTCAGCCATACTCATGTTAGGCTTATGTTCTGTGAGACTTTGAGGGCTTTTTTCACCCTTTGGTCATGTTCCTGTTTTGTAAATTTACACATCAGTATTTCGTTGATGTGGCATATTGCACTGTCAGTGCCTCCTGATACTTCTACAAAGTCTTGTGGCTTACATCTTGTTACCATTTTAACCTTGAGGATTTCTCCAACTGCTTGTTTCAATTATTCCTTTGTCCTTTTCAGTTGCGACCCTTTTTTTAATTGGGTCATCAAATCTGAGACTTTATGTCTGTAAAAGGTATGATGCTTAAGATTATAGTCTCTTTACCCAAGAAGTCTTTGATTATAGCTAGATCCTTTTGTACATTTCCTTCAAATGAGGTTAGAATGTCTGTCCCCTTCCAGATCTTTCTACCCTCACATGTGACATCATTGCTAAATCATATATGCTCCATAGATTATCCCATTACTCTATAGAATTTGTTATTATTTTGTACATATTTGACTTTTTCTATTGCAGCTTGATATACTCGAGTGGATTACTAGGCCATTTCATTGGACAGTTATGAGTCAACCACATTGCTGTGTGTCTGGAATCGCATGTAGACCAAGACCAGGAGAGGACAGCAGATACCTTCTCTGAAACACAGTTGCGAATCAGGGGATTTTTATGACAATCCAATTGTTCCATGGTCATGATTAGAAGAAATTAGCATTTATTCCGGTTTATTGACCCATTAAGTTTAAATTAGGATTTGAACTCATGGCCCAGAATGACCAGCCGAGGCCTTTTGGTTCTTAGTCAGCAACAGAACGATTGCCCCCATCATTGATCTCTGTCAATAAGGACCAATATCTAACATTCATGTTTTACCTCACCCTAACACATTTTACACTTTTGCAAGTTTTGTGCCCTCATCTCCAATCTTGCACATACTGGTAGTTATTCAGCTATGACAACCACATCATCTAAATATATGGTGTGACACTCACTGACATACTTCCCTCTTTCTTGCAGGATAGTTTCCAAAATTTACAAGGGGTAATCTGCAATTAATGTCATAAATCACAAAACTGGCAAGCTGCAAGTGGGACTAGAGATTGAAAGGATATATTCTCCAGAGTAGGGTAAGTCAAAAATAATGTTTTCAACTCTGCTGTCTATAAGATCTTTTACATTCACTTGAAAGGGCTTTGGTTTAATGTTTCATCAAAAAGACAGCACCTCTGATAATGCAGCATTCTTTTAGGAATGTACAGGAGTATCAGCCTGGATTTTGCACTCAAGTCTTTAGAATGGGACCTAAATTCAGAAGCTTTAGACTCGGTTAAAAGGTGCCACTAACTGAACAATGGCTAATACTTCATAATTTATGCTGCAAAATTCATCTTGGAACAAAAGGTTGATTTGGAACTTTGCTCAATTACTTTAACAAAAGGAAGTCCAGGAGAAACTTTGGATGTTTTAATTAATGATTAGTTACTTTCCTTATAAATAAACAGCATATTTTACTTTGTCTGCTAAAGAAACAAGAGCTGGTAGGCTGACTGGGCCATTTTTATTGCTTCTCGAATTGTGTAGTGTGTTATCAGTACACGAAACCTCCACTAGTTCACCTTTATGTAATCTGTCTACAATTTTAAAAGAAGTGTTTATTCATGTAAGGTAAATGAATTATTGCTAAAATTGGAGGTAAATTTTATAAGATTATGTCAAACATTAATATTGCAGTGATTTCACCTCATATGTTTTCAATGTTTACCTTCTGTGTGTGTCACATTTTGTACAGTGATGAGATATATGCAGAGTGTACACATCAGTAAAACCTTATTTTTGAACAGATGGGAGATGCTTTGTTCCAAAGATTTATCCCAATACCAAATGCTGAAGTGCCGTAGTTAAGTCGTGGATTAGTGATACAAATTTCAGTTTAGGTTGGCAGATGGAAGCGGTCTTCTTCAGAGAACAGACGATAAACATCAAGATACCTGACATTCAAATCTTGAAAGATTTGCTGTTCCCACTATATTTATTCAAGGGATCCAATCTGTTTTAAACCACCTCTTGTTGCAATATTGGCATAGCTCATGTGAGATGACTTTCTGACGCACATTCCCTCTGTGGAGAATAAAACAGAACAGAACCTACAAGACAACTTTTGATAGACTCTCATACATCAGCCAATATTCATCACTCGTCAAATTTAAGGTCAAATATTCAATGTCAGATTAGAGACCTTAACTATTACATGTAATGGGTACTAAATTATAAGAAAATAAAAATTTCAGCGGATCTGCTGGGACACACATCAGTACGCATTAACATTGCTATACGTTGGCAAGGAAGTGGACTTCACAGAATTGCTTTCTCATGTTATTTATTTATGTGCTTTTGTTCTCATAGAATGAACAGGTGGGAATCAAAAAAGTTTTTTATATTGACAAAACATTTAGTCTTGTAAAGATCAAAAGACAGCAATTATAAATTTGCACATCTTTGTTCTTTTCATTAAGTTTTCTGTTATTTTTATGAATGCAATATTTTATTGCTATTTTCACGTTTTGAATGAACAGAAAACAAATGCAATTCGATAAAGTAAAATGCACATTTGAGAGATAACCAAGTGACCATTAAAATTGACTTAGATATGCTGTTAAAAATAAATCAGGAATGCAAACTAAAGAAAGTATATTCTATAAGGACCCAGGGTTCTAATATTACTTGTAGGTAAAATACAGATTATATACAGAAAATAATTAGAATGCAACACAAATGATTGATGATGGTCTAGTATAGAATTGGACAGTGAAAGCAAAAATTAAAGGCAAATAATCCTTTTTGTGCTTGACCACATAGGACCAGATTTTTGTTCTTCGGGCTGATAGCTCAAGGAGTGAAATTTCCTGATTTTCCATAGGAAAAGGTACCTTGTCAGACTGAATTTGCATTCCTGGGAAGGATGAGTGTGGGATGGAGCAGAGCCCACTGCCCCAGATGCAGATTGGAAGGAACCAAAGTGCTTGTTGAATGTTGAAGCAGGCTGTTTACAAGGCCCACCTCAGTTCTCTAGGATTCTGTCCCAGTTCTGTTAAACAGTAGACCTTCCAGTCCACAACCTTCACAAACAATACATCCTTTGTCAATGTACTGCACATGAGAACACATTCTCCCACCCACCCCCACAGTCCTTGCTAATCCGACGTTAGCTTAATGCTGTCATTCCAATTCAGGATCCCATCCGATACACTTTTCCCTTAACATTTCATTTTAATTCATCATAGGTGACCTCAGGGGACATAATGAATTGAAATAAAACATGGAGCTAAATATCTATTTAACCATAGTTTTAAGAAAGTCCCATTCATGACAACCTATTCAAAACTTTAAAGACCCTTAAATACTTAATCGCATATAAATCAAACAGAATTGTATTCATAACCCCATAGCAAAGACTGATTATTGTTTACCTAACCTCTTTGAGCTGTTAGTCAGACTCTGAAATTACAAACCCCCCAATCGGGATAATTGTGGGTTGAGAGGAGCAGCCTGGCATAATAATAACAAGTCATTTCAACAAACAGCTATAATGGCTGCAAGAATAGATTTATTTCACTTCTTACAGACTGAGTTAGAGAAAGGTAATATTACAGAGGCGAACGTCGGCAGTTGGTTTGATGGACAGGATTTGGAATTCAATTTTGTTGAAAAGACCTGGCCCTGAATTTCTGCTCCTGGATTAGGATGGTAGGGCAGTGGTCACTGACAATAACAGAATAGGATGGAGACACTCTGTTGCAGAACTCCTCAGCTTGCTTAAAAAAATTCCCCAACTTACTGTTGGTACGTGCTCGAAAATGACTAATATCATCTCTCTATGGTTACATTTATGAGCGAAACCGATAGGCTGAAAGGAGAGATATAAACAATATTTGTATGAGTCTGCAAGAGCAAGGTAGTTTGTTAAATTGTGATAAGGAATTTAGTTTCAGAATTGTTATCATTTTTCTGTTTTGAAGGTGTGATATAAATGCTAGTTGTGTGAGTGGCACTGTACCATTGCGACGGAAAGTTTTAGAAACGTGCATTTGCTGAGAATATAACTTTCTATATTGAGCTAAGATGCATGCTTGTGAAATCAGCTACTGAAGTGTAAATCTTCTGTACCTGGCTTCAACAGAAGTGATGGTTGGCAGCTGATAAACCCAAGTTTGCCAACCTAATGATAAAATGTGAGATTATCAATCTGCAACCTTAAAGAATAATATATAACATTATGGCAAGCATTTAGTGGGTCATATAAGCATGAGTGCTACTTTTTAGATTATTGCTAACACGTGGTATATCAGTTTTATGTTCTTACACTGTTGGCATCCCCTTACAGTGAAACATTTTTAATTATCCTTCTTTTACTTTGTCTATCAACAATCAGAGAAACCTTCATGTTTGTGTCGAAGTGTGAGGAGACACATTTCAAAGTGTGAGAACCCTTTCTTAGAAGAACAAAACATTGGGTTATAAATAGCTTGTTAGATTTAGAATTCTGATTTAAACTCCCAGAATAAACAATAATAGCAGACACCTAGAGATTTCCTATCTGTTTGCTCACACTATCTACATGATGGATCCTATCAGTTTTAAGGCCCTCTGACAATTAGTGTTGACCCAAATTAATGTGCAAATATAGGAATCCTGCCCCAGTCTCGGGAACTTTGTATACAATTTATGAAAAATTGTGTGTTTCCCTCTAATATCCTCTGAAATAGCCCAGTAGGCCAGTTAGTAGCTATTACCTGAAATTTCACCATAAAAACTACAGGAGCTCAAGGAGAAGACCCACCACCTTTTCCAAGTCAATGAAGACAAAAAATGAAATCACATTAGTGATGTCTGTATCACAAGGATAAATTCTTAAAGGAGGTTCAGATTTTAGTTGTCTGTGAGATCAGGCCAGATTTAATGATCTGGGAATTGGAGGAGCTTTTTGCTAGGTTCCAAATAGAATTAGATATATTCAGGGTGTTACACACACGCCTAGAAATTAGATTGTAAGGCACCTAATAATTCTATATTACTAAGCAATTTTTCTCCTAAACTGCGTGACTGTATGGAAACCCAAGCATTCCCATGAGCTTCAAACAAGTCAGTCCATTTAATTTATTGCATATGTGCAGCCACGCGAAATAAAAGTTAAAGGTCCCTTACCCTTAAAAGTTGTTGTGTAAGGGTCTGAAACTATTATTACTGAGGTGTGTCTGAAGCACCATCAATGATGATGTTGTCGTGGGAATGTTTTGAGAGAAGAGTTTAGGTAATATCACAGAAGAAAACATCCAGGTCCTTTTCATAATCTCTGTAATAATCTATGGCAAATAAGTGTAATTTCTACTTCATTGCTAACACGCAGTAAGTTACATCTTGTTTAAGAGAAGAGCATCATCTTGTTAGTCTAGAAAGTGGTTTTCCTTTACCATACGAGACTAAGACAGCCTTGCAGATCCCTACCCTTAAAGAGGATGTGGCAAGAAACCTACCCTGTAGTGAAAAATGTTGCAGACAGTCTCATATAACATGATTGTTATGTTAACGATTCTCACAGCAAATGTCAGCATGTTCTAGAACAATTTGGAAGGTATATGTTGCTACTGAGTATTTGACATTTATACCCTGGAAAAAAGACACTGACTATCCATGCTTCTCATAATTATATACACTTCTATCAGGTTGCCAGTTAGCCTCTGAAGCCCTAGTGAAAACAATCCAAGCTTGCCCAACCTTTCATTATAATTAATATTCTCCAATCCAGGCAACATCTTGGTAAACCTCTTTAGCACCATCTCCAAAGCCTCCACATCCTTCCTTTAGTGATGTGACCAGAACTGCGCACAACCCTCCACATGTGGCCTAACTAAAGTTTTGGAAAGCTGAAACATGACTTGACAAGTTTTATACTCAAAGCCCAGTTGATGTAGGCAAACATGCTATATTCCATCTTTACCACAATATCTGATTTTGTTGCCATTTTCAGGGAACTACAGACTTGGATCCCAAGATCGCTTGATATATTAATACTCCTAAGAGTTTACTGTATATTCTCCTCTCGTATTCGAATCCCAAAATGCATCACCTCACACTTGTCAGGATTAAACTCTATCTGCCATTTCTCCATCCAACATTCCAACAAGTCTATATCCTTCTGTATCCTTTGACAGCCTTCGTCACTATCCACATCTCCACCAATTTTCATATAGTCTGCAAACTTACTAATCGGGTCACCAACGTTTTCATCTAAATCATTTATATACATTACAAACGACAGCGATCCCAGCACTGATACTTGCCAAACACCACTGGTCATCAACCTCCAATCAGAAAAACACACATCCACAAAAATCCTCTGTGACCTACGACCAAACCAATTTTGTATCTAATTTGCCAACCCACCATGATACTATGTGACTTTGTCTTCTGGACTAGCCTACCTTGAGGAACTTTGTCAAATGCTTTAGTGAAGTACATGTAGACAACATCCACTGCCCTACCCTCAATAATCATCCGCATTACTTCCTCAAAAACTCAATCAGATTTGCAAGGCAAGACCTCTACCACATAAAGCCATGCTGACTTCCCCTAATAAGTCCATTCTTCTCCAAATATGAATAAAGATATATACCAGTGAGGAAGAAGGATTCTAGAAAGTAAATAAGCCAATCATGTTTAATCAGGAAAGTTTAGAACAGGATGGAATTGAAAAACATAATGTGGTGTTGGAACCCTTGCCAATTTTTTAGTTTTTTAAATCAATCTTTGGTTTGTAGATATGAACAGGGAACTTTAAGGTGAGAGCTTAAAGGTGACCTTTAGATTGCGAGCAGCAACTTGCATTAAAAAAGAACAAAAAAGCTGTAATTTGTTTTGAGAGCAGGCCTGCAAGTTAATAATGGTTTGGTTCTTGCTCAAAGAACTCCGTAGCCTCTTTGACTCTGACAGGCAGGATGCTTAACCAGATGGCAGATGTTTGCCCACTAACATGGTCACTACCCGGGAACTGGTACCAGCAAGTCTGGGAGAGAACATAATGATCAAACAGAGGGAGGAACTGGAATTTTTTGGACTGTTTTAATTTGGAGGTTTCTGAAAAAATGAGCTTGGCTGTTGCTGTTATAGCATCTTCCATTAGCAGCAATTGGAAGTTCAGAGAATAGAACCTAAGTTATCAGTATTGTTCAAAGTTCATCAGAGTGAAACTGGAAAAGGTGACATTGATTAATGTCTTCAGAAAAATCAACAAGAGACAATCCCATGTACCGTGAAGTAATACACCATGGAAATTGCTAACGTAATCTGGCCTGTTTTATTATTTTTCCTTTTGTTAAATTTCTCCCTTAACTGGGTTTGTTTGTTCGTCTGTTTTTTGTGCGAGAGTGGGGACTGAATATAATAGCTATTCATTCAACTCATAAAAATTAATTAGGTCATTTGTTTTTTAACTTTGCTTGGCAGAAGTTACTTTATTGTTAATAAATTATTAAGTCTTCTGTTTAAGTATAAACCTGGTGTCTAGTATTGATTATTCACAAAATCTGGGACTGGTTTTTTGAAAAAGTCTGGCAAGGAACAATTGGAGTAAATTTTAAGGATCATTGTTTATTTTAATTTACAGTGTTACAAATACAGGGATGGGGAGGCTGATTTGATTTGTCTGTCTCTATGTCAGAAGAACATTGGAACAGAAGTACACCAATCAGCCCTTTGGGCCAGTTCTGCCATTCAGTGAGATCATAGATGATCTGTGGCCTAACTCCATATTGGGCCTTTGGCCTATACCCCTTAATACCTTCGGTTAACAAAAATTTATCTATATCAGATTTAAAACTTACAACTCATCCACTGTACTTAACTTCATACTATCCAGAAAGTATCCTGATCTATCCTTTTTTGGTCCATATTGGATCATCTCACACTGTCTTACATTGAGCTCCATCTAACACGGTTTTGCCCATTCATTTAGTCTATCAATATTGTTACAGTGGCAAGGATTAGTGATAAACCAGAGTACTGGAACAGTTGTAAAAGCCAACGGAAGATTATTTTTAAAAAACAGAAGTAGAAAATAAAGCATGAGTGCAAACTAGCCAGGAATAGAAAAATGGACAGTAAGTGCTTCTTTAACTACATAAAAAGAGAGACCCCAAAGTGAATATAGTCCCTTTAGAAAATCTGACTTCAGAAATAATAATGGGGAACTTGGAAATGGAAGAGGAGTTGAATAAATACTTAGCATTCGTCTTCAGGGGAGTGAATATGAAATGTATTTAAAAATTACTAAATATTCAAGGGACGGACAAAAGGAGAGGAGAGGAAATGCATATAATGGGCAAATTCTCGTAGAAGTCTGAATGTTGTGGGCGATGGCAAGGTGTGTCAGAATCAGGTGAAATATGCAGTGAGGCCCATTTTGGTGTTGAGATATCTTGTTGTACCTTTTCTGCTTTTCACAAGCAGTGTGGTGAGATTTCTGCCAGGCAGCGATGAGTTGCCAATTGACTGAGATTAATTTTTTTTGTCAAATGACTCATTAAGCAGCACAACTCATCTCATTAATATTCAAACTCATATTTTACCAAGCCTGCCAAATAAGCTTGATGTTGGAAAATTCAGCAAGGAAACCAGAGCAAGCACCTGGCAGATTCAGCTGGCCACTTGGTCCGAATGACCTTGAAGTTAGAAAGCAGGCACCAACATCTCAGGGGATGGTCCCTGGGCACAGGCCACTCATACCCCACTTCCATGGACATCAGCATTGTATCAGCCTTTGAAAAATCTTATCGCATATCTCCGATTCACTCACATGATGCTCCTGCTCCTCGGGCTGCATTGGCATCTATCATTGTAATGTTATAGCAAGGACACTGTGCTCAGGGACACACACACAGCTCAAGGAGTGTATCAGGCTGCCTCTCTGAGATTTTCACTCACTGTCATAGTACTCAATCACTCTGATCCTCTCTGGATGCTCACAGTATCCCTGCCTCGCCTTGTCTTCACACCTTCAGTCAGAGTTACCAAGTATTCATTCCTGTTGTCTTGCTGTGCCATTTAGAACAGACACAAGGCCAGAAAGCCTGTCATAGTTGTCAGCAGGCCTCAAACAAGCGAAGGGGGCAACACTTTACTCAGGGGTTCCCAGCACAGTAAGGCAAGGGCAGCCTTTAATGCTAATTCAGGCCTAACTCAGAGCAGTCAGGCAGTTCTCCGTATAAGGGCTGAAGAGCTATATGACAGTCAGTGACCCTATCCACCTTGACTCTTCCTGCCCTGTTGTGGACTGTTTACCTCAATGAATGAGAGAAAGTCAGGTACTCCAGGAGATAAAAGTTGGTGACACAGCTGTAGGTGCAGGTGTCATGACTGAGTGAGTAAGCAGTGCAATGGACATGCAGATTAACGATGTCAGCGGTTGAAGTGGGCAAGATCAATTGGAAAGATGTTACAGGAATTAGAGTTATAGAACATGAGCTTTGATGGGAGGTGGGCTCAGTATCAAAGATAGAGTAAGTGTGAGGCATCAGAGAGAAGGTGATGGAATGTACCCTTACAAATTGGAGAAGGATATTGATCTTCTTTCTAAAGGTTTGAATATTTCTCCAGAAGGCTGAGTGTTTTAACCCAGTGGTAGTCTCAGACCAAGTCTGGGGCCTAGGCCTTAACTGCTGGTCCTGCAATGGCAGCACTGGTCTGTCATGTCCAGGGGCAAATGTCACCAATCGTGCTTGGCAGCTCTGGATTGACGGTGTTTGTCCAGGTACACAACAAGCCTTTAAAGATGGCAGTTTCAAGGGATGCCAGTGAATTCATGGATTTTCACCAACTGGTAAGTTGTTCTGAGAATGGAGTATGTTAAGCCAGGGCAGGAAACAGATGCAAGAGACACCAAAACGTTGTAGCTTATCATTAGTGAGGTGAGTTTGATAAGACACAGTGGGAGAATTTGGTAGGTGTCATAGCAACAAATCACTTCAAAATCTCAACATAACACAAATTTAAGCAAAAAAAGTTCCAGCTGAATAACTATCACTAGACAAAAACTGGGTAGAGATTGGCTAACTAATGCAAGACACGCAGTTGAGATAAAGGATCATTTTTGAATTATATTCTGTAACTAGTGGAGTGCCCTGTCAAGTCCTATAAGAATATTGTATGTTTCACCTAATAATATGTTTCAATATCTCATTGTTCTAAACTCCAACCTACTCTATCTCTCCTCAAAAGAAAATCCCCCTGCACAGCCCCCAATGCCAGTTTTTCTTTTGTTACATAAGGGGACAATAACTGTTCACAGTATTCCAACTGTAGTCTGACTAATGCCTTGGATCTGTGCTGTGGCCACAATTATTCACATTATATATAATGCCTTGGGTGAAGCAAATGAAAGTACAATTGCCAAGTCGCAGATAAATATCGACAAAAAGTACAGACAAAAATAGGTGGGATATAGACAGGTTGCGAGAATAGACAAAAACTTGGCAGGTAACATATAATGTGGGAAAATGTGACGTTATGAACTTTGACAGGAAAAATAGAGAAGCTAAATATTATTTAATTGGGGAGAGTCTGCAGAATGCTACAGCACAGACGGATTTGGAGGTCTTCATGCATAAATCACAAAAAGCTACTATCCAAGTTCAGCTGACAATAGGACAGGCAAATGCAATGTTGGCCTTTATTTCAAAGAGAATGGAACAAAAATAAGGAGGTCGTGCTAAAACTGTACAAGGTATTAATTAGACTACGGTTGGAATACTGTGAACAGTTTTGGTTCCCTTATCTAAGGAAAGATATACTGTTATTTAGGGCTGTCCAGAGGGATTTTTTTACCGTTGGATTTGTCCTGTTTTTTGTATACAGGGCATACTTGGACAATTTCCCATATTGTCAGATAGATGCCAAAAGCATACAAGGCAAATGGCCGAGTGCTGGAAAATGGGAGAGTTTGGTGGTTATTTTTGACTGGTGGGTCCATGGTGTGCCTTTTTTATGTGCTGTAGATCACTATGACTCTATGATTGTATGCCAGTGTTGTAACTGAAGGGCTTAACTAGGGGAGTGCCAAGTTTGGAGCACAAGCCTTCAGCTGTTGCCAGATGTTTTCAGGACCCATAGCCTTTGCAGTATCCTGTGCCTCCAACTGTTTCTTGATATCACATTGAGAGAATCGAATTGGCTGAAGACTGGCATCTATGATTTAGGGAACCACTGGAAGAGGCTGAGATGGATCACCCTCTCTACACTTCTGCTGAAGATTGCTGGGAATACTTCAGCCTATCTTTGCACTGATGTGTTTGGCACTTCCATCATTGAGGATGGGGATATTTGTGGAGATTCCTCTTCCAGTGATTTGTTTGATTGTTTCCCACCATTCACACCTGGATTTAGAAGGTCTGCAGAGCTTAGATCCGATTTGTTGATTGTGGAGTTGCTTAGCTCTGTCTATCATTTGCTTCTTATGCTGTTTGGCACGCAAGTAGTAGCTGCTTGGCCTGCTGTGTTCATCCACTCCACACCTTGTTATCTCGGATTCTCGAGCATCTGCAGTATCTACTATCTCTGGCACGCAAGTAGTCCTGTTTAGTAGCTTCACCAGGTTGACACTTCATTTTAAGCTCTGCCTAGTGCTGCTCCTGGCACGCCCTCCTGCACTCTTTATTGAATCTTACACTATTTTGAAACTTCAGTTTGAAAATCTGTTGATTAACAGGAAAGCTGACTTTATATAAAAAAACTGATTAGGAGGCTCATACCAACTTACAATGGCACTGATATCAGAGACCTCAGAAGTGTCTGATTTTCATTTATTCATGAAGCTCTTGAACTGGGGTCAATTCAAACTGCAGAACGTCACCATTATATCAATATATCCCTGTCTTATTACCCAGGCATGTCTTTGATTAATGCATAGAAATCTTTGGTTATTTTCAATGCTACTTTCAACGTCTAGATTGGCATAGGTTCATTGAGTTTTGTATACCAAGGTACTCCTATGGTCGATACTATTCTAAAACCTGTTCGAAGATAGAATAAAAATAGATAACTTTGCAAGTCTCAAAGCGTAAGAAGATCATGAGGAATAGCAGTTAGGTATAACTACAATGAGAACAGTGGGGGAAGAAATACATTAAGAAAAAATGTATAGCAGGAAGAATCAGTAAGTCTTTGCTGCTTGTATCCTTGCCCTGTTGCAATGGTTAATGGAAAAGATTAGAAAAAAAGACATTAGATTTATGTCTGCATACACTAGGTCCTAATTACCACTCAGATTATGAAACAGGACTATAGTGGTTTTAATACGCCTTATGTTAACACGGGACAATTTAGGTTAATTGCAATGTAAGAATAGTTTGACACTGTCATTTTTTTTCCCTTGGTGTATTATTCCATAGAATTAATGTTGATTTTCAAACAGCCCATTTTTATCTTACAAGCATTTTTATAATTAGATTTGTTTCTGAGTTGAAAGAAAATCAAAAGAATGCAAAGCTTTAAAAATGATTTTCCTGTTACTTTTGTAATCATTTATCTTAATTTAGCTGCTACGACTTTGAAATATGTAAACAGGCGTATTATAGTTAGCATAGAGCTTGGTTCATACAGATTGCACTACCATGGGATTAAATTATGCATATTGATTTAATCCTTTTTTTAACTGCCACATGTGTTTACAATATTTCTATCACCTTTTTTTTAACTTTGTTGTATTTAACTTTCCAATAGTGCAATCTAGCTACAAACCTCCTTAAAAGTTCCACCAAACTCCTCCTGTTAATCCGTGGGAGTCTGACAGATTGTACTGGAAACTGACAAGGATCACCAGATTCCCACAGACCTGGGGTCAGAACCACTTCCCAATCATTCCCTGAGGTGGGGGCAGTGACAGAGACTCCATGTACTGGAAGTTTCTGATTGCCTGTCTCAGGGTTAAGGCTGACCATTGTGAGGTTTACCCGAATCCAGAAAAACACAATAGATGGGGAGGAGGGTTGGATCTGCCTTTGTAAATATGAGTATTTGGGTAGGAGATGCATGTGATCATGGTGGGATGGGGTGTAGGCATTTCACTGTTAGCATCCCAGCTTTCCTTGGTATACATTTAAGAACTAGGCTTGAGTGTACAGAGTACAATTTCAACATCTGTGCATGATATAAAACATGGAAGTTTCATAGAGGATAGTAAACTTTGAAAGGACATAGCTATGTGACAGACTGGTGGCGTAGGCAGACAAAGGGTTTAATGCAGAGAAGTGAGAAATGATTAATTTTATTTTTTTCTCAGGCTAGCCAAAAGGTTGAACAAGCCTGGTTAGTTCACTAGCAATCACTGCAATATCATTGTAACAGCAACATCACCAACAGGGTGTGGTCTGAAAATGTCCCTGTTGAGATTACTTTTCTCTTTATGTAAGCCTCTCAGTTCCATCTCCAAACTTTCCTCAAATATGTTTTCAAGCCAACTTCATCCATCTATCCATCCTTCCTCATGAATGAGGAGACTATTTATTGGAAATTTTTTTGAAAAGTTTTCTTTCAAATATAACCATTGGGTTAAGTTTTATCCTATCTGGACATGCACAACAACACAAAGTGATTATAATCTTTCCATAGCTAGTCATATTGTCTAAACTGTTTTACCTCCAAATTTGTTCACTATTTGATGAGTGACATGCCAAAACTCATTGGAGTTTCATCCATGTTCTCAAGATCTATTCTTTTGTCCATGTTTGATTATAAACTCTGTAATGCGATAAGCTTTCTGCTAGATAACGTTGTGAAACTCAAGTTTTGCCAGAGTTTAAAATTGTTTCTATTTATAACCTCATACAGGACTGTCTTTGAAATCTGTGGTGCCTAATTCTCTTGCTTGTTTCAGTGCAAAGATTTAGAAAATTCCTTGTGTGCGGAGAACCATGTCTCACAAACTTGATTGAGTTTTTTGAGGATGTGACCAGGAGGATAGATGAGGTCAGAGTGATAGACAGTGTCTATATAAAATTTAGCAATGCCATTGACAAGTTCCACATGGTAGATTGGCTAATAAAATTAGGTCACATGGGATCCAAGGAGAGATAGCAAAGTTGGCTTGACGGGAGGAGATAGAGACAGTGGTAGAGGGTTGTTTTTCAGACTGGAGGCCAGTGATCAGTGGTGTGCTGCCAGGATTAGTGCAGGGTCCACATTTGTTTGTCATTTATATAAATGATTTGGATGAGAATATGAGAGCCATGGTTAGTAAGTTTGTGGATAACACCAAAATTAGTGGCATAGTGGACAGTAAAGAAGGTTATCTAAGAGGATCTTGATCAGCTGGGCCAACAGGCAAAGGAGTGGCAAATGGAGTTTAATTTAGGTAAATGAGAGATGTTGCATTTTGCAAGAAAAAACTAGGACAGACTTACACGGTTAATAGTAGGGGAGTGTTGTTGTACAGAGAGATCTAAGGGTTCAGCTACATGTTTCCTTGAGGATAGAGTCGTAGGTAGACAGTGTGGTGAAGAAAACCTTTGCTCCATCAGTCAGATATTGAGTAAACGAGTCCATATAAAGGGTCTCAGCCTGAAACATTGACTTTCCTGCTCCTCTGATACTGACTGATCTGCTGTGCTTTTCCAGCCTCACTCATATAGACATTCAGTACATGAGTTGGGACATCTTGTTGCAGATTTACAGGACTTTGGCGAGGCTGCTTTTGGAGTACTGTGTACAGTCCTGGTCACCCTGATATAGAAAGGATGCTACTAAACTGGAAAGGATGCTCGAAACATTTTCAAGGATGTTACCAGGACTGGAATATTCGAGTTATAACAAGAGGCTGGAAAGACTTGGACTTTTTTTCCTGGAGCGTGGGAGGTTGTGAGGTGACCTTACAGAGGTTTATAAAGTCATGAGGGACATAGATAAGGCGAAAAGCCAAGGTCTTTTCCCCAGGATAGGGGAGTCCAAAACTAGAGAGCGTTGGTTTAAAGTGGGAGGGGAAAGATTTAAAAGGGACCTGAGGGACAATTTTTTCAAACAGAGGGTGGTGCTTGTATAGAATGAGCTGCCAGAGGAGGTGGTAGAGGTGAGTTTAATTACAACATTTAAAAGGTATTTGGATGTGTACATGAATAGGAAGGGTATAGGCCAAATGCTGGTAAATGGGACTAGATCAGTTTAGAATATCTGGTTAAGGCGGATGAGTTGGACCGATAGGTCTGTTTCTATGCTGTTTAATGCTATGACTCTATGACTGTAACAGTTTTCTTCAAATTATGAAATGGGAGCAAGAATAAGCTACTTGGCCCCTTGAATCATCATTGCCATTCAATAAGAGCTCAGCTGACCATGTTATAATATCAAATCCATATTCCGGCCTAGCCATGACAACCTTTCACCCTGTTGTTTAGCAAGAACCTAGCCACCTCTGCTTTTAAAATATTCAAGGACTTTGCTTCCACCACCTTTTTCTGGAAGAATATTTTGAACATTTGCGACGGTCTGAGAGAAATCACTTCAGCTAATCTCTGTTTTAAATGTGTGTCCCCAGAATTTTAATCATTTTCTAAATTCTCCCATAAGTGGAAACATCCAACTCTGACAAGACCCTTCGAGTTGTTAATATCTTGAATTCTCTGCTACACAATTGCTCATCTGTTCTGCAATCTCAATTCCTTCAAGATTGAACTCGGCTGGATTGACAGGAATGCAGCACACATCATTGAGGGGGTTGCTCTGACATCACATATTGATGTGCACAGAGACAAGATGCCTTCAATGGTGTGCTATTGCATAATTCTATCAAATACATTTGCACCAGGTGAATTTGACTTCAGCCGTGTGTAGGTGGTAAGTACGAAGAGTTTGGATTTTTTTAGTTAAAATACAAAAGCTGACTTATGCATGAGGTATATGAAAAATTTTTGGCTAAACATCAAGGGACAACTTGTACACAAGATTGTCTGCTATTCAAGTATATATGGGTATAAAATGGGAAAAGGTGGCCTTTTGAACCAATGGCTTTAACTAACATCCAGTCCCATGCCTTTTCCTTGACTCCCTTGGTAGTGACAGCTCGTGAGGGAGCCTGACAGTTCGGAACTAGAATTTTAAAATATTTTTCCAAAGAGGCTTGTGAACATTAGTCGGGATGTTTGAACATGTTTGTGAAGATCTGGTGCCTGCTATGCGATGACATGGTGCAGAGTACGTGCCTGTGGTGAGAGATCCCATGCCATTACAGCAATCTGCAACATCTTGACTTCGCAAACTTGAAACTACTCTTTTGCTGTACTACTTTCAGAAGAGACCAGTGACTCAGCTGAAGGCATTAATATTAGGTTCTGTTCTTCCATCACTCCAGACTGGGTTCCTCTACTAGTCACAGAGGCAATAGCCAGAGAGGTTCTGTTTGGCTGGCTGCCCATAACAACATCTCAGCTATGTTGAACCAATTTGAGGGCTACTAAAATCTTTGGTCTCCAAGGCTGAAGCATACACTCTGAAGCTCCAGGCAACACTGTTGATGCCACCTCTAGAAACATTCTCACTCCTTGGTGGTATTGCCCCCTAGGGATGATACCATTGATGAAGAGATCTGTGTACACAACCAGGAAGAAAGTTCTCCAGACCATTGACTTCCTTCATGATCGTGTCTGGAGGCAGAAGACTTAAATCAGACTCTGCAAGATCATTGTCCTGACTACCCTGTTGTATTGGCACTTAATCCTGTGTCTGTTAAATTTGCCTCATCAAAGTTCTGGAAGGTAGCTGACAAAGGCACCTGAAATCTACCTTGACAATTCGATAGCCAGACTAAATCACAAGCAACAAGGTCCTTCAGCGTGCCTGGCTCAACAAACTCCAGAAAATTCATTCTACATGTGGAAGCCATGTCCACCGTTAAATGATTACAGAGATGCCCCAAGCAGAACTTCCGTGGGGAGCTGCTTCATTTCAAACAACTCAAGATAGTCAATACAAATGACATAAGGGCCCTTCTGAAAAATGAACTTTTGCATTCCAGGCCACCTCTCTTCGGAAAACAGCAAACTGTCCCACATACAAGCAGACATTGAAATTTGGTTCAGCACATTTTGACAACTCTCTACGTTAAATACATAACATCTCACATGGCCAAAGAGAGACCAGAGATGATACAGCTGTGGAAGGCTTAAAGAATTAAATTACAAAAAGAGGTTTTCCTCTGATGGGAAATTCCAGAACATGGGAAAAGTAGATATAGTTTATATGGATTTCACCAAAGCCTTTGAAAAGTCCCACATGGGACACTGATAAAGAAGATAAAAGCCAGCATTTATCCAGGGTAACTTGACAAGTTGGATCCAAATTTGGCTTAGCAGTAGGAGACAGAGGGTGATGGTAGAAAGCTGTTTATAAGATGGAGACCAGTGACCAGTGGTATACCACAGTGCAGGGTCCTTAATTATTCATGATATATAAATGATATAAAGATGAGAACGTGGAGGGTTAAGTAAATTTGCAGATGACATGAAGATAGACCAGGAAGTTAATAGTGGGGAACAATGTCTTAGGTTACAGGAAGATTGGCAAAGCGGTGGCAGATGGAATTTAACCCTAAAAAGTGTAAGGTAATGAATGCACTTTGGACAAAGTAATAAGAAAAGGGAGTGCTCAATGAATGGCAGGACACGAAGAAACTCACAGAGGCAGAGGGCTCTTGGGGTGCTTATCCACAGATCCCTGAAGGTGGGAGGGTAGGTTAATAGGGAAGTAGGCGTACAGGATACTTGCCTTTATCAGTTATGGCATAGATTATAGGAGCAGAGAGGTTACGTTGGAGCTTTGATTAGGCTACAACTGGAGAACTGTGAGGAGCATGGACAGGGTGGATAGAAAACAGCTGTGCCCAGGCTTCAGGGAACCCAAATAATGAGAAAGTAGGTTGATTTTCTGCAGGTCTTACAGAGATGATTCATCAGGAGGGTGGGGTCAGAGACTTCATAGGCAAAAGTAAGGGACGGGGTGACCTTCAGCAGCCACCCCGTCATCTCCCAAATTATGTGTCCCTAATTTCCCAAGATTTCAGTAAATGGAAGCCTCCATCCCAAACCCGCCAGGTGGATTCCCTGCTCAGCCGCTCTCCTTGCCTGTTGGGAAGGCCGGAAATCAGTTTGGTGGCAAATTTAGGCCCTTAAGTGGCTGCCAACTGACCACTTAAGGGCATGAATTGGTATTGAGCTGAGAAGGTCCACATGAACCTTCCTACCCAGCACTTAACTGCTGAGATGGCAGGAAGGAGCAAGTATCTCATCCGATTCTTCACCTTACTAGCCATTTCCTCATCACCTTTAGGGACATGACAACAGCATCCTTTGATTCTACATGATTGATAGATTTTTGTTGATGAAAGTGAGCAAGGGATATGAATCAAGGATGAGCAAACTGAATTGAAGTTCAGACCAATGATGATCTGATTGAAAGGTGCAATAGTCTTGAGGGACTGAGTGACCTACTGCCTGCTTCTGTGTTCCTTGTGTGTTCCATGATGTTGATCAGTGCTATCCTCAACAATGAATGCTACAGCAGTATATAATACACGAAGGTACTTCACACGCGCAGAAGGTTATGACTGAAACAGAGAGGTAGTGATACGTTCCAAACATAATAGAATGTTCCAACAGTTCTCTATTGAAGGTGCAGAGGCGTAACCACCAGAAAATATTTGCCAAAATCCATTGATTGCATCTGATTTAGAAGGTACTTCAGCTGCAGCAAACTGTGACAATTTCTTCTTTTGTAGCTGATTGGAACCATTACTTCTCTACAGTCTTGTTCAGATCACATGTCTGTCCATTGGAACACTTGGATTAATTCAATCAGTGACATCAAACAAAACTTTACAATCACAAGAAGTGATTTCATGTGATTCATTGATTTTGTCCTTATTTTTCAACCCAAATAGAACCTTTCCTACAATACTGAACTATGAACTGCAAATTTTCTAGCAATCTGACACTGATATTTGACAAGCAAATGGCAAGATATTGAAGCAAATATTTGCTATTTTTAGTCAAGCTTTTTCTGATTCTGTCAGTTATAAACTGTTCAGCTGGTAATCATTTTCCACATTTCTTAAATGCTCATGTTGATCAGTCACTATTAGAATAATCATAAAAATAGATGATGGGAATGATACTTCACTATAATCTTAGCCTGACTCATCAATAACGTGTGAACTAACCCACAGTGCAGAGACGTTTATGGGAATGAGCAGCCAATTCAACACGATCAGGTCCATTCCACCACTCAATTAGATTGTGGCTGTTCTTTATTTTAACTCCATCTAGCTGGAATAACTGTGTATTTTCTATCCTTTCTAAAAAACATCCAATAATATCAGACATAACATTATTAATTTATTGCAGTTAGTGGGAGAAAGTTTTACACTTTTAACACCCTTTGCATGAAAAAAAATGTATCCTAACTTCTCTCCTGAATGACTTGGCTCTGTTTTGAAGGTTATATCCCTCTGCCACCAGTAGCAAGTGGTTTTCTCTGCCTCATCAATTATTTTTATACTCCAACAAATCCTAAATCAGAACACCCCTTAACTTCTACATTTCAGGGGATCAGGTCTGGTTTTTGTAATCCCCCATAATAATCTATGAGGCCTGTTGCACTCTGGTGAATCTGCTGTCCTTCCATGGCCAATGTAAACCTTTCTAAGGTGCAATGCCTTGAATAGGGCTTTGTGCAACTGTAGCAAAAAAAAATTCTCACTTATATTCCAGCACTTGAGCTTTAAGATTATTTTTTGCTTCTGATTGTTATGTTTTATTGATCTTTGCATGTAGACCTCAAAATCTCTGGGTCTTTAATTTTTCTACCTTTTCATTATTTAAATAGTACATGAATTGATCATATTTTACCCAAAATGGATAATATCATATTTATTTGCATTGAAATTCATCTATTGTAGTTTCAACTAGTCAATGTTAAGCTCTCACCTACACTATTTAATACATTACTAATCACTGTGCTATCCGTTGGATATGTGCCTCTCTGTTGTGTGATTTAAGTCATTATTAGATGTATCTGAGGCCTCAGAACAGATCCTCGAGGGACTCCACTAATGACATTTTTCTCAGTCAGGTACATGAATTAACCTCACTCTTTGCCTTCTGTGGCCCAACAAATTTCCTAACCAATTGCTTAAATTGCCTTCAATTACTTTATGAGAACAATGCCTTATGTGGATCCTTAACTGTTGACTTCTGGGAGTCCTTATATAAATCACAGCCATAAAAACTCTCATGTCTAATAATTTAGTCACTACTTCAAATGAGCAAGCCATGGGTGAACACCCATCACTGACTGACTTTTAAAATTATGTTTTCCCCAACCAATTATAAGCTGGGGCTGCCTGAGGAAGGGGATTACCCCAAGTTGGGGGCGGTTCCACCGTCAGAGCAGCTGGCCATCCCAATAGGCTGGCAGCTGGGTAGTCCCAGTAGGGGGTAATGCTGAGCTACTGGCCAGAGTTCCCAAAAAAAAGGCAATGGATGACCAGCTTCAGGTGCCAAGGACTATTAATGGGATCAGTTTCCCCCTAGAGAGTGGGGAAAGAAGAGCCTGAGGTCGGGTTGGGCACCATTAATGGGGGGCAGTGAGGTTATGATCTTGGAGCTACACAAATGTAAACATGAGAGATGCCATATTCCTTCCTGTCTTTCCACCTCAGATGGTGAAAATGTGGTTTGGCTATTCTCTGAATTCCACTGCCCACTGTATTATAATGTGATTTCTAACCCAGCTGTTCAGTGATGTTATTGCACACTGCTGGAGCATGGGGGAATTGAACCTGGGTTTCTTAGCTCAAAGGCAGGGATATTGCCACTGCACCACAAAAGCCCCTCCGGTATATTATGAGGGTCAGAAACAGACTTGTGACTGGTCATTAATTGGCAAATGAGGAGCCTCAGTAGGCCTGAGGGGCAGTAGCATTGCTCTTCTGTTTTATTGTAGGGAACAGCTTACAGATGGTGCACACTGCTGCGGCTGTGTGCCAGTGGTGGTAGGAATATATTTCATCTTGTACTTTCAAAGCAACCACTAAGGTCACAGTGACTTGCCAAAAGGCAGTTAAATGTGTAACTTATAAGAGTAGTGCTACACCTTGAGAGAGAGTCAACGTACTTACTGTAGAAGCCGATTTATGCTGTTGTTTTTCTTTCAAGCTTTTCATCTTCTGAACAATCAGAAAGGTTTATTTGCCATTACTCTGTGACAAAAGCAAAATACTGCAGGCGCTGGAAATCTGTTTTGAATTTTAACTCTGAACATGCCTGACAGTGTCTCTGGAGGTGGAAACAAGTGTTCAGGACGGTGAGAACTAAGTAGTCTCATTGCTGGGACTCCATATAGGCAACAGTGTGGAGCTTGGGAGGCATTTTCCCAATTGTGGCCAATTCAGACACTATACCTGGACTGCCATCCAATCGAAGACAGCAGTCTACTTTCCAGAGCTGCTGGCCAATTGAGATAGAGGTAGCTGCTGCTGGAACTGCCTCCATATGCTGCCAGGGGTCTTTCCAATGTCATGAAATTTGCTTTTAATAGAGAGTCAAGTGTCTACCTGGTGGGCTGCCAATGCCAATTGGTTTTCTGCAGCATTAAGTCATTGGATTCCTCTCCTGATAATTCCCCTTCCCTTCTGCCAGTATTGTTCCAATCCTGCCACCTCCCAGCCCTGTCTCCAGAGGACTGGTAACATTCAACTCAGAGTTAACTTTTTAGGTCTGTAACCTTTCAAAAGGTAATTTGAATGAAGGAAGAGGAAGTCATATGAGAGGTGTTGGTGAGGAAGGCTGAATCATCCAAACAGAATATGGAGAGTGGCACAGTGTCTTTGCAGGAAGAAGGGTATGTGAAGGCGTTGTCACTACTGGGTGAATTGTTATTCTAGAATGGACCCTTTACCTATGTAGAGTGTGATGGGTACATCACCCCCTGTGGAGTTCTGTCTCCTTCCCCTCTAACGGATGGTTAAGAAAAGCATTTGAGCCTGTTGCTCTTGCTCACTTGGCTGGGGAGCTGGTGTGTGATGCAGAGTGGTGTTGACAGTGCAGTTTCACTTCCTATGCCAGCTGAAGTCACCATGAAGACTATAAGGATGAGATATTCCTTGTTTAAATATGGGACAGATCTCTCTGGGCCCTAATGAATGCTGTTTGGGGGAATTTATCAACAGAAATCACAGTTCAGAATGAGCATGCAAAGCAGATATGTATAACATAGACTTTCACCTAACTTATTCATAAGTTCATAAGAAATAGGGGCAGAATTAGGCCATTCAGCCCATCAAGTCTGCTCTGCCATTCAATCATAGCTGATATGCTCCTCACCCCATTTTCCTGCCTTCTCTCCATAACTGTTCAACCCATTGCCAATTAAAAATCTAACTCCCCCTTAAATTTACTCACTGTTCCAGCATCCACTGCACTTTGGGGTAGCAAATTCCACAGATTCACAACTCTTTGAGAGAAGTAGTTTCTCCTCAATTCTGTTTTAAATTTGCTACCCCTTATCCTAAGACTATGACCTTTTGTCCTAAAATGCCGCACAAGAGGAAGCATCCGCTCCACGTCTATTTTATCTATACTTTTTATCATCTTAAATACCTCAGTTTGATCTCCCCTCATTCTTCTAAATGCCAGAGAGTATAGGCTGAAACGATTCAATCTGTCTTCATACGACTAACTCCTCATCTCTGGGATCAATGTCATGAACCTCCTCTGAACTGCCTCCAATGCCACTACACCTTTCCTCAAATAAGGAGACCAAAACTGTGCACAATTCTTGATGACATATTCACTTCTTCTTGTTATAACCCCAATAAGACTACTATAGACAAAGTTTGAGGTCCAAAGTGCTTGTTAAGAGAAGAAAGAAACAAGAGGCCATGGTTTTGAACAAACAAATTAAACATTACTGTAATACATATGTCAAACTTACTCCCCTTCATTCAGGGTGAATGTGTGGTAAATAAGATTTCACAGACAATCTGTGGTTGATCACCCCCAAATTACACTTAAGCTCTGATACAGTCAAGACAAATCATATTCAGACATTCGTGACACTGTGGATCACCAAATCTTTTTTTAAAACTCTAATAAAAGCAAAATACCCTGGAGGCTGGAGATATGAAATAAAAACAGAAAGTGCTAGAGAAACTCAACAGGTCTGGCAGCATCTGTGGAGACAGAAACAAAGTTAATGTACCAAGTTCAACATCAAGACAGTGACAATGACTTAACAAGCATGGGGCTGGATGAACACAGCAGGTCAAGCAGCATCATAGGAGCAGGAAAACTTGACGTTTCGGGCCTAAACCCTTCATCAGAAAATTCTGTTTGGATGATTCAGCCTTCCTCACCAACACCTCTCATATGACTTCCTCTTCCTTCATTCAAATTACCTTTTGAAAGGTTACATACTTCATTTTCTGATGAAGGGTTTAGGCCCGAAACGTCAAGTTTTCCTGCTCCTATGATGCTGCTTGACCTGCTGTGTTCATCCAGCCCCATGCTTGTTATCTCGGATTCTCCAGCATCTGCAGTACCTTTTATCTCAGTGACAATGACTTGCTAAGTTTCTCCAGCACTTTCTGTTTTACCTCATGAAAACTCTTGTCACCTTTGCAAGGAATTTCAGTTCTTTGTGTTTGAAAACTCTGCATTTGGAAGTCTCTCAAAAGCGTCTCTGACTCAGTCTGCATCAAGTCTTGATAATTCCACCTCTTCTCCTGAGACTGCACAGCACTGGAATTGCAAGACCGCACCATGTCATCCATTTTATGGCCGACTCCAGCTCTTGCACAGTCAGCTAGCTTCACTAAACTGAAATAATCCCAGGGTTTTCTGTGTGCTGTAATTTTACTTAATTGCCCCAAGATAATGTTGCTTATGGGTTTTTTTTGCCCAACTCCCAGCTGCACAGAACTATCAATAGCTTCCAAGGTTTTATCCTGCCCTAACTACTTGAAGTCTGCCAACAGCAGTCTCCCAGCTTCAAACTGCAGCTGTGACTAACTTCGCCCAGTGAAGACAAATTGAAATGAATGAGTTTATCTCTAGAATGAAGTGAGCTGCTTTCGGTTTTACATATTTTCAGAGTCTACTGAAAGCTTTAAAGTTAATTTTGCCTTAACACCAAAAGTAAACAATCTTTTCTATTCCGACTCTCTGAGGTAACCTCCTAAAGAAACATGACAAGCAAGATTTGTCGTTGACTTCAAAGTGCTTCAATACATTCATCCCATTTTCTACAGTTGAATTATAATTCCAAACCGGAAGTTACAAACTAAACACATTAACCATTAAATAGATATATGCAAAATTATGAACACTTATCCACCATTTTTTTTTCTAGAATGCAACTGAAGGACTGTAAAGGGCTGTATTTATCTGTCTTACTTTTATGCTGTAAAGTGTAATCAATCCCAAACAAAAGGACAAACACATTTTGGTTTGATCCATATGATTCAGTATAACTGGATTCACCAGGTAGTGTGAAAAAGAACTTGCCAAGCACAACACACCACCGTAAGACTGTAATAACAAAATATTGAGGTCGGTGGACATCTGCCTGTCACAGTTCTGGATTCATATCTCAGCCTAGTGTTGAGGAAAATGCAAGACTTGAAAACTGTATTATCAAAACATAACAAAGTCAATTTCACTGCCAGTGATCTGGAAACCCCAATAAAGAGCATCTTCGATAAAGCTTGCTGAACCTTTGGCTGAGGGGAACAGTCTTGACAAACTGGAATAATGCTTTACTGATTACACATACTGTTATTCTTATTAGGCTCAACTCAGACAAATTGTGCAATACTTGAATTATGATTGTATGATTTAATCCATTTAATGAGTGTCCAGGAAAAGTGAACATTTTGAATTAAGCTTCAAAAACGTTCAGCAGCCAACAATTTCCTGAGAATGCTCTGGGACGATATTTGTGAAAAAGCATGAAGAACTATTGAATGTACTCCTGGCGGCAAGCCTTTTTAAAAGATGTGTTTGTATAATTGGACAAAAAAAATTCACACATTTATATATAGCTACAGATAATAGAGCATATTTGATGAACTTTCTCTCCCTGTGCAGAAGTGGGTGTGAGGGGAATTTTAACCAGCCCAGGTGGGCAAGTGTGGCTGCACGCAAGAGGTTAAAACATCAACAATTGCCAGCACGTTTGGAAACTGGCAGGAATGTGTTGACTTCTGCATTTGACAGAGGTGAACTAGCAAATGTGTAGGAAGCCCTATGGGATAGGCAAGTCTGGTGCTAACATATGTCAAAAGCTGGACTACTGCAACTTGGGCATTTGTTTCCCAAGTCTTTTGAACTTGCTAGGTTGAACACAAGAGAAATGAGAGAACATTGGAGACCGATGAGACTGGGCAATTAAAGATTTGGAAAGTCATCAGATATACCTGTCATTTCTGGGCCTCGGTGAAAGGCTTTTGCTCAGCAGGACTTGTGCTTTCATTACTTTGGAGGAGATAGCCAAGACTTTGGGAGTCATTCTGCTACCCAGTATTTTTTTGTTTTTTTGTCTGTACCCTCCAGATGCCAGACTTCTCAACAGCATAAGAGCAGCCCAACCTGCACCACTGATAACAGAAATTGAACAGTCCCAGAAGACCATGGGCTGCTACCTTACTAGATAGAGATGACTGGTGGTGACTTTAACCTGAGAGTCACCACACATCATGTGATGGGCGAAGAGTGAGGGTGAAGTTTTTGTGCTCTTCTAATTTCTCTGTTTACATATAAGCTTACACTCTGATAGACTTCAAATATTGATTCTGTAAAGCAGTCTGGAAAACATGCATGGAATATAATTAAAGTCTGGTCCTCTTTTCTCCCCTTACTGATCCAAAATACTTTGTTAAATTTGAAACAGAATTTGTAAAGAACCACTGGATACGACTGGAATATTTGATAAGGTAGGATCAGTGGATTTGACTTTTATGCTTCTGTACAAAAGCCTTAAGAGAACAATCTTAAAAAAGAGTAAAATCTCTTTAATGTCTTGAATACATTGCTGAGTCAAATAAAAGTAATACTGCTGGAAGCACGTAGCATTTCCATAGAGTTTACAGTCTGCTAGCTATATTTGCCAAAAAGCAATGAAGGATAAAAAGCTGAACTGCAAACAAACTCTTTAGAGAATTGCAATACCTGTCCTTTGCTGAGGTACTTGGATTGAACATCATTAATTTTTAGTATTACAGAATTCTTCTTCATCAGTTGTAGGAATAACAAGATGAGCATTTCAAGTGATGATCTGTGCACTAACTCAGGAAAGGACAAAGAAATAAATTAAGAACAAATCAAAATACGGTAACCATTCAATATTTCTAATTTATTACTCCTTTATTGTTCCCACGTAAAATGCTCCACAGAACTTTCAAAATTTGATACAATGTGTGAGCTGAATAATATTAACTCCAATACACCAGCACATTTTGTCATAGCTCTCAGTATATTTTAATACAAGATTTAAAATCCATGGCAACCAGACATTGATATTCATTCAGGTTTTAGTACAGCTGCCAATTGACCATTGAAATAATTAACGATGACCCATGGAAAAGGATAAAACTTCCATAACTTTTCAAGAAGCAAGATTATAATTAACTCCTCAAATATTGAATTGAGAAATTCTTAGGAGTCTTGGATTAAGAATTATCTAGGATGCCCTGCTCAAAAAAGAACATGTCAAATGAAAAAAAGCCTCAGTAATAGCCTTGCAGTTACCATCCAGTCTTTTCAGAAAGCAGTTTTCTTGTGAAAATGGCCTTCTAACAGCCATGCAGGTGACCAAATTTCTTTGGGTCTTAAATCTATCTTTTATTCTCTGCCTGGATCTAAAAATGGCTTTTGATTGCAGTAAATTGCTTACTTGTATTTATATAGGTCCCACTGTGTATTCCTATGTACCAGAAGTCAAACATGAATTTCTGGGTCATTTAATATATTGTTGACAGATCTCAGGAACACACTATATCTTTAAGACAGCTGCATAATATTACGACATGTAAGTTATGGTATACAAGCTCTCCATCTTACTGTCAGTCATTTGAGCAGTCAGTTAGTTGGTCTGTCAATCAACCAGTCAACCAGTTAGTTGTCAATATCATATACTATAAAAAAAAGCATAGAACCCAGCTTATATGTAACTCTGCGATATAGTATCCATATATATAGTTAGTGTTATTAATAAATTGCAAGATATCTGTCTCAACTAGAGTCTAATCTTCTTGGTGTACATTACACGAGCTAGCATGTAGGAAAACACTCAGACCATATCATACTTGCATGATATTTTACCATAAGGGAAGCACATCATGGTGTCAACAAGTGGATACTAGACGCAGCTGTCAACAAGTTGGCACTAAAGGCCGAAAGAGTGAAAGCAGCAGCAGTGGTAGTCAAAAGTTTTTTTTCTTTCCCGACCCATCATCTACGTGAGTTCAAAGCTGAAGATCACATCTGACAACCGAAACGCTAGGCAATAATTTGTATTGAAGCGCAGCCACTATATGGAAGTATAGTTATGAGTATACTCCCTCTCTTTAAGAAAACAACAGAGGCCACAGTGTATCAAAGTTAAAAAATGGCAGGTTACATGAGACCCAGTTTAGCTCTAATTTGTCAAAGTGATCCTAGAATGAAGTATGGTCTAAAATCTTAGGAAAGAAACATTTTATAAACAATTAATGGCCTTTCCTGCACACAGTTATTAGTCTGATATTTTATTTTCTTCACAATTTGGCATGAAAACAGATAAACGGTGGACTTGATTTCACTCCAGCAGTTTTTCTTTGGCACGAATATCCCATACAAGAACTGCTCAGCCATTTTAAAAAATTAATAACTTTTGAAGCATCGTCAAGGAGAGAAACAAAAAGAGAAATGCCAATAAAACACAAATAAGAAGAGTATTACATTGCAGTACAGATCTTTCATACACAGGCATTTTAGAAGAGCACAAAACCACACATTAAGGAAGGAAAGCAAACATCTAAACATAGATTAGCCCTCCATTGATGTTCTGTCAGAATTTCAGTTATCTAAAGAAAGAATGATCTGTACATCATAGATCAACAAATAGCTATTAAACAGACACAGGCAGTCAGACATATTCTTGCTTTGGAAAACAGAGGATTAAGAGTAAGGAGAGAGGGGGAGGCAGATAGAAGATGGATAAAGGAGAAGATAGGTGGAGAGGATACAGACCGGTCAAAGAGGCGGGGATGGAGCCAGTAAAGGCGAGTGTCGGTGTGGAGTTAGGGAGAGGATAGGTCAGTCCAGGGAGGATGGACAGGTCAAGGGGGTGGGATGAGGCTGGTAGGTAGGAGATGGGGCTGGGGCTTGAGGTGGGAGGAGGGGATAGGTGAAAGGAAGGACAGGTTAGGGAGGCAGGGACAAGCTGGGCTGGTTTTGGGATGTGGTCGGGGGAGGGGAGATTTTGAAGCTTGTGAAGTCCACATTGATACCATTGGACTGCAGGGTTCCCAAGCGAAATATGAGGTGCTGTTCCTGCAATCTTCAGGTGGCATTGTTGTGGCACTGCAGGAGGCCCAGGATGGACATGTTGTCTGAGGAGTGGGAGGGGGAGTTGAAATGGTTCCCAACTGGAAGGTGCAGTTGTTTGTTGCGAAGCGAGCGTAGGTATTCCACAGAGCGGTCCCCAAGCCTCCACTTGGTTTCCCCGATGTAGAGGAGGCCACAATGGGAACAGCGGATGCAGTATACCGCGTTAGCAGATGTGCAGGTGAACATCTGTTTGATGTGGAAGGTCTTCTTGGGGCCTCTCTGGACTGACCTATCCCACCCTAACTCCACACCTACACTCACATTTACTGGCTCCACCCCCACCTCTTTGACCTGTCTGTCTCCTCTCCACCTATCTTCTCCTTTATCCATCCTCTATCCGCCTCCCCCTCTCTCCCTATTTATTTCAAAATCCCCTTCCCCTCCCCCATTTCTGAAGAAGGGTCTAGACCCGAAACATCAACTTTCCAGCTCCTCTGATGCTGCTTGGCCTGCTGTGTTCATCCAGCTCTACACCTTGTTATCTCAGATTCTCCCGCATCTGCAGTTCCTACTATATCTAGATTAAGAATAAAATACTTTGGTATTTCTAGTAATGACTGCAAAGATCGAGACAATTTTTTTGATGTTCAGTTTAAGGTCTGAGTCAGCTTCCAGATACAAAAGCTTGTGTTCATGTCATACCACCAACAGCCAGGTGAAATAATCCACCAGGGAGATGTCAATGCAAAAGTACAGAATGTGATTTCACCGCAGCTAACAATTGATAAGCTAAATGGACTGGTCATCAGTTCAATACCTACTAAATCCTTCTTAAAGGCACATCTAGATAAATCCATATGCCATCTACACAGTGTTAGAAGACAGACACAAGTTTGAAGCAATTGTAGAGGACTTGCAACATGTAAAGATTCTTGACTCTACAGCAACTATTTCAGCCAAAAACAAGGTCAGTAAAATATCCAAATCTTGTGCAAGGTCTGGATTGCTTCAACCACCATATGCAAACTATGTTCTACCAGGGCACATTGGGTTAAAATGTGCAAAAATTCCACGTGCTCAGAGAAAATCTAAGTGCAACACCATTCTACACTGCAACATGTGAAAAATAGCCAACCAAGGAACAATGTCAAAGACATTTCCAAACTTCCACCTATGGCATACAAGCATGTTAACAAAGTCCTAGAGATACCTGCAGTGTTACAATTTGTAGAGCCCAGTCAGACATTACATATAGTCAATTTGACACGCTACACAGATGCCATCAGAAAAGCTGTAGTTTCTATCTACATCCAAGTGAATACCTCAAAAGGATTGAAGAATATGTGCTATATGTCAAGACTGACATTGGAGTAAGTTCAAATATCATTCCCATTATACACCTTCGACAAGATTTGACTCTCAAATACAGGCACATTCTGCATCAATTAGGTAAGAGGGAGGAATTTTGGAGTCCCAGTGGATTATTAGAATGTAGAATACAATACCATTGTATCTACTGAGGCAGAGATTATAAAGGGACAGAATTTTCAGGTATTACGTGAATGTAACGCACCTGCATCGTTAGGCTGAAAGTATCTAACGGGTTTTTTAAAGTCTGACCAAAATGATTACAAGAAGGCACTTCAATATATAGCTAATTGATTAGCGTAATCTACTTATGTATACAAACTAATGAGTGAATCTATTAGCTTAAGCTGCTTTACACACATGTAAACCAATGAGTCACATGTCTTGTCTTCATGCTGGGGATTTTGGTCAGATCTAACTTGAAGCTTTATCTCAGATTCCGTAGCACTGGTCTCATTAACCCCAGTCCAATGGCGAAGGTCCATTATACTGGTCTCACGAACACTGTCCATTGGGGAATGTCCAATGATTGGGACAAAGTCCCTGATTTTAATACTGTTCGGGTTACATGCTGTATCACCACTTCATGGTACTTTTGGTACTTTTCTATACATTCCATTGTGGCTCCATGTTAACTACATAGCAGATGGTTCACACAAACACACAAGGCAGTTACCTTCTTGCCAAGACAGGCTGTTTATTTTTACGCCAGGCCGATTTTCCTGTATTTTTCAACTTTATTTCAATTGCTCATGTCATGTCCAATTAGCCCTTAACCATTTTCCTTAATGTTCTGGTTTGGAGGTATCATTTTTCAGCGCAACACTACAGCACATAAAAACTCAGATGAGGAGCAATGAATTTGTGGAGGTGAGAGTGTCCCAGTTTGAATCAGTGCATGAAAAACTGATGGTGAATATTTGCAAGGGCATTTAAATGCATTAAGAAATAATTTGCCTTCGTACCCTCATTGAAAGTGGAAGGAGTGTTTACAAATGAAGAAAATAAAAATTTACAAGGAAGGAGCAGACAACAGGATTAGCTCCAGTTAAAGAGTTAACACTGGCCTGGATTGCCCTTTCCGTACTGCATTTCTGTGATTCTTTGTCTCGTCCGCATTGCCAGCAGGTGTTTATCCAGAGAAGACCTATTGCATAGTCTGTAGGAGGAATGAATAAATTCTATTAACAGTTCCGTATTCCATTAAACAAACATGAGCGTCTGGCATGATCAAACAAACGTGAAGTCTTTCAGACCATCATTGGTCATGATTAGATAGCTACAGCACTTTGTGCTTTGGATGTATTAGTTTTGTGTGGGTGATAGATGCAGTTTAAGCTAAGAAATAAATGCTAAAAATATGAAATTTACAATGGGAAATGTGTGAGGGTTTTGCATGCAATTGATTTGCTGGAAGATACTCGCTAGCCCTGTGGAGAAATAAAGCTGACATATCCACTCAGGTGGACAGATAAGCTGTTTCATTTCCAATCCCATAGTAACATAAATTGTGTTAAAACAATGCATTGTTTCCATTATTCATCTTTTCTCCCAGGAGAGGAACACTGCTGGTGTCAGTAAATCAAGAAGTTAGGAAACCATTCTCCTGTATTCAAGATCAGTTTGATATTAAAGCTGCAACATTCTTCTCCAGTTTCATGCTCTAGATATCAAATAATTAGTTGTGTGGAATGTTAATGATGTTAAACGTGTGCAGTTTTTCAGGTTATCCCAAGTTTTATGCTTTTGGTCTGTGTTGCACTGAGTTGTGATTACTCTGCAGAAATTTCACTCTGGTCTGGTCACAATTTGGGTCAAGACGAAAGTACCTTGTGCTGACTCATTATGTTCCCCCTATCATGTTTGTAATAGCAGCCCAAAAAACAACGCTCATCAACGTTTGATTAAATCAGAGTAAAACACATTATAAGTTATGAAAGAAGCAACAGAGCCCACCAACTGATTTCTGTGTGCAGCTTCCAGTCTCATGGTAGTCAAACTGGCAGGCATGGTTGTAACGTTGTGTATACACAAGACATAGAGTCCTTAAATGTGAATTTCCTTAAGGGCAAGGTACACATATACCACTGCCTACATTTTTGTTTTAAGAGAAACAAAGGAAATAGTTTCAACTATTACTTCGGTACAAGTACTGACTGTTAAGCTCTTGAGTAGGTGCAAACCCATGTTTCACTTTCCACCAGTCTAGTTCAGTTAGCTGGACAGTTGGTTTGCGACGCAGGATAATGCCAAGAGTGTGGGTTAATTCTTGTGCCAGCAGAGGTCACCATGAAGGTCCTGTCTTTTCTGTCTTGCCCTTGCCTGAGGCATAACGACCCTTGGGTTAAACTCAGGACCATCATCACTCCCTAATCAGGAAGCAGCACGAAGGTCCTCTGGGACAATGGCAACTATGCTAATGGTACAGCACACGAGAGTCTAAACATGTGTAACTGAACTTGGATTTCTGTAACAGTAGAAATGTTTATTTTTATGGCAAATGTCTCTTGACTGCCCAATTAGACACTGCTGTTGAAACCAGCAGAATTGCAGGGCCAAGCTAAAGAAAGTTAGCGTTAAGATTTAAGCTTGATGATACTTCATCAATATTTCTTTCTTCATACGTTTTACAAGTCCCTCTGAGTATTTCCAGCACTATTTGTTTTATTAAAGAAAGGGGCCAATGAGAAATTACAATGCGCCAATGGCTTGATGCTTTCTGTCCAATCCACAAACACCATCATTCACTGTGAGTCAAGGGTGGTTAATATTTTGCATTAACCATTTTACATGCTGACATCAGGAATAGAAGTAAAAATGGCACCCTGTCATTTTAGACAATGGATTCAAATTCAGAGTCAGGTTTGAATCCGTAAGCTACTCACTTAAGGTCAACTTGCCACCAACTGAGTCAAGCTGAGTTATTTTTAGTCTTTCATAAGATGTGGGCCTCAAAGGTAAGTAAGCACTTATTACTCATCCTTGACATCCCTTGAAAAGCCCCTTGAATACAACTGAGTGGTTTACAATGCAATCCACTATGCAGGTAAGAGTCAAACATTTTGCGATTGGAATCTCATATAACAAGTCACATGATACCTTGAAATAAATAGCAGAACAGGAACTAATATCCTGGGTGGGAGATTCATTCGTGCTGATAGAGAGGGTTTAAACTAGATTTGCAAGAGATGGCAACCTGAGAGGGAGATCAGATTTGAGACAAGTCAAACCCGTGAAAGGAAGGAGAGAAGTAGAAAGTAAAAGTAGAAAACAGATAAGGCATTGTCAAGCATAAAATATCATAAATCCACAGTTTTCACGGATTCTTTTAGCTCTTAACTACAACGTATTTTTTATTTTGAAGAAAGACATACAGGCTAAAATTTGAGTGACAATCTAAATGCAGTGGTTGTCTAAAATCCCTGTGTGGAATACACTGCTCCAAGAATGTCATACCTAACCAGTATCAAGGATAATTTGGACAGCAACACTTAAAACAGAGAAATGTCATTCAAAAATCTGAGCTATGATCTCACGTGTGATATGTCCCAGGCTGCAGACACAATGAGTTGAAAGAAAGGTAGTTTTGAGTCAAAGATATGTTTATATTCTAACCTTCCAGGGATACTCAAGAAAGTGGGTTGAAACCAACTGCAACCCATGGTTCCTGTGTACTAGTCTAGCTGGAGAGCTGGTGTACCAGTATGCTGCCTTATGGTTTGAGTTCCACTGTGCTAAAGTATTTTATGAAGGGCCAGAGCCCAGAACTTCTGCTAGGCACCCCTATTTGTACACAAAATGGGTCAAAGGGAGTTGTTTGCTAATGATTGCACATCATTTAGTACCATTTGTAACTCCTCATATACTGAAAGAGTTTGTGCCTGCATGCAGCAAGACTTGGCTAACAATTAGGCTTGGACAAATAAGTGACAAGTTACAATTAACAAGTAACAATAAAAACACACAAGTGCTAGATAATGAGAAACAAGAACAGAAATTGCCGGAAAAAGTCAACAGGTCTGGCAGCATCTGTGGAGAGAAATCAGAGTTAACCTTTCAGGTCCAGTTACCCTTCTTCAGAACTTCTTCTTTGCTAGGCAATGAGCAACTCCAACAAAAGAAAATCTGTCTCCCCTTGACATTCAATGGAATTGCCATCATTCAATCTCCCACCCTCAACAACAACTTATACAAGACATTAAATGTAAAAAAAAAATTCCAAAGCGTTTCACAGCAGCATTATAAAGCAAAAATACACAGAGCTACATTAGGAGATCTGAGGTCTGATGACTAAAAGCTGGTCAAAGAGATATGTTGTCAAGAACCTTAAAGGAGGAAAGTGAATTGAGAGGCAGAGAGGCATAGAAATGGTGTTCAAAACTTGGGGCCTAGACAACTGAAGACACAGCCACCAACAGTGAGACAATTAAATTGCAACCAACTTTTTATCTGGTGACGAGGGAGTAATATACCCATCCCACCTCAAAAAAATCTAACAAATGAGAACAACACGCATGGAAATTCTCTTTTCAGCTACACACCATCGTAACTTGGAACTGTATCACCAGTTCTTCACTGCCATTTAGTCAAAATCCTGGAATTCACTTCCAAATAGGGTGTACCACCGCGGACTGCAGCAGTTCAAGAAGGATGTTCATCACCACTTTGTCGATGGCATTTCAGGATAGGCAACAACCGTTAGTGATGTCTGCTTCCGATGAGCAAATGACATAAAAGGTTAAAGTAGATCACAAGGGCAGATCTCCTTCCCGACAGTGTATTAATGGATCAGATGTTTCTTTTTACAATAATCAAATCACTCCAAAGGTCAATGTTAATGATCCCAGTTTTAAATCCGTTCATCATTGTATTTAATTGCATGCATCTAGATCAATAGTTTAGTAACAATCAGTATCCTACAATTCTACAATCCTATACAATATCGACTAAAAAGATACAATTCTAAAGGGGTTGCAGGATCAGAGGGACCTGTGCATAAGACATGAGGGTGACAACGCAGGTTGAAAAAACTGTTAATAAGGCATATAACATCCTAGGCTTTATAAATGGGACCACAGAGTATACGAGCAAGGAGCTTATGTTGAACTCACATAAGATATTAATTCAAACTTAGCTGAGTATTTTTGTTCAGTTCAGGACACCAGACTTTGGGAAAGATGTAATGCATTGGAGAAACAGCAGAAAAAATTCACAAGAGTGATTTCAGAAATGAGGAACTTCTGATATGAAAACAGACTGGAGACGTTAGGACTATTATCCTTGGAGAATTATGAGAAGAGATCTGATATAGATATTCAAGATCATGGGAGCGTCAGAACAGTGTAGATAGGGAAAACCAGTTACCATTCATGAAAGAATTGAGAAAGAGAGAGCAAAAACTTAAAGTAATTGGTGAAGCAAGCAAAAACAACAAGAAAAATATCTTTTACACAGTTAGTGACTGAGGTCTGGAATGCATTGCCAAATAGTATGGAGGAGGCAGGGTCAAAAAAGGCATTCAAAGGCAATTAAATTGCTAAAAATGTGTAAGTTTACAGGGAGAAGGCAGGAGAATGGCAATAAATGAAACGCTAAGTGAGAGAGTCGGTGCAGATATGATGGGCCAAGAGGCGTCCTGCTGCGCTGTAACATTTCTACAATTCTGTGAGTTATCCTAGCAATTCATTATGCATTTCACTCCCAACATCATCAGACTCGTTTACTGATTATTTAATCTCAGAGAAGCACGTATAACAGATCAGAGAACACAAACTGTAGCCACAAGTTAATAGAAGCTACACTTCTGTAATATGGAAAGTAACATGCTTGCTCAGTTTACACATTGCCAAATAAAAAATGCCCAAACATTGCTTTGAAAAAGAAAGAAAGCTTTGTGTACATTTTCAATAGTTCTGTTTTCAATACCTTTTGCCTAATACCTATTGCTCCAGATCTGCAGTGAAACCACAAGCCAAACCTCTCTTACGTACATTCAAACCACAGCAAGACCATATGTGGAACAATGAAAATAAGAAGTATGCAATTATTAACAGTTGTAAATTGACAAAGGTGGGAGGAACAGAGGAAATATGCAAAGACAATGATAACTTACTATGCAATTGAAGTGTGAATTAAGAAATGGCATTTCTTATCATGCAACCATGCAAACCCGAAAGATTTACATCCAATTTTGTCAAGAGCTCCCACAAGATTAAAGAGGAATTTCTAACAATGTTAGAGCCATCAGTTTATCCAATAAAATTTAACTTGTTAATAATAATAAAGTTACATTTATACCTATTTATGTAGGAATGTTTATTCAAGATATAGTTGAAACAGCAAAATAAAAGCTCTCACCATTGCCTTAAAGCAACGTTATGATTTCAGCACTGATAATACACAGTGGAGAAATGTATGTGCTAAAGCAATGAACATAATCTTGAAGAAGAATTGTTGGTCTGAAACTACAATGCATTCCCAGAAGACCATTATTTACATTTATGAATGGATGACTCCCTAAAAATGAATGTGCCAGCAAAGTAATTCTGAATTTCACAACAATTTACATTTGTCAATTGTATCCAACATAAATAGTATTCAAGTCAAAATAATTGTATTAAATAATCGCCACCAAATTATTAGGTCATTAGTGAGGATGTTGCACATATATAAATGTGTTTGATAGTGTGATGTTTGATCAGTGGTGCTATAGAACCTGTGTATTGCTGACAAACATCGCATTTTGTCAAAAATGTTTTTGTCTTAAAGTCGTCAGAACAATTCTCAAGTATGCCAATTGAAGGCAAAGATAAATGTTATGCTGCATGAGAAGAGAGAGCCGATTGGTTAACATTGAACTCTGACTGGAAGAGACATTGCCATGGAGATGGAACCATTTAATCACAATTGATATTGTGAGAGTAAGTGACCTGACCTGTGAGGAAGGGGGCTAAAGGACTCAGCAATATGGAACTCTTTAAAGAGAAATTACGTTACACACAGAGCTATACACTGTACAGGACAAAGACCTCTGGGGTCTCTCATCCCTATTCCTCCTAATACATCGGCTTTCCATTTGCTACACACCTCACTGCCTCACACATTGCTGACCGATTTATTCACAGTAGCATCTTTGGACACAGAAACCAGGGAAAGATTAGGGGTATTGTAGAACAATGGCCAAAGATCTCAGCAGGACACATTGCGCAGTAATACACCTTGTTCCTCTTGCTTCCAGATACTGCATCAGGCTCTTCCATAGTCATAGATCCCATCATGCATCATATGTGGCCATGAAATTATGCCTTGTGCTGGAACAACTATATTTTGGGCTAAACAGAGAGATAAGCAACAAGAAGTAAGGTTAAAAATAGTATCAAGTAATGAACAATGCATTATCACTCACGTCACCAAAGACCATCAATAAGTTTTCTTCTTTCTCTCCCTTCCACTACGTCCTAGTGCACTCCCTGGTTCCCCAGCCAGGGTGGAGACAGCCTGCTCGGCAATGTAACCCTTTGGCACAGGAGCTTTGGTTGAGCAGTCCTACGGTGTTTTTGTCTGCATGACCCAGACATTCTGAGGGTCTTCTTGCCAGTTGCAGACATACCCTCCTTGCCTGGAACTTCAACCAGTTGGTATGGTGCAGGCAGGGTAAGGGTGGAGGGACCAGTCACCTCTAGAGTGTATTGAGAGGAGACTACTGAGTGAAAAATGTGTATGGTTCCTCCTCTGTATAGATGTCTCCTGATACTGCCAGGTCTCCTTGTTAGAAAAGGGGGCACTGGGTAACTGCCAGGGTGCCCTCCCACCATCACCATGACTTCGGTCCTGACGACCAATGGCCGGGGCGATGGGATGTTGGTGTGTGTAGAAGCTGACGGTGCTGCACCTGGCTCTCCATGGCAGCCACAATCCTGTCCATGGAGGCAGCCAGATGGAGTATGACTCACTGCCCTGCTGAGTATCTGAATAGTGAAGGCCATTGTGCCCCTCATCCCTGCCTGTCGCTTCTGTTCCTCCCTGTATCGGTGGACAAAGACTCTGATTGCTGATCCCACAGGATCCTCTCCTGCCTGGGCCTGAGCAAGTGTCTGGACTCTGACTACCAGTGGCCTGGGCCATTTTTCCCTCAGCGTGGTGCAGAGCTGTCTTAATGATGTGCTCTTCAGATTGTGCTCCTACACTTTCTAAGGCTCATGTTCTCATTGAGATACCAGTATCTGAGCTGGTGGTGAGTGGCCAAAGAGATAGCTTCTGGGAGAGGCAGCCATTTCACTGTGAAGGCAGCTGAGATGCTGGTGACACGTGCAAGACACAAGAGAGAGACGTTGTCATGGCCAATGGATGGAGATGGTGCATAATAAATGGCACTAACTGCGGGGTTACTGTGGGAGTTGCACTGGAATGAAGACAGTATTTACTGAGTTGGCATGACAGAGCTCTCAATATCCTTGCAGGAGCAGTCTCAGTCTTGTCCTGCAAGGGACAGAATTCTCTCCTCATATGAGGTGAGGAGCCTGGTGTCAGGCACACCAAACCCTCCCCCTGTCTCTGCCTAGTTATTTGTTTTTATTCGTCATGGAATGTGGGCGTTGCTGGCAGGCCAGCATTTATTGCCTGTCCCTATTCGCCTTGAGAAGGTGGTAGTGAGCTTCCTTCCTGAACTGCCGCAGTCCATGAAATCGGCCATTTGGTCCTGTAATGAAAGAATGGGAGGAATTGAGTGAGGAGACAGTGGGCGGCATGGCTGTTAATACTGGTGATGGTGGTGGAAAGGTGGTGAGGTGTTCCAGGGCAGTGAGCAGGCAGCACAGAGACCATGCAGGACTAGTGGTGTGGGATGTTGTGGGGAGGGTAGTAGAATAGGTCAGGGAAGACGTAAAAAATTGTTAACAACAGTGAGAATGGCAAAGCATGAGCCTTGCTGGGAGCTGAGAGCAACAGCAAGGATAGATTGTGAGTGAGGTGGCAGGTCCCTGTCAGAGAATGATGGTGCCATCGTCCCCTTGGTCAATGCTTGTGCAAGCATCCTTAACTAAGTAGGGCAGGTTTGGGAATTGTGTGTGACAGATGACCCAGCAATGGGGTGTAGGTAGTTAATGCGCTGATTTTGCTAAGATATGGCGAGAAAGCACGTTAGTCCCTGCAGCAAAATACCTTCTAAAAGCCCAATGCAATTTGCACTTAGTGGAAGAAAAGATTTAGCCCAATTTTTTCCCATGGGATGCGACCATCGCTGGCAATGCCAACATCTTTTGCTCATCCCTAAATACCCCTTGAATAAGTGGTATGAGCTGCCTTCTTAAATCACTGGAGTCCATTTGGTAACATATAGTCCTGTTGGGAAGGGCATTCCAGCTTATTAACTGAGTGACATTGAAGGAATGGTAATATAATTCCAAGTTAGGCCTAGACGGGAACTTGCATGTAATGATGTTCCCAAGCATTTTGGAATTACCCTTCAGATGATAGTGTTTGAAAGTTCCACCATTAAATGTCTGCTGTCAAGGAGTGAAGGTTTACAATGTCGAGTGACATACCAATCAAGTCTCTCCTGGGCAATATTGAGTTTCTTGGATATGTCCATCTAGACAAATTGAGAATATTCCATCACACTCCTGACTTGTGACTTATTGATGGTGGGCAGGCTTTGGGGAATCAAGAAATGAGTCATTAACTTCAGAATTCCAAGGGTATAATCCAGTCTTGTAGCACCAGTATTTTTACAGCTTGTCTGTTTAAGCATCTGCTCAATAGCAACCCCAGGATGCTGATAGTGGGACATCCAGTGATGGTAATATTGTTGAATGTCAAAAGGAGATGATTAGATTCTCTTTTTTTGACTATGTCATTGCCTGCACTTGGGTGACATGAATGTTAGTTGCCACTAATCAGCCCATGTCCTAATGTTATCCAAGGTTTTCTGGATATGGACATGAACTGAGACAGTATCTGAAAAGGAATGAATAATTTGCAACCAGGAGCAAACATCTTCACTTCTGACCCTATAATGACAGAACATCATTGATGGAGCAGCTGAGGATGGGTAGGCCTAAGGCACTACCCTGAGGGAGTCCTTCAGTGTTCTTCTGGAATTGAGTTGATTGGCTTCCAAACACCACAATCAACATCCTATGTACCAGATATCACTTCAACCAACAGACAGCTTTCCCATTGATTCCAGTTTTGCTTGAGGTCCATGATGCTACTTTTGGTCAAAGGTTTCCTTCATGTCCAGAGCAGTCACATCACTTCTGGAATCAACCACTTTTGTCCATGTTTGTACTAAGGCTGCAATGAGTTGAAGAGCTGAGTGTCTCTGGTAGAACTCAAGCTGAGTGATAGTGAGCAGATTATGACTGACCAAGTGCCATTTGATAGCGCTGTTGATGACCCCTTCCTTCATTATCTGGTGATCAAGAGTAGATTAAAGCTAAATGGCTAGGTTCACTTTATCCTGGATTTGTGTACAGGACAGACCTGGGCAATTTTCCAAATTGTTGAGCAGGTGCCGGTATTGTAGCTGTACTGGAACGGTTTGGATTGGTGTATGGCTAATTCTTGAGTGCAAATCTTCAGTGCTATTATCAGAACGTTGTCTTGCAGTATCTCGTGCCTTCAGCCATTTCTTGACATCATGAGGATTGAATTGAATTGGCTGAAGACTGGCATCTGTGATGCTGGGGATCTCAGGACGAACTTACGATGCATCAACCATTCACTACCACTGGCTGAAAGTGGCTGCATCTTTCAGTCTTGTCTTTTGCATTGATTATGTGACATCTCTTGGCAACTGGCATTTCCATCTCTGACCCAGAATCTTGGTTACGGCCACACAGGTACCTAATTTTGGCAGCATCCACCAGCCCACATCCCCCCAAACCCAAAACACCCCACCCCTCAGAGGCCTGTGGGACTGCCATCAATTCTTTACCTGGACTCGCATCAATCATTAAAATTTGCGCGTGGGTTTTTAGAGTTATATTTGCAACACCTAACTGACTGAACACACTAGTAAATTAATATGAAACAAAACATAAAACACAATATGAGAGAGGAGAAAATGTGAGAAGAGAAAGATTTAAAAAGACATGAGAGGCAATGTTTTTACACAGAGATTGGTTTGTGTGTGGAATGAACTTCCACAGGAATTAATGGATGCGGGTACAATTACAATGTATAAAAGACATTTAGTACATGAATAAGAAATGTTTGGAGGGATATGGACCAAGCGCAGGCAGGTGGGACTAGTTTATTATGAGAACTTGGTCGGCATGGACTGGTTGGAACAAAGGGTCTGTTTCCGCGCTGTATGACTCTATAGCTCTACAATACATCTTTAAATTATTTTTGCTACCATTCTATCTGCAATGGAAGACAACAAAATCTTTTATTTTACAGTAAATTTAAACCTTATTTAATACTATTAAATTATTTACCATAGATAAATGAAACAGTACAATGTATGTTGACTCATCCAGGCCTTATCCCATGGTGTGTACTTGCAATGTTCATTTCTTAACATTTCTGTGACTGTGAAGGCTCAATATTGCAGTGTATTTTCTAGCTGGCTGGCCCAATCCCTCTAGTGTGGAACAAGCAAGTAGGAGCCAGGATCCTGATTCATGCAGTGAATTATTCTCCTGCCAGTTTAATTTCAGGCTAGAAGTCCATTGAAACATATGCTAATATAACAGAGCGTAGCTTTTTCTGTTTAGGATACAACCTGGTGTCTACTCTGTTCACCCATCTGGAATAGATAAAATGGCAAGTTCACTGTGTAATGGAGAGTTTGGAGGGGCTGATGCTTTAAGTTCCTCAATGTGGTCTGTACTTTTCAGTGTTCATTTTATTCCAATGTATTTTTAACTTTTTTTGCATAAACATTTTTATTGATTTTTACTTAGTTTAATTTGTAAACGTTTACATTATTTTAATAACGTATTAATCAGATCTCCACTACTTTGATATGCACACCTGAAAAAATGCAAAGCTGTCTAAAAATACAGCAGACCACCAGGAATCTTGAAAGCCCCTCTGCCAAGTATTTCAAGGCTCCTCCAGAGCAGTCTAGGTGGTGGATTCATTGTTTAATGCCAATGGCATATTCTATCATATACTCTCACACATAGGATGCCATTATGTACGTGTGTGTGCTATACACTGGAGTCACAAGGCATTTGCTCAATGGATAATCACAAGAGCCATATCTGCTCTGGCATGGTGACTCCGAGGCAGATGGCACTATGAAGGCCTTATGACTGCTGTCAAGTCACTGAGCACTGAACACTGAGCACATGATGTGCTGTGTGTGATCACACATCAGGTATCTTCTCCACTCGTGCTTCTTAGCGTTGGTCCCTAGAAATTAGCAAGCCTGCAAATGACTGCAAGCAACACCATTGGGATTCCTGGAATCCCCACAAAAGTCATGTATTCCCTCTGCCTGCTTTTGACTAGCAAGAATTAAATGTATCCAGCTGTCTTGCAATACAGACCCTCAGTGGCGCTCCTGACATAGCACTAGATAGCAAACTGATTTACTTCAAAGGGGTTACACAGCAGCACCCATATCCAGGAGCAAGTGATTTATGCAGAGTTGAAAACAGGACAAAGACTCATGCCAGACCACTTGCTATAGACTTTAGCAAGTTTAAAACAATTAGAGAAACTACCAAATCTTTCTATAATTATAGAACTGGACAATCAATCAGGAAGTAGTTTAAATAGTACTGCTGGGGCAGGGAAGGTTCTTCCTGCAGGTGAACAAATGTTCGGCTGTATATCTTTAAGAGATGACATCAGTTGGAGCATTGAGTTCCACAATGGGCATTAATTCAGCATTACATGTTGGCTGATGTGACAGTCTACCTACTTTAGATACTTACAATGGAAATGCCAACACTCCCACAGTCACAGCAGATGTGCATGTGGCACCACGGACCCTATTTTGGAGGCATAATGGCGCTCAAGTCAAAGGAGACTAAGCACTAAGAAGCCAAATTTTAAAAGCTACAGGGTTCGCAATCAGCTGCTGAGTAAATGCAGTCTTTGTGAAACAGTAGATGCCGGGTCCTCACATGCATTTCCATTGAAGAAGTGGAATGCCCTGGTTTTCACACAGGACACATTACAGGATGGCTCAGGGGCTGAGGTAAAAGAGGATCCACAGTTTTTTGGATGTGGCACTGGAGGTCCCGGTGGAAAAGGTGAGGAGAAGGAGGGTTGGCCTACACTCGCAGGGAGAAGGATGTCACCTCAACCTCCCCTCATTCATGACTTTCTCTCCTGCAACATCTGGGGCTGCTCTGCCTGCCTCAAGCTGTCCTCACTTTTTCACCCAGACCAAGTGAAATCCAAACCAAAATGCCTGTAACCAAGCATTTCTGTTCACCTGGTGGCTCCTGTGAAGTGAGTATCATTGCACTTATTCATATTTTGGTGAAGTCCTCAGACAGTCTCTGGAATAAATGTGGCTCAAATGAAGTCTGGATGAAGTGTCCCAGAAAGTATCTTGGTGTTTTTATGGTTCTCTTTACAGCTCTAGCAGCATTCAGTTTGAATTGGTGAGCATTCATTTAAGGAGTACTTGAAGTCAACACCATGGTTGTGTTTACCCCCAGTTACCTGGTTACTGTTAGGAGACCTCCTGGACACAAGTATGCCTTGTTCCCTCTTTAATGAGTGTTAGCAGGCATTTTAAGTGACCATCAACTGCTTACCAAGTCTCTGAGCAGCCAAGGTGCTGGGTTCAACTACTTTACGAAGATAGCATCTTGCACAAAACTTGGGCTAAACTAAAATTCCAGCTTTAGGCTGTATCTTGGCCTCAACTGTTAATGTCTAAGTGCACTGTTAAATTGCCTGATGTCTTTAAAAATTGCCTTTAAAGGCTACACCCTCTGGCAGTGAAACCCATGTGACGACAGAAACTGGAAATTTCTTTTTGCCAAGAAGAGTTATTGGAGCATGGAATACTTTGCCACAGGGAGTGATTGAGCAAAAACCATTGCACTTTTAAAAGAAAAGTGGATAAAAGTGCATACAAGGAAAAACACAAGACTGTGAGGAGATAGCAAATTGCTGACACCAACTCAATGAGCTAAACTTCTATGGAAACTTATTCATAATCTGTGAGCTCCAGAAAAGTTTTACGTACTTATACATAACATATAAAGCACATATTCGTGAGAATAAAGCAGATACTGAAGTTTTACTATTTCTGCCTTGCTCATCCTCTTTATGTGTTAAAGATTTACGCAACAACAAAAAATGCTATAATGTGAAACTTTTAGTTTGATGCAGGAAACAGTTGCCACTTTCAGATAACTATTTGCGTCATTCGGGTTATTTTGTGGCCACAATTGTGGTTACAAAGGACAGTGTTCTGAATCTGTGTGATAGAAACCTTGCAGCTGGTTTGCAGAAGTTGTGATCTTTCAGCAAACACATTTTCTACAGTAGGGACCATCTAGAAAATCCTGATGCTCGGCCGAAATGAATAACACCTAATTTGAATATAGCTGGTTCAAATCCCCTTTTATTTGAAGACTGAATGATATAGTCAGAATAAAAATATTTAATACTGAAGACATCACAAAAATAAATTAATGACCTCAACAAAAAAGTAGTAAACTGTCATGAATGTATGCAAATGAATTAAATATCTGCTTTCTATTTCATTTTGATATACTTTGTTAGTTGACTTCCTTTCCCAAATCACTCTCAGATTAAATCTGCCAAATGAGATTTCTCACAGTGACAGCATTAAATCAAATAGCTTTTTTTAATTAATCAGATATGGACATCACTGGCTGAGCCAGCATTTATTGCCCATCCCAAATTTCCCTTGAGAAGGTTATCGTGAACTGCTGCCTTGAACCATTGTACTCCCTTTGGTGTTGGTGCACCCACATTAGGGAGGGAATTCCAGGATTTTGATCCAGTGGTAACGAAGGAACGGCGATATATTTTCAAGTCAGGATGGTGAGTGGCTCGGAGCGGAATTTGAAAGTGGTGGTGTTTCCACGTATTTGCTGTCCTTGTCCTTCTAGATGGTAGTAGATGTGGGTTTGGTAGTAGATGTGCTGTCTAAGGAGCATTGGTGAATTTCTGCATTGCATCTTATAGATGGTGCACACTACTGGTATTGAGCATTGGTCATGAATGGAGAAAATGTTTGTGCATGTGGTGCCAATCAAGCAGGCTGCTTTGTCCTGTACAGTGGCAAGCTTCTTGAGTGTTGTAGTATTCCATCATTCTCCTGATTTGTGACTCTACACCTTGTTATCTCAGATTCTCCAGCATCGGCAGTTCCTACTATCTAAAATTAAAATAATTTCTCTTTAAACTTCTGTAAAACTATACCATTTGCAAATGAACTGAAAATGTCAGGTGCCTAAAACATGCATTTTTAGCTACTTATGGCCTTTGTCTTTTATGGTACATTGTTTATTGACTTCCATCCACTCTTTGCAGGACAACTGACAGACAGAGCAGAGCAGTGGGTGCAGCCAGCAGGGAGAGCCAGGGACATATAGTCTGGACTTAAAATTTGTGTTGTGGGCAATATGCCAAGTTCTGGACTCCACAAGAGTTCATTTGAGACTTGCCAGTGAAGACCAGGCCAGGAAATTGTCTGGACGACTAAATTTCCCCGGGGTTTTCTTCTCTGAACTGTAAGATCATCTTCTCTGTTAGGCAAGCACAGGCATAATGTAGGTGGTAGGTCTGGGTCAAGGCTTATGCCCTGCCTCCCCTTCTCCCTCAGCATAAATTAGTGGTGCCAAATTTGGATCTCACTTGGCCCTGCTTTGATCATGCAAAACATATCATCCATATGCATCCACAAATTCTGGAAGCACACCATCCAACACATCAGAATACTGTTTGGAGTTTCAATTCAAAGAATCTTACAATCAGTGTTTTTTGGGGGTAAAAGAATTGCTTAAAAATCTACACATGTCTACGTGATCTGCCACTGAATCGTAATTTCTTTGTTAACATTTATTGATCCCAGATTCTTTTAAAAAACAGAAACAAATAGTGATGCATTAATATTTGATTTGTAGTCCACTTAAACATACTGGAAACATTGTTCATTAAAAGATAAGATTTTAAACTGTCCCTCATTGGTGCAACGCAATATTACTGAGTAACCGAATGTAAAATGTACTTTACACTCTAGTTTACATTGATGTAGGAAAGGTCATCTAACTTAGACTGTATATTCAAAGCTTTTTTTCTAATATATTTCAGAAGCTTCCTCAACAACCCTCTTGTGATTTGAACTTACTTAGCAAGAATTAATTGATCTATTGCTGGTTTTGAATGGCTTGTAGCATTCACAGTTTTGTTAGATTGTCACTTGAAATTATCAAGAAGATTTAAATATCAGTTGTGTTGTAAATATTAAAGATGTGTACAAGACAATGTATTACTGTAGTTTAAATTTGTCTTTTGAATGTAGCTTTTGAATTGCACTCACATCCCCATTGTAGGAATAAAAGTGTTTCGGCATTAGTCCTGTGCTGGACGTCTTGGTAAACTAATTGCCCTGTATAAAGCTCCATCATACGGAAAGTCTACAGTTTCGATTCCTAGTGTGCGCAGAGTTAAGTGCTGTCAAGTTGTGCAGTGGTATGAATACTACAGCAGACTGAACATTCCAGAGCTAAGAAGAGTTAAGCTCTAACACTTACAGAATAATTAGTTAGACAACAAACTGGTTTTCATGGAACGATGGTCTAAAACGGCCTTAAAAACAATGGCCTAGTCCATCTTCAGGAGGTAAAGAAAGAGAGAAAATTGCCTTTTGAAGGGTTTTGTCACCAGAATCACTCAACTATTCCAACCAAGAGAGGCAACAACCTTTGCTTAACATAATTCTAATTGGGAGATGATAATGTTATGCAAATATGACAATCATTGTATAGACAATTTATTATTTTCCTAATATATCTTAGGCATTGTTGAAGATACTTGATCTCTTCCAAATGCAGAGTTCATGCTGGGCAAGAGAAAGTTATATTAAACTTGACAACAAATGGCACTAGGAGTCAATGTAGCTCAGAGATGATCAACAAGCCAGAATGGTGAGGCCTAGAATGTGGTTCAATTAAACCTTTGCCAGGGTGGGGGCTCGCAGGTTCAATAAGTAAGCCAGTCTGAGGCTGACAAAGACATGGATAAGTTGAACAAAGGACAGTAACGGATAATGTTACAGAGGAAGAAATGGGTAGCTTTTAATGGTACAGAAGATACAGTGTTTTGAACACGGAACAGTGGCAAGGAGGCAGATAGAATTGGTGGTGAAAGTACGGAGTCTGTGCCAGTGAAAAATCAATGGTTTTGGATTTTCTCAATGTTTAGTTGCTGATGGTCAACGCCCACTGAAAGTGGATGTCAGACATGTTTGATAGTCAGGAGGGAGTGACAGTCAAGAAAGCTAGAGGAGAGTTGGGGCTGTATGTCAAATGCATATGCATGATAGCTGACTTTCCAGGAATAATTATACCTTATGTCTACACTGCACAATATCAAAGATTACAAATGACAGAAAGCTCAGAAATGTAATAAACAGTCAGAAGGATAGTAACAGGAAGATTTAAGAGTAGATGTTTATAAGAAGTCCTCAAAAAAAAATTCGCTAAGTGTCAATTTTGGCAAGTTTCATGGAGAGTTCCTCACACTATTTTCTTAAACTCACCACATTAACTAAGCATCATGCCTCTATGGTGCCCTGCTCATTGTGTTTCCCCAATCACTGCAGATGGAAATATACGCCACTGCTGGGACCTCCCAGGATTCCTGGCACGGGTACAATCTGTAAATCCCAGTTATATGTCCGACAAAGTGTTGGCAGCTACCATCATGGTTCCTGTCAATTTTCACAGATACCATGGCAGAGGAAAATTGACATCCCCTTTGCCGACAAGGGCCTAATGTTCTGGTAGCCTGGGGAGTGCATCTGGTCACTTCCCATAGAGTGTGCCCTCAGATGTTGGAGGGCCACAGGAGTGAGCAGTAACCTGGAGTCGTAAAACAACCACTTTGGCTTTCATGTCGGGTATTGCTGCCATCTAGTTTCTATCCAGTGGGTTGGAGAAGGAGAGACATCATGTCAATGAGGTGCAATGACATAATAATGAGGTTGTAAATGCATCCTAATCCATGCAAATAGCCTCTTGTTCCTCACTTGTTAGAATCTCACCTCATTGTTCAGTAGGTGGTTGGAAATTGGGCATTTTGTTCTTAACATTGGGAAATTCCTTACTGATGATTTCAAACTATTCTCCAACTTTGTCCCTCTTGTTCACATTGGCCTGGGACTAGGAAGATTCTACCTCTGAAGTGGGCAGATGCAGGAAAAATTAAGTTTAATGCATAGAGGTTTGAAGTGATTCACTTCGGCAGTAGCAAGGATGAGGCAGGATATAAACAAAATGATAATTTGAAAGGGGAATCAGGAACATAGAGATCTGGGATTGTACAATTATATGTCTTTCAAGGTGGCAGAGCGAGTTCAGAAGGCTGTAAAAATGGCAACTGGAATACTTAGTTTCATAAACACACACCAAGAACAGAAAAGCAAAAAAAGTTAGACTAAGCCTTGATAAAATACTGCAGCTCCAGTTACAGAATTATATCCGCATCTGGACTTCACACTTTAGGAAGGCGTGTAAAATATACCATGGGTACTAACTAGCTCGGTACCAGGAATGAAATATGTCAGCTATGGGGTGAATCCAGAGAGATTAGGAATATTCTCAGATTAAAGGGAGATTTGGTAGAGATGTTCAAAATCATGAAGGGTTTGATAGAGTAAGTAAGGAGAAACTATTCCCAGAAACAATTGTAACCTGAACGCATAAATTTAAAGTAATTTGCAAATGAGGAAAAATAATTATGCAGTGTTTTGTCATAATCTGGACAGCACTGCCTGAAAGCATGATGGAAGCAACTTCAGTCATAATTTTCAAAAGGGAATTGGATAAATTACATGAAAGGAGCTAACTTTAGGATTTGGGAAAGCAGAGCAGTAGGACTAATGGGTAGGTCTTTCAAAATACCAGCACACAGGCACAATGGCTTGAATGGCCTTCTTCTTTGCTGGATTGTTTGCTGATTCTGTACTTAAATAGTACTAAGAAGCAGTAGGTGGAGGTTCCTTTCAAATTATAGCTGCATTAAAGTTGCTCAAGGACAAAAATCCTCAGTTTTACACCGACGCTCTAAGCTTCGGGCAGCGGGTGAGGGTGGCTGCTGAGTTTTCAGTACCAAGGTGAACTCAATGCGAGTATCTTCTGCAGACACTTTCTCCTTCCAAGTCAAACACCATGATATGGGTCCAGACCCAAAACGTCAGCTTTCCTGCTCCTCTGACGCTGCCTGACCTGCTGCGTTCAACCAGCTCTACACCTTGTTATCTCATGATATTGAACTATACTGGCATGCTTTCACTGTCAATGAGTCAACATCCTGGAACCCCTTCTGTTACAGCACTGTACACCACGTGGATTGCAGCAATTCTAGAAGGTGCCACACCACTACCAGGGCGGAAATGACTATTACTTGGGGACATAATTTTAAGGTGATTGGAGGAATGTATAGGGGAGATGTCAGAGGTAGGTTCTTTACACAGAGAGTGGTGGGTGTGTGGAATGTGCTGCCGGCAGTGTTAGTGGAGTCAGATACTTTGGAGACATTTAAGCGTCTCTTGGATAGGCACATGGAGGATAGTAAAATGTAGGGTATGCAGGGTAGATTGATCTTAGTAGGATAATAGGTCGGCACAACATCGTGGGCCAAAGGGCCTGTACTGTGTTGTACTGTTCTATGTTCTAAGTTCTATGTACCTTTTCAGGGACAATTAAGATGGGCAACAAATTTTAGCCTTGCATGTAGCACCTTCATCCCTTGATTGAATAGGAAAAACATAAATAACTTGTCACTTTTAAGAAGAGGAAGGGAAATGTAAAGTGACATTGACAAGCTGTTTGACAGCAGATGTCACCCAATCCCAGAATTTTTAAAATGCACTGAAGCTGAACCATTTCATCACCATGAATTATACTGTAAGGATTCTTGTTAAGACCCCAGATTGAATTTCCTGCTATACCCCATTTCCAGGACACACACAGTTTTTACTTTGGGTTGCCAGGAAACTGGACTGCAGAGAAAGCAAGACCTTAACTTTTAAACCTTCCCCTCCCCCACAGTTTAATGCTGAATGCCAGAAACGTTAAGGTGCTAATGACATGAAACAGGTCCAATCACAATCTCTTTACATGAATGCGTCTGGTTTTTACAGCCGCCCAGAAGTAAACAAAGGTATTCATCATCTTCCATCATTTCTGACAGAAAATTCAGGATGTGCTGGAGGATCCTCACTTTTCATTTTGACCAGTTCGCTGCTACCTGACATAGAGGAAGAAGGCAGGTAAATCCAGTCCTGTGCTTTTAAATGTCAAGTGAAGACTGGGTCACATTCTGTTGTTAACCGCACTCCTTCTGTGGACTAATCTTCTAGCACTCTGTCTGTAATTCCTCAATTATCCGACGTTGAAAAGTTGTAGTTCCAGTAAAGGATGCTGAAGTGTGTAAGTGTTTTATACTTGAGTTACACCTATTCGAAAGTACATGCTCTATTTCAGCAGAACAGGGCAGATTGAGAGGTGCAAAAATATCTCTTTCAGAAATTTGGTCACCTATGCTATAATTTCACTTAACTTAAGCTTGCAGAATACAGTGTTAGATGTACCTGCCCAATTTGTCAATCCAGAAAATGCTGGAGTTCATAAAATTTGTGATGGATGGAGGTGAGGAAGCATTGGGATCTGAGGTGCATTTTACTTGGGTGATAAAAATCAGCTTCACATTTCTGCTCAATTTTAGGAAACCAGGTAAGGTTTAAAATAGTCTGCCAGTTTGTTTTCATCTGTTCCTCACCTAAAGCAAACCTAACTGTCCACATTTTTTTCCTAGACTGAAGTAATTAGGAAGATAACATCTCAGTTATTCAGAGATAGCAAGAACTGCAGATGCTGGAGTCAGAGTCAATACAGTATGGAGCCGGAGGAACACAGCAAGTCAGGCAGCATCAGAGGAGCAGGAAAGTTGACATTTCAAGTCGGGATCCTTCTTCCAAAACATCAACTTTCCTGCTCCTCTGATGCTGTCTGACCGGCTGTGTTCCTCCAGCTCCATACTGTGTTAGCAACATTTCAGCTATGCTGCTCAGAATTGATTCTACAATCAGTCCTTCAGCAGCTTCAGGTGGGAAGTCTTTCTCTTTGAAGATGTTGTGTTGAAGGTTCACTTTAGTAATTAGCATCAAGAAGTTGACATGAGTGAAGCACATGGGATAAGGCTACTTCAAAGCAGTAGGCTAACTAAATGGGGCACTTCCACCAGACTAACTATCATGACTTAGAAATAGTAAGGACTGCTGATGCTGGAGTCAGAGACAACACAGTGTGGAGCTGGAGGAACACAGCAGGCCAGGCACCATCAGAGGAGCAGCAAAGCTGACGTTTCGGGTCGGGACCCTTCTTCAGAAATGACCCTTCTGAAGGGTGAAGAGGGGTCCTGACCCAAAACGTCAACTTCCCTGCTCTTCTGATGCTGCCTGGCCTGCTGTGTTCCTCCAGCTCCACACTGTGTTATCTCTATTTATAACTGTCATGACTTAACTTGGAAGAATGCCCACCCTTCAGGAGCCATCACAAAATGTATAATGCATAAAATCCCAAACCGACTACCATTAAAGACAATTTACCTGACTGACTGTTAAGACAAAAACATTTCATGCTAGTTTTCATCAGTATCATAAAATAACTATTTATTGTAACATAAAACTTTAAACGAAAGAGAAGAGAAAGGGTTTCTAATCTACTTCAATTTAACTTAAACTTTCGTCCTTCAAAACCCCCAAACTCTCACATACCTATCACAAAATCAAACAATTCAACACATTTATTACAGTTGGAAAAAAGAAAAACATAAATAAAATTCTGTAGACCAAAGGTCCAGACTGCAAGGTAGAAAGCTATTTTCTCATAGTCCTATTGACTTTTGCAGTGATAACAGTGTTGTCTACAGGGTGATATTATTCTTTGATTCAATGGTTGCTCAGGTGGACCGAGGTCTTTTCTTGTTTTTGAAACATTTAATAAATTTTTGCGGTTTTTCTGTCTTTTTCCCACACAGAGGAGGAGTGAGAAAAGTAGAAGTTTTCTATTGCAGGCTCTAGATTTTTTTGTCTGTTCTGATGTTATGCACGTAAAAAAAGGCACATTTTTTAAACTGCACAGCTCAGAAAACCAGGGTGCGGTTATCAGGTAGAAATTCTTTAACACCGAAGTTTCTCAGTGCCACTTAAATTCTCCCTCTTACTGCTTTAAAATAAACATTGAATTGCACAGCTCAACAATATGTGCAGCACTTGATTTTCAAGTCGCAAAACATTCTCGGTATGGTCCCGAAAATGGAAAATATATGGTCCTTTACAACTCCCTCAAGGTGATATCTGAAAGAAATAATTTCTTACGGAGCCATACAAGCAGCTCCAGCCAAAACAAAATTGCATTTGTAAAGGATCTACTTGCTGTGTGTTTAAAGAAAACCTCTGTTTTTTCCTTCTGTTCCCAGTATGGTAGAAAATGCACTTTTGGCTGAAATGAGCATGTGACTACCCCCATAGTGGGGCTTAGTAGGTTAGTTAATGTCTCTGTGTCCTCTTGTCAACTGATATTCAAATATAATAACAGATAAAATGACCTGGAAAATTTCCAGTTATCTAGTGCAATGCCCAATCACGGTGGGAGTGCTTTTGGCCATTGTTTTATGCATTCATGGAAAGAACTGTTAAGAGATTTGGGTAAAATGTGTTTATGGCAAGGCTAGATAAACTTTTGAACAGTAAAAGAATTAAGGGTTATGGTATGTGGGCGGGTAAGTGGAGCTGAGTCTCAAAAAGATCGGCCATGATCTTATTAAATGGTGGGGCAGGCTCGAGGGGCCAGATGGCCTACTCCTGCGCCTAGTTCTTATGTTCTTATAAGGTACCCAGATAAAGACAATATCAAAGAAATACAACATAGCGCTTGCTGCTGGTGAGGGATTCGGCAGGAATCTCTCCTAGCTTTTCCACCTCTATCTTGTTTTTCTTTTGGCTAATCCATGGTCATGCCTCTTTAAAAACAAAATTGTGTTGTCTGAAGGACTTTGATAATCTTGGAAGCTTTGGCAGTACTGTATGATTAGATGCTCCCCAGCTGGTTCAGGGATCTAATGTGCTCCTTTATGTGTCTTACTACATTGTGTTCAATAATAAAAGTTATTTTAACTTTGTTGTACCAGTTCTGGGTGTTGCTCTCTTTTGGCTGTCTTAGTGAAAGGAAGAGCCAATGTTGCAGAGGCCAGTGTGAGCCTCCTACTAACTGTTCACCTGCTCTGATTTCTCTGACAAAATGTTTTGACATGGTGAGTTATGTCAAACAAGGTTCAGTAATTGTTTAGGATTGAGCACTAACTGGTACAATTTTCGTTTGATGGTTACAAACAGCTTAGAATCAAAACATTTGCATGTTATGAAATCTGCTGTGTGCAGCTCCTAGGGCCATATAGACACCAACCTTACATACCTCTCTAATTTTGTTGGAGGAAGTCTGATCTTGAAAATAGTATTTGTTTATTGTATCGGCGAAATATGAATTGATTAGTAAGGCTAATGTCCCCGGTGGCAGCTTGGAATGAATCATGTGTATAAAGATTCAGAAAAATGATGATTTTTGACGGTGATTGACAATTCTTTGCTGCAGTGTTGGGTGACTGTAAACAGATTCCAAGTTGTGGACTAACTGCCAGTGCCTTTCCTGATGAAGCAAAGCATAGGAGAGCTTTTTCTTTCAAACACCTAGGTTTCATTAAAAGAGATTTATATTGTCCTACTCAATTCTTTTATTGTGTTCCTCCAAAAAAACTCGAACTTTTAAATAACAGAAGGTGGGCTCAATGGCCTCTTTCTGTGCCATTAGGCCCAAACATAGGGAGAGCAAAGCTCCAGCCAGATGTACTGTCACCCAGTTTTGAAACCCACAAGTGCTGGTTCTACTCCATTGCCACTACAGGATGATGACCAGAGAACTCCCCCTTTAATTTCCAGTCAGAATTACTGTAATGATCAGGTACAGGAAGCTAAAATAATGTTTCCTTTCCCAGTCAGTGGGATGTCGAGGGCAGCAGTAGTATCCTAACAAATGAACATGCCGTGGAGTGGCAGTGACTTTACCATTGATAGTGCAGGATGGAATAAGCATGATAGCAAGAAATGATCTTGGATCGGAAGATGTGGTATCCATGTGCATAGAGTTAAGAAATATCAAGGAGAAGACACTGGCATGAGTAGTCTACAGACAATTTAACAGTAGGATTGAGAATAAATTAGCAGATAATGTAAAAAAAGGCAATACTTTAATCATGGGTGACTTTAATCTTCACACAAATTGGATAGTCGGATCGACAGAGGTAGCTACAAAGAAAAATTTTTAGAGTGCACTTGGTATAGTTATCTAGAACAAGATGGGGGGAGGCAATGGCCTAGTGGTATTATTGCTGGACTGTTAATCCAGAGACCCAGATAATGTTTCTGGGGGCAAGTGTTCAAATCCCACCACAGCAGATGGTGGAATTTGAATTCAATAAATATCTGGAATTAAGAATCTACTGATGACCCTGAATCCATTGTCAATTGTCAGAAAAGCCCATCTGGTTCACTAATGTCCCTTAGGAAAGGAAACTGCATCCTTACTTGGTCTGGCCTACATGTGACTCCAGACACACAGCAATGTGGTTGACTCTTAACTGTCCTCTAGGCAATTAGGTGTGGGCAATAAATCCTACTGAGCCAGCAACACCATCATCCCATGAATGAATATTTTAAAAAAATGTTGTGGTTCCAACCAGGGATCAGGCTATTTTGGATATGGTAATGTGTAACAAGGCAGGCTTAATAAATGATGTCAGAATAGAAGATCCCATAGGAAACAGTGACCATAAAATGGTAAAATTGAGGATTCAGTTGAGAGGGAAGAACTTGAATCAGAAACAACTGTGCTAAGCTGAAATGAGTAATTACAGGGGAGGGCAGAGCTAGCTGGAGTAGACTGGTAAAGGGATTTAACAGCAAAGATGGTTGAGGAACAATAGCAGACATTTAAGAAAATAGTTTATGACTCACAACAAAGATACATCCTAGTGAGGAATAAGGATTTTAGGATGGGGATAAGCTGACCGTGGTTAAGAAGAGGATTATAACTAGCAACAAATTGAAAGAAAAAACCCTACAATGTGGCAAAGATTAGAGGTAAGCCAGAGGTTAGGGAAATTTTTAAAAACCAACAAAGGATGGCCAAAGAAATAAAGAGGGAGAAGATAAATATTGAGGGTAAACTTGCAAATAATTTCAAGATAAAGAGCAAGAGCTTCTTTAAATAAATAAAGAGAGAGGCCAAAGTGAATGTAGGCCCTTCAGGGAATGAGGCTGGTGAAATAATGGGGAAATGAGGAAATGGCAGAGGAATTGAATAAATACTTTGCATCAGTCTTCACAGTAGAAAACACTAACAGCATTCCAAAGTTGCTGAACAATCAAAGGACAAAAGAAGGAGAGTGATTAAATACAGTAGCTATAACTAAAGAAAAAGTACAAGGGAAACTAGTGGGACTAAAGACTGAAAGGTCCCCTGGGGCTGATGAGATGCATCCTACGATATTAAAAGAAGTAGCTACAAAATAGTGGATACACAGGTAGGTAGCTTCCAAGAACTCTTTGATTCAGAAAAAGTGCCAGAGGATTGGAAAACTATGAATGTTACACCTTTATTTAAAAGGGGAAGGGGGCAAAAAAATGTATCTACAGTCCAGTTAGCTTAATGTCTGTTATTGGGAAAACGTTAAAATCTATTGTAAAGAATGAAATGGCAGAGCATTAAGAAATATGTAATATGATCAAGCAAGTCCCATTCTCCAGCCCTAACTCTGTAGCCTTCTAAATTTATCCCTTGTAAATATTCATCCAGCTCTCTTTTGAAACCTCCTATGGAATTTGCCTCTACCACTCTCCCAGGCAATGCATTCCAAATCCTAATAACTCCCTGAGTAAAGAAGTTTCTCCTCATTTCACTCCTAGCTCTTTTGCTGACAATCGTGAAATTGTGACCCCCTAGTTATACCAATTAATGGAACTCTACAGCTTTACCATCATTTCTTTAAATAAGGTAACAGAACTGACCACAATACATCAAATGTAATCTGACCAAAGATTTGTAGAGGTGCACTATCGCTTCCTTGCTTTTGTATTCTATGCCTCTATTTATAAAACCAGGGATTCTTAATAACTGTTTCAACTTGTCTGGCCATCTTCAGAGAATTATGCACTTAAGCCCCTAAGGCTCTCTACTCACCTAAAAGTTGTACCACTGAGCCTGTATTTTCTCTCCCTGTTTCTTCTTTCAAAATGCATTACCTCACATTTGTCTGTATTGACATTCATCTGCCAACTGTCTGTTTATTTACCAACTTGCCAATGTCCTTCTGAAGTCACTCAGCATCAGCCTCACAATTCACTAGTTCTCCCTAGCTTAGTCTGCAAATTTAGATATTTTGCCCTCAACACCCATCTCCAAATCATTTATATAAATCAGAAAAAGCAGGGGTCCCAACCCTGATCCCTGGGGAACACTACTTTCAACTCATCTCCAGTTTGAGAAAGAAACATCCCACTATCTTTGCATCTATACCTACCCTCTGTTTCCGATATTTTAGTGAACTTCTAATCCATGCTACTGAGGACCCATCAATCACAAATATTTCTAATTTGCTAACTAAACTGTAATTTGGTACCATATCAAATGTTTTCTGAAAGTCCAAATGTACAACATCCACAGCATTACCTTTCACTGCCTGCATCACTTCGTCAAAGAACTCAAATAAATTTGTCAGACATGACCTGCTTTGACAAAACCACGATGACTTTTCAAAACTAAGGTGAGGAGGAGTTTCTTCTCTCATAAGGTAGTGAATCTATGGAATTCTTTACCTTAGATGACTGAGTCATTGAGTGCATTCCAAGCTGAAATGGGCAGAACTTTTAATCAGAAAGGGAATTGAGGGTTAGGGGGAGGAAGCAGGAAAGTGGAGTTGAGGGTTTAGATCAGTCAGTCTGGCCTCTGGCCAATTGAGGGAACTGGCATCAGGCAGAGGACTGGCCATTGAAAGCCCGATATCATCCCCATTCCCTCCCCTTGCTCCCTGTGACCCTCACTTCATATATTCCATCCCATTTTCACTCACCTGTGGCCTGAATTCCCTCCAAAATCTTGGCCCTTTGTGTCCAGCAGCACTGATCTCTCTGGTACGGAGGAGCATGAAGCATGAGCAGCTTCCAGCCTTTGGCTAGCCACTGGCTTTCGGCAGCTGGGCCACCCATGACCAGAGACCTCAATTATGGGGAAACCCTGACAGTGGCAGAAGGCCATATGATTCCATCAGGGCTCATGCCACAGTGCTGACTGGAGATCACTGCTCCATCCCCAACTGGCGTGACACCCTCATCAGTCCAGTAAAATCACAGCCCATGAAGCTCAACACAAGTTGGAGAAACAACACCTCAACTTTCATTGTAGCTCTCTGGTCTTATTATTAAATTCAACAATATCAGGCTTTAGTCACCATTGCCATTATTTTTGACAGTAAGCACCTGATGATATGGAATTGGGAGAGGGAGCAGTTCAGTACATGGTTAGTTTGTTCTTCTCTTTCACAGAACTCCTGGAGTGTACCAGCTTTTTGTGCTTAACACTAAGCTGCTTTAACTAATCTTACGTTCTCTAGGATTTGTGAATAGCTTGTATTTTTCTGATGTCTGTCATCGTGCCTCTATTTTCCTTGTGCTGTGATCACTATTGTCGTTTAACAATGATATGCCGTCCACTCAGTGACCTGACAGTTTCTTATATTTCTTTTCTTGTGCATGCTTCGCTTTTACCCTCTTGTTCTCACTCTCGCCCTTTAACTGTAACATTAAGTTCTGATGAAAGTGCTAATTTTTAGGAGAAACTCACTTCACCTGATGAGGGGGCTACGCTCCAAAAGCTTGTGATTTCAAATAAACCTGTTGGACTATAACCTGGTGTCATGTGATTTCTGACCTTATCCAACCCAGTCCAACGCTGGCACCTCCACATCAAGAGACCATATGGAATACTTGTCTTTACTTGCCGAAGCATAGAGTTTAAGAGCAGGGAGGTGATACTGGAACTGAATGAAACTTTGATTGGGCCACAGCTGGAGTATCATGGTAGTCCTGGAATCAACATTATAGGCCCAATGTGATAGCACTGGAGAGGGTGTAGAGGAGATTTACCACAATACTGTGTAGGCTGGAAAGGCTTAACTATGATGAGAGATTGGATAAACTGGGGCAAACGAAAACAGAAATTGCAAGACAAGTTCAATAGGTCTAGCAGTATCTGCAGAGAGAAGACAGAGTTAATGTTTAAAGTCCAGTGATCCTTCTTCAGAAGACTGGGAATAAACCGGGCTTGTTCCACTTGGAGCAGAGGAGTCTGAGGGGATGGGGGTATATGACTGAGATATATAAAATTATGAGAGGCATAGATAGGATAGACAGGAAAGAATTTTTCCCCTTGGTGGAGGGATCAATGACCAGGGGTCATTAATTTAAGGAAAAGGGCAGGAAGTTTAGAGGGGATGTCAGGAATTGTTTTTGCATCAAGAGAATGTTGGGAATGTGGAACTCACTCCCTGCAGAAGGGTGGTAGAGACAGAAAGCATCATAACATTTAATATGTATTTAGATATGTTCATGCGCTGCCAAGTGCTGGAAAATGGGATCAGAATAGTTAGGTGGTTGTTTTTGACCGGCACACAGACTCAGTGGGCCAATGGGCCTTTTTCTCCGTAGTAGACTTCGATGATTCTATGTGTTCTCCCATGAGGGAATCTCACAGAATCAGGTCCTAGCTTTTTCCATCAAACACACAATTCCAGAGGAGTGGATCAATATTGAGCAGGAGCAAAACTAACAAGCTTGCTGATGATTGTAGCAACTTCACTGACATCTCAGCTGAAGTCAGCTAGCTCACTATTCATCAGGAATTAAAATTTCTTACCCAGATGATAAATGTGGCATGTTTAATGAGACTTTGGATAAACCCATCATCAGTTTGCATGCTTTTTTAAATGAATGTCCAGTTAGCTAAGTTGAGATGCAGTATGCCATTTGACTATTTGTTATAACAGACTGAGAGAGGCTGCAGCAGTACCTTCTCGGCAAGCCAAAACTATCCTTCCGATATAAATGATTTTCAGAGGTTATACTGCCATCATGTGGGTAAGGGAATATAGCACGGGCATGGATGTAATGCAGCATTATAGACAGTTGGGGCTGGATTTTCATGTCGAAAATAGGAATTAGGAGACTGGACTAATCCCTGCTCCCATGCCCCTACTCCCGGCTCCAGTCTCTAAGATTGCCATGGGATGGGCTTTTTAGGGGTTTCTGGCCCGAAAAACCTGTAAAAGGGCATACTGCCTCCGCAGTGGCTAGCTTCCTTTGGAAAAATCCCTTGAACGCATACTTGTGGTGAGTTTTTTAAATAAAATTGAACCTTCTAACCACTTTAAAGTCCCCTCACCGTTCCCTGCACCATTACCCTAACTCTCACCCCATCACTCTCATAACCTACCCCCTTTCACTCAGGCTACCCCACGATCCTAACCTCACCTCTTTTCCTTAGCCTTTTACCTATTACGCACTTTAATAAAGGAATTCAGAAGACCTATTATAACATAACAATATGAACACAAAATACTGATCTGAAATAAAAACAGCAAATGCTGGAGAAAGCAAGCATGGGGCTGGATGAACACAGCAGGTCAAGCAGCATCATAGGAGCAGGAAAACTTGACCTGCTGTGTTCATCCAGCCCCATGCTTGCTATCTCGGATTCTCCAGCATCTGCAGTACCTTTTATCTCAAATGCTGGAGAAAGTTGTCTTTGGTTGGCCCGAGGAGCTGATTCATTGTTCCGTAGGCATTTCATTACCCTGCTGGGTAACATCATCAATGCAGCCTCCGATGAAGCGCTGTTGTGTTTTCCCGCCTGTTATTTAAACTCTGGTGTCCGTAGAGCTGGGTTACCTCACTTCCAGTCTTTTTTCACATGGAGTATATATAGGGTTTAGCTCTATGTGTTTGTTGATGGACTTCTTAGTGAAGAACCAGGACTCTAGGAATTCCCGTGCTTGTCTCTGCTTGGCCTGCCGCAGGATCCTGGTGTTGTCCCAATCAAATTGGTGGTTTTCCTTATTCATGTGGATAGAGATGAGTCAGTATTGGTCGTGTCTTTTTGTTCCTAGTTGATGTTTGTGTACTCTTGTGGCTAATTTTACCCCTGTTTGTCCAATGTCATGTTTGTCATAGTCTTTGCTGGAGAAACTCCATATGTGAAAAGAGATACAGAGCTAACTTTTTGAGTTAAATATTACCCTTCTTTAGAACTCCCCCATTCCAAGTATTGTAAAATAGCAAATAAAGCTCCCTGAATATAGAAACAGACTCTTCAACATTATGTGTAAACAAGGCAAGTGCTTGGATTATAGCCAAGAGCCCATAATACTCCAAGAGAGAACAAAAAGACTTCAGAACTGATATCTCATTATATTCCTAGACTGAATACAAAAACCAATGGAGAAAGATTTAAAAATTCCATACTTATCCTTATATACGGCTATTAAGAGATGTCGCGTAAACAAATTTGTTTTTAAAAGGGAACAATGGATTTTTTACTGGATTTTTCAGGAAAGGAATCAAGCCTCAACAATTGTAGGTCACAGAAGTAATAATTTGGCAAACGCATGGTTCATCTTCAAAACATAGTGTTACGACATGGAGACAGATGGCTGAACAAGTAAGCCTTTCTACCCCTGTATTCACAACACAATGAAATGAAAACCTTCATAAACGCTAAACCATTGGCTCCAGTGACTCATAACCAGACATTTTAAATAAGTAATCCCAGACTCTGTGAATAATGAATTTTAGATACCAGGTCTGTAGTTTAAACAAAAGACTTAGCAATTTATTAGCAATTCAGTAGTTTTAGCAGAACAAAATTAAGTAACAACATAATTTAATTGATGTCTATGATTTAAACCCAATAACTTAGTTTTTAGCACAATTCACACATCAGACAGATAGGCAAACACACACAATTAAGTGATAACTAAAAGAAAATAACAAAACTGGTCAGATTACTGAAGCAGTATTAATGATGCATTGTTCCAGAGGCGTACGCGTTGATTTCTTGGTTGATTTTCCGAAGGTGTCGATCAGGGCAACCTTTTTAGTTCACTCTGAGGAAATCAGCGATACTTGCAAACTAGTTTTTATTTCCTGAACTTTCAATAGCTGATAATGTGAGGTTAGACAGGAAGCTTTCAAATTTTCATGCTGTAGCATCAACAGCCAAACTCTTCCTCACCAAAAACACAGTCCAAAACCCAGTTCAAAGTCTGGCCTCTCCCCATCAAGCTGACTGTCTCACCACGAGGTCACAGTTACCATTCAATTGCTGCTTGAGCATTAGGTCTCTCCCAGACTTGCTGGAACCACGTCCTAGGTATTGACCTCATCAATGGCCAAACCTCTGTGACCTGGTTAAACATATAACTCTCCCCCGGTATTGGAGTCTGTAGAATCTTTCGATCAAAAAACCATCTGCAATTAACTTCCAGGTCTGGCCTCACCTGGGAAGTTGTTCGTTTTCTCTTTTCTTTAAACACAAACTACTGGCCACAGTCCAAAGATTGTTTTCGACTTACAGTTCTCAGTTTATTGCTCCAAACCAAAATTGAAAAAAGAAATAAAATAAAGTAATTTAAAAATCAGCAAAGGATCTCACAATAGTCAGACCAGGGTCATTGATTTATGGAAAGGGGTAGGACGCGTAGAGGGGAGGTGAGGAATTTATTTTTCACCCGGGGAGGTGTTGGGAATCTGGAACTGTAAGGGTGGTAGAGGCAGAAACCTTCATAATATTTAAGAAGCATTTGATGTGCACATATGATGCCATGGCATACAAGACTAAGGGTCATAGAACTATATAGAGCAGGCCATTCAGCCCATCGAGTCCACGCCAACCTGGGTAGGGTAGGAAAATGGGTGCGGGTTGCATGCTCCTAAGAGGGTCAATGAGGACTTGATGGGCCAAATGGCCTGCTCAACACTTTAGGGATTCTATAACTCTCCAAAGAGCATCCTACGCAGACCCATTCCCCTACAATATCCCTGTAATTCTACATTTCCCATGGCGAATCCACCCAGCCTACACATCCTTGGACTACGGGATTAAACCGGACAATGTGCAAACTCCATACAGACTATCACTCGAGGATGGAAACAAACCCAGGTCCCTGACGCTGTGAGGCAGCAGCGCCATCCACTGAGTCACAGTGCCAAGTGGTGGAAGATGGTATTCAAATAGTTAGGTTCTTGTTTTTGACTGGCACAGGCTTGATGGGCTGAAGGGCCTTTTTCTGTGCTGTACATCTTTATAACACTATGATTTTAAGCATGTCCATTCATTATGACAACAGGAAGCTTAGCGAACTGACCAGAAAAGTAAATTGAAAACATGCAGATAAATGTTTGACAACATGAAGGTCCAGGGACGGAACTTCATTAGAAGGGATAGCCGGTCAGAAATGGAACTACAGCATTATTGGGTTATGTCTGCAATGCATGCTTCTGTCTAGCATACACAAAAATGGAAGATTTCCAATATAGTCCCAATAAATCCTAAAGCGGGAAGCTACTTTTCCAGCACTATGGCAGTCTTCCATTCTTTTAGTCTCCAAAATAAATATTCAAACTTCTGTCTTGTCACATACAAGGAGAATTTACTATTCCAGATGATCCATAAAAACACGACAGCTTGAGTCTGAAAGGCCAAAGAAAAATGTTTAGATTTTCTTTTCTGCTGTTGAGCAATGCCAGAAATATTAACTCAGACACCTGGCGCAAAGTTAGCCATGCTTTTGTAAAATAATGACTTGAAACAAAGACAGCAGCATGTCCTTTGGTTATTACATTTCTTTGAAAAGTAATGTATTTATTGTTAATGCTCCCACTTGATGAATTGCCTGCTTTGGTATCGAGTAAACTACTAGGAATCAAGTTTGGTTAAACTAGGCATTGAGCTGCCAACTGTCCTCTGAAGTTCTTGGAGGACGCTCCATGCCTTGACAGGATCGGCTGGTGTTGCATCTCAAGGTATCATTTATTTTGTGAATTCATGCAAACATTTCCAAAGCTTGGAAGGGAGAGTTTGGAACACACTTTTTCCAAGAATATGCTTTGTTGCAAATCATTTTTATTTAGGGTAAAAGCAAAGACACTAGATTAAGTTCAGGTATTGACAGACAAAACATCCAAAGAAATTGTGACTGGATTCCTGTGAGAGCAGATTTACCAGCAACAGTTAAAATCTATTTTAACTGGTCCTTTTACAAGCCAGTGCTCTGCATGACATAGATAATGGTGAGTCAGTTGGGAAAATATCGTGAGACCTGGCAAATGAGGTTCTCTACATCAAGAAAACAAAGTCTGATTTTCAGTTCAAACCTTGTGAATCAACCAGTGAGAAGAGAGAAGTCTATTTGCATTCACTTACATTCCATTTGGACCTCATCTCACAATGTTTAGATGCAATCTCCTTTTCTCCCATGCAACAGGAAAAACTAGACAGCAACAATTCTTTTCCTGTGCTGTGTAATGTCTGTTTAATGCAATCGCCCTTTGAAGTACTTCACATTCACACAAAAGAGGACCCTATCCCTCAGAGAGAAAAAAATACATTTACTCTGGGTAAAGTGGCAGCCATTTTCCAATTTGACTGTATATTTACCATTTGGATGAGGAAGGAAGGCAATATAAGGTAGCACTTCACTAAATCAGCCTCTCAGTCTAGGTTATCCCCAGAAGTTCATATTCCTTTTACATTGCCTTCCCTGTCAAACTCATTGGTTTTCATTTATTCCATGTTCCTACCCAACTCACATATTTAACTGCAAAAAAAAATTACCACAGAACAATAAGAAATAGGAACAGGAGTAGATCATTCAGCACATCATGGTCTGCTCCACTAGTCAGTAGGATCATGGCTGATCTACATTTCTCACATCCACTTTCCTGTGCTTTCCCTCTAAACTTTCATTCCCCAACTGATCAAGGATCGATCAATCTCAAACTCCCAATTCTAAAGAAGGATCACTAGGCTCAAGACATTAACCCTGCTTTTTCTCCACAGCTGATGCCAGACCTGTTGAACTTCTTGAATAATTTCTGTTCTTGGTTCAAGTCTTTAGCACCCACATTACCTTGTTTTATTTTATTGTGGTTATGCACTGTTCCCTTGTGGAAGCCAGGTTGTTGTGACTGTTGATGATACTATTCCACTACCCTGCCCCCACCCGTGGTAACCCTTGCTATCTCATGCTCTGTTTCCCACCTTTCTATGTTGCACTTCCCACCTCCATAATTATTATCCTCTCTGCATCTCAGCTTCCTGCTTCCACTGCCCAAAATCGACTTTCTCAGCAACCCCACCACAGCACTGCCTTGTCACAATTTATTTTCAGTAAACAAATCCCCTGGCCTGACCATAGTTATGACTGACTTGGAAAGACAGCCCTAACTCATGAGTGACCAGGCCCTGACTGGTCTCTGTGCAACTCTTTAATTGACTCACCACTAATCCCTGGTTTGGTTAAACTGGACCTACAGGACTGACCATGGTCACTCCCCATATGGAACTGCAGTAGTTTGTGTGGTGAGGGTATGCCCACAGAGCTGCTAGGTACTGTTTCAATAGAGAAGGATTATTTATTTGGCATTTTTCACAGGAGGAAAAGGTTTCAAATGCATATAACAAATTGGTTACATTTAAATTATGATCATTATTAATATCTACTATCCTATATCTGCCTGTATGACCTGGGAGTGTAACAATAATACCCCACAATCAGATTTTTATCTTCTGCACAAGCATTTTTCTTCAATCTGTTCTGAAGGCAGACTGAACAAACACTTGGCTAACCAATCCTTAGACAAATCATTACTTCACAAAAAACAGTTCTAAAGAAGGGTTACTGGATCCGAAATGTTGATTCTCCTTTCTATCTACAGATGCTGTCAGACCTGCTGAGTTTCTCCAGCAATTTCTGTTTTTGTTCCTGATTACGTTACTTTAGTTGAGATCAAGTAGATACAAAGAGCAACTGCCAGGATCACATGTTTTAGTCAAAGCCACTTACCTTGATGGAAACACCATAGTTAGACATATCCCTGAATTATCTTAATTGAAAGACCCTCCTGTAGCACAGTAGTAGTGTGCCCCTATACATGGGCCAGGAGATCCGGGTTCAAGTCCCACCTGCTTCAGGGATGTGTGATAACATCTCTGAAGAGGTTTGTTAGAAATATAGGTTATAAAACAAAACAGAATAACTCCTTTGTATTCTGTTCTTTGGTACTGGAGCAGGATTGAATCTTCTTATCATTTTTTTCAGACAGCCTGATTCAACCATTAGGTGTTAGTCAAACAGACTACCACAACCCAAGAGGAGAAATGACCAGCCTGACTTGGCAGTAAGTCACAATGAATTCAAATGAATCCAATCTCCTCTGAAGTATTTGATCCTTTCCACTTCCATTACCTCATGGCAGCAAGTTTCCAAACTTGTGCGTAACATCTCTTGCTCAAAATATTAAATCTATGTCCCCTGACCCTTATGTCACCTGCTAATGGGAAGAGTCTTTCTTCTTTACCTTATCTAAGCTTATACACCTCTCTAAAATCTCCCCTCAGACTTTATTGCTCCAAATTAAAAAACCCTGTGGCTTCTCGGACCTAGCTTTGTAACTAAAATCCCTCTAAAAGAATTATCTTCTCTGCACCTTCCAAGGGATCCTCACATCTTTCCTGAAATGTGATAACCATAACTGGAACTCAGGAAGGCTCTGAGGAGTAACAGAGTTCACAAGCCAGATTTTCGTGGAAAAGGCAGGGAGGTTGAGTTGGAAAACTTGCTAATCCAACAGACCCATTTAGAAATGTCCCTGTTAGCCATGTTTTTGTTCAAGTCGGGTGAGGGCAGAAAAGAATCATTTAACAATTTCTGCAAAAATGTGAAAAATGCACTCAGATAGTCAAGATATGCTGTTGTAATGAATTAACTTTTTCTTCAGTTCCATCTATCAGAATTTCCTCAAGTATCAGAGCAGTGCCTTGGTATTAATTCATTCTTCCTGTAACGTGACAACATTGAATTGATGTACTGATTCTCAAAGTGAGAAATGTCTCGCAATAGAATAAGAAATTGCAGATACTGGATTCTGAATTCTGCGTATCATTTATTGATATTATTGATGACAGCTTTCAGCGTATAAAAATGTGATACACTGTGCACTATGATACATTTTGTGGCCATTCAAATTGGTCACTAGAGAGAATAATGCACTCAAATTTTATCACATGGCTTCATCCAGCATTTTATTTACTGACAACTGCAAAATACTTTACTGGTAGGCATCGCAATTGGAAGCAATCTTCTTCCTGCATGTGTTCCACCATTAAGTCACTTTTCCCTGAGAGACCAAAACAGTATCCATGTCATATAGTACCGAAACAAACTCTTCGGTCCAACCAGTCCATGCCAAACACAATCCCAAACTAAACTAGCATGCTTCTGGTCCATATCCCTCCCAACCTTTCGTATTCATGAACTTATTTAAATGCCTTTTAAACGTTGTAATTGTGCACACATCCACTACTTCCTCAGGAAGTTCATTCCACATGCAAACTACTCTCTGTGTAGAAAATTTGCCCTTCGTGTCTTTTTTAAATCTGCCTTCTCTCACCTTAAAACTGTGTCCCCTAGTCTTGAAATCCTTCATCCTCAGGAAAAGACACCTACCATTAACCCTATCTATACCCGTCATAATTATTCCTACAATGATAGAGCATCCACAAACCTTTGCAGTTGAGAATCCAGAGGTCCAAAGGCCTCTTAAGTGAACAGTTTCCTTCTCTTCTCAATTCTTAAAACAAATCAAACCTTTATACTGTGTTGCAGCTTCCACATGCTGTGAAATAGAATCTCAGGCTCTACCTTGTCAAAACTGTGATCTCTTCCTATAATCATAGGGTAAGTCTAGATCTGTTAGCTTTAGGGTCAACGGCAAGTCCCCGGGGTATTAATGATGGGGGATTCAATGATGCAGGACATGAAATGATGAGATTTCCTATTGTTGGAGATAGCCATTGATTGCCATTTGTGTGACTAAACATTTGATATCTGTCATGAAGCCAAGTCTGAATATTGTCCAGATCTTACTAAGAGGTGATGCTGACAGCTCAGCATCCCTTTAATAGGACTCTGCAGTTTTATCCTGTTTTATGTCTGGTGAGCAATACCATACACAGTCTCACCAATGCCCTATACTGAAACACAATTTTCTTGTTCTTGTATTCAATAGCCCTCACAATAAAGTATAACATTATATGAGTTTTCCTGATTATTTGTTGCAACTGCACAGTAACCTTCTATGATTTATGCATTAGGACACCCAGATCTCTCCGCATCTCATAGCTCTATCACATCTCAGCCTTTAGATTATTTGCTTCTTTATTCTTTCTGCCAACATGGAAAATTTCACTTTTTCCCACATTATACTCCGTTTGTCAGATCTCTGCTACACACTTAACCTATGTATATTCCTCTGTAGGCTCCTTATGTCCTCTTCACAATTCACTTTCCTGCAGATCTTTGTGTCAGCTCTTGCAGAGAGCTGGCATGAATTTCTTGGTTTGAATGGCCTCCTTCTGTTCTACAACCATTTTATGATCCTATGGTTTTTCTTTGGTCACTTTGATCATACAAGGTTCATTTCCAAATTTACTTTGGCACTAGTCTCTGAGATATGAATATGATAATCTCGGTTCTAAATGTTTGGTTCTAATTATAGCTAATCTGAGACAGGTCTAATTTCCTATTATTGCTTACTTCATGGAAGGAAGTTTCATTCAAATAGATCACAAAAGAATTCAGTGAGATCCAAATCCAAATCATTTTCCTGAAACTCACTTGTTACAGAATTACATTTCCCTTAGTTTGGTAATTAAAAACACACAACCAATGTAGATCTGAGGAATGATTCAAGCTTTCTTGCTGTCTGTGCTGAATTTGTTTTTCTTTCAATAAATGTAATTAAATCTGAATTACTCAGACTCAGATATAAGTGATCCATCCGGGACAAAACACAGAACATGTAGTGGCCTTGACTGCTTAAGATAAGGCTGTTTCTGTGTAAGTTTACTCTTTGTACTCTCCAAGAATGTTAGAAATGTTGGTAAAGCAATCAATGTTGTGGGTCACTTGAGGAGTGCCAATGAACTGACCAGGTTTTTGAACTGTTTACAAGGCTAATATGAAATGGTGTATTTAGAGATCTGAAACCGACAACATTTCTCGTGCAGCTGTAGAGTTATTAAAATATGATCTGCAGTGAAAACAAATGAGAGAAAAACAAAGCTATACTTCAGTAATTCCAGGTTTGGTACTTTGTTTGGCTGACTGAGCAGACGGACAAAATAACAAAACCTGAAAATAAATCTAAATTTCAGCTATATAGATAGGTCTGGCCCAGCGTTATGCTGTAGGTAGGCACCACACAGCATACCCTCTCAGCTGATCTTCTCACTGCTGCAAGAATGAACTGAATATACGATCCGTCAGTTATCATGCTTTTATTCGGGGTAAATCATGTTTGATAAATTTGCTAGAGTTTGTTTAGGATGTAACAAGCAAAGTGGATAATGGGGATCCTGTAGATGTAGTATATGTGGACTTCCAGAAGTTTTTAATAAAATGATGAACAAAAGATTTACATGATTTGATCAAATGGGGTTAGGAGTAATTTATTAGCTTGGATAGAGAATTGACTAACCAACAGAAAACAGAAGGTTGGGATAAATGGCACAATTGCTCAGTGGTTAGCAATGCTCTCTCACAGAACACATTCTACCCGTGTCTACGTGGGTTTTCTCCAGATGCTCCAGTTTCCTTCCACAGTCCAAAGCTGTGCAGGTTAGGTTGATTAGACATGCTAAATTGCCTATGGTGTCCAGGGATGTGTAGGCTAGATGGATTAGCCATGGGAATGCAGGGTTACAGGGATGGGGTAGGACTTGGTGGAATGCTCTTCAGAGAGTCAGCGTGGACTTGTTGGGCAAAATGGCCTGTTTCCACTCTGTACGGATTCTATAAAATTGTTGAGTATTAGCTCTGGAGTTGATGTGCTGATATCACTGAGAAGGTGATGGTGAACTATTTTCCTTTAGGGAAGGAAACCTGCATTCTTACCCGGTATGGTGTAATCATATCTTCAATCCAATGCTAGCGTGACTGCTAGCTTCTCTCCAAAGTAGTCTGAAGACCGTCCATAGCGTCACAGGGCAACTAGGGAAGGGCAATAAATGTTACATGTGGCAATGCCCACATCCCAGGAATGAAAGAAAGCATGTGTTATTTCAATCAAAATATGCATGTGTTATTTTTAAAGTTTAACTGGAAAACATGGATGAATCTGACATGGCTTTATTTATTCCCCATGGGCAATGCATCTGTGAAGGTGTTGGGCCTTCTCCTTGGCAAACAGCAAATTTGTCCGAAAGCATCAACATGGCCCAGTATAAAAGCTAAGTACTGCAGATGCTGGAGATCAAGAAATGCTGGAGAAGCTGAGCAGGTCTGGCAGCATCTGTGAAGAAAGAAATAGACATAACAAATACAAATCGAATATGACACTTTGCTGCTCAGTATACACCAGTTTACTACTGAGAGTTACACGGAAAATCTAAGATCGTAAGATATTAAGATATAAGGTCAGAAGTAGGCCATCCAATCCATTGTATTTGCTCACCTCCCCCCTCAACATAATCATGGCTGATCTGATAATCCTCAATTAAAAGCAAAATACTATGGATGCTTGAAATCTGAAACAAACACAGGGAATGCTGGAGAACCTCAGCAGATCTGGCAGCATTAGTGAAGACAGAAACAGAATTAATATTTCAAGTCCACTATGACTGTTGGTCGAAGACTTTCCCACAAGAGGAAACAACCTCCCCATATGTACCCTGTTAAGCTCCATAAAAATCGTACATGTTTCAATAAGGTCACCACTCATTGTTCTAAACTCAAATGAATACAAGTCTAATCTACTGAACCTCGCTTCATAAGAAAATCCCTCCATTCCCAGAATCAGCCTAGTAAAACCTCTCTGGACTGCCTCCATTGCCAGAATAACCTTCCTTAGATAAGGGGACCAAAGCTGTTCACAGTATTCCAGGTATGGTCTGATTAGCACCTCGCATAGTTTTAACCAGACCTTCCTATTGTTACACGCGATTTCCTTCGAAATAAAGGCTAACATTTCATTTGCCTTCCCTATCACCCATTGAACTAGGATGAAAACGTGAGAAGGGGATTTATTTTTCGAGGAAGCTTCCATTGGAATTTAGAAGAATGAGAGGTGATCTTATTCAAACATACAAGATCCTGAAGGGACTTGAGTGGATGATGAGGCAATGTGGGAAAGATTAGACCTAGAGTTCACAGTTTAGAAACAGGAGTCTCACATTTAGGACTAAGATGGTCAGCCCTCAGACTATGGAGCTGCAGCAGAGGGGAAATGAGTAACCACTAAACAGAGGAAAGGGATGAGGCAGACAGATATGAAAGCAGCTAAAGGCATTCCTCTCATTAACCGTTTTTCTATGTTGGAAAACAATGATGTTGTGTATTTGTGCATGTATGGTGGACTGTCTCTTTACAGTACGATCACATGATGTAATGATGACGTCATTCGCCACTTTGGTCTCAACAAACAGTTCTTTCTATCCTTGCTGCCTGTCGACTGAACACCTCTGTAATAAAGCTCCCGCTGTTTAATACTTAAGCCTCCTGGTCTTTCCTGGAACTTAATACTAGAAGAAAATTAGTGATAAGGATAAAAACTGCTTCAAGATCCACTGATTCATCAATAAAAGGAATCATAGTCCTCACTGCTGATCTCAGAAGCACTTCAACAAAAAGAAGAGAAAAGAAATCAAAAGATGCTATCACTGCACCAAAGCAGGTACAGTCAGCGAACTGAAACAGATTCAGCCCAGAGAGGAGGTGAACAGTGCAGAATCAGCTCATTATATGCTCCACCTTGAAGGAACACTGTGAAAAAAGAGTGTGCTACACAAAGGGAAATGTTTTGAGCAATTAGGATTAGCAAAGAGGAGGTAAGAAGAAACACTGGCAGGTAAATTATGGAGTATATCAAGGGGAAGAGGAAATTCAGAGAAACAGTAGAGCCCAACAGGGACTGAGGGGGTAATCGGTGTATGGAGCTGGAGGATGTTGATGTGATGTTAGATGAATACTTCACATCTGCCTTCACTTTGGAGAAGGAAGACGTAAGTAGAGAATTCAGGAAGAGGGACTGTCAGGTTCTTGAGCAGTTTGACATCAGGTATTGAAGGTTTTGGCAGGCTTCAAGATGAACTAATCCTGGTCTGCATGAGCTGTATCCCAGGCAGATATGAGGCAAGGGAGGAAATTACAGGGGCCCTGGCCCAAATTGTTTATTCCAGTTTAACCACAAGGGAGATGCCAGAGGACTGGACCACAACTAATGTGTTCTACTTTTCAAGAAGGGTGATAGAAATAAACCAGGTAATTATACGCCAGTGAGTCTCGCATCAGTGCTAGGGAAACTATTGGGGAAAATTCTGAATGGGAAAATTAATCACTTGGAGAAGCAAGGTTTGATCAGGGACAGTCAGCATGGCTTTGTTGGAGGGAGGTCGTAGATGAGGATAGTGCAGTTGATGTAGTTCATATGGTTTTCAGCAGAGCCTTTGACAAGATCCCACTAGGGAAACTGATAAAGAAGGTAACAATACATGGGATCCAGGGTAACTTGGTAAGATGGATCCCAAATTAGCTTAGTGACAGGAAACAGAGGGTGGTGGTTGAAGGCTATTTGTATGATTGATGACTGGAGTCCAGTGGACTGCCACAGGGATCAGTGCTGGGTCCCTTATTGCATTACATACAGATGAGAATGTGGACACTAATGATAAGCAAGTTTGCAGATGACATAAAGGCTGGCCCGATGAGGAAGAAAGTTTAGGTTACACGAAGATGTAGACTGGTTGGTCAGCTGGGCAGATCAGTGGAAGATGGTATTTAACCATGAAAAGTGTGAGGTGATGAACTTTGGAAAAAGTAACAAAACAAAGGGGTACTCAATGAATGGCAGGAGACTAGGAAGTTCAGAGGAGCTTCCAGAGGGATCTTGAATTATTTGTTCTCAGATCCCTAAAGGTGGCAGGACAGAGGTTAATAGTGTGGTTAAGAAGGCATATGAGACACTTTCCTTTATCAGTCATTGCATAGATTATAATGTGGACGCACCAGTGTTCGACTGGGGTCAACAAGGTCAGAAGTCACACAAAACCAGGTTACAGTCCAACAGGTTTATTTGAAATCACAAGCTTTCGAAGCACTGCACCTTTGTCAGGGGAAGTGAAGGGAAGCACATAGGCTCAGAATTTATAGATAGAGAGATCAAAAGATTGTATAAACATTGTGAGTGGAGTGTCGAGAGGCCGAATAACAAGTGAGTAAAGTGTCAGCAGCTGAATAACAAGTGAAGGCATGACCTATTATCCAAATAATTGACGTAGAGAGATACTTACAAAAAATTAAAAATAAGATGGTGATAACTTTTTGTAAGTATCTCTCTGCCTCAATTATTTGGATAATAGGTCATGCCTTCACTTGTTATTCAGCTGCTGACACTTTACTCACACCATCTGACACTTTTGTTCACCTGCAGAGATTTGCTACTCAGCCTGTCGACACTCCACTCACAACGTTTGTACGATCTTTTGATCTCTCTGTCTATAAATTCTGAGCCTGTGTGCTTCCCTTCACTTCGCCTGACAAAGGTGCAGTGCTTCGAAAGCTTGTGATTTCAAATAAACCTGTTGGACTCTCTCCTGGTGTTGTGTGACTTCTGACCATAGATTATAACGACAAGGAGATTATGTTGGATCTGTACAAAACTTTGTTTAGGCTACAGTTGGAGTACTGTGTGGAGCTCTTGTTGCTACACTAAAGGAAGGTTTTGGTTGCTTTGGAGAGAGTGTGCAGGATGTTGCCTGGGATTGAGCATTTTAGCTATGAAAGCAGGCTGGATAAGCTGGGGATGTTTTCTTTAGAGCAGAGATGGACGAGGAAGAACCTGAATGTGTTGTATAAGATCATGAGGAGCATGGGGAGGGTGGATAGGAAGCAGCTGTCCTCCTTATTCGAAGGGTCACTATGAGGAGACATAATTTTCAAGTGAAGCGCAGAAGGTTTAGAGGAGATTTGGAGGAAAAAAAAGTTTTTATCCAGAGAGTGGTGAGAATCTGGAACACACTGCTGGGAAGGTAGTAGAGGTGGGAAACCTTCACAACCTTTAAAAAGCACACAGATGAGCACTTGAAACAAAATAACATTCAGAGCTATGGGCCGAGTGCTGTAAAGTGGGATTAGTGTAGATAAATCAGCACACTCAATTGGCCGAAGGGTCTCTTCTGTGCTGTGTGAGTCTATGATTCCATGAGCCATGTTTCACTCAAAAGGTCATGAGCCTTTGAAACTCTCTTTCCCAAAGAGCAGTGAATACTGGATCATTGACTATATTAAGGCAACACTAGTTGGATTCTTGCCTAAGGGCATCAATGGCTATCAGGTATAGGTGTGAATGTAGAGTTGAGGCCACAATCAGATCAGCCATGATCTTTTTGAATATAGAGCAGGCTATAGGGACCAACAGTCTATATACCAACACCCTCCCCAACTCTGATGATTGTGTGAATGTTGAAAAGTATTTCAAATTTGAACAGTAAAACCTAAACCTTGTTCATCAGGACATAAATATGTGCACAGCCAGAAATGAAGCAGTAAATCAGATTGAGGGAAAAAGTGATTTGCTGTACAGTAGCACCTCGTGGCTGTTTAAGGAACTACATGCAGCATCAACAGAGGGATTTTCACAACTGCATGGTGAAACTTTTTATTTTTAGCAGCAGCATCAATGGACAGTAATGACACGATTTTGGATTATTTTGGTGAAAACAGTGCTAACTGTTCCTCAGAGATAAAAGGTACTGCAGATGCTGGAGAATCCGAGATAACAAGCATGGGGCTGGATGAACACAGCAGGTCAAGCAGCATCACAGGAGCAGGAAAACTTGATGTTTCAGGCCTAAACCCTTCATCAGAAATTGCTGAGGCCAGGCGCCAACTCTCTGACACCTCCTCCTACCGCCCCCTGGATCATGACCCCACCCCCCGAGCACCAAACCATCATCTCCCAAACCATCCACAACCTCATCACCTCAGGTGACCTCCCACCCACCGCCTCCAACCTCATCGTTCCCCAACCCCGCACCGCCCGCTTCCAGCTCCTCCCCAAAATCCACAAACCTGAATGCCCTGGTCGACCCATTGTCTCCGCCTGCTCCTGCCCCACCGAACTCATCTCCACCTACCTAGACTCCATTTTCACCCCCTTGGTCCAGGAACTCCCTACCTACGTCCGTGACACCACCCACGCCCTCCACCTCCTCCAGAACTTCCAATTCCCAGGTCCCCAACACCTCATTTTTACTATGGACGTCCAGTCCCTATATACCTGTATTCCCCATGCTGATGGCCTAAAGGCCCTCCGCTTCTTCCTGTCCCGCAGAACGGACCAATCCCCCTCCACCGACACCCTCATCCGCCTAGCCGAACTCGTCCTCACCCTCAACAACTTTTCTTTCAATTCCTCCCACTTCCTACAGACAAAGGGGGTGGCCATGGGTACCCGCATGGGCCTAAGCTATGCCTGCCTCTTTGTAGGTTATGTGGAACAATCCCTCTTCCATACCTACACTGGCCCTAAATCCCACCTCTTCCTCCATTACATTAGCATTTCTGATGAAGGGTTTAGGCCCGAAACGTCAAGTTTTCCTGCTCCTATGATGCTGCTTGACCTGCTGTGTTCATCCAGCCCCATGCTTGTTATCTCTAACTGTTCCTCATTCGGGCTTCAATTTCTTTACTGACTAATGCAGATCTTCAGTTTAAGTGCTGGCTTAAACTCCTAATTTTGGCCTCTTCAAAAGCTCTTTAGCTCCTAAATACAGGGAAAATTGACCTCTTGAAGCTTGAGCTATGAACGACTGCACAGAATTATTAAGCAGTTTATGCCTGCTTAAATTTCCTGATCATGCTTATTAACAAGGTTGCAGATTAATTTGGTGGTTAGCATTTAAGTGCTCACTCCTAACAGCAGCTAAGTGGAGGTTTATCACTCTTGCCATTGTAGGGAAAAGACAATAGCTTTGAACGGAAACTGTGATTACAGTAGATATTTTTGAGCAACCTATTCAGAGATGCTTTAACACACCTTTCAGACAGAAAGACTTGAACCCAGGCCTCCTGGCTCAGAGGTAGGATCACTCCTACAGTGCCACAAGAACCCTCAATGTAAGTACATGAAACATGTCAAATGAAAGAAGGAATTAACCCAGTAATTCTGAGTATAATAAGAAAACGATAAGTTCTACACCACAAAATTTACTTAAACTTATAGATCTTGATCTCTGATCCAGTGAAAACAGGAATGGATGCTTATCTAGTTAATCTAAACAGAAGGAATTTGACCTTAAGGCCTAAACTTTCGACTCCTGTGTTCATGATGCAAAATAGGCTGCTAATAGGAAAAATAAGTAGAAGCTACCCGTCACCAGAAATTCATCCAAATTATAACACGTACATTTTCTTCTGGCTTTGAGGTAACTATCCTCTATTTCCTGTTAGCACATAGAACAGTACAGCACAGTACAGGCCCTTCGGCCCACGATGTTGTGCCGAACTTTTACCCAAAGCCTAAGGTCTATCTAACCTCCACCGCTACCTTATACTATCATCCAAGTGCCTATCTAATAGCTGCTTAAATGCCCCTAATGAGGCCGACTCCACTACCCTCTCCGGCAATGCACTCCATGCCCTTACCACTCTCTGAGTAAAGAACCTACCTCTGACGTCTCCCCGATATCTGCCTCCTTTCACTTTAAAACTATGTCCCCTTGTAAAAGCTACCTCTACTCTAGGAAAAAGTCTCCGACTGTCTACTCTATCTATACCTCTGATCATTTTGTAGACCTGTATCAAGTCACCTCTCATTCTTCGTCATTCTGAAGAGAAAAGCTCTAGCTCTCTCAACCTTTCCTCATAAGACCCTCCCTCCATTCCAGGCAACATCCTGGTAAATCTCCTCTGCACCTTTTCCAACGCTTCCACATCTTTCCTGTAAAGAGGTGACCAGAACTGGACACAGTACTCCAGATGCGGCTGAACCAAGCTTTTGTATAGCTGGAGCATAACTTCACAGCACTTGAAATCCATCCCTCTATTAACGAAAGCTAACACACCATACGCCTTCTTAACAACTCTATCCACCTGGGTGGCAGCTTTCAGGGAACTATGGAGATGAACCCCAAGATCCCTCTGCTCCTCCACACTGCCAAGAATCTTTCCGTTAACCCTGTATTCCGCTTTCAAGTTTTTCCTTCCAAAATGAATCACCTCACACTTTTCAGGGTTAAACTCCATCTGCCACTTCTCAGCCCAGCTCTGCATTCTATCAATGTCCCTTTGTAACCTAGAACAGCCCTCCATGCTATCCACAGCGTGACCCACCTTTGTATCGTCCGCGAACTTGCTAATCCACCCTTCCACTCCTTCATCCAAATTATTTACAAAAATCAGAAATAGAAGAGGACCCAGAACAGATCCTTGTGGTACACCACTCATAACTGAGCACCATGCTGAATATTTTCCATCCACTACCACCCTTTGTTTTTTAAGGGTCAGCCAATTCTGAATCCAATCTGCCACATTTCCCCCTATCCCATGCCTCCTTACCTTCTGCATGAGCCTGCCATGGGGAACCTTATCAAACGCCTTACTTAAATCCTTGTATGCCACACCCACTGCTCTACCTTCATCCACGTGTTTGGTCACCTCTTCCAAGAATTCAATAAGGTTTGTGAGGCATGATCTACTCCTCACAAATCCATGCTGACTATCATGAATCAAACTGTGCTTTTCCAAGTGATCATAAATCCTGTCTCTCAGAGCCCTTTCCAATAATTTGCCCACCACTGACATAAGACTAACTGGTCTGCAATTTACGGGGTTATCCCTGTTCCCTTTTCTGAGCAAGGGAATGTCGTTTGCCTCTTTCCAATCTTCCAGCACTATACCCGTGGACAGTGAGGACGAAAAGATCATCACCAAAGGCCCTGCGATCTCGTCCCTCACTTCCCATAGAATCCTCGGATAAATCCCATCAGGCCTGGGGGACTTATCTATCTTCAACTTCCTCAGAATTCCAAGCACATCTTCTTTACTAACATCAACCTCCTCTAGCCTACTTGCCTGTTTCACAATGTCTCCCCCTACAACTAGGTCCCTCTCAGTTGTGAATACCAAAGAAAAGTATTCATTAAGGACTTCTCCTATCTCTTTAGGCTCTGTGCACAAATTCCCTTGACAATCCTTGATCGGCCCTACCCTTTCTCTGGTCATTCTCTTGTTCTGCACATATGTGTAAAAAGCCTTGGAGTTTTCCTTGATCCTATCCGCCAAGGTTTTCTCATACCCCCTTCTAGTTCTCCTAAGCCCTTTCTTCAGCTCTTTCCTGGCTAACTTGTATCCCTCTAGAACCTATCAAGGTTTGTTATCAAAGGTGAATCTCGTACTGTAAAGTGGACACTGGTAAAGAAACTAGAATACATGGAAATGACACTGTTGGAGCATTTATTTCTGCTGTTAATACACTTGTGTGCCAATTTATGGGGTGTTACGGATCAGGGGAAGGTGGCTTCAGTGATGTTTTCTCATTCTCGGTCTATGTTCTTATTGTTAAAATGAAGTACTTCTATTTAGGTCATAAAATCAAATACAACCCATTTTATAGAAATGTCCCACTTAACAGTACTTTGTATTATAAGTTCTTAAGGACTTAATTAATTACTTTAAGGCTGGACTCATATTATACCTTATGATTTTTAAAGTTTTAATGAGTAACTTCCTACTGTCTGGCTAAAGTTCCGAGAACAAACAGCAACCAGTATTGTTGTGATTTGGCCTTTCTCCAATACACTTCATTGTACAAATAACTTAACAGTTTCCATATGCAGGCCAAGTTTCTCTTGATGACATACTTTCTATGTCTTTACTCACACAATTTAACCCTGAGTTGAGAAAAATCACTCATCACTGAATATGTAGGCTGTCCATTTTTTTGTCTGTATTCTTTATTGCCACCTAAAATATTACATTTCAAATTCTTACATTGAGGCTAACGCTCAAAGTCAGATTTGTTTACAGGTTAAATAATTCAAACAAATTGAAGGAAAAATTATAAATCAGAGCATAAATCAAACTTACACAACCAACTTTTTAATAGATTTTTTAAAATAGTTGATGTGTTCTCTCTAGTTGTTATGCGAATTCTGGCAGCATGAATACTGATGCTGGCTTCTTTCCAAGAACAACCATCTCAAGATTTAGTCATACACAGCTAAATGCATTATAACCCACGTTACAATGGTCTTTCTGGGCTCAGGCTGTTTTACCTACTAAATTTCCAGATGGGTCAGAAAGTAGGACAGAAGCTGTTCAGGATGGAGCTGTTAACGTGACTCAAAAATATCACATGGCATGATATCACAATGATGTCAGCACGCAGCTGTCTGAAAGATACATGCTTGCCAGATCATAGATACATGCAATATCACAATACCCACGTTACGTCTCAGTTGTTAAGTTCCCATATGTTGTGAAAATGCCCCTTAGCAGTAACAATTGGTTCCTGGCTATGTTGACATATAACACACAGAATCCAAAATTCCATCTTCATTCCAAGCACATCTCTGAGACTGTGAAGGGGGTGGGGGTATGGGGTGATCGGAGGGTAATGAAGGGAGAAAAATCGGCAAGTTAGGTTTGGACAGAACTCAGATCCACTGGGATTCTACATCTCAGAGCAGGGCTAAAAACTATAATGCTGGGGTTGTGAGTGGATGTAATACCAGGCTCACCTTGTTAAGGGCTGAGGACGTCCCAGTCTTCCTTAGGAATATCAGCATAGCCAACACATCTCTCAAAAGTTCCAACAGAACCAATGCATGCTGAGATCATATGCAGTTTATATGCCTTGTAAAGGGCTCAGGTTTCTGCAGAGTTCAGGTAATCGATCCTAACTGGGATAGTCTACATTTCAGGAAATCATTTAACTGCAGAACTGGAGGTACTCTGAGGCCTTTTCAGGAGTATACCTTCTACTTGGAGCCAGTTTCATTTTTTAGGCTTCAGTCCATGTGGCCACAGGCTCTCATCCCAACCCTTGGATTGGACAATGTTCCGATATGATTTTAGATGGTGTTAGCAACCTTCGCATTGGCCAGCCACAGTGTTGTTGTAGCTCATGTTCACTGCTAAAGTGGGTCCATCAGATTTCAACCCTACAGTCTCCTCTTACATTTGGATCTCTCTTCAAATTCTTTCCCAAGTAAAGTAAATACTGTGGGACATTGAAAGGTTTTTGGTGTGGTGAGGATTCTTGTGTTGTGTAGTCAAGTTATCTGGCAACAATTAATGAAAATATTAGGACTTTTAATGTCAATAAAGAAAGAATGCCTTTCAATAACTGTATTTTTATCAACAATTTTAACAGGAGTCTAATTATCTAATTATTCACCATAGGAACACTCTGCATGCATCAATATATTAAACATGTTAGACCTCAAATGGAGTCTTTTTATCAGGTATCTCTCAGACTGATTTACTTTTATCTACATTTTGCATCCAGTAAAGAGATGGCCCATTCAATTTTTTTGAAGGCCCTATAAATATCAAGACAGAAAACATCTACTTTTGTCAGACATCCAGTTATTGCTCAATGAGGAATTTTTGGGGAAGCACAACAAGATAATTACAACAACAACACAACAAGATAATTACAACGGAGCTTTCTAGAAGCCATGAGCTTGTATCTGAAATATCTCAAGTATGGACAGAGGCATTTTAATCTGCAGTATTAATCAGGATACAGCCAGATTTGCTTGAATGTTTGTTAATATAACTTCTTAATAACTATGAATTATTTATATTTTGGTAGCACACAGCAAACAGTATGTATGCTAAGCGTTATTCCTTAACACAATTTCCAAAAGTATATCAAATTAATCAATAACATTGTGTCAGTTCCTACCTTACCATATGCTTTTTGTTCTATCAAGCATCTATTAATTGGAACTATCGCTGATTTAAAACAAAGCTAACACAATGTTTTCTGGCTTTTAATTTTTAGGAAAGAGGATGGTTTGCCTGAAATCCTGGGAAATTAAATAGTGGATCTGGAGCAGGGACTGAATAACATTAAAGCAAGTAAAACATTGGTAATGAGGAAATTAATGGAATGAAAGGCTCACAAAGACCTGACGGTTTCCATCCGAGGGTGTTAAAGAAAGTAGGGGAGCATATTGTAGACACCCTAGCTATAATCTTTCAGAATTTCCCTAGATACAGGAGTCAACCCTCTGGGTTGGAAATTTTCACATTCACTCCTTTTTTAAGAAGTGTGTAAAACAAAAACCAGGGAATTACAGACCAGTTAGCCAAACATCTGTATAGGGAAAATTGTTGGTGTCTATAATCAAGGATGTGGTAACTGAACACATTGAAACGCTTCAGTTAATCACGGAGAGCAGAATGGATTCATGACAGATAGATCACACTGACAAACCTCATTGAATTTTTTTTGAAGAAATTATTGAGGTAGTAGAGAGGGGAATGTCTGTGTATGTTGTTTATATGGACTTCCAGAAGGTATCTGATGAAGTCCCACGTAAGAGATTGTCAACAAAGGTAGAAGCCCATGGAACGGAGGGCAAATTACTGAGATGGCTGGGAAAGTGGTTAGTTGGCGGGTGACAGAAAGAAGGTAAAATGGGTCAGTATTCAAGCTGGCAGGATGTGACCAATAGTGTCCCACAAGGATCTGTATTGGGTTCTCAATTATTCACGTTATTTATTAATGACTTGGATAATGGAATAGAAAGTCACACATCCGAATTTGCTGATGACAGTTAAGGTGGCATTGCAGACAGTGTAGATGTTAGCATAAAATTACAAAGGGATATTATGGAGTTCATTATAAGCAAATGTAAGATTATTCATTTTGGACTGAAAAAGTATGGATCAGGGTACTTTCTGGATGGTATAAAGTTAAGTATAGTGGATGTCTAAAGAGACTTGAAGGGTTCAGATGCATGGATTTTTATAATGTCACAAATGGGTGCAAAAATTATTCAAGAAAGCTAATGGAATGCTGGCCTTTATTATTTTGAGGGCTACAGTACAAGGATGTAGAAGTTATGTTGCAGTTATACAAACCCTGCTTAGACCTCACTTGGAGAACTGTGAGCGGATCTGGACATTACACTTTATGAAGCATACGTTGGCCTTGGAGGAAGTACAATGTAGGTTTACAAGAATGATACCTGGACGTCGGGAGTTTATTTATCAGGAATGATTATACAATTTAGGCTTGTTTTCTCCAGAATTTAGATGGTTAAGGATTGATCTGATTGAAGTATTCATGCTATTAACAGGAAAAGACAGAGTAGATGTGTTGGATCGCAGCATGTGCTTAAGTGATTCTTTCAGATTCAGGTTAAGAGAAGGCTCAACAACAGCAATTTGCTTAAATACAAATGTTTATTAAATAATACATTATTATAATAGTAATAATAAATGATTATTGCAGTAATAATAAATGGAAGCGAAGAAAAAAAGCAACAAGTCTCACGTCCCTCTGCCCTCTGGGGACCCCTCGATCAATGGCTGGTCTAGAGGCTTAGGTTCGTTCCGGGCACCATTCACGATCCCTGTCTTATGTTAAGTCCATCAGCCGCGGAACGAAACTCTCACTCTCTCGTACAGCATCACAAAACAATCGGGACAGAAAACAACAGATACAACAGACAAAAGAGCTGGCTCGTACAGAAAACAAGTTTTTTAATTGTGCTGTCTGCGGCACTCATCCAAGGTCATGCAGTTTGTTGAGTATCATCAACAAATTTAGTCCTTCAGCCTATCCTATACAATCCACCCCAATGATATATGACAGCGCATGTTAGAATTGCCGATGCAGACGCAAATCAGCGACAGCCACACAAGAATGTACAATAACACCTACACTAGAAGATTAAAACTACAATGAAAATAACTAGTATCAATACAAAGAATACAACAATAGAGTGTATCGTCAAATTTATGATCACAGTTCCCTTTGGGGACCTACCTTAATTATCTATATATAGAAACAATACATCACGGGTTGTGTGCGCGCACACACACACACACACGATGTACTGTCCAGGCCGTAAAGAAACAAGCAAGTGGTGCCACCTGATTGAGGTGACCAGAATATCGTCTACATTCTTAGTCAGTTAATCTATTTACATAAATTGCTCTAAAATTCAGTATATTCCAGATTCAGGTTCTTCATTTGTGTTTTTTTTCCAATTTCCTATCCACAGACTCCTCCATCACCTGTGTCTTTGCTCGGTGTTTTTTCCACATACACTAACTGCCCTAACATATTTCAATTTCACCTACTGGTTTAGTCACAAGAACATCCCACCCAGACACATCCACCTACCCTTTCCCAGTAACCCTACATTTCCCCATGTCTAATCCACCTAATTTACACACCCCTGGACATAACAGGCAATTTAGCATGGCCAATCCACCTGACCTGCACATCTTTGGACTGTGGGAGGAAACTGGAGTACCCAGAGGAAACCCACACAGGCATGGGAAGAATGTGCCAACTCCACACAGACAGTCACCTGAAGGTGGAATCAAACCTGGGTCTTTGGCGCTGTGAGGCAGCAGTGCTAACCACTGAGGCACCGTGACTCCAAAATTTACTGAATCCAAACACAACATGGAGCCTATTCCAAAAAGTTAAATTTTTACCAAGCTTTATGAACCAAATTTTTGAATCAACATTTTGCAAATTTTGGCTTTACGCAACCACTAATGGCTTCTTAAAAGGTCATTACATGAACCATACATGATCCACACAGATACAGGCACACAATACACTTTCAAATCACCATACATTCCCAAAATGCTGACTCAACTTCAAAGTATCTCCAGATCTCAAGCTCCAGGAAACAAAAAGACACAAATTATGTGAGGCGACATTCAGCAACCAACAAACAAAGGTGCATTCAAAGTAGACCACAAAGAGTTAACATTTCTATAACGTTCAGTGCACTTGCACAGTGCAGAAACCCGGCTTCCAGTTCTCCCTTTTTTCCCAGTTATAACTGTCTCTCACACGTTTGGGGGTCCTAAAAGGGAGCTGCACTGGTGCCAGACTGAATCGCTTCTAATAATGCAGTTCATGCCCCTTCTATATTCGTAGTTTAGTTTTTGGAAAATCTGGAAGAGGAGGAGCACAAGATGCAATGTTTGGTTGTCCTGTTTGAGAATATTCCCCTTTATCCTGTAGCTGTTTTGATACTGCAGAAGTTTTCTGTTTCAGTTTTGTAATTCCACTGTGTGCTCCAATTGATGCCAAAGGTACAAGAGTGTTCATTCTCTGGTGCAATAAATAGATCTTTTTTAAGGTTACCATTTATCACAGTATCAGAAATCTTTTAAAGCCACTCTTTGCCTTGCCCTGACTAGATAGCTTCCATTAGAGAACTGTGTAAGCACTCATCTTTCTGTACACACTTCTGAACAATGGGTTTGATTTTCTTGCAAGGCCCAAACATGTTGGTATTGGGTTTGATATTGAAACAATCTGTGTGAAAGGAAGGTCTGGCTGCGTCACAAATACTGTTTTGGTATCTGGAGAGAATACAGTAGATATTGTAGGCAGGTTTGAGGCACATAAATTATGTGAGATGCAATCACCATATTTCATAGCAGTAACATGAATTTGAAAAGAATTTGAAAGTAAAGTTGAATTTGGATTGGTTGCAAAGGTCACAGGTGCATTAACTGACTGATCACACGGAGCACCCAATCCAGATTGGAGGATTTGGGCTAATAAATATGTTAAGAGAACGGATATTTCTAAGCACATTTTGACCTGTTTCAGAATGGCATTAATGAGGTATGAGACTAGTTTCCTTACCCTGTTTTTTTTGAGCACAGATATTTTGGGATGAAATGTGCTTCCACAGTAACATTTAGCAATATTCAATGGAAGCTGGCCCTGACACTAAAGAGTTCATCCAGACAATGAGTTTTGCCAGATTTCACATGAGCAATTGCTTGGCTTCCCCTATGGAGAAACTGACAGCCTTCATTGAGACCCAGGTTCAACAGACTAATCAGTGGTTGTTAAATAGATGCTGAGACCTTCAAAACGTATTCATGTATGTTGGTTGATCTTAATTCCATCGCCTGGTTAGCTGTGAGAGTTCCTGAAGAATAAGTAGCAAAGTGACCACTGCATTATGGTGATAGCAAGCATAAGGTGGCTTCTTGGTGTACAGCAGTGATTCCTCTAGGGAGGAGATATAGACAGTCAATGCGTACAATTTTTCAAATGTAAGGTTTGTCAAAGCCACCATGCCTATTGGTGTCTGGTTTGAATGAGGAACTCACAGGTTCCTTCATACTTCTTTCATTTACCCTTACTTCAGATGCAGGAGCTTCATTCTGCTGACCTGCCTGCTCTGTTCCTTCCGTTTTGTCAGCTGCAGAGTGTGATTCCACCAGGACAGCCATGGGTAGGGAACTCCCTGCTTTTGCGACAAATGACAACACCTTCTGGTCTCCGATAACAAGGTGTAGAGCTGGATGAACACAGCAGGCCAAGCAGCATCAGAGGAGCAGGAAAGCTGACATTTCAGGTCTAGACCCTTCGGTCTCCAACCATTTTAGCTCCCATTCCCACTCCCCGGGTGACATGTCCATCCTGGGCCTCCTCCAGTGTCACAATGACGCCACCTGCAGTACCTCGTATTCCGCCTCGGGAGCCAACAGCCCAATGGCCTAAATGAGAACTTTACCAGTTTTAAAATCTCCCCACCCCTGGCCTCATTCCATGACCAACCCTCCCTTTCATCCCAGCCTCCATGACTTGACAGAACCTGTCCACCTTCTCTCCCAGCTATCCACTCCTCCCACCTCACTGACCAATCCCCACTACTGCTTACCTGCACTCACCTATCACCATCCCACCTACCTTCCCTATCCCCAACCCTTCTCTCTATTTATTCCTTAGCTCCTTTCCCCCTCCCCCATTTCTGAAGAAGGGTCCTGGCCCAAAAGGTTAACTTTCCTGCTCCTCTGATGCTGCCTGGCCTGCTGTGTTCCTCCAGCCCCACACTGTTGTCTTTGACTCCAGCGTGTGCCGTTCTTGCTAACTCTCAACGGAGTAGCAGTGTAATCTATTTGGTGACAAAAGCAAAATAGAACAAATGCTAGAAATCTGAAATTAAAGCAGAAACTGCTGAAAATACTCAGTAGTTCTGTGCAGCAAAAAATTCAATGTTTCCAGTGAATGTTTTATTATAAACACGTAGTTAAACTTTTATTTAGAAATATCATGCAGTTAAATCTACAGTCAGCAACCAAGAATAAAACGATAAAAAACCAAATGTTGTAAACATTCATCATTCCTCACAACATCTGAAAAAAAGACTCATGCAACAAGAAGCAGTGATAGAAAATAGAACAGTTCACAAACTGAAAGACACAACTGGAAAGGTTTGCTCCCATCCTCTATTGAAAACAACATTTCCGGGTAGCAATAAGACAAGCGAACTATTCAAGAAAGAAGTGCAGCATTTTAAAACTGTCATCAAAGACGCTTTAACAAGAATGCGGCCGCAAACTGAGACCTCCCCGAACTGGGGGACTTTCCCAAATGAATAGAGCCCTCGCTAACCGGGACTGTCCCGAATGAACTGGGAGCCAGCTACTTTGCCCTTACCTGGGGCTGATTTCCTAGCTTGTTGGATGTGATTGCCTTTTGCGGCCGGTAGGGGCGCAACTTGAGCACGTGATTGGAGGAGGTGAGGCGAAATGATTGTGACGGCGCTGGTGCCACGCCCCCTGGCATCAGTGGGATGAGGAGTAGTTACACGGGGCCGGGATAGAATTCGAGTTCGAACGGACACGGCGAGGCTGCTGGAGTCGAATCGATTGTAGCGTCACTTCCTACAGTCAGGTCAGTAACCGGCGATAACCCGCCTCTCCCCCATTGGTGCTTTCCGTCTCGGTGTAAGGCCGTCCTGGCCGTTGCTAGGCCACGTCTCAAACAATGGGGCTGAGTTTAATTTGGGGCCGTTACTCCTCGACTCTACCACCCCCCTTCTCCGCCCACTCCCGCACCATTTCACCCTCTAACCCTCATCTACCCTCCTTCACCCCCCTCCCCGCTACCTGCCCCTCTCTGTCCCTCCTATCTATCCCCCTTCCTCTGACACAGTGTTCTCCCTCGGATCTCTGTCTATGATCTTGTTCCCTCCCGGATCACTGCCTGGGATCTTGTTCTCCCTGGGATCATTCTCTGGGACCATGTTCTCTCCAGGATCACCGTTTGGGATTGTGTTCTCCCCGGGATCGTGTTCTGTTTGGGATCGCTGTCTGCGATCATGTTCTCCTTGGGATCACTCTCTGCGATCATATTCTCCTTGGGATCACACGCTAGTATCATGTTCTCCCTGAGATTGCTATCTGGGGTTGTGTTCTGTCTGGGATCACTCTGCTTTCGTGTTCTCCCTGAGATTGCTGTTTGGGGCCTTGTTCTCCCTGAAATTGCTGTTTGGGGTCATGTTCTGTCTGGGATCACTTTGGGATCGTGTTCCCCCGAGATTGCTGGCAGGGATCGTGTTCGCTCTGAGATCGTGTTTTCCTGGGGATTTGTCTCTGGGACCGTGTGATCTCTGAGATTGTGTTCTTCTCTGGGATCACTCGCTGGGATCAAGTTCTCCCTGGGATCTGTTTCTGGAGTTGTGCTCTCTTAGGGATCACTCTCTGGGATCTTGTTTTCCCTGGGACCACACTGTAGGATCTTGTTCTCTATGGGATCATGTTCTCTCCAGGATCATCTGTCTGGGATCTTGTTCTCCCTGGATCACCTGTTGGGTTCATGTTCTCCCTGTGATTACTGTCTGGGATCATGGTCTTTCCAGGAACACTGTCTTCAGTCTTATTCCTCGACGTAATTCAGAAATTACTGTCTTCTGGAATTTTAAAGCGGTGGTAAAGAGAACTGTGAAAAATTAAGGAAGAACATAACTGGAGATGAACGAGACAAAGTTGACAATAAAGATTGGAACCTTCCCCAAACACCAGTTGAGTAAGGGCTTCAGCGGACACATGTATAGTAACGCCCAATCTTCAATCGTACAAGTACTGAATTTGAAATCTATTTGTATGTATATTGCTCACTGTTTAAGGGCACCATAGAGGGAATAAGTTCATTCCAATTTTTTCATTCAGAATTAGGAAAATCATAATGACTATTTTTATGGGATTAACTGAGAAATACCAGGGATATGTGAAAGACAGGACCAATACTTCAAAGTAGTACAAGTATATAAAAGTAGGATAGGGGCAGGAGAATAAATTAAACATCAGGGGAGTAACTTTGAGATAAAATAATTAAGTTAGCAAGTAAACCAAAGTAAAAGTTTGTTTAAGCCATGGCTGCTTCGGTCAGTGAAGTGAAATGTGTCACCTTGGAAGTCCTGGACCCTACTACTGCCTTAGATGACCACGTGTGCAGGAAGTCTCCCAGCTGCAGAAACTCAAGCTTTAAGATTCAGAGCTTGAGTAATGGCTGGACATTGGTATGTTCTCAAGGCTGAGGGCTACATGGATCACACGGTTAGAGAGGTTGGCAAACTGCAGTTTACATGATCGAATAAAAGGAATGGACAACCACCAAACAGTCCAAGAGAAGAAGGCAGATAGTCTCCTGGGGTACTGCTCACAAATCAGTTTTCTGTTTCTGTTCTGGTCCTCAAGGAGATGTAGTCAGAGCCAAGCTTCTGGCACTGTGTGTGGCTCAACTGTACATGAGTGGAGGAAGAAAACAGGAGTGATAATGAGAGAGAATTTATTATGTATGGTAATAGATGGGCATTTCTGTGGCTGTCAATGTGACTACAGGATGGTAAATTGCCTCCCTGATGCCAGGGTCAAAGATGTCACACAGCAGCCTCAGGGTGTTATTTTGATGGAGGGTGAACACCCGGAAGTTGTGGTCTATGGTGCCAGTAACTTGAATAGGAAGGAGGATTGGCCCTGCAAACAAAATTTATGGAGCTAGGTCCTCAATTGCAGTTTTTTCTGGATTACTTCGAGTACCATATACAAGTGAGTACAGAAATAGGAGGATAATGCGTATGTGTAGTTCGATAAATGGTGCAGGAAAGATGGCTTTAGATTCCTGGGACACAGGAACTTGCTGTGGAGGATGTAGCAACGTTACAAGCTGGTTTGGTTGCAGCTTAGCAGAGCTGGGACTGAATTCCTTGGGGGTGTTTTTCTGGTGCTTTTGGGAGAACTTTAAACTAACTTGGCAGGGGTGTGAGTACCAAGAGAGCATAGTAGAAGGGAATACCAGGATTCATAGAATACTAGTGGCGCTAATATAGTGCATACCAAATTAATCAGTGAATTTGGAATAAGGAAAAATGAAATGAAGTCCTAAACACCGTTAACATGAATGTATACAAGTACACAGGATAGAATACATATAGTTGGGGTGGAAGTATGATGCGGTGATAACTGAGACCTGGCTCAAGGAAGGGTAAGATAGAAAAGGAAAGAAAGGAGGGGTCAAAGTATTTGTTAAACAGGACATTGCAGTGATGGAAAAAGAGGATTTCTGAAAGGCTCAAGGACACAGTCAATTTGGCTAGAGCTAAGGAACTCAAGGTGTACAACTACATTGCTTGGTGCAATCTATAGACCACCAGCTAGTGGAATGGAGGTAGAGGGACAGATCTGCAGAGAATTGCCAACACTATACAGTAGTGATAATTGGGAACTTTCAGTTACCAATAGTTGAGGGGCATGTGTTCTTAAATTGTATTCAGGAGAGTTTCCTATGGCGGTGTGTCTCTTGTCCAACAAAAAAGGATGCATTGTTGGACTAGGTCCTTGGAAATGTGATGAGCCAAATAGTCAAGTGTCAGTGGGGGATCATTTTGGATCATTTATGATTATTGTATCATAACGTTTATGATGGTGGAGATTGACATGCAACAATCCAGAGTAAGAAAAATTATTTGGCAGAGAGCTGACTTCAGTGGAGCAAGTACAGAGCTGGGTAGGATTGATTGAAACAGAGCTTGGTGGGAAAAACAGTAACTGAACAATGGGTCATCTTCAGCGAACAATTGTACTTGTGCAGTTCAGATACGTTCACTCAAGTGGGAAGGGTACAACAAACAAGTAAGGGTTTCCCTGGATGACAAAGGAAATAGGAATTAACACTAGAAAGAGTGTGTTTAGGGCAGGTGGAAGGCAGAAAATACAGATGAGAACCAAAAGATTAGAACCGTACAGCACAGTACAGGCCTTTCAGCCTGTGATGTTGTGCCGAACTTTTACCTTAAAACTAAGGTCTATCTGACCTCCACCCCTACCTTATACTATCATCCATGTGCCTATCTAATAGCCGCTTAAATGCCCCTAATGAGACCACCTCCACTACCCTCTCCGGCAATGCATTCCACACCCTTACCACTCTCTGAGTAAAGAACCTACCTTTGACATCTCCCCTATATTTACCCCCTTTCACTTTAAAACTATGCCCCCTCCCGAGGAAAAAGTCTCTGGCTGTCCACTCTATCTATACGTCTGATCATTTTGTACACCTCTATCAAGTCACCTCTCATCCTTCATCGTTCTAAAGAGAAAAGCCCTAGCGCGCTCAACTTTTCCTCGTAGGACCTTCCCTCCATTCCAGGCAACATCCTAATAAATCTCCTCTGCACCTTTTCCAACACTTCCACATCTTTCCTGTAATGAGATGACCAGAACTGGATACAATATTCCAGATGTGGCCGAACCAGGCTTCTGTATAGTTGGAGTATAAAGCTGGAGTATAACTTCACGGCTCTTGAACTCAATCTCTCTATTACCGACAGCTACCACACCATACGTCTTCTTAACAACTCTATCCACCTGGGTGGCAGCTTTCAGGGAACTGTGGACATGAGCCCCAAGATCCCTCTGCTCCTCCACACTGCCAAGAATCTTTCTGTTAACCCTGTATTCTGCTTTCAAATTTGTCCTTCCAAAATGAATCACCTCACACTTTTCAGGGTTAAACTCCATCTGCCACTTCTCAGCCCAGCTCTGCATTCTATCAATGTCCCTTTGTAACCTGGAACAGCCCTCCGTACTGTCCACAACTCGACCCACCTTCGTATCATCCGCGAACTTACTAATCCACCCTTCCACTCCTACATCCAAATCTTTTACAAAAATCAGAAATAGAAGAGGACCCAGAACAGATCCTTGTGGTACACCACTCATAACTGACCACCATGTTGAATATTTTCCATCCACTACCACCCTTTGTCTTCTAAGAGTCAGCCAATTTTGAATCCAATCTGCTACATTTCCCCAATCCCATGCCTCCTTACTTTCTGCATGAGCCTACCATGGGGAACCTTATCAAACGCCTTACTTAAATCCATGTATACCACACCCACTGCTCTACCTTCATCCACGTGTTTGGTCACCTCTTCAAAGAACTTCAAAGGTTTGTGAGGCATGATCTACCCCTCACAAATCCATGCTGACTATCACGTATCAAACTGTGCCTTTCCAAGTAATCGTAAATCCTGTCTCTCAGAGCCCTTTCCAATAATTTGCCCACCACTGACGTAAGACTAACTGGCCTGTAATTTCCAGGGCTAGCCCTATTCCCTTTTTTGAACAAGGGAATGACGTTTGCCCCTCTCCAATCTTCCGGCACTATACCCGTGGACAGTGAGGACGAAAAGATCATTGCCAAAGGCCCTGCGATCTCATCCCTTGCTTTCCATAGAATCCTTGGATAAATCCCATCAGGCCTGGGGGCCTTATCTATCTTCAAGTTCCTCAAAATTTCTGGTACATCTTCCTTACTAACATCGACCTCCTCTAGCCTACCTGCCTGTTTCACAATGTCCTCTTCTACAATTAGGCCCCTCTCAGTTGTGAATACCGAAGAAAAGTATTCATTAAGGACCTCTCCTATCTCTTTAGGCTCTGTGCACAAATTCCCTTTACAATCCTTGATCGGCCCTACCCTTTCTCTGGTCATTCTCTTGTTGTGCACATATGTGTAAAAAGCCTTGGAGTTTTCCTTGATCCTATCCGCCAAGGTTTTCTCATACCCCCTTCTAGTTCTCCTAAGCCCTTTCGTCAGCTCCTTCCTGGCTAACTTGTATCCCTCTCGACTGTTGTGTCTGTTGGAAGGCTGAATACCTCATCCTCGGAACTACAAATTCAGTTCCCCACCTCCTGCCAATCTAGTTTAAACCATTCCGTATAGCTCGAGCAAACCTCCCTCCCAGGATATTTGTGCCCTTCCGGTTCAGGTGCAACCTGTCCTTCCTGTACAGGTCCCACCTTCCCCAGAATGTGCTCCAATTATCCACATAATGGAAGCCCTCCCTCCTACACCATCCCTGTAGCCACGTGTTTAGCTGCACTCTCACCAGTGCCATGTGACAACGAGGTAACAAATAGGGAGAGAGTGCAGCTAAACACGTGGCTACAGGGATGGTGTAGGAGGGAGG